>JACVCZ010000006.1:4826740-6033425 GCA_020829145.1 Drosophila nigrodunni | reverse complement strand
TGCTTGTATGTATGTTGGCATGCTTGTGGATCGATTAATATGTTAAAATTATTGTAGCTTTAATTAAACCATAAAATGTAATTTTAAATTATATATGTAGTATATTTAACATTTTGTACTTTTTGTTGAGTGTTTGTTCTTTGTTTAAAGTTTTTTTGTTGTTTGTTTGTTTGTTTCGTATTTTGTATCATTATAGTTTATTTGTGATAGGTTTCTTGATCTAAACAACTTTCATTCAATTAATTTATTATTTTTTGAAATACTGCATTTGAATTTTTTACAAACAATTGTCCGCATTCTTAAAGGTTTCAATTTCAATTTTAATTTATAATTTTTTGTTGCTTTTTTAATGTGTTTTTTGCACAACCTTTGCTTATTTTTGAATAAATATGCATTTATAGTAAGAAATAAATTAATGCTTTTTATTATAATTATTATTATTAATTTCATTTTGAATACACAAATATTACTTAAGTTCTTTGCACATAAGTATTTATTACTTTATTTCAATTCTTTTTTATTTTCGCATTCTTTAATACATTTTATTCACATCTATATATATAGCTGCATGTAAATCTGCTGTTTTTGAAAACACTTAAGTATTTTAATGTATCCCCATTATTAGAATGAGCAAAATTTTCGATTGGACTTTTAAAATTTCCATCTAAATTGCTCATTAAATTCCGCACAAATTACAAATTGTTTTTAATGCATTATTTAAATTTAAATTTTTATATATTTTATTTTTTTTTTTTTTTTTAAATCGTTTTAAGCGACACAAATGCGCGATTTCAACGTGTTTGCGTTTTTCAATGAAACATTTTTTTTTTATATTTTATTCAATGTACTGTTTGAACAAAAGGTGTAAAATAAAGAGGTTTGCTAATCATTGGCAAAAGAAATATTTTGAATCTTCATGAGCCCTAAGAAGAGTCAAAAACATTCTTTTTTAATTGAAATAAAAATGTTTAATGTTTCAAAATCAAATGTATTTGAAGTGAATGTTTGTTTGCGGTTGAAAACGTGGTGGTTGCAAACCGACATTGTTCGCTTATTAGATTTAGATATATATACAGATACATACATATATATATTTTGTTAAAAACAATTTGTAATTTTATTGCGGGATTTTATAGTTGTTTTCTCATTTGTTTCTCGTTTTTATTTTCTCTTGTTTTTATAGTATTTGATCAACAATTTCATTTGTTGCATTTTGCATTTTGCGCTTTGAGTTGTCTTTGTTTTCAAAAATTTGCGCGCTTTACTTTTTTTAGAGGGATTGGTGTGGGAAGGAGATGGGAGGGTAGAACGATTTGCTCTGTTAAATACAAACAAATTGGAACTAAGCACAGAATTATATATAAAAGAATTATTTGCATTAAAGTAGTAAGTAGTATAACTTTCGTGCCTTGCCTCGGCTTTAATACTGTTCTCCAATTTCAAATTGTAAACAAAACGTAAGTAGCAAAAAATACTTAACTTAATTAAACAAGAATATCCTCATTAAGCATACACATAAACATATACATATTTTTAATATATCTATATAAAATTCAAAAAATATAGAGAGAGAATCAAATAAAAATGAAAACAAATAGCCTGTTTTGTTTTGTTTTTACAAAATTATAATTAAGTGAGATGTCTAAAAGTAAATGGTATACAATTATATGTATATATGATGGTTAATGCTTGTAGTATTTGTGTACTTGGAAGTGCGTTATCTGCTCTACTGATGTATATACAATAAATTATGGCAAATCAAATGGAGTTACAAAACGATAATGATTACGATAACACAAAGTCACAAGCAACAACAACAGAAAATTGCAACATAAAACTAAAGACAACGGGGAGCAACAACAACACCTACGATGACAACAGGAAGCAACAACCTTTGCGGTAGTTTTGGTGTTTAGTTTTAGTTGTCATTGTTTTTCATTCTGTTTTCTTTCTTTTTGTCTCTTTAGGGTCTTAAAACATGAGACGTCCGTAGTCGTTCTGGGCTGCCTTGCTGCTTCGCGGCTGCATCAGGTACAGCGGCTGCGGTGGCTCCTGTTGTGGTGCTCCAAGGCTGTGAGACAATTCCCAATTGTAAAAATGCCTTTGTGGCTGCATTTGTGTTTGCGACTGTCGCTGTTTCAGTCGCAGCAACTGGCGTTTGTAGTTCTGCTCATCGGTTTGGTTGTAGTTGTGTTGTTGATGTTGCGGTTGCAATAGCGGTAGCGGTTTCGGTTGTTGGTGGTGCTCGTTTCTGGGCCTGGTGCTGGGGTCGTCATCGTACTGTCCTTGCAATCTAGCCTCCAAATGTCAGACATGCGGTTTATGCCGGCCACCGCAAAGGCCGCAATGTATGCCCATCCAATGGCATGCACGCAGCGGTGGATAGCACCAAAGGCAGGGCACGAACAGTGACAGCAGCGCCAGGCCCAACCAGCGCTTGGTGCAGCCCGCCTCACTAATGCTACAATCGCACGGATGTTGTGCCGTCTCACCCTCGGCATCGCTCATACAATGATAGATCATGCACCGGGCGCAGCCCATGCCCGATATACACTCGTATCCGCTGCGAAACGGATCGGGTGCATATTCGCAGGCCCCGCGTCGATTGAAGTCCTCACTGTACAGCTCATGGCAATAGCGGCAACGCAAGCGTGTCTCTCTCTTGAGTATATCCGAGACATTGGGCTTATGCAGCGGCTTCGTAGCCGCCGATCCCGCTGATGTCTGTGCGGCAGCCATCGCCTGGGCCGCTTCGAGAGCGTTACGTTTTTTTAGAGCTGTGATCGATTCACGGCGCGCATTCAACACCTGTGCACCCACTGGCTGCTCCACCACTGGATAGTTATAGTCATGATGCACTGCGGTCAGCGTCACATATGAATAATTCTCGCTAGCAGCAATTTGGCCAGCTGGCGGCGGCTGTACCGCCGGAAGAACATCCGTTGAGCCGCCCGGAGTCGTTGATGTTTTGTCCGTCGATATGTAGTGTATGGTCGCCGCTGGTAGTTTCTCTGAATCGGAATTGTTGCTATGGCTATCCTTGTGGCGATCGCTAACGCTTTCTGCAATAAGTAAAATGTGTTTAGTTTCAGTTAAATAGGAAATGGAATTTATTTAAATTTACTGTGACTTTTTTCGCTGCCTTCGGGGCTTGAATGTATCTTTTGTAAACTTTCGCTTTCCACAGGTAAGTCCAGGGTCTACAACGACAATAAATTAGTGATCAATTTTACTTCAAACTTATAGGATTACTTACCATGAATACATCATCTTCACCAACCGAATCATATTTGGTCAATGGTGGGCATATTATAGTGGGATTTGATTTAGCCAGTCCTGTATTTGTAAATAGTATAAATTGAATTATAGTTGAGATACAGCACAGTGATTGAAATGTATTAACATTAAAACGTTAACAAGCACCAAGAAGCTTATAAAAGAGCAGTTAAAATTCAGTCTAAAGCGAACAGCGTAGAGTTTAACAGTGTGTATAAGCAATTTGGTCGAAAGATTTGTTTAATTTTTCATTGATCTAAGTGAACAAAAATAAACTATACTATAATTCTATAAGTGCGGTGTGTGTGGCTTAAAATAAATTAACTTTTGAATAGATCGGGTTAATAGATTTTATTTTTAGCTAACACACACGACACCACAGAATAAAACTAACTTCAAAAGAAACCTCATAGAACACTTACCAATTTTTTTAAAATTATATGATTTGAATATTATATTGAGTTGATTATTTTTGACATTGTTTTTTTTTTCATTTAATTTTGAAAGAAATTGCACAATTCAATAAAATGGTATATGATTTGTTTTAATTTTTGTAGCAAGTTTTTGTAAATATTTTGTTGTAAAAAAAAGTAGAGCATAAAATATTAGTTTTGCATTAGTTGAATGAAGGCAAAAATGCTAAACGCAAAATCTAAAAAATAGACATGATCCAAAATAAGGTATAAAAAGGAATTTTCAAGCTAATTTGGAGTAAATGCCAGAAGAAGGATTGTGGACAGATCTCGGGTGTGCGTTAGTGTGTGTGCGTGTGTGTGGATATTTTAAAAGCGGCATGCACACCTAAGTAAATGGGATGAGGAATACTACTTATACTAAAAAAGGGGCGTACCATCAATTAGTTCATTATAGGCACGCAGCACGCCCTTGTCAAAGGCTCGTGCATCGGCTGCTGTTTGAAATGTTAGACCGTTACGTTGTTTTCCAGCACGCCAATGATGAAATGTTGGCATTACTTTGTAATACTTAAGATCACGATTGATGACACAGCTCAAAATCACCTGTAAAGTGATGATATAGTTGTCATTTGACTGGATAAAAAGGATTAGTTGATAAACTTACACTTTGATCGGAGATTCTTTGCCCATAGATGATGTAGTCATGACCCGATGCCAGTGGGGATAGTCTAGCGCGTTTCCGTATGGAAACATTTGCTAGACCACCCCCGGCCAGCGGTAGCCAGCCCTCGGTGCTCTCGTCCCTGGTCATTACCTGTGCGCGTACTGTAACTAAGAAGTCGCTGCAATAATAATAGAATAAAACATTTTTGGAGTTTAGTAAATCATTCGTAATTGTAGTTTCTTTAAAGTCACCTGCTGGATTTGCGTTTTAAGCTAAGCTTGTGATAAGAAACGCTGGCCATTGCTGCTATTTGATAACTGTGAACGCATTGGCTATTAACTGTTGTCTATATCCCTGGCAAGAGGACTTAAAAGTGCTTGCTAATTTGACTAATTCAATTTTTGGTCAACAAGAAGCCATATATGTATATATTTGTACACCAGGTGTGGTGGGAGTCATCGACTCCATATGCAGCACCTGTCGCACTTGCTCATGACAAAAGCTAACGTTTACTAAAAATAACTACAAGTCCTTCGTTTTAAAAATACCCACACTTACACTAGCACACACACACATGGGTTTACTCATTGATGTATTGTTTCCGTTCGCACATGTACAACACATGCAAGTGCTTGTGTGTGTGTGAGTTTGTGTGTGTTTTAAGGGTAGCAAACATATTCGAAATAAGAATCTGTAAGCCTTTCATTTTTGTTCTGTTTTTGGATTTCATTCTTAAAAAACAACTCTACAGCAGAGTGATATGAAGTGTGTATGTTTGTTACTCCAGGCTTTTAACACAAGACCAGGGCAGAACCAACAAACTCCAGGGGAAGTCATCGTAAAGCGAACAAAGCAACTCACGACCTGCGCAGAAGTCTGAACTGGAGTTTTAAGCATAAAGTAGCTGCTCAATGAAAAAAGCTTTCTGCTGCGAGTCGAGTTTTATACATAAGCAGCATTCGTCAGTGACTCCTTTTTGGCTTTGCCTTTCAATCCCATTCATTTCTATGGGTATGAGCATGTACATGTGTATGTGTATAGTGCTATTGGCATTGGGGAGTGGTATGGGTTGGTTATATACGCTGTATACACACATTTGTCCTAGATTCAGAACATTTTACAGAATGAACATGCACAGAGTCTCCCAAAGTAGACGACAACGACGTCATAGCTGGGTGCCAAGGACTGCGGCAGTGTCAGTGGCAGCACCAGCAGCAGCAGCGTCAGCAGGTTGCACTGCGGCAAAGCGCATTCATAAGCGACCAAGTATACATATTCATATGTATAAGTATGTTTGTATATGTGTAGATAGTTTATGTTTGTAGTTCATACTCAAGGTAAGGCGCAAACGTCAGCATGTCTGGCCAAGGATAACTATGCGGTCGTCGTCATGGCATGAATGAATTGTGTTTTATTTGCAGTTGCCACCAGACAAATTAAACGGAGGAAGACAAAAGCTTTGCAGGCAATAGACCAAGTGGCAACTTTAATAAATATGTAATGCTGGAGTTGCCACTCTTTTGAACTCACACACACAACTACAGGTGTTGTCAGCAAGAACTCCGCCAAAGACACACACACACACACAGACACACACATATACATATACGCACATTGTGGAGCCTGCCTCAAGCAAAAATTAAAAGTCCCGAATCTGAAACAAATCCCTAAATTGGCAAACTCTCAACAAAGCGCATGCGTGAAAATGAGATTTACTCAGTGGGAGAAACTCACACACAGACATACACTTATACACATAAGCACAGAGTGTGAGAAAATGAGAGTCACGACTCCAATTATTGTTTGTGTATGTGTGCGCAAGGCAAAGCACAAGGCAACAATAATGAAAGCTGATTGCTGCTGTCAAGTGTCAAAGAATTTGTCAATGATCTGCTAAGAACATATATACATATGCAAATATATTTTTTTGCAAGTTAACTTATATTATTCGAGACAACTGCATTTAAATACCGTACTCTACTTTTAGTATTTTAGTATGAGCGGGTGTTGCCAGTCTGTTTGTCTAACTGTCCAACCCATACACAAACACAATACGCTTATGTATTTGTGTGCGTGTGGATGTAAGTGTGCAAATGAACACAAAGTGCACACGCCTGAGGAAGAACAAGCAGAAAAGATGAATGAAAAGCTAAATGAAGTGTGTGCATTAATCCGCAAAAACACACATGCAAACACTGAAGTGTTTGTTGGCAAAGTATGATGAAATTATTTTAGTTAAATTTTAAATATCGACGTAGTCTTGGATTTAACAACATTTTCTTTAGTGTTCATTTAATCAGCATATCAAACCTTTTAAACTCTTTCAGCAACAATTTTTTATTAGTAATGAATAAAAATGAATGCAATTAAATGTCATACAGTAAAGTCTGGCAATAGTGAACACTCGCATTGCTAAGCTGAGAAATAAAGACATTTATTCATTAATGGCTAGCAAAAGAAAACGTTACTTGTTTAATTTTCATTTGGAGGAGCTTCTGCCTAAATTAGCCAACATATCCACCCCTTACTGTATATCCATTACCAGTATAACAGCCAAAGCAATGCAAGACATGAATGAAACTAAAAGAACCTTGAATGTTTGATTGTGTGTAGCATTTTTTAGCTATAGCTACTGTATCTATCTATAACATTAGCTTTAGCTTTAGCTCTGAACAGTGTGTTCGACTGTTGTAAATGACACAATGTGTGGCAGGCGTTCGAACAGGCCGAGTGACATCATTTTCAATGGGGCGCTACGCTTTAAAGAGCAAGAAAAGCAATTAGGAAAACAACCTAGTTGCTGGCATTCCATTTCATTCATTAAAAGTGGCGACAGACAGACAGACTGTTTGGAGACGACGCGACGCTGTCAAGTTCATATGTATGTGTATACACATACATACATATATACCTTTGATTGACCAGACTAAATGAGTCACATTTCATTCATGCCCAAGCTGCTACTCTTTCTCGATTAATACTACGGTCAGTCGTTCATTCAGCAAATATTTGTTAGCATTTTAGTTCGATATAAATTCGTCAGTTAAATTGGCAACAATTGTGTAAATTAAATTGAGTGCAAGAGCAATTAATACAAGCTCAAAAAGAGAGCACAACTTCCACTGATCTGGCAACTCTGGAGCCTTGAATTAAAGCTGTCCGACCAACAATAAAATGCCAAAAACAAACTTAGCCTATATTTAAATAGATTAGCAATTGAACTCACCTTTCATGTCCTTCTGTCATGATTTGTAATCAGAAAGATTCTAATATAGCAGCGTATAGTGTCGGTGTTGTTCTTGATGGTGGCAAAATACACCATGATTAAAGCATAAAGACATTCAGAGCCTGCTGCTGCACAAACTTTCAAAAACGAATGACAACAACAACAACCACGAAAACAACAACAGAGCGTAGAAATGTATCTGTAGCTTTAACGGTAGCTGTAGCGCTGACTTAAAGATTGCGAGTTGAGAATTATAAGATGTCTGCGAATAGTATCTCGTATTGTTTGTATTGTTGTCCGTTTCAGCTGACTTATTGTTGTTGTTGCTGCTGCTGGTGGTGTTGCTGTTGCTGTGTTACTGTGTGTTGTTCCTGGTGGTGGTTGTGCGTTGTTGTTTTTATTTCCTTTGGTTTTCCTTTCTTTTTGGCACAATATGAAAGACGACGCCACGGGTTTGTTACTGTTTGCGAAGCATGTTCATTGCTGCACACAATTTAAACTGCGAGTATATAGAGTGTGAAAACCGTTAGAGCTGCATTAATAAATGCTTATTAATTTTGAAGTTTAAATTTAAGTTTTATAACAAGAGCAATAAAACAGCAGACTTGCGACGAAAGGGCGACTTTTACTTTTTCAATACTCTCGCAAATACACACGAACACACTCATTGGGACACACTATGTGGGCGTGTAGACAAACACTGTGAAAAAACTTCATGGAGCAAATATATGTCCGAATTTTTCCAAGCAACAAAGATGTAACAGGCATCTCAAAAAAGAGAGAGAGCGCGCGCAATGCAGAGCTTCTATTGAAAACTGAGAGCATTTTGGTCCCTGTAAAAACAACAACAATATAGTTATATAGAAATTCTTGATATTCTGATTTTAACCAAATTATTCTTTAAGCTAAATAAACATTTAGAACTTTGTCCAACTTTCGTTTGGCTATTTGTATTTGATTGTGAGTTGAGGCATGAATTTAGCAAAAACCACTTTGCACTATGAACGAAAATTCATTCATACATTCCACCAAGGCTACAGGCGCTATAATCTCTTTCTCTCGCTCGCTCTCTCTCAGTATCAGTGGAGCAATCGGTGGCTCTCACTTGCGCGATGCGAGAGCGTGTCGCAACCAACGCACTTCGCTTGCGCATATACAAAAAAAGGTAACACATACACACACATACACAGATGCACAGCCACGGAAAGTGAGGTAGAACGTTTTTTGGGCGATTTCTCCATGTATACACATATATACTTATATATATTTATATACACATTCTTATACATAAATATATAAGATTTTGACAAGGCTTCTCTTTTTTCACATATTTTATATTTACATACACAAATATATTCCGTAACTACATATTTTAATTGTTGTTATCTTCGACTTCGTTAATTGTTTACAACGGCATGAGCGTTGGCTATTGTTTCATTTTTTGCACTATGATTTTGGGTTAGTATATGTTGGATTTTTGACTTGGCGCAGACGACCGTGAAGGAGGTGTCAGGTGCGGGTGCGTGCGGAATAGAGAGGGAGGCGTGGTGTATCGGAATTTTTCTCTATTGGATAACAGCTTTTCGCATTTTATGCCGTTAAGCACGTTTCTTTAGTAGCACATACATTATTTTAGTTATTTCTGGCAATTTATTCAATTATTTGCACTTATTACAACTTGTCTCTTTAAAGACATAAGCAACTCTGATCTCAAGTAGGAATTGCGATTGACTAAAAGATTTTCGACTTGCGCTTGATTTCTCGAATGTTAACCTTCGTTATTTGTATTTATATCAATTTTTCACTCACAATATTATTTAAATTACAATTCTTTTCATTTTATATTATTTTTATGCAGTTTTTACAATTCTATCTTCTTCTTAGTGAAAAAAAGAATGAAATTCCAAACAGACCCTGTAGTGTAACATAACAGAGCCAGTAACATTACCATTTGACCATCCGTTATTAACAGCGAGTTACAATTATAATGGATACCATTTTTACAGAATGATAGTCACTCGAAATCATCGACCTTTCAAGGATCCATAAATATGTTTATATTTCATGCATTGCTTTAAACATTTATAGCTAAGAATAATTTATTTATTGCTAAGCTATCGATAGGCACTATTAAATATCTGGTATCGGTAACAATTAACAGCTTATATTTCTTGAATATTTTTTTTACTAAATATTAAATAAACAATTTAATTGTTTATATTATTGCCTGCAAGTTAAGTTACTAAGGATAAGAAACGACCGTAAAAAGTTAATAAAAGCTCTTGTTTGTCAAATCAGACTGTATGAATTGGATAATCATTGTCGATGTTATCGATAGTCTAATACATCGTTTGAAACTGATTTTGTACTTAATAAATACCCATTACAAGTAGCAGTTCGGCAAGTATCGTACATTAACATTTCCTTTTTTATGTGCTTGTGTGTTTGATGACTGCTGGAAATTGGCTGCCGTGTGTAAATTGCAAATAAATCGCTGAATATGGCTAAAAAGAAAAGTGAAGAGCACTCGGGAGCCGACGCGAACGATAGTGATTACAACGAAGAGCCGAATTTCGAAGATCCACCCAATTTTGTGGACAATATCAGCGATGAAGGTAAGCTTAACTCTTGCCAGCGCAGCACACGCGCCGACTGTTGCAAAAAGCAAACATAACCTCAATGTGTTTGCGCTTCTCTTGTGGGCTAACAATTAAATGTTTATATTATTGCAGACTTGCTTGGGGATATGCTGGCTCAACGGCCATCGGAAGCCGATGGAGTTGAAAGTGTCGTTGTCGTCGACAATATGCCCGTGGTGGAGCCAAATCGTATTGAAAAGCTGAAGTTGGTCATCAGCAAACTGTTTGCGAATTGCGGCGAAATTGTCAACGTTGTGTATCCCGTCGATGATGAAGGTAAGACCAAGGGATACGCTTTCATGGAGTACAAGCACGCCAGTCAGGCTGAGGATGCTGTGCAGAAGCTCAACAACTATCGTCTGGACAAGAATTACACTTTTGCTGTGAACTTGTTTACAGATTTTCAAAAGTAAGTTTAAAGACTACCCAATTGGCCACTTAATAAACTAATTTAATAATATATAATATTAATAATTACATTCCATTATTTCAGATATGAAAATATACCACAGAAATGGGAGCCACCAACTGTACAGCCTTTCAAGGTACAAGGCGATCTGTACAATTTCATCAACGATCCCGATGCCTACGATCAGTACTGTGTGGCAGCTGAAACTGCGCCCAATTGTGTCCAAGTTGGCTTTTGGCAGAATGTCCTACCCGAGCCCAATGAGTTGGAGACCCGTGAACGTTTCACCGACACGTTTGTGAAGTGGTCACCACTGGGTACCTATGTGGTTACGTTCCATAAGCCAGGTGTGGCTATTTGGGGCGGCAGCAGCTTCCAGAAGATTCAAAAGTTTCCCCATCCCGGCACCCAATTCGTAGAATTTTCCCCCTGCGAGAGTTATTTGGTTACGTATGGACCAACACCAACGGGCCAGAAGATCATCATTTGGGATATACATACCGGTGCTGAGAAGCGTTCTTTTGTTGCCGATGCCATGTCGTTGTCCATGTTCCGTTGGTCGCACGATGATAAATTTGTGGCACGAATGGGCGATAACTCGATACATATTTATGAGACACCATCGTTCTATTTGCTAGATCTGAAGTCCATCAAGATACAAGGCATTCGCGGCTTCTCCTGGTCACCCACGGACAACGTGATTGCCTACTGGGTGGAGGAACAAAATCAGATACCTGCTCGCGTAACGCTAATGGAGGTACCCAAGAAGCGTGAGATTCGCAACAAGAATCTATTCAATGTGGCCGATTGTAAATTGCATTGGCAAAAATCTGGCGACTACTTGTGTGTCAAGGTTGATCGCTACTCCAAACTGAAGAAGGACAAGAAGGAATTGGACGTCAAGTTCTTGGGCATGTTCTACAACTTTGAAATCTTTCATATGCGTGAAAAGGAAATACCCGTCGACTCGGTGGAAATACGTGAACTAATTCTTGCCTTCGCCTGGGAGCCCATTGGCAACAAGTTTTCCATAATTCACGGTGAACCGAATTCGGCTAACGTTAGTTTCTACGAGGTCAACAAGGGTGTCAAGCCCAGTCTGGTGAAGCGCTTGGAGAAGAAGTCCTGCACTCATTTGTTCTGGTCACCACGTGGTCAATTTATTGTCATGGCCAACCTGACCATGGGAACCTTTGAGTTTGTTGATACAACTAATGATTACATAATTAGCGCATCGCCGGATCACTTCCGTGCATCTGAAGTGGAATGGGATCCCACTGGTCGCTATGTTGTCACTGGCGTTTCTTCGTGGAAGGTCAAGGAGGATACAGGCTTCAATATGTATACCTTCCAAGGACGCATCATTAAGCGAACCATTCTGAAGAACTTTGTGCAGTTCCTGTGGCGTCCCCGCCCGCCAACGCTGCTCAGCGAGGACAAGCAGAAAGAGATTAAGAAGAATCTTAAGAAATACTATCCCATCTTTGAGCAGAAGGATCGTCTGCGTTTGACTCGCGCCTCCAAGGAGCTGCTCGAGAAGCGATCCCAGCTTCGTGAAACCTTCATGGAGTACCGCAACAAGCGTATTGCCGAATGGAAGGATCAAAAGAGTCGTCGTGTTATGCTCCGTGGGCGTAAGTTTCTTCTCGTTTGGAGTATAATTTAAATTGATTTTTATTTATTTTTGATTTTCAACTTACAGACGTGGATACAGATAACTTGGAGACCGATGAAGTCGATGAGGAAGTGGTTGAATTTTTAGTCAAAGAAGAAGTTACCCTGCTGGAGTAGACGACTCCTTGCCCTACGTCCAACAACACTTCGCGTCAACGTCCAAGTCGCCGCACTTTTCGTGAAGCTGGTGTCTCAGACTGACGCAAAAGCGTGACTACGTCCCGGCGTCTTTCATTCGTCGGGATTTATATTCTGCAATCCCGTAGCGCGTCTTCAGTAATACAATTAAGCGAAATCACATTTAAAAGCTTGCGTTAAATACATATATGCACACATAAATAGCCATAACCATAGAAATTTTGATACCTTAAGCACAGCGGAAATAACATTAGAAAAACAACTTAAATTCATACTACTATCAACTAAAGTCAAAGTTTGCGAACAATTTAAATCTTGAATAGAATTAAAAAACACTAAGAAATCATGTCCGTGGTCAAGTTGTCTACCATTAAAAGTAAATTTGCACTGTATTTGTATGTGAATAGCAAAAAGAAAAGGAAAACGAAATGGCGTTACGTATTTACTGGAAAATGGGAACAACTACCAACCAGAAAACAAACATACAAATTAGCTGTTCAATCAAATTTATTTTTGGTTTTTTTTTTTTTAATTTTTTATGCTTTTATTAACTGTAATTGATGATTGATTGGGCATCTCTAGAATTTACCATAAGTACTGGCACCGACCAAGCTATGGGAACTGCTTCCAAAACAGTCTTCGATACTGGCCAATCGACCATTGCAGTATAGACTGTAGACCGACCAGGCATTCCATTTCAAATGGCATTCCCTTAAAACTCTTTGGGCACACTTCACAGTCAAATCAATGTGGTCCGTACGCAGAGCAGCGCAGTCCACGTTGCAAATATTTTGCGAGGGTCTTCCATCGCCTGGTAAACACCACTATCTATCGTTGATTTGGAATAGACCGTGATCTCGAGAGACATCATCATTTGGATCTCCAATCACCCAGGTGCGATAACTACTTTCATGCTGGGCTATGCACGCCCATTGAGCCAACTGATTCCGTGGCACTCCTAACCCATACATTTCCCTTGCCAGACTACATCGACCGAAGGTGCGGTGAGCTTCCACACCGAAGCCCGCAAGGATCAGTAACAGGCCACAAAGTTTACCAAGTGACATAGTTCTTGCCTTATTGAAACGATGAGCTTAACTAAAGTGACTGGTAGTTCTTATCTCTATAACAGAGGAGAAAAAGAATAAATAGGAATTCAGAACCAGTGCTGCCAACTATTGAGAGGGTGAAAAAGCTAAACGGCTTCTGAAAAAAGCTAGAGACAGTTAGAAAATTTTAAAACATATAGAAAAAAAAAAATTTGTTTTGAGGCAAATCTTATATAATCTTAAGTTGTTAACATTGGGAGACGGTCCAGAACGGTAATATTTTCCTCAATCAGAACTACACAAAACACAAATTTATGACGTATTAAAAGTTTGTGTTACTTTCTTATTTGTCCACAGAAACAAAATAGCTTGTTTTTCTGCACTTATCAGCTCTTTGTTGAGAATGGAATAAATGGAGAGAGAGAAAGAAAATGTTAGCATGGGAAGTAAAACCTGTAGGAAGCTCATGATGCAATTAATCATACAAGCTGATGCACATATTTGTGTATGTAAGGGCATGCAGAAAATGTGCATGTGTTAGGCATCGAATGTTAGCGAATTAAACTGAATAATCGTACCATAGATGACATCACTTGTACTTGTACTTTATCTTCTAGACATAATTCCTGTTGCTGAGTACTCAAGTTGTACGGCTTATTCATGCCCATTAACAATACCCAAATTGATCTATTAACAGTTTTTACATCAAAGCAGTCTTTGATGCTCATTTCGCTTGGCTCATAGGACTCGATGTCCTTAAGTATCGGCCAGAGCTACCAACCCAGATGGAGTACATGTTAAGCTTGCGTTTTTTTTTTTAATATTTCGGCAGCAGCTCAAATTTTGAGCTTTAAATTTAAAATGAACAGCAGCTGTTAACGGCCGCCAATTTAACAGTCCCAATCGAGCGACATATTTCCCAATATTATCCCTGCTCTGGGACATTCAATTTAAATCGCCATAGCAATTGAAATCAAAACAAACGGTAAAACGGTGTTAGCTGTCAAATGCAAAGAAAACCCAAAGTCTACTGAAAAGTAAAATAAAATGGTTCAAGATAAAAGTTCAACGAAAAGAAAACGAAGCAAAAGAAAACGCAAGACACAGACCAGCCACAGTTACCGAAGAAGAGAGAGGGAGGTGCAAACGTTGCTCTCCAACTGTCGACGCCGCAGTCGCTGTCGACTGCAAGCAGTTCAGGACATGGAAGTGCGAAGCTTGAAATTTTTCCATCCCAACGAAGCGGAGTCTAGTGTGGTGGACAACAGCAGGAGTGGCGAGGAGGACGATTCCGTAGCTGGAGCGACAACCGCCAGCGGTTTATTGGCCACGTTCATAGAAATCGATCTATCCGATACCGTTATTGTCAATAGCCCCTCGAGCAGGCGACTTCATTGCCACGATGACGCCTCACAGTTTTATGTGCCCAACAGCAGATTGCACTCGCCGCTCCAGCTGAACGATGACTGCGAGCCTCAGCTAAAGCCTGGACAGATTCGCATGCTGAACCGTTATCAGGAGGAAGCCAAAAATAAATGCGGCAACGGCAAATTAAGTTTGGCACTGATAACTCAACTGACATCGTCATTGGAATCGGGTCGATTTATCATTGACGGCACGCTCTTTCGCAGCAATTGCGCGCGCAGATTCAAAAGCATTTTCTTGCTCCCTGTGCCCGTCTGCCAGTTTCAGGGATTGCCCACAAGACGCTGTTTGAGGCTGAGATTGAAACAACTGCGTTTCACTGCCCATCCACAGTTGCTGGAGGAGCATCGTCTATCGCAGCAACTACAGGATATCTACGACGTCTACATACAGCAGGTGAACAATCAGATTTGCCAAAAGCTGCTTAAAGAATTGCAAATAGCTCGACATGTGGCTACTCGACTCCTAGAGGCCGTCGAGAGCGTGGACGACGAGCCGGCCGCGTCGCAGCTGGGTGTGCATGTCCAGCGCCAGCTGAGACTTGTGCAGCAGCTGCGACGACGCTACTATGCCGAGTCCACGGCGCAGCGCACTCTTCTCCAGCGTCTGCTCTCCCAGTGGGCCCGGCTGAAGGAGCTGCGGAAACAGCAGCAGTTCCAGAGCACACGATTCCAGCTCAGTCTACGTCTCTTGCAGCCAAACGATCTAGATGCCTCCTGCTCGGCGTGGAAGCAACGCTTCGAGACAGATCTGGCTGAGGTGTACCGCGAGCACCTAGAGGCTTATTATCGCCGTCGACGACTGTGGGACATCGAGCGGACTGTGCCGCAAAAGAAGCCACCGCGAAAGCCCAGATTTGCGGAGATTATGGCACGCCAGAAAGCTCAATACGAAAAGGCCTTCCAGGATCCCGAGGAACCGGAGGTGCATGTGCACCAGCTACCCATGGATATGTCCACGTTTCAACTTCAGTCAAGCACTGAGCAGCCACACAAAGCTCGAAACTATTATCTGAAATTCTATCTGGACAATCAATTTGTGGCCCAGACGAGAAACTATCGCCTGGAGCCAGATCTGCACGTCCAGATGGTTGAGTCTATTGGAGTTCTGCTGGATCGCAAGCTGCCGGAAGTGCTGAATATTTGGGTAAAGTTTCAAATAAATAAGTTTTTTAATTGACCATACACTTGATATAGTAGAGTATTAGACCCAGTAGTTTGTAAAGGAAAGTATTGCACCCTCTGCTTTGTAAAGTACAGTTGAAGTAGTAGTCATTAGCAGACCACACGCTCAAAGGAGGTTTTCTACTATATTATTCAAGTATAAATAAGATTATTTCAACTGATGATTAAGGCACTGATTAGCTGTTTACTGTATGTTTAATTGATACTAGCAATCGGTACTAATCAGAGCTAGTCAACCCCTCTGTCCCACTCCCGCTCTGTTTATTTTTATTTAATAGATAAAAAACTTTAAACGCAAGTTTAGCATTTTATTTAAAAGGTAAGCAAATTTCAGGGTATAACTATAACCCTTTTGTTAGAGAGTTTGGTCAATCAAAACTCTTGTTTGGACGCATAGGAGTGGGCAAGTCCCATGCTGGCGTCTACAGAAAACATACCGCCAGACTGGGATTCAGTCGTTCTAGTATTGTTAACAGTACTGCTATCTTTAAAGCAGTCCTCAACGCTCCAAAGCTCGTCGAAGTCGTTGAGAGACGGCCATGGCTCCCAACCCTCCAGACCGAGCACCTTCAGAGCACAATCGACAGTGGCTTTTATGTTGTCCTTCACCAACTCAACACAATCCACTTCGCAGAGATTTTTTGATTTGATTCCAGGCGTTGACTGGCACCAGTAACGATTACTGAATTGAAAGAGACCGTAATTTCTGCTCTTATCCAGATTGGGTTCACTTATTGCATCAGTTCGATAGCTGCTCACTGCATCTGCAATGAACGTCCAGCGTGCGAGATGTGATCTGGGTACGCCCAGTGCATCCATTTCCCGTGCCAAGGTGCAGCGATCCAGGATTCTGGCTGCTTCGACGCCAGCTGGCAGTACCTGGAGCACAATTGGGAGAAGCAGCGTACACCACACGACTTTCCTCTCCATGGCGAAATTGAAAACTGATTGGGTGTCCGGTACACCACACGACTTTCCTCTCCATGGCGAAATTGAAAACTGATTGGGTGTCCGGTACACCACACGACTTTCCTCTCTGTTGGAATATCATCAACATTCAAACAATAACATTACACAACACATTGAAAACTGATTGGGTGTCCGGCAGACCAAATGCTTAAGTAACTGTAACTACATTCAACACCAGTTCACTATGATAATATTTATAATATTTTTATTGTCCTATAAGTCTTATGTGTTTGTGTTTTTAGGTAGAAGTAACATTGATAAAAGCAACAAGAAAGAAATGTACAGTCGAGCACGACCGACCGTATAATACTCTGCATTTTTTCCCGATTACATTTTTAGAATCGGTATTCAGATATTACAATGTGTAGCACTTGCATTAAAACAAGAAAGAATGCTATAGTCGCCTCGCGACTTTTAATATGTTTGTTGGATCATGATAATAGTTAGAACAAGGAGAAAAAATGAATTATTAGGAATTGCTTAATTACTGAGATTATTGAATTGTCCAGTAATATACGCATAAAAACTCTTATACTTAAGCTAGCATGTAAGTTTGATTTGTATTCGGCAATGCAGCTGTCCCGAGCGGCAGGCAGTTCTTATCTTCGTCTCGCAATAGCCACACACACGCTGCCAAGCCTTTCCGCGATTGCTAAATTGTAATGTTTAAGAACTTGCAATTTGTTTTAATTTAATTAGTTTTTCGATTTTTCAATGTTATTAACAATAGTGATGGATAAGATAGCTTGGCAAACAGAACATTTTCATACAAATTCATGTTTAGAGCATATTTTCGACCGATCGTTCCTATGGGAGCTATACGATATAGTACTCCGATTTGGATCAAACTTGGTCGGTACATATACTTCCTAGACATGTACTATCTGTGTAAATTTGATAGCATGGCTAACAAACAAGTTTTCTATACTAAAACATTCTAGTTTTACCTGTACATTTACCTTTATATGAAGATAGAACGCCCTAAAGTGGGCGTGTCATAAAACAAAAACAAGCTTGTACTGCTTGGGCATTGTACCTTTCATTTGCGACCCCTATCATCTTTCTAGCTCTTATAGTCTCTGAGATCCTTTTGTTCATACAGACGGACAGACGGACATGGCTATATCGACTCGGCTTGTAATGCTGATCAAGAATATATATACTTTATGGGGTCTGGTTGTCTCCTTCTGACTGTTACATACTTTGTACAAACCAAATATACTCTTGCAGAGAGTATAAAAGCTTAAGTATAAGCTTATCACATTCGTCCAATTGGCACGTTTCATCATTTCTATGAATGAATGCAATCTTCAGTTCTTTGAAATAAAGAATATAGTCATATTCCTATATTTAAATATAAGTCTTAGCGGCATATTCAATAAGTTGTAAGTTTAAAGTGTACAAAGAAAACGCTTTAAGCGATTTAGAGGGAAAAAGGCTGATTTGATAGCACTGCGTCCACTTACTATGCACTGTTTATCCACCGTTATGCTAGACCAGAGATGCGGCAATGCTACTCAGCTTTGCCAACTTGTTTATGTGATATTAAAGCTCTAATTAAGACTTTAATTACAGGGTATTTTGCAGTCTACCACTCTCAACTAACACGCATTTTTTTTCTTACTTTCAGCTGTATGAAAAGTCAACAGTCACTTCTCAGAATCGCCGCTTGGCGCTGATAAGTGCACCATTATCTGGAAGCTGCGGCGCCTCAGAGCAGCGTAAATTGAGTTTCCAGGCTGGGTCACCGTCTGGTGCAATGCGTTCAAAGTTGGCGGGAGATTTGTACCTGCATATCGACTATCGTGGCACCGAAGGCGGCGGTGGCAGTGGCTTGGGTGACATACAACCCTTGCCGGATGCACTGCGTCAAGCGCTCCTGCCTCCCAAAATGCCAGCAATGGGAACAGAGTCAGTGACAAAGGTCACTCCCCGGGCACCCAATAAACCCGGACTTAGGTCATCGCGGGGGCAGCCCCTAAGCTTTTCCGAGCATGAACTGCAGCTGTGCAGAGTAGAGGAATTGATGGAGAACAAGCGCTTCAAGCTGCTTCAATCGCGTCACCAGCAGCGGAATCTGCACACGAAGCAGATACGATTTGTTCCCACCCTCGAGCATGAAGTGGCCGACCTGGAGGAATCTATCGATTCGACTGGCCAGCTACTTGATCCAGGCACAAATTGGGATCCTATCGATCTTCACAAGCATCGGGGACGTAAGTACCTGCAGCTGCTCTACGAGACCATCACCAGTCAAAGTGCCCAGCGGGCTAAGACGATGGATTCAACGCGGCCACAGCTGCTGCTCTTTGGAGGAGCTGATGATGTCGATCATCCCACGGGCTGGACGGCACTCTGGCGTGCCATGTGCTCCTTTCTTCTGGGACAACCTTCTGCTCCGTTGCGTGAGCCCACGTGGCAGCCACAGCCGCAGCCGATGGATGGCGAGCAACAGTTCAATGTCTCGCTTCATGTGGTGCGTGCAACAGGTGTGCCAGTGCGCAGTCGCCACATCCTCAACGTGGAGCGTCAGAACAGACGACGCAGCAGTGCAGGCACTGGCACTGGCAGCGATCTCAGCGCTAGTTTATTTGTCACACAAAGTGAGTCGATCAGACCCAATTGGGAACTGGTACTAAATGATTTCTTCTTGCAGCTTTAATGTACTCCAATGTGCGTCCGTTTGTCACGCTGAGCCATGGCCAGAGGCTGAGTCGCAGCAGCACTGCGGAGGGCTCGAATCCCACCTGGAACGAGCAGTTGCAGCTGCAGATAACGGGCAACCCCTATGATCTACGCGACGACATCAAGATCAGTCTCTTCGACGAGCTTATTGAACAACAGTACACAGACGAGGCAGCTGATGTCTACCAGCGGGTGCAGTGCAACTGGCTGGGGGAGTATCGCATACCGCTTAACCGCCTCCTGACCAACCGCAAGGTGAGTAATTCCACTCATAGCGCATCGTAATCGTAGTTCTACTATCACCATTTAAGTTCGTCGTTAATACTGTTATAACTAAATAACTAGTTTCGCTAAGTGCTCACTGATAACTAGTAGTAAAGGCTATAGTTGTGTATAGGTCTAGTTTCTCGTTAAGTGCTCACTGATAACTATTAAAGGCTACTATAGGTAAAGGCTATGTGTATATCGCTCTAGTAGCAAATCTACTTGCTGTGGTGCACATCACTAACAGATGGCGCTCTATACTAAAAACAAAAACGACATATTGCTTAGTCTGCAAAATGTTTTCAACAGATGGCGCTCTAATTTTTAAATTTCATCTGCTGCGCTTGTCATTGTTATCCGCTTACACTTCAACTATTCTTGAGTATTTTTATTCAAAAAGAAAATTTTCTAAATAAAAGTATTTAATGCATAATTTGGCTAACTTTGCAGTTCGAGGGCTGTATTGAAATGAACATGCCCAAAGTGTTAGTGGGCTACAAACGACCGTTGATTGATTCGGTGACTAACATATCCATCGATCAGTATCCCGAGTTTAAAGAAAGTGTACATCTGTGGTTCTACCTAAACATCGAACCCAGCCACGATCAGACGCCTATTCAGGTGGCCGGACTTGCCTGCGCGGAGCTGCCAGAGCTGCAGCAATTCCTTGCCAATCGCCGCTTGGAGTTGCAGCAGTTGCTACCACAGCCACAACGGTATGTGGATCCCTTGGTCTGCACGTCGCATGGCAAGCGCGTCTGCCTGACTCGTCTGCTTGAGCCGGTGCCCGTGCCACATCCGTTTCCAATGCCCAACAGTGCCCAGGTGGAGAATCTCTGTCGCTTTGTCTCGTTACTTAGTCCATTGCGCACCAATTTGTATGCCTGCCAGAGTTTTCAAGGCGTTTGGCTGGATAATCAGACGATGCTCGACTGTACCTGGTGCTCCGCCAAGGACTTGGGTGTGCTGCTCTGTAACTATATGCTATCGCTGGGCCTGGAGTGCTGGCTGCTGCTTGGTCTGGCCTGTCCCTATGGCGAATGCACCTTTGTCCTCTTTCGACAGACGGAAAATGCCGAATTGCTGCTTGTGGCACCAGCTACTGGCAAACGCTATCAGCTGCAGGACATTTTCTGTACCCTAACGCGTGTCTACTGCATGGTGTCTCCAGGGAATGTAGGTGAAACGACCCTTTACGTCTACAAATATGACTAATAATCATATTTGAACACTTTCCAGATCTATTACAATATTCAGTCTGAGCTGCGCGTGAGCATGACTAATTTCAACGTGCTCGATGGAACCTGCTGGTTGCCGCTATTCAACAAGCGACAAGTGGCACCGCAGGGTGGTATACACAAACTGGACTATGAGTACAAACAGAGCTATGATCTCATGCAGCTGCAAAAGCACATCGAGCGCAAGATAATGAAGAAGATCAGCGCCTGGCGCGCTACACGCAAGACCATTTGGAATCGGTATGTTATAAAACCAAGAATTAATACATTAAGCTCTTGAAAAACAGTTAACTGATAAGATTCAATCCATTTCAGTGCCTTCCAAACGCGTTTGCTTCGTATACTGAGTGAAATGGAAAAGTTAAGCACTTTTCCGGGCAATCGCTATGACGAGCCAGCGTTCAGTGAGGAACTGGAACGGGAGTATCCGAACTACAGGGTAACTATAAGCAGCAGCAGCTGACTATCCGTCTACCTGTTATCATAATACATGTGCTTCTTATCACAGCTCTACGGGTTCACTATCAACTTTAGCTACACGAATCTGGCAGCCATATCGGAGCGCATTCGGACCACTTGCATACACTACAATCACAACTCATCGGTCGAATTCTGTGTGGCTGTGCACATAAATGCCTATGCGAATGATGTGCTGTCCGTCTGGGTGTTTCTGCTGTCGATAGTGCCACTGGTCGCCTGATTTCCAACTGCCTGACTTGATTGAACGCTATGACTCAGTATACACCCTTAATGAAAGATATCACTAATTCCACAGTCGACTGACGTTTGCTTCTATTGATAAGACCCGGTGTCTTAATAGATAATGCTAATCAATAAAAATAAAAGTTAAACATAACGACTTTATCAGTATACCAAAAAAGAAGAAATAACAAAAACGGAAAAGTATTTAACTCGATTTACAAAAAATTTCATGATGATAACGCGTATATTTTTTGTGGCGTGTTTGGTGTGAGGTTTGTTTCTTTTGGGCCCGATTGGCCGATTGGTTGATTTGGCACCGAGTTTAGTTCACCGCGCACCCTCAGACCGTGTAGACCGTGCACCAAACTTGTACCTGCAACTGGTGTGGCGATGTATGTGCAATTGGCCAATAAATATGCCCAACTAAAACGCTATGTCAAGTGGCTATTTAGTTTGTATGAACTGAACACACAGATTGCCATTTGTGAGCCGTGGGAGAAAGTGTTTTGTCGTAAGTAGTCAAGAGACAAGAGCCAATAGCCAACAGAAAATGGCCAATAACCAGTTAGCCATTAACTGACGATTACCAATCGCCAAACAACTTCTCTTCTTGCCGTGTTTGTGTGTTCCTTTTTTTTGCTTAGTATCTTATCTATTTCGGTCAGAAGAGAGAGGCAATGACTAAGTGCGAGTGTGTGCTTGTAATACTCATATTTCATACGAAATCTAATACATTATGTTCTTTTTTAAATACCAATCTACCTCTTACAGATGTACTACTTGGCGTTTGCATGTCCATAATACTGTTCGCCACATACGCCTATGTGCCCGGCTATTGTCTGCTGCTCCTGAGTTTTCTAATGCCGATCTCAAGCAATACGAATAATACCAATAATGTGGTATGTGCGGCGGAAGCGGAGGACGGAATATGCAGTAGCAGTCATTCTTATCTTACGTAACAATATTAGGTAGCTATAAGTAACATTAAAGCATTATAAATTAATTAAAACCGTAAACACAATCTTCCTTATTACCGATTATTTTTGATTATTGCTGCGGCCTTGACTGAAAACTTAATAGTCTGTTCACCATTCTTTTGTCTAATTAGTTTTTAAGAAATGTTAAAGTGAATAGTAACTATTATGAATAAACGAATGTACACAAATAAAAAAAAATTTACTGTATAAAAACAATTTTTAGCACTTTGGTAGGTAATTTTGATTTGAAATTTCCCGCGCTCAAATATTTGGCGCTGCCACCTATAGAAATTTCGCTCTAAAAGCCGAGTTGGCAGCCCTATGCTTGCTGTTACTGCCAACTCGGGCTAAAGAAAAATCAACGCTGCGTGCAGCTGGCGGATTTTGTTTATAAAAATAATTGTAAGTTAAACGTTTAATTAAACATGTCGAATGATAAACGCACTGTATATGTGGGTGGCTTAACTGACGAAGTGACCGAAAGACTGTTGAACAATGCGTTCATACCGTTCGGTGACATAGCGGACATACAAATGCCGGTCGACTACGAGTCGCAAAGACACCGTGGATTTGCATTCGTTGAGTACGAAAATTATGAAGATGCCGCCTCTGCCATTGATAACATGGTGAGTACACGCTATAAATGTAACTAGGCAGTATAAAAAATTTTAGTTTTATTCACAGAACGATTCGGAGCTGTGTGGGCGAACGATAAGAGTCAATTTGGCCAAGCCAGTGCGCGTGAAAGAGGACAGCTTCAAGCCGGTGTGGGCAGACGATGACTGGCTGCAGAAGCACGCAGGTGCCACCTTACCTGCCGACGCCGAGGCAGAAGCGGCTAAGGATCAGGTGGAAACCCCCTCAACTGGCCCGGCAGTAATTGAGAAGTCCGAAAAGCGTAATCCACAGGTGTTCTTCGACATACGAATTGGAGGCAACGACGCTGGACGTGTCGTCATGCTACTACGTGCGGACGTGGTGCCCAAGACAGCAGAAAACTTCCGGCAGCTGTGCACACACGAGCAGGGATACGGTTACAAAGGCTGCACCTTCCATCGCATTATTCCAGAGTTTGTAAGTATAAATTGAAGGTGGAATATTAATAATACTAATCTAATAATACCAATTCAGATGTGTCAGGGCGGAGATTTCACTAATAACAACGGAACCGGTGGCAAGTCCATCTACGGCAAGAAGTTCGACGACGAAAACTTCAGTCTAAAGCACAACAGTTTTGGAACTCTGTCCATGGCGAACTCAGGCAGCAACACAAATGGCTCGCAGTTCTTTATATGCACCACAAAGTAAGCTAACTAAAGGCAATTGAGAGTATTCAAGCTCTGATATGCATTAATCTTGTTAAATCGTCTATAGAACCGATTGGCTGGACAATAAGCACGTGGTCTTTGGACATGTAATCAGCGGAGCAGACGTTGTGCGAAAAATGGAGCGCTGTGGCAATAAATCCGGAACTCCATCTCAAAAAATTACAATCTACGCTTGCGGCGAATTAAAATAAACTCGTAAAACCCAAATGAAAAAACAGATCTTTGTTATAGACTATTATATTTCTTATTTATTTATTCAGAGACGTGCTTAAATTAGGAGTCATCCACAATTTTTGAAACTGAAACAAAGAAAGAAACAATTTGTTAGTTATTGTAGTATATAAAAGTTAATGCAACTGTCTAAATATTAATGCATCAGTTGGGGAAAGAAGACAAGACAGCACGGCTTGGCTCAGTTGTTAAAAGCCCTTAAAGGGTGATTTCATCATAAAACAAGCTAAAAAATCAAACGTTTTGATCAAATTTACCTTGATGTCTTTCCCGTCCGTCCTTAGTTTCTGAATAGTATGGGAGTGGGCTGAAAATAAGCAAATTAATTAGTTTTCTTATGGTAAAAAACAAAAAATTGTATAAAATATAGATTTGATCAGACAGGGAAAGTTTGACCGCATGGTTGTTTATGGGTTCTACTCAGTAGAGGGATCCTGATAAAGGATAGTTCATCAGCTAATTAGCAGTTTCTTCTATTAAAATTTAACTCAACTCACCTATTTGGATTCATCTAGCTGAACCGATTATATTATTTGGACAGCAACCAATTGAAGAATCTGCAAATAGAAATATTTACTTAGTTTTGTGTTCAATTTGAAAGCGACCTAAATAAATATGTTGTATTCAGACAGGGAAAGTTTGACCGCATGGTTTTTTATGGGTTCTACTCAGTAGAGGGATCCTGATTAAGGATAGTTCATCAGAGCAAAACTGTCTAGCAACAACTAGGTACCAAATCTTACCTCCAAGTTTCTTCAGGCAGTTTCATATTGGATAAAAGGAGCGTCAAAATCTGTAAATAGAAGAAAGGCAAGTTAGTCAAGTTAATTGTCAATATTCAGTTCCTTTAAAAAGCAGAAATATCAGCTTCGAAAATTTGTAACATGTTTGTTTCTAATGAACTATACTGAAGTAACATCATGTAATTTTCTTTTGAGCCGTTTTCTTAATGAAGTCAAAAGATCTTACCTTATAGATCTTTCATGCACTGCATCCCCAACCGTAGTAGAGTTTTCCTGAGTATTTGCTGTAATGAAAGTATAACTTAATTAGCAACTTCAATGGCAATAGTTGAGCAAACTAAAGTAAGTCTAATTTATCAGTATCCTTTTGGTTAAATTTGTGGTTGGTCAGCATAGCTTTCAGATTAAGTTTATCATCAAGATGGGAGATTAAGTAAATTAAGAGAAAAGATTTTTACACTTACATTTCTGTGCATCCAGTTTTAACACGTATTCTATGGATCTTGTGCCTTCATTGAACATTGATCTGTAATAATAAAGATTTATCAAGTTTGTTAATTGTCAAAGAATTGAAATGATTTTATAGTTTGCTACAGTTTTGTAAATTTATCAGTTACTTTTCTCCGCATTTTCTGCTCAGTAGAACGAAAGTTATGATAGATAAAGGTATTCATCATCTAATCAAATCTGTAGCATTCATAAAAAAAATATTTTCTTGAGGTTCTTACCTTTAAAGCCAAGAGCAGTTTCCATTTGACTGGTTTAGACAGAGCTGTAAGTAAAATAAGTAATTTTGTTAGTCTTTATTTTCCAACAATTTACAATTTTTGTTGATTAGAAATTCAGTTGCAATAATTGCAGCCATGGGTTTTTTAATCACAGAAATCGTACGGTAATTACCTATCATCATATAAAAATGTTGTAATTTTTTGTACAAAATAAACTTACCTTAGCTCGACATAAAATAAGCGTATCACAGCATTGGAATCTGGAGCGTTAGGTGCTCACACCGGCATGCTGAAAACCAAAAGAAAATCTTTGGTTAAAAAAGTGATTGGCAAGTAAAACAATTATATATTAATTAAAAATTGTCAGTTGCAATAATTGCAGCCATGGGGTTTTTAATCACGGACATCGTACGGTAATTACCTATCATCATATTAAAATTCAGAGTTTAGGCTATAAGCACAAATTAAACTTACCTTAGCTCCGCATCAAAAGTTTCAGTGCCATTTTCTGTGCGTCTTTCTGCAATTAGAGTGTAGTTTTGAGGTTAGTTTTGTCACGTGACTCATTTAAACGCATTTTGTAATTCATTTTAGTTATCAGAATCCTTTTGGTTAATTTTAAGTTGTGAATCAACAGCACTTTGTTCAGATTGAACTTATCATCAGTAAGAAATTAAATTGTATCATTTAAAGTTTAAAATCTTACCTCAGACTTGCAACACATTGAAACCGGTATTTAGCCACGTGCTCACTAGAGGAGCTGCCAGAAAGCTGCAACCAAAAGAATATAATATTTAGTATGCACGATTACTTGTTTAAAAAATTTCTTTAGATTGAATTCAATCAGTTGGCCGTTCTTATTCTTTCCACAAGAAAAGAGTGATGGCAGCTCCCTTGCGAGAACACCACCACTCGACTCTTCAGAAAAAGAACATTCATCAATTTATTGTCGTTGTCATTATAAATTTTTCCACTATACTTACTTTTTCATTGCAATATTTTGTCACGACATAACGCTTTATGCCCTGTTTGATCATTTAATATCACTAAATTTTGACAATATCTTTTGATGCTGGCAGTATAAACTGATTACAAATTGTCTATACATCTTAATGAACTGAATCGACCCATCTGCGGGCAATTCGACGCAGGAAATGAAAGAATATATTGAGCAGTGTGACCAGGTAAGCCAACTGATTTAATACATTACCTAAATAATACCAAAAATGGCATCGTTGTTTTCCCAGTATTTTTGATCCCGCCTATTTATTTTTAAGCGCTGGTTACATTTTTTTTAAAATACCAACTTTTCAAAAGTAAGTAAGTTAGATAATATACTAATTTAATTTTAATAACCTTAACTGAATTGTCTACGAAACGCATTTAGACAGTTTATGTTATTACTTCTTTAATAATTACAGAATAATTTGTGTGCCAATTGTATGACCACGGCACTTAAAAATTCACCCCTTATTCAAATCCCTTGCAGTTCCCTTACCAAACAAATTACGTTTTTAAAAGTTATATTTAAAAAAAATGACGACTTTATTAAATTTAGCATAGCTCATAGAAGGCCTTTACAACAATATGTCCAGTAAAATAGATACATATAAATATTTTATATATTAAAAATGTACATTTTACTCCGTTATTTCAATTTACTCCACGAAATTCGAAATGTTTGTTTATTCAAAAGGCATTCAAGTTTTTATCATAAAAATTTCAATATAAACTATCACAATATGAGAATTTCAGGACTCGTATTACTTATTGCTGCTGATCTAGATGATTGGTTTGTGAGTCAAACGAGCTAAAGCAATTCCTGATCCTAAAAATTTTGATATACATGTGTTTCTTAAATTTTTGTTAATTTTTCAAACTTTTTTTGTTGAACACTTTTTCATTAATTTTTGTTTGTTTTTTTTTTCTTTTGTTTTGCTTTTTGTATATTGTTTAAAGTTGTACTTAGTCATTTAAAAAATTAGATACATGTACATATAAAAATATATATATATTATGGTAATTATTTATAAAAAATTGCATGTTTCGGACGGACAGCTTAAAATTGTGTACAAACATATTCATATTAAAATGCTGATTCTGTTTTAAAATACATGCAAGTATTTATTATAGTTCTTAGACTAATTGTTAAACTTTACATTTAAGGCCTAAATATAGGCATATATAGCATATTTATGTGAGTTTTAAGGCGCATGCAATTGTTATTGTTGATCTGTTTGTGCGTGTTGATTGCTGTTGTCAAGGGATCTCAGTTCTTATGAATCAGCCTCAAATACACTTAGAGAATTCCAATGATATAAATTTACTCGCAACTTAGTCTAGTTGGATATAAGGGGATGAGGGCAGTACTATTATTAAATTACAAAAATACATTCTCTTATTCAATTCCTCGTTGAGCTTAATGTTAGATACAAATGGTATTGCTTTTGTTTAGCCACAAAACTGACACAATTTATAATATAGTTAAAATTAATTCGAATTTTATGCACGAGTACGAAGAAAACTTGTAAGAAATTAGATAAACATTCAGTCTAACAAAATACTTGTACAGAATAATATATGTATATATATAATCGTTTGAATTTCGAGAAATATATTCGATTCGTGGGTGGGTTCGACAATCTCCAGGGCACAATCAAAAACTTTTGTTCAATATAAAACATAGCCAATTCTTGTGTGACCTGATTTATGTATATAGTGTGATATGTAAATGTTTGTAAGCTCTAATTACTCGCTGCACTTACTAATTAGTTTATGTATATATAATTTCTATAAAATAAACATATAGAACTATTTGCACGCAGTGTCGATACTGCGTTTAATTAATAAATTTAACTAAATCTTGACACTCACAAAAAATAAACTAAATATAAGCACAACAGTTTCGGATACGCCGGACACGTTTCAAACGTGTCGTAAAACTGATGCTGTGTCCAAATGTGGGTCGTGGGGAAGGGGCGTGGCGATGTGGTATGGTGGGTTTACTACAACTAACTGCAACATAAACAAAGAAAATTCGACTAATTTTATGGTAATCTGGCCACCAAACAAAACGAGAACGTTGTGATGTGTGTGTTTCCCGTCTCAAATGTAGGTGCGTTTCACTTTCGTCAGCGTTGACGTTTTACAGGGTAGCTCCTTTTCCAAGTGTTCTGTAGAGTTCTTGCACTCGTGACTGCGATCCTTTTCAAGATCAAGATTTGCAGCCTTCTGTGTCGTACTGTATGTATTTGACTTGATTAACAAATTAATATCCTTGCTGCTGTTCTGATGCTTAAATTGCCTATAAAGAAAGTTTTAACAATTAATAAACTGAAAGTATAACTGCTTAAATAAATTATTATCTTACGTTGGTTTGCCAAAATGATTATGATGGCTGGCATCCAAACGATTCTGATTGCAAGTCTGCTTCATTTTGATGCCCACAAGACCGCCCAAAGCGAAGGTGACCAAGAAAGCGAACACAATGATCGTTGTGGTGTAGTCTGCTAGCGTGGAGGCCGTCTGTAGTTCATTGACAACAGCTATTGACTTTTGGGGATCTGGAGAGAGTAAAGATTTATGTTAGCTTGACTTTAAAATTTGGATACTCTAGTACTTACCATGCAGACTGGTCATAACCTGTTCGGGATCAACGGATGCCTGTGGAATTTTGTTCTCATCTATGTAATCGTTTAGCGTAAAATCGACGCCAGCTCCTGTGGGCTGCTGATCCATGCTCAGGATTTTCTCCTGGGAAACGCCGCTTACACTCGCATAGTGAAGTTTCTGTGCCTCATCCACCTGTGATGGCGCCATGGTGACAATTACTGGATCAGCAGCTGTTTTTGGGCATAGATAAGCCGCTGCCTTCTTGGTCGTATTGAGACTTTGTAGATAGGTCTTGGTGCCAAACTTGTGTTGACTGGAGGCCAGATTCTTGCATTCATGCGTCTGCAGATCCCAGGCACAGTTCGGATCCTGCAGACTAAGACAGCCAAGGCAGTCGACAATGAGGGAGCAGTGATGCAGTGGCACTGTCACCAGCCGTCCATCGCTAACCACGACAAGGGTGTTCTTTTTCGAAGAGATGACCAATTCACGCACGGGTGTGCCCAAGGGCAGTACCTGCATCTCAGATATAACCACTGTGCGCAGGCGATCAGTGTTATTTGGGTGCAGTGTCATTGTGTTTATGAACTTTGTAACTTTGCCATCATCGGTGCCACTGTAGACAACGTCAAAGTGATTGCCATTCAAAGCACGCACTTGAGGATCAATCGCAATGGCTGTAAGTCGATGATGAAGATTCACTTTGGTTAGCAATGGACGACTGTGCACTGCAGGCACAGCGCTCTCCATCAACGGATGGTTCTTGATAAAGTTCACAGCAATGCTGGTTAAAGTACGGGAATCATCTACACATTGGCCTGGACGTGGCTTGGGCACCTGGGCTTGCTCTACGGGTAACCAATGGGATTGAGAATCCTTTTGGGACTTGAAGTCACCATCAAAGGCAGCCAAAATGTCGTCTACTTTGAAAGCACACACCGCCGAGCCGGGAATGGCATTCACCGATGTGGTGAACACAGCATAAACCAAAGCATTGGGACCGCTCTCCACAATGGGACTTATGGCCTCTGTTGGGAAAAGAGCAAGGATAAGTTTAAGGAAATCAGCAGAAAGAAGCAGCAACACTTACGTATTTCATCAAAGTAGAAGGGGAACTCTCCGGGCACCGAGCAGTTGAGCCGCGCCTTAAGGAAAGACGTCCAGCTCTTGCCATGATTATAGGGTCCACCGCGATCGTTCTTGCAGACGCGACCGACACGCGAGTAGATCGCTTTGCCAAAGTTCATGTGCTCCATGGAGAGTTCTCGGAAGAAGAAGAGCACAAAATCATTGCGCTCGATGGCGCCAACAAAATCCGGTTGATTCAGTTGCTTGAGATCATATTGCTCCGTGCGAAGATTCTCGCGATAAATCAATGGATCGCCACCGGAGAAATCTGCCACGGTAGCGCTGTACAGCTGCCCATCGGCAAAGGCATAGGTGCTATTGTGGGCGGGGCTATAGGGGCAGAGACCCTGTGCCTCAACATCTCGCGTTATCTCATATCGCATGCTATTACCGGCAGCTGCATCCAATGTGCCATCTGATGACTGTTCGCTGGGCGCATAGTGGCGACAGCGTGGCTTGTACGAGTTGGTGCCACAGAGCAGGAATTGGCCATCGCTGAGGCGGGCAAAGACACGCAAAAAGTTGTGGCAATCCCATTCGTGTTTGCCCTTTAACACGCAGAGTTCACGATCTGCTCCCGAACTGGTCCACACCAAACGACTGTTCTCCTTCAGACCTTTCATGCTGATGTTGTAGATGACATCCCTGCGAGAGAGAGGGGGGAAGTGGAAGAGAGAGAAAGACAATCGAATTAATCGTTTAATTGCCAAAGCTGTTGACGTGTGCTGTTAGACAGTGTTGTCTTTTTAGCCGTTTTATAACTAGGTGTAGCTATTTTTAACAGCTAATAGACAATTTTATATGGACTTGTCTGAGTGCTACAAAAATAATATAAAATCATTTCAGTTCAAGAAAAATAAACATAGTATTTTATTACCCAGGCCAAATCTTCATTAAAATATAATCTTCAGCCCTAAGTATTTAAAAACAAGGTACTTTTAATTTTTATCTAAAAACTAATTTTAAATAGCTTCTTTTTTATATGCAATATATTTTATAATCACACTCGCTGTTTAAGCTCATCAAAATTCTGACAGCACTGCTGATGTGCGCTAATAAAGTAAATTGTTAGACAAGCGAGAGAGAGAGAGAGGGAGGGAGTGTGTTAGAGCGAAAGGGGAGAACACAAAAGCGGCTCAACAGTTTGCCAAGGTTATTTTTATGGTTGTTGTTTTTGTTTGCGCTTTTTGCAAATAATTAGAACTCATATATAGTACTAAGTAATTACATATGCAATTTCGTTAGCTATTTTTTTAATTCTAATTTTCTATTTATGCTCATGTACTTTTAACAGATACTTAGTTGCTCAGACTAAACAAAAAACTTAATAACACGACTAAAATTCCTATACAATTCAGTTCCTTTGTTCCAACTGGACAAGATCTATCATTAGAACACGTCAATTGTATTTTCTCACAGTATTCAAAGAATATATATGTATACTAGATAGTCAAGTTTTTTGTTAAACTTTTTTACTCGCATCTTATAAAATAAAAAGTGTAATTAAAGATTTTTTTTAGGATTTTGATTAATTTGTAAACTAATCGTATAGAATAAATCTAAACATACAAATGATAGGCAAATGAACCATAGATGGCGCCACATAGAGCTGCTAGCACTGTTCGCAAAATGTTGGGCTAATATTAATGGATTTTTAGTAAAAATATATAAAAGACTAGAGTTAATCATGAGCTATTGTTTATTCATTCAAGAGCTACAGAAAAATGTTTAAAATTAAATATTAATCACTCTCTTTATGACAAATACAAGCTTTATTTTAAAACGCCAATTGTGCTAAGCTCTGTAAATTTTGTTTATTGCCTTGTAAAAAGTATTACTAATATTGCTGATTATTTTGCTATGCACATGGAAAATTGCATTTTTCGCCTAGCTGAGTTCAAGCGAATGCCAGCGAAATTTATACAAATAAATAAACAAATTGTTGATTAGAGTTCTGAAAATAAAAATGCTTCCAGGAAAGCGAATATGGAAATGCGAGATTTGCACTTGCAGCTTTTATATAATATTGTATTTGCTCAAAAACTTAAAAGCAACAATAACAAAAACAACAATACCAGAAACTCGTAATTTCAATGGCGCGTTAATTGTTCCACGAATTGTTCACTTTGCTATTCCTGTTGTTGTTGTTGTTGCGATTTATTTACTTTGTATAAACATTTTAGCCAACGTTTGCCAATAATGTGGTAGAAAAAAAAAACAATACGAAACAAAACAATGTTTATGCATGCAACTCAGGTAGATAGAACGGAATTCATTGTGCTCTATAGTATATATGTTCATGTACATGTATATGGCAATCGATTCATTCAAATATGGATCTCAATCAAGATACTCACTTTGCACCCACGAGAACACTCTCATCATTGTGATCCAATATCTTATAATAGTCCGTTGTATTGCCAAAGAAACTGGCCGTCACTTTGTCTGCAACTGAAATGCAAAATGCGAATTTAATTAGCAAATAATTATAAACAATTTGAGTGCTTAAATAATACTTAAGTTAAGAGTCTTGAATTGTTTGTGGCTTTGTTAACTTTCAAACTGTTCACAAAATTTGGCTACATTTTGGTATTACTCAGGCGGATGTTAGATTGACTAATAAATCCTTATCAAGACAACCACAAAGCAAATTCAAATTATTTAAAAACGACATTGAATATCTTATATAGTAGATATAAATAATCGCAAAAAGCTGAGGTTGAAAATTACGACATTACGTTGTACTACGGCGTACAACTGTTTCGGGGGCAACAATTAGTGTAGGGCCTTATGACATGCCCCATTTTGATGGGTTTCGGTTGCTTCAGAGGAAACGCTAATTTGTTGCAAGCATAGCGAAAAATTGGGCGCGATAAGCAGTTGTGGTTGTGGTTGTGGTTGTGTTTGTGGCCGCTCTGTGGACCAACAACTTGTTCGTGGATGATAACAAAACAAATGACACAAATAAACAATAACAATAAGCAGCTATAAATGCATGTTACATATAAAATATATGGAAACTTACTCGTTTGCAAATCGGGTCGCACATCGGGCATCCAAGCATCGACAGAGATGCGGCAGATGAAAAGGCAGCAAAATACTGTATATAAGAACATTGCTCTCTTTTTGCTGAGTTTATGTAGATATCTTCTACTACTACTGCTTCTTAGGTCAGTAATTAGCATTGTAGTTGTTATTGTTGTTGTTGTTACTGCTGCTGTTTGTTGTTGACAATGATCGCTGAAGGTCTCTTGACGTGTTTTACTCAACTGTGTAGAATCAAGTATTTTCAATTAACTTTGCACACTTGAAAACTGTTGAGCCAGGCTTCTTTTTTCTGCTTTTGCTTTTTTTTTTTTTTTTTTGTATTTTTCAAATTTTCTTGATGATTCAGCAGCGTTTGCCAATCGCTTGGACAGTGCAGCTGCTCACAGACTGAGTGGTGCTACTGCTAGTACTGCTGGTGGTTGGTGGTAGTGTTGTTGGTGCCAATGGGGCTGGTCTGACTGGTTTTAATCACTGCAGTTTGTCATACTGATTGCTGCCATTCTCGTGCCAGTTGCTGCTGCCGCTGCAGTCACTAGCATTATTATTCTTTCTTTCTCTTCTCCTTTCTTTTTTTTTTATCATCAATTGTTATTGTGTTTATAACAACATTCGCAATGTTCTTTAAATTAATGCTATTAGTTGATATGCTCAAATCAAAACGTCAAAACCTGCAATAAGATGGATTATAAAAATGTTTAGTTGCTTGAAATAGTTAACAATTAACTGTGGAATGCCAGTGATTTGACTAGTTAATTCAAGCATTTCACTGACTTCATTTAGCATCATTTAATTGCTATATTCATTCATTTGAGCAATTTTATTTAGAGTGTAGAGTGTAGCTCATCGTAAGATCTAGATATTATTTTTAGAAGGTCAATGACAAAGTTTAACGCAATTTGTTACTCAAACTGCTGACATTAACTGCTTTTATATGATTAATCTTTTTCTAAAGCAATTATTAAATCAAAATTATGATGGCATTTAAGATACGAATTATAGTTTGGGAAAAGTCTAGTAAATGTACATTAATGTAGTTCACATTCAGCTGGTGTCCAAAACTTTTTGGCTAATTTCAAGACTTGTTTTGTTATTAAGTATAATTTCGCTGGACTTTTGTTGTTTAATTTAAGCACAAAGGGTCCACTTTCTTCTTGTTACATATTATTACCGAATTTGAAAGACTAATTTCACTTGTGTAACAATGAAACTTGTTTTTGGGTCTGTTTGGTTTTTTTTTATTTTTATGATTATTGCTACTGCGATTGTTTTGCGAATTCTTCACACACTTTTCACACTTTCTTTGGTATTAGCTGCTGCTGTAAGCGTTCAACAAACCGAACCACACGTTTGGCGAACTCGTCGTGCACTGAAAGCAGCGAACACAACAAAAGTGCCAATTGAGCCGACGGCGAACGATCAAAAGACGACAAGCATGAAAAAGAAACGACAACAAACTAAACGACACCCACACACACGCACACGCTCACGCTCACTCAAAAAGGTTCGTGAGCACAGTTTAAGAAGCACTGCAGAGATGTTGTCACGCTCAGTCTTCGTCTCTCTCCTTTTGTCCGTCATTTTTAGACGCACCTACTCGCATGCGAGATTAAATGCACTACACGACGCTATCTCGCTTTTGTCCCTCATTCGACAAGGCTCTCACCCTCAAAGGTTTGCCAGTCGCATGCGATTTTGGCTACTCAATTTGAACACTCAGTTACAAAGGTTTGTGAGTCGCATGCGAGCAGTTCACTCCTTATGTCACTCATTTTAAAGGCTCTCACTCAAACCTGTTTGAAGAGCCGTTTTAGTTGAACACAGTTTAAGGGACACTGCAGTGACACTCTCTCTTTTCTTTTGTCACTACTCATGCACCACCCCCTGCATGTGTCACGCACCGTTTCCCGCGTCCTGTGGCTCAGCGGTTTTTCTCTCATGATTCATACTTGTGAATTTTCCTGCTTTTGTTGGAAATCACGTGCGGTATTTTCCGTCAATTTTCGTTGTTCCCATTCTCTATTTGCTATCTAATCGGCTATGCCGTTAACAAATCAGGACGTGCTCTCCTGCAAAAGGTGCTCATCACACGTTCACACACACATATACACCCACACACCAACTACACGTTATTTCCATGTGTGCTGTTCAGGTTTTTTATATTACTCGCAGGAAATTTATGCTGCAGTTTCTCACGCCTCGTCGTAGGTCACGCTTGGACAACTTTTACCTACGCGAAGCGACTGATCTTCAATAAATTACTTTATTGGCCAACTGAAGGTCACAACTTGTCTCGTCTTGGTCTTGGTCAATGAATTTGTGTCTGTCTACAACCATCACTTGGTATCATTTTTCCAGCTCATAGTTTAAAAGCAACAACGTGAAGTTAGCGGTGGCAGGTCAAGTGACCCGACAAAACTCTCTGTATCTCTCTTTGTCTCTTGCTCGACCCATTCGATGGCTCGGTTTTGTAATGTGTGAAATTATAGGGGCTGGCAATTGGCCTTAAGAATAGTGTATGATATGCGAGGGTCGTTCCAGAGTTACTACCTACAAAAAACATAGTGAAACAAACTAACCAATTAAAAACAGCTCACTGTAAAAAATAAACACCTGTGAGACGTGTCGTTAAGTAGCCAAGAATTAAACGGTTTTTGTACTAGCACAAACTGCAGTAGCCCACAACGAGTTTAATATATTTTTGGTAATAAAAGTAAAAACTGTTAAAGTTTTTCTTACGCTTCAAGTGTTTCTAAACGTCTAAATTCTATAAAAATAAATAATGTTTATTATGTATTTATTACTGCACACACTTTAGTTACTTGCTAAACTGCCCTCGTCCAACCGCTGGATGTCTGACGTCTGAATAAATATTATCAATTTCATATTTTTGTTTAGCTCTCAAGTTTCATAAGCCCCATTTAGTTCAATGCCAGGAAGTGCGTTCCGCTTTCGGCTGCTTTTGGCGGACCAGTTAATTATGCTGGCTCTAATTAATGATTGGCTGAAATTCAAGTTATGGTTACCTAGAATAATAACCGTCTAATTACGGGAGTACATACGATACGTTTTTTGTACGCTTTTCCCACAATTTCCAAATTTCCTAAAACGATAAGCACCTAAAGATGTGTTTGTCCGTCCGTCTGTCTGTCTGCCTGTCTCCGAGATAAGCAACTTCATCACGATAACAGTAAAATGTATGTCACGTTTAAGCCGTTTGTTTATAATCATACCGCTTTTGCTGCTCACAGCGTGGAGTGGGAAATACGAGCGTCTGTACGTCTTAGTAGATAGTTATCTATCTCAATGCTGGTCGGGGGAAGTACGTGCTCTATAAGAAATTGATTTCTGCGTATGGTTATTAGACACACAAATGCAATATTGGCATCTATACACAAGTATGAGGTATCTACGAGTGAGTGTGCTGGAAACCTGATATTTGATACTCTACACTATGCCAACCTGTTTGGCCAGTGGGCGTTCAGTTGGCCAATACGTAGTGGCAGGTACAACAGGTGGTGCTGATGCCTGTGCTCGTGCTGGAGCTGCTGCTGGCACCTGTGCTTTTGCCTTATAAATTGCTTCGTTATTCGCAGACTTATTGGCTACATAAAGTCTGTTTCTGGTTCTGGTTCTATTTGTTATTGCATATTTCTGCACTGTTTTGTAATCAGCTTTAAGCTGATTTTCAAAGCATATAGAAGCGCAGACTTTGTTTATATTTATTTAAATGTTAATGAGAACCTGTATTTAAAAGGAGTAGAGGGTTTATCAGGTGTGTAAGAGGTACAGACACATATAACTATGTTTTAAAGCTCCCACAGTAATAAACGGTGTAAAGCAGTGATTAGTAAGAATAGCATAAGCTATTCCAAACAACATTACAGTTTACCATTTAGTATATGGTACTATTTGGTAAGAAAACTATTGATTATGATGGTGATTTCAGTTTAATTGATTGCTTTCGAATGACTACAGGGTCTTTTACATCTGGAACACTCCACTGTAACTATTTTTATAGTTTCAGTTTTGAAATAAATCAAAGAAGTTGAAACGCAAGTTAAGTTGTCACTTTTAAATGGATATGTTTTGGGCTTTTACTGATTTATGGCACGACTTGAGTTTGTTGATTCTCTTGTCTTGTTGTTGACTACTTAAAGTGGTTTGTTTTTTATTGCTCTTTTAATTTTTTTTTATTTTTGTTTTTTGCCTCTTATCATTAGTTTAGTTCAATGCACTTTGAGACTTCACTTGCTTTTTCAGTTCTTATCCCACGGAACAATCGCGTGTACTGCGGCAACTATCGCTTTACTTCCGATTTGTTCCCAACGCCTACATGATTCACACACACGCGCACACACACATACATGCATGATTATATCTATTCATTTTGTTTGTATGTTTTTTGTTAAACCTGTTTAATCAACAGGCGATTCTCATTTTATTTTCAACGGAAGCGTAGATGATTCAGAAGCGTCTGATCTTTAAAGTGTAACAACAAATTGAATATTTAACAAGTTGTTGAACAACAGCAACAGCAACAAATACTATAGATCTTTAATAATCACATCATATACGGTACGACTAGTTTTTCATTCATTCACAAAAAGCTAATAAATTGAACGTGGGAGTTTTCATTTGAAGTTTTCGAACGCGTTTAAATCAAATAATAAACAAAACTATTTAAACAGTTTTATTTAATACAAAACGCACACACACTCACAAACAGGCATGTCAATGTATGCATTTGGGGTGTAGACCCCAGGGGGAGGGGTGCGAAGACTCGGGTTTGAGGTTAAGTGGGACACACTGCGCGTTCTACTTTGAGCTGCTGTCGCCGCTTTTTTGACACTTTGACTCTTGACGCGTTAGAAGCTTTCAATCGAGTTGTTGTTCGTACTTTTTATATATATATTTTTTTTTGTGTTTTATGGGCGTTGTTGCCGCGACTGCTATTCGCACTTATTTGAATTTGAGTTTTCGTTACCGTTAGTTGTCTACTTTTCGTTCAGTTGGCAATATGCGTTTGAGCTCCCGAGTCCAAACCGAGTTTGTGGAACGACGCGAATTGATTATGCTGCTAATTTATTAGATTTTCTACTCTCGCAGCAAGCAGTAGCAAAGCTAACTCGTTTTCTGCTGTGCTGCCTTTTACAGTTCTTGGCCAGACACTCACACTTTGGTCACCGCCTCGACGATTGTGTGCTGGTGTGTGTGCAATGGTGGGGGGAAAACAAGTCCACCAATTCACCTGTAGAGCTGTGTAGCGCGTCGTATAGTTTATTTTTTTTATTTGTATTTTATCTCTTACTCTCTCACTCTGTTTTGTATGTTTCGATTCGGTTGCTTAGCCTCCACTTTAGCACTTTGCTGCTGCTTCGCCTCCAACTACTTGCTGCTGTTTACAGCGCGTTACAAACACAAACACACTCACGCACACATATACACACACTCACGAGCGCGAACGTAAAATTTATGTATTTTCTTGTATTACTCGTTTTCAAGCTTATGCTTCATGTTTGGTTTGTTTATACATGTGTATGTATATGTGTATGTATGCATGCATGTGTGTAGTTGTTGCTGCCGTTGTACGTTGTATGTGCATAAATTAAAAGAGAGAAAAACACACGTCTGTACACAATAAAAACCTGTTTGTTGCTTGACTCTGAGTGTGGGTAAACGCAACGCGGCACGGAACGCGGGGGTTGTACGCTTGAGTTGGCTTTGTGGCCGTAGTTTTTTGTGTAGTAAATGCAACAGAAGTCACAATAGAATATATTTTAAACACTTTTTATCCATGTACAAATCACATTTCGCTAAAACTTTTATGCCACTTATATAGGGTGCATCTTTGTGCATCCCTTGAACTCACCAAAATTCATAAATAATGCACAAATAATTATCAAATTAAGCAAAAAACACGAACTCCAAAAAAAGTATACTCTTCACACTACGGCGGCCATTTTGCTTTGGGTTGTTTGGTATACGATAGTGGTGGTCAATGGTTCGATACCATTTTTATCGAAACCAGTTTGCAGCGAGTTGGCAGCGCAATGCATAATAACAAAAAATGTGGTCACATTTGTTTCACGACGATATATCGATGACTTTTAACCAACCACCCCCGCAGAAAATACACCGAACATGGAAAGTGTAAAGTTATTTACGTTAAAATGAAAGTATTTAATTAATAAAGTGCAATCAACCGCAAGACCAGAACGCAAGTACATCGCAACTATAATGGCTACAAAGTAAGCAATATATATATTTTGCATATACTCCAATTAAAAAACTGCATTGAATTTTCCGTCCGCGAGTGTGTATGTGTATGTAGCAATATCTACGTGTTTGTGTATGCCGTGGGTGCATGTGAGGGTATTTTGCTGTGTTTGTTTTGAGCCGCAGCCGCAGCCGCAGCCTCTGCGCCCGTCCCACACACGCACACACACAACAAAACATTGATTAAAAAAGAAGCCCAACAATCTGCCGATAAGTACAATAACAAATATAGATTTATACATATATATATGAATAAAACTATGTGCTTACTGACGGATCACGCTACAGACAAAACTATAAGTCGTACGAAGTTATTGGGTTATTGGAACACTTTAGCATGCAAATATTTAAATGTTTTTGAAAATATTTTAGCAAATAATATGAGTATGTAACTTGACCAAGTTTATTTAGGATATTTTAAGAGCTACTCGTTGGAACAACAGGTGGAATATTAACTTTAAATATGATACATTTTTAAAGCTATAGTTTATTTGATTGTGGAAAAATAATGACTATATGTTACCGAACAGAGTTGTCTAAAAAAGTTATATAAGACTTTGTGACGTAGTGAACAAAACGTTTATAAAAAGACTTATGTTAAACTACTTATATTGAATTAGCGAAAACTGCTCCAACACGTTGAATGCAGTACCGTTTATTGTTTAGAAGGTACTAAATATATATAAGAGTGCCAAGTATATTGAAAGCTAGTGCTTTTTGGGCCACTCGCTGATTCGAACGGGAATAATGTTTAGCGCAGTAAGTTTACTGCTATAACCTCTCTGCCAGGATTCTAATAGTCATTTAGACGGTTTTATTTTTATTGGCAAATTTGTCGTTTGTCTTAGCTCGATCCCTTGTGCCATCTGTGTCTGTTCATATTGGCAAAGATAACGAATTCGAATTAAAACCCTCGAAAAATGGCTACTCATTAAAGTAAGTTGTAATTTAAAAAATAAAATTTAGAGTGTTTATTTAGCTTCTCTTCTGTTGCTTAGTTCCCTACATGAGACCGGATATCTTGAGCAGAATGTGGTAGAGACCGAACCGGGTGAACTTAAAGTGACTGGCACGTACTTTCAAGGGTTCCACGGTCCCAGCGTTTATCACCTGATAGTCACCTATGTAGCGGATCGCAATGGATATAGGGCTAAGTATAGGTATTTCAGGCGAGGTGGTCTTGCAGAGACGCTCTCAATGGGTTGCCTTAGGGCCTGTACAGGCTAAAATACTGGACTATTTACTTTAATCAAAACGTTATTACATATGACATAAACCTGAATATCAGTACATCCGTTTTGATATGCGTTTTTAGAGGTGATAAATGCTGACACATTAAGACATTTCTAAACTTATTGTATGAAATCTTGTTCCGTATTAAAATAAATGATTTCAAGAAGATTTCTATGGCAAAATTTTGACATTAAATGTGCAAAAACTGGTCCAACACGTACCGTGCAGTACCGTTGATTATTAAAGCATGCCTGCATCTTGAAGTCATCTTTCAAAAGCTACTAAATATATAAATGAGTTGCTAATATATTGAAAGCTATTTGTTTTTGCGAATCGAACGGAATCAATGTTTAGCGCAGTGAGTTTATCGTCGAAAATTGTTGCCAGGATGCTAATATTCCTTTAGACGTTTTTACTTCTGTTGGCCAACATCGTGTTTGTGGCAGCGCGATTTCTAGTACCACCTCTGTCTGTTCACATTGATGATACCAATGATTATGAATTAAAACCATCGGATGGTAGTTATACATTCAGGTACACATCGTTTGCCCCACAAATGCTTTGGATTATTGATCTTCTAATTGTGTGCAACTTAGGTCCAATCATGATGCTGGTTTTCGTGAGGATAAAGTGGAGGAGATTGAACCCGGTGAACTTAAGGTGAATGGTGTGTATTTCCAGGTCTTTCGTGGCTCCAAAACTGTTAGCTTAATTGTCACCTACGAAGCGGGTCGCAATGGATATGTGGCTAAATACAAAATATTTGTCGTACAGCCTCCTGCACCAAAACTTGCATCGGGTTGCCTAAAAGCGTGTACTGGCTAAGCCTTTGTCAAATAAAGCACAAATCATAAATAATATAACCGCAGTACTTACTTGATGAAACTGGGCTTAAAAAGTTAGGCGGCTTTTAAAAGGCCGAACTTCGTGTCAGAGTTTCTAAACTTCATGATTCTTAGGCAAATTCAGCTGCATAATATAATTACACATTCCAAAATTATGTTTTAGGAGGAACAAAGTCAGATTTGATTAGCGAAAAACTTTAGTCAGTTAAATAAAATTAAATTCAGTGATTATGTTTGCTTAATTATTTATGAAATGCTGTCAGAGATGCGAGAGTTGGTGCTAAAATGCAAAACGATTAAAGTAATTTATTTTTAGCTTTTTATAGATTTTTTTTTCTTCAAACTAATTACCTCTTGAGATCGGCTTCCAATTGACAAGATGAGTAAGCTAGCAATTTCCCTTCGTGCTATTCGGTGGGAGGATTTTTTGCTGTCATTAGTTATAATTTGACTTAACTGAGGTTTTTTGTAAACTCACTTCACTCCCAGACTGAGAACTGGTTTTCTCACCACATGTTCTTTTAAATATGAGAGCTACTGTGACTGAGAAAGTCAGTTGCGATTGGGATTCGTGTAGGTTAAAATGCCAATAATTCTAAGATCGGTGAGTTATTGAAATAAATCAATGAATTTGCTGTACATCATGGAATAAAGTGTATAAATATCTTTAGCGGATTCTAGTACTTTTTGCCAATTTCGCTCTTGTGGCGTGTGCATCTCTAGTTCCGCGTATAAATAATCAAAATGGTTTTCAACTGGACCCTCTTGAGAATGGATATCATTTGAGGTACGCTTCCGTCTGGGAGGCATTACATATTTAAATCAGGAATTTAATTAATTAAATTACTGTCTTAGTGTTCAGCAAGCGGATAGAGCAAGCTTCAGAGATGAGACTGTGCAGGAGGTTTCTCCCGGTGAACTGGAAGTAAACGGAGCCATTAATCAAGTATTTAAAAATCCGCCTGGCTCCCTAGTGGTAACCTATAAGGCGGGTCGCAATGGATATGTCGCAAAGTACAGTTATAGCAATGGCCCACCGACGCCACCGCCAGTATTCCCCTTTTTTCTAAGTGCCAAATCTTTAATGGCCGTAACTGGTTAAAAGCTGTATGAAATAGATGAAATTATATGACTCTTATACGTGTGGTTTTTATTTAATTTACCAGCCTAAAAGTATGCTTCAATTATTCACAAAATACAATTGGCGCCATTAATAAAGCCAAACAATTATAAAAGCTATCATAAACAACTAACTTACTATAAACTTGCTTTAATAAAAGAAAATGTTTGTAAAATTTTAAGATAAATGAATAAAACGGTATACACAAGATACAATTTCTTATAGTTTTCGGCATAAATTAAGTGATTTAAGTTTATGTCTAAAAAGTCTGTAGCTTTTAAACAGCTAAAATGGCAATGCTGTTGCTAATCCGATCCTACCTCAATCTTGTTCCGCTCTCTGTCTCTCACTCCCGCCGTACTTGACGATAATACATATTTGATACGTGAATTGACCTTGTTATCGATATCGATTACAGCTATTGTTGTTATTATTTGTGTAGAATGACATTCAAATTGCCAGCACTTGCTATGACTTAAAAATTGATGTTAGTTGAACCAGAGGGGCAGTAAATTAACAGCGCAATAAATGCCGATTTCACCCACCTTACACCTCCCCCTTCACCTGCTCAACTCAATCAGCGCGAAGCGTGAGCGAAATTTCAAGTAATGCTGCGACACTGTTTGTGCTTTGCACCTCATATCATAAAATATTTATCAGCCAGCTAGCCAGCCAGAAGCAAGCCCTCTAGCCAGCTGGCAATTCAGTTGAGTTTCTGTGCCATTGGCGTGTTGACTGCTATTATCAACGCAGCGAGGGATGTGATAAGCTTAACACGCCACGATGCAGCTTTTGGCTTGACTTATCCAACAGTTTTGGAATTCCTCTCACTCTCTGCATCTGTCTCTGCTTCACACTCTACTTCTCTCTCTTCATTTATTGCTCTTGCAAAATGTTTAAAGAGTGGCGCAAGCCAAGGCACAAGCGCTGGCAGCAACAGCAAGAACAACAACAAAAGCTGCAGCAGCTGCGACGTCGCATGCTTGACAGGTGCTCTCTCTCTCACTCTCTTTCTTGAACTGTGTGCTTGTGTGTGTGTGTGTGACGGTGATGCCAAGTGCGCGCCGCTAAAGCCGAATAAACCAACTAAAAGCAAACTGAAAGAAACAAAAATAAAAGTAACAAAGGACAGAAATTGTTATTAAATTTTTGTATTTATTTCATTTGTGAACAAATTACTATGAATTTGTTGCGATTTGAAGGTTTCGTAGAGAAGATGTGGCTAAACATAAAAAAAAGCTAAATTGGCAGCACTGTTGTGTGTGTGTGTGAAAGAGAAAGAAATTTAAAATGCTGCAATTTCAATTTGTGTGTTTTTGTTTCTGTTTCTTTTCCGCAGAGAGACAATGATTGTGTTTGTGTACGACACGGAGTGCTTGAAGGACGAGGCAGATGATCCCATTGCTGCAGTGCTCTACTTCCATCCCAGTTGGGTATCAGACACACAGAAGGTGGCATTGTGTGGTCAGTTGATGGGTACTTCGTACTTCCTCAAGGACTGTTTCTTCAAGCCACGTATTCTGGCACTGCAGAATGGCAAATTTGTGCTTAAGGAATTTGGACGCTTCACACTGGTGAGTTCCTCTACCTCTGTCCTCTACCGCCTCTGTCTTTAATGAACTGTTTCTTAGGCTGTGGGCACAGATCGTAATATTGCGGATCAGCTGCTGGAGCATCGTGCAAGTCTGTTAAGTTCGCTGCTCAAGTTCTTTCATCGCGATCTGCAGTCGCTGCATGAGCAGTACGCCCAGACTGGCCAGCAGCATAGTCGTAATCTCAGCGAGAAACTCTATCACATCTTTGAGACATATCTGCCGATGCTGCAGCGCAATGGCAACACGTTCCAGAATGTGCCCAAGCTGCGCATGCCCAAGGTGCGTAAGGAAGTGTATGACTTGGTTTCATAGTTGTTATATTAATCTTGGTTCACTCCTCAGACCGCCAGTCATATATACCTGGAGGCCATACAGACACTACAAAGCTGTCAGCAAACAAAGGGTATACTCGGTGGCGCCATACTCTATCACAACAAGTATGCTTACAGGTCACAATGCCTAACTTGAACTAATCTCTTAAATTCTTCTTTACAGAGTAGTGGCCTCGCAGTTGGGCGATGTGGTGACCAAGCAATTGGTGCTGACAGATCCGCGACACGTACGCACCACGGCGGAGCAGTTGAACATGCAACAGTTTCACATACCACATGGTGTCCAGATGCTAGTGGTCTATGTGGACCAGCAGCAGTACTCAAAGCTGGCGGCCGAAGCACAGCGTGCACAGAATCTGCTAACGACGAGCACGTCGCAGTTGGGACAAACTTCGTTACCATTCCAGTATGCCAAGCGAAAGCTTAAGCGTGATAAGTCGCTGATTTTCACACATATTCCCGAGGAGGAGCATACGACGGATACATCGGCAGCAGTGCCCACTGAAATGCCCATGGCCAGACCCAAATCAATGCGGCCAACTCATCTGCCGTTGCGTTTGAAGAGTCTGCATAGCAAGGATTTGCCCGAGTCGGGAATTGCATCAATTAATTTCGATGAAACGGATTCGTATCCGGAGTTTATTGGACGTACGAGTGTCTGCAATACACCCATGACAGAGAATAAGGTGCTACCTGTGGCCAATGTCATGTCCATCTGTGCAAATCCCGATGAGCAGGAAGCTGATGCACACAACTCCAATGGGAAGACGGCATCGACAACGGCATCATCTTCGCGTCGTAATTCGCTGAAGGTGGATGTGGAAAAGTTCTTTCAGAATTTCATTACCAATCCACACAAGCAGTTGACGCGTCGTAAATCCTCGGCAGATCTGCAGGATGCTCTGCGTGCCATCTCCAAGAAACTGGGACACTTTACGACCAATTTCAAGACGGATGTGAATCGCAATGGACACGATGCTGAAGATGTAAGTACCGATGTCTCTCCGGATTACATTGAGAACGACGAGCGGAGCAGCTCACGAACCATTGGAGATCCCACCTATCCCGTATTCAATGCCGCCAATGGTCAGCAGATATCCCGCAGTCTGTTCCAACAGTTTCTGGACCAGTATCGCAGGCTCTGGGGTGCGGCCAGTGAGCAGGCCGCCCAGGATGCCGAGTTGGCGGCACTTGTTGCTGAATTTCAAGAGTTTAACATGGAAATCCAAAAGCTGGACGAGCACATGCGCCAACAGGCTGAATCCGCTGAAGCTGCTGATCGTAATTTAAATATAGCAGCCAAGACGCCGCTGGACAAGCGCTCCATGTGTCTGCCTCTTAAATCTGCCGGCGAATCCACCAATTTGGAGGCCACATTTAACCAACGTCGTGTAGGCGGTGCAGGCGCAGGAGGAGCAGGGGGAGGCGTGCCATTAACCCCATTGATGGCCAAGTTGTCAGTACTGGCCCTGAACGAGACTACGCCCATTGAGATACAGACCCCGTTGACCAGCAGCAAAGTATTCCCGCGACGAAGCTCACTCAAATGTGAGGATGCGGTCGATGCACTTGCCGCCTTTCCCAATGCCCCACCTGCTCAACTGACCGGCCCTGCGGATGGACTGCAGCGCACCGAGCTGTACATATGCGGGCAACAGAACATGACGCTGCTACTGCTGATGGAGGAGGGCTCCTGTCGCCAGCAGCCAATTGTGCAGAAGATGGTAAGTATCCAGCATGGAATCATATTCAAAATTATTTCTAATCAAATCTTAAAATTTGCTTGAAGTTTGACATTTGTGTGGCGAAATTTCCGCATATGGAATCTCTGTTGAATCAAACATTGAATGTGAATTTGGAGGGAGACAAGCGTGATGGCAGTAACTATAGCTTCATGTGCATCGATGCCAAGTGGGATGCTCTGCAGCGCAATGGCCCATGGAATCCGCTCGAGCTGAATACGCTGGAATGCATGCATCGAGATTTACAGCCCAGCGGACAACTTACCGATTTGATACTGCGGTTGGTCAAGAGAAACATTCATTATTTCACATTTAAGTAAATTTATTAATTTTTTTATTTTCCTCAGCTCTCACGACTCGGTTTTTTATGGCTACAAGTGCGGACGCACGGAGTTCTTTTACAAGGAGGCAACGCATCAGATAAATGGCATTCCTCCGCCCTCGGATCCAATTGGAAACATACAGTTACGCGCTAAGTCGCGCCTGGAACGGGATCATTCCTATTTGTTGCTGTAGAGCACAGGATTATTGATAACTGATAACAGTTTACGGTTTACTGATAACATTTTAACCATACATACATAAAATACTCGCAAGCTTAGCCAAAACAAATACATAAACTAACAGTTAATGTCCAGTTGTTATAAGTGGGTGTGGGCGTGCCTGTACGCCCCCCAAAAAGCCAATTTAATGCCATCCGTTGCTGTAACTTACTTTGCCATCTCAGTCAACGTTTACACGAGTTTTCCCTTAACGGTTTGGCTATTTCTAGACCAAATTGTTGAAATCTGTGTAAACGTGACAAATATTTTATTAATAGCCAAGTTATGTTAATTTGCTTTGGCTGTAAATGTTCACTATATTTAAGTTCAAGTTTTCTTTGGCTTTTATCTGCTGATTACTAACGATTTTCATTGCTTTTCTTTTTATTTCCTTGATGTAAAGTACAAATTCTTAAACTATTATTTCTATAAACAAAAATGTTGTTTAGTTTTTAAGCGATGACTTTAATTATTTTTATGTTGTGATGAATTCGAAGCCAAAAGAAGTGTAAATTAATTTATTACTGGGATATTAAATGCAATTAATTAATTATTAATTTTAAACGCTCTATCGGTGTAAACTTAGTATAAATACTAAGTGCGTAGTGCCAATTTAAATGCAAATGCCGTCGATGTGTATAGTAAGAAAGAGATGAATGTTTATAGCGTACACTGTGTATGTTAACTATTTAACAGCACTGTAAAAATGACAAGATGTGCAATCTATGAGTAGGAATAAATATTGAATATTTTGCGAGTTAAACAAATGAAGGAAATATAAATGAAATGATTAAATTTATGTACCATAATTACACAAACATTTAACATACAGTGCATGTCTTTAAATGTATGTATTTTTAGAGTTTTTGAATGTAAAAAAATAAAGAAGAAAAAATATGATTTGCAAAGTAGCCTGTGATTTAAACGTCAAACACAAAATCAACTATTGTGGTTCATGCTACTCCTCGCTTCAATCGTAGCCAACCGTTCAACTGAAAAGGATCAAACTTTAAATTATTGGAAACCTTGAACACTATTCGAAATGGTGAGTTAATTTGGGAATCGCCTTAAATGCAAAACTAAATATTTACTTTCCTTGCAGGTACATCCACATAACCTACACATCCGAACGTATATAAAGCCCGTCGTAAAGCCACCACACGGCTCTAAGGGTACGTACACCAACAAGATCCGATATATTAAAAAGCACTTACTTCGAAAGTTACGGCATGAGACGTGTGCCATTCCTTTTTGGGAACCTGTTAAAATCATTTCTCCCAATTCGGTTGACTATGCCATCGTCGGCAACCCCATGGATTTGGAAACGATATATAAACGGGTGAAGAATCGTTACTATCACAGTGTTGATTATCTCATCTATGATCTGAAGCTGATAATCAGCAATTGTTATCATTATAACTGTCGGTACTCGAGCGTGTACCGCAGGGGGCGAAAGTTGGAGAAGCTATTGTATGAGGCTATTACCAATTTACCAAGTGGTGAAGAAAAACCCTACATCAAGAAGAGGTCCTCGAAGAAACACCGTAGAGAGAAGGTGCACGAAACAATACCGGTTGTGTTAGAGCAGCATCAAGTTGTGCCAGAAGAGAACCAGGCACAGGCAGCGGAAGGGGTAGAGGTCCTCGATTTAAAGGTGAAACAGCAGATGCAAGTGGTTCATGAAGTCGAGGCCGTTAAAACGGATCAGGAAGCGATTGTGGAGAAAGTTGCAGAGAAAGAGGCGCTCGAAGTCGAGGACGTAAAAACGGATTATGAAGCGGTTGAGGATGAGTTGACGCAAGAGGAAGAGCAGTCAGAGGAAGAGCAGTTAGAGGAAGAGCAGCTAGAGGAAGAGCAGTCAGAGGAAGAGCAGTCAGAGGAAGAGCAGTTAGAGGAAGAGCAGTCAGAGGAAGAGCAGTCAGAGGAAGAGCAGTCAGAGGAAGAGCAGTCAGAGGAAGAGCAGTCAGAGGAAGAGCAGTCAGAAGAAGAGCAGTCAGAGGAAGAGCAGTCAGAGGAAGAGCAGTCAGAGGAAGAGCAGTCTGAAGAAGAGCTGTCAGAGGAGCAGTCGGAGGAAGAGCAGTCTGAAGAACAGCTGTCAGAGGAGCAGTCAGAGGAAGAGCAGTCAGAGGAAGAGCAGTCAGAGGAAGAGCAGTCAGCGGAAGAGCAGTCTGAAGAAGAGCTTTCAGAGGAGCAGTCAGAGGAAGAGCAATCAGATGAAGAGCTGTCGGAGGAAGGACACGCACAGGAAGCTATTGTGCAGGATGGAAGAATTGTTGAAAACAGAGGATTTGTGGTACAAGAGTGGTTTAACGAAGAAGAATGGCTTGCGGTACAAGAATTGTTTCGTGCACAACAGTGGTTGGAGAATGAAGAGGCATTGGCAAATATAGAACGCCATTGGCAAATGGATCAAGTGGAAGGAATTGAAGAACATCAGGGGCTTGAGGACCAACAGGGTGATGTTGAAATGGTGGGAGATGCAAATGAGCAGTGGGATGTTGAAGATTGGGAAGAGGTGGAGGAGGAAGAGAGCGAGGAAGACGAGGGTTTTGCTGACGGCGATGATCTGGAAGAAGCGGTGGCCGTGGAGGCAAATGGCGAAGCAGCGGTCCAAGAGGATGTCACTGAGAGGCAGAATGGAATTGAAGCCGTGGAGGGAATTGCTATGCAGGTGGAAGTTGATGAGCATGAGCAAGTTGATGAGGAGGAGGAGGAGGCAGCTGCAGAGGAGGAAGAAGTTGATGGGGAGGAGGAGGAAGCACTTGATGGGGAGGAGGAAGAACTTGATGGGGAGGAGGAGGCAGCTGTAGAGGACGAAGAACTTGATGGGGAGGAGGAGGAAGAACTTGATGGGGAGGAGGAGGCAGCTGTAGAGGAGGAAGAACTTGATATGGAGGAGGAGGCAGCTGTAGAGGACGAAGAAGTTGATGTGGAGGCGGAGGCAGCTGTAGAGGAGCAAGAAGTTGATGTGGAGGCGGAGGCAGCTGTAGAGGAGCAAGAAGTTGATGTGGAGGCGGAGGCAGCTGTAGAGGAGCAAGAAGTTGATGTGGAGGCGGAGGCAGCTCTAGAGGAGCAAGAAGTTAATATGGAAGCGGAGGTAGCTGTAAAGGAGCAAGAACTTCATGTGGAAGCGGAGGTAGCTGTAGAGGAGCAAGAAATTGATGTGGAGGCGGAGGCAGTTGTAGAGGAGCAAGAAGTTAATATGGAAGCGGAGGTAGCTGTACAGGAGCCAGAAGTTGATGTGGAGGCGGAGGTAGCTGTAGAGGAGCAAGAAGTTGATGTGGAGGCGGAGGCAGCTCTAGAGGAGCAAGAATTTCATGTGGAGGCGGAGGCAACTGTAGAGGAGCCCGAAGTTGATGTGGAGGCGGAGGCAGCTGTTGAGGAGGAAGAATTTTATGATGATAAAGAAGGGGTTGTGGAGGACGATGATGTTGGTTTGGAGGAAGGCGCTGAACCCGAGGCTGGTGTCGAAGTTCAAGAAGTTTACAAAGAACAGGGGGGAGCTGCAGTCGAGGAGGGAGGTGAACGCCAGGAAAGCGCTGCAGTTAAGGATCAATACGAGAATGAGGTCGTGGACATGGTAGATGCTGTTAATATAGAACAGGCGATGAACATGGAAGAGGTAAATGTGAATGGCTCGTTAACTGCGCAAACTTTGGCATCACAGAATGAGGAAATAGATGTGGGAAATGTAGATCTCGCCAAAGACGAACAGTATAAATTGTGGGTGGGCGAATGCCAGAAGAATGCAGAGCAAATGGTGGAGAACACCGCTGAGCAGGTGATGGCCGATGAGCAGGTGGAGCAAATGGAATGTCAGCAAGACATTGCACGAGATGAACTTCAGCAGGAAGAGACCGAGGCGCAATATAACAGCGAAGAACTGCTGGGTGTGGACGTATCGCAGGAGGGGGAACAATTGAACTTACTGCCAAAAGTCAGTTTAGAGGAGCGTTACGCACTTCAAAAGCAGTTTAATGAGCTGCCTCCAGACGCCAAGGTCGAGGTTATGCAACTAATTGAGCGCTGTGAATTCGGTTCCATTAGCAACGTCAATCGCAAATACAACGTAATGTTCTTCAGTCCCAAGACAATAAATGTCATGAAGGAGGCCATGAATCGGTCCAGTTGGTTGCAAAGCCGGTTAAAGGAATTCTCCGAGAGGCGAAAGCAGAAGCGCAAACTCGAGCTGGAAGTGGAGATTGCTCTCCAGTGCAGTCAGCAGAAGAAGTCCAAGCTGGTCCAAGATGAGGAAGGTGGCGATCCAGGCAATGGCAATGGCAATGGCGATGGCGATGTGTAATCCGTTTGTTATAATTAACAATTTATTGTAAGTGGCATTTAACAGAAAAAATGCTATGTTGAAAAATGATTGATTTATTTATTTCCCTTTCACTTTCTCTTTCAGTTATTGTAATTCATTCGCATTTACGGCTACGTCATCAATATCTAAGTTTTCTTATCAAAATACTATATTGTAGCTACATGAATGAATGATAGCATTGCGTGTGTAGGTGTGTGTGTAACGTAATGCTTAAATATAAATATTAAAATGTATTCTTATGATGATACCACAATCAAATAATTCTCAAGCGTTTCTCGTTTTGTTTTTGTTTTTTTAGTCAATCTATGCATAAGTTTAGTAATATAATATATATAGTCTAAGTTTTATGCTTATCTCATGAACAGAACTAATTATAAATTCAAGCATAAGTATTTAATAAATCACACAACAATGTTTGCTGCACTTTGCACTCTCGCTGACTTCGTTGTAGGCGTCTAAAAACTATATACACATCGTTAATATATGTATGTCTATATGTGGAATATAACTATTAAATATATGTATGTATGTAAATATAATAGTGTTAAATATGTTGTGTGTGAGTGTCTGTATGTGTGTTTGTTTATGATTAACATTCTTGCGTTTCTTCATTTAGCACATTTGACTACTAAGCTTAGTAATTAACCCGTTGTTGCCATTGATTATTGATCACCTATCATTAATCGTCGTTCAACTATGCCACAATATGACTATTCTTATTCAAGTCAGTGAGTAATTCGACAGATAAATCCTCTGCATCGAGCAGATCACCGTTAAGTGAATATGGTATGCTGGTGGATAGGATCATGCCACGCCCTGCACTGCCATCCCCACTGCTCGTACCAATGGATATATCATCCGATGGCGAATTACGTCTTCGCTCGCGTTCCCGCACAATATGTGGCGCCTCATTGAACTCATCCAGCTCATCCATCCCTGCGTTGGTAAGTAATTATTTGAATTAATACAGCAAAAGCTATTTAAACAGGTTATTAGACTTACCTGCATATCTGGTGCCAGCCAGCAGCAGATATTGGCCCACACGGTTGGGCCACAGCAGTCCGGTCATAATACAATAGGCCATGCAGTCGGCTGAATTGGTTATGCCCTGCAGCAGCTTATATCGCCACATGGGACTCACCTGCAGTGCCACAATAGCCACAATTGGCAGATAGATGAACCACACCAAACTGGAGGCACCCAAATGCAAAAGAAAGTCCAGTTTCTTGCTGGAATGCTCATATTTCATGGTGTTCCGCAGCTCGTACAAAAACCACATCATGAACATGGTGCTGCATATAAATTAAAAGAATTTAGTTTAGATTGATGATATTAAAAATTTATGGCTCATAGCTACCGTAATATAAGCACAATCCAGCCGGGCCAGGTCTGGTATTCGTCAATGTCTGATATGATATCCACTTCCGTCTGCAAAGGCACATATTTAATTTGTATTTCGTAATCAATTAGAGCTTTGTAGGGTACTCACCCGATCCCAGATATATAGAAATATGTGGAACGCACAGTATGGTACCCAAATTGACATTAAGACAATCCAGTTGGATCGACTGATTTGCTGTCGCGTCACAGCCCAACCCTTGGCCAGCAGCAGCAGTATCAGCATGAATGTGGTGCGACTTAGTATGTCCAGAACATCGCCAGCTGCCTGCATCTTAGGCTCACCGACTCCATTCGCCGCATAACGTATCAGATGCACCGTGATCAGCGCCAGACTGACAAATTCACTGAGCAGACTGAGCGTAAACAGTTTGGTCACTGGATGCTTCTGTCGACGCACAGCATAGATCTGCATTGGCAGCAGCACAATGTAAACGAGTAGAAAGATTAGGTACATCTCCAAGAGATTCTGCTGATCATACGAGTACTGAAATGTCAGCAGGTGTGCAGCTGAATTATTGGGATGCACGTTCACCAAATTGATGTCGTACTGTAGTGTGCTGAGTATTCCAGTGCTACGATTGCTCAGCTTCGCTAGATGCTCGTGGGAGTGCCACTGACACGTTGTCCGATTGCGATAACACGCCACCAGTGCCACATACCAGAAGCTACAAAAAACAAGTTCATTTGATAAGTATGTTTTTCCAGATAACATGAGTTTTCCCATAAACAAACGTTGTTTTCTTTAACTAATGTTTATACTATGATAATAGATGGTTTTTCTGTTGAGCGATAAGATTCGATATTTTTAAACAAATTTTCATATTAAATGACGAAATCGGTTGAAATCAAAGACCACTCACTCGGCATCTTATCAAACCACTGATTACTAATCCCTGTATACCATTTAGACAGCTTACTTACCGTGGTTCCGCCTCCAAGTTGATGGCATAAGTAAACTGGTGCTCCGGCACAACTTTCGCAGGTGTACCGTCGTCGATGCAAAGTTTGCCCCGGGGACAGGGTACGCGGCGCAGAAAGTCGCGTTTACCCTTTGGGTTGCAGTCGGCATCAAAGACGATCTTTGACAGGTGAGAGAACATCCGGGAACAGGCATATTCTCTATCGCTATAGCTGCGATTGCTGTAAAGCTCTATAAACGCTGATTTGTCCAGCACGGCGAGCGTAACGGGCGCACCGTATTTGTCCTGTGACGTCACGTTGCCATATATGTAGCCATGGGATTCCATGTTCCGTGGCGTAGGCGGATCGGCCTTCTGAAAACCGAACTTGATGAGGAACTGAAAGAAGTCTGCGGTATGGAAATCCCCGCTAATGTGGGTACATTTTGCCGGCGCTGTGTATAGTGTGAGCATCAGCAATAGCAGCAGCCATTGTATGCTATGGGAGGCGGGAGGGGGTGGCGATGGTTGTGATGGTGGTGATAAAGATGCTGCGTACATTGCAGAGCTTATCACCGATTTTGATGTTGCATTAACATGTTCGCTGCTTTGTTGTCGTTTTACTGTTGATGTTGCCGCAGTAGCAGGTGCTGTCGTGGCAGCAGTGGTGCAAACACAATGCCAAGGTGGCGCACTTTTGTGCATTCTGTGCGAATTTGTTAGCTATTTTTGTTTGTGGAAACTTCCACCTTTCTACAATACTGTCGAGTCGCGCAGTGTTACCGTAAGCGGCGACCACAAAAATACCACGCACTTTCGAAATCGATAGCTTCTAAATCGATGGCAAGTCTCATTATCGCGCTACGCAAAAAGAGCGTATTCAGCGGTCTGTTTAGTTTACAAATAAACCACTAGATGGCGCTTTAACACATTTGAATTTTAAGCTTGCAAATTGTATTGTTTGCTAAAAGTAAGCTTAAAAGCAGCAGTGGTTAGTCTGCACACACCAAATGCAGGCTTTTCAGGATAAAAACCAATATCGGTAATATTACGGGATTAACAAACAATAAAGGTCATCAACAGAGTGATCTATTGCACACTCTTCTATGGGCGCATTAACCACATGCACACCTCCCACTCCTTTCTCAGCTGCCCACTTTCTCCACCTTGCAGGCAATTTAAACATAAATTTCAATAATTCCCAAATTTATGCGGAATAGAATAATGCTACCCTTTTTGGCATGCTCGCAGGACAAACTTCAAAGTCTGCAGTGCCTGGAATTATGTATGTTCACAGCCGCCGCCATTGGCCAATGAACTTGCATCCCTGCCATTCATAAACCCGACATGCGAGTGCCTGTAATGCAGAACTTGGTGGTGATAACCCTCATGTGAGTTGCGGTTACCATTGATGCTGCTCCGGAAGCTTAGGAAAGGTGCAAAAGAGCTTTGCACGCTGACAATTCCTTTGAGATTTGATTGTGTCAAGGGGAAATACGAAATATAAAAAAGAGCTTACTCGACTGCCTTATACCCTGGTAGAAGGATGTCTACCATACTTGCCTTTTAAGCCCACAGTGTCTTTTTAGTTCTTCTATTTGATGTTTATTTAAAATTTGCTTGTTGACAGTTAACAAACCTATGATACACTCTACACAGGGTATAAGACAAGTGTGTCTGTAAGTATTACTTATATTTTTTGCATAAAAATATTAACATCTCTTGTGTTTGGCATAACATTTAAATGTAGATTTTCTATTGTGCGCTGATTCCGCTTGCTACTGGGGTGGCTACTGTGGAACTCGGATTCGTCTTTGGCTTCATGGAAAATCGTTAAGCAGTATTTGTCTTTGCTGTTGCCACAATGTTGACCCAAATCGGCAAGTTCTTTGCGCTTTTGGCCAAACTCATTACTGATGACAGGGCAGAAATTCATAGGAAAAGTTAAATAGTGTTCGATTTGTTGTCAGTTGTACTCGCAGTTCGGGTTCACTCATATGTGACAACAAAAGTCAAAACGAGGGTTGCTTGTAAAGTAACGCAGCTACCATTCACGGAGCTTCTAAAACACAACAAACAACCCAACAAAAGTTACTAGCAAATAAACAATAAACAATTCAATGAGCTAAACAACTTGCGACTACAAATAATAAATTCGAGTTGTTGTCGGGCGGGTCTCTAATAAAAATCGACAAGGTTTGCAGAAATACAAAGATGCGCCTAATTTGTCGAGGAATCTGTTCACTGAATGAATGGGCAGTCGTCTGGGACAGACTGAGGAGCCGACCTCTGACCCAATGACAGACACTGAGACAAACAGTTCATTGAAATGCCAAGCGACGAGTGACAGAACATAGACCAAATTTAATCTGGGAAGGGAAGGGAAAGGATTGAGCACCCCAAATTTGTGCCAACTGAGCAGAAATCTATTTTATTATTGATTCAACGTATCTTTTATTAGCACAACAATTTTGATGCGTGTTTAATTGCAGAACATACGTCGTACTAGACGTGCCGTAAAAAGTATATAATTTCCGTAAAGCTGAGTGCACTGCAGCCAAGAAAGAAGCCAACCAGACCGCCAATATAAACTGCAAATATTAGCATTATTAAATGGTTTATGGCAATGGAAGTTAACTTACCCAAGACGTCCGCAAAGGAGAAGAGCACATCGCGACGCAGCTGCATTTTGGGATAATCAATAATGCCCCATTGTAGATTAGCGCCCAGGAACCAGACACGAGACCTCTGAAAAGTGGGCAAAAAGGCTGCGTTCAATTTGCACAGCAAGCCAGAAACAACAGCTAAAGGAACACACACACAAACAAACAACAACAACACGAACAGTGTAACAAGTCAAGTAAGCTGAAATTATTATTAAATGTTAAAACTTTCGCCGCGGAAAAAGAAAAGTTAAACAAAACTTTCAGCTCTTACAGTTTACAGTTTACAGTTGCCAGTTGCCGAAGCAGACCGAAGCTGAAAAATAATTGCATATTTCACGGCGTCCGAACAACTTTTGCGCTTATTATTATTTTTACGGCCCCGGTCAACGATTTTCATGTTTGTTGCCAGCAAAATGCTAGAAAAAGTGCCAGACACGACTGACGCAGCTTTAACGAGCAATAGATGGCGCTTTTGTTGCCAAAAACATTCTCAAACGCGCATTTCGAAAACTCTTAAAAACTTTACGCTGTACGCGAAATCAAAAATTGATTTTAGCAAGGGTATATTAGCAAAGCAGAGAAACATAAATAAAAGTCATAAAAATATTGTCATAGGTCCCGTTGGCCTAATACTTATAGTACTTAAAAAAAATTACTATAAATAAACGTTATCAGATCAGTAATTTTACAGGGTATTAGCTGGCATACTTGAGGCATTGCTTACACTTGTTCCTCTGTGATTATTGTTATTGTTATTGTAATGATGGTGCTACTTACATGCGATTGCACAAAAAAGTTGGAATCATCGCAGTTGCCCAAACAATTGCAATTGATTTTATATTTGTCCGACTTTAGGGATATAATTTCGCCTGCATAACGAGAGCAGCAATTCCAATTTAAATTCAAATTCCAATTTAAAACATGCATAAATTATTTCAAAATGTGTCTGGGCTGGAATTTTTTAATATTCTAAATAAATAGGTAATTACATTCCATCAGAGGTTTATCTAAACGTTACTGACCAACTTCAACACTAGATCCAATTTGGTCACGTTCAAATATTTCTCTAATGGTCACATTTTCACAGGTAAATTTAAACAACATTTTTGCAGGTGCGAAAGATTATGAAAAAATGCTCACGTTTAATTTTTGTCAAACAGCCAATGCCCTCCAAACCGCACACGGGCAGAATTCGACCATTGCGCACTGAAAGAGATGGAAAACAGTAAAAAGAAAGAGACAGAGAAATATAAAGTGAGACAGCTGTAGTTGTAAAATTTACAAGTCGCACAATTTAAGCATTTTACGAGCAATTTTGATGCACACATAAAACTTAAACGTAATGCGAACAGTTAAGTGCAACTATGTGAACGAAGGACACGCACAAGATGATCCGAAATATGATTAAAATTGGCAGGTGATTTATAAAAGCGAACTCACAGTGATTGCGATAAAAGTGCGGAACACACCCGCAGATCCGAAGGGCAAAGAACATTCGGCACTCTGAGAGGCACAGACCAAAGCTGTAGATGGGAACCGTTTGCATCACCTCCGCCTCGTATTGAAAGCGACACTTGCGCTGCTTGGTCGTGAAGCTAAACAGAAAAAAATGGGTTTTAAAACGAATACCAAGAGTTGACATAGGTATGGTAAGAATATTAATATTGGTCAACTCGGTCGAGAATAGCGAACTGTATTATATGAAAAGCATTAGGTAACAATTTTGAACTACTTTTATATTACACTATTTTAAAATAAATGAAATAACTATGCTGTTAATTGTTGTTATTATTTATTTAAATTTACGTTAACAAATATTTCTACTTTCCAGTTGTTGTTACTTATTAACATACGTCAACAGCTTTTTAAGATCCGCAGTTGCACAAAAGCTTAAAGCTCAGATCCGACAAGCCCAGTTCGAGATCGAAAGCTTTCAGCGCAAACAATTTCAACATCGCTAATTGTTTAGTTCCTTTTGTGCATCGGCTCTTTCTGCACGCCTTTTTATGTGCTCCGCGTTACGATCGTGAAAAAATAGTTAATTTCGGTCCAATCGCCTTAAATTATGTCTCAAACGAAAGAGCGTTGTCGTGTACATAAGATGCACATAAAAAGTATTTATGTTATAATGAATTACCTACTTTAATTAGCGTTAGAAAATTGTTCAGTCAGCGTAGCGCCAGGTGGCTGCCAACGGAATCACGTTTTTTCGCGCATTCCGCCATGTTTTTTCACACTCTCACACTCCCACTTCAATGTCTTACTCTTTTGTCAGCCACCGTCTTTGCTCTCTTTGTCGCCGTCGGTGATCGTAGTTGTTGTAATCCCTCACGCATACTCCTTTACGAATGCATCTGTATGCATGCGCAGCTTCGTGTCCGTTTTTCTTCTAATTTCGTTCATTCGCTCGCTATTCAGCGCTAAGACTGTGTAAAATGCGTGCCTATTCTGTTTCTTTTTTTTTCGTGTGATTCAGCAAGTCAATGGAAATGGTGTAAAGTGAATTTACATATTTTTTTAAGCCCACAATGTAAAGTATGCAATTGTGTTTTGTGCAAATTAATCACTTTATGCCGTCAGCAAGTCAAAATAAAAGTGAAGTGCAGTGTATGAGGTGAAGTGAAAAGTGCAGTGAAAAAGAGTAATAAAAAAGTGCAGTGAAACAGTGCTGTGCAAAAGTGTAGTGTTTAAAACGAAATATAAAAGTGCAGTGAAAAATGCAGTGTAAAAAGTGAAAGTGTATATGTAAGTGCAGTGTAAGTGCGCCGAAAAAGTGTAGTGAAAAAGTGCAATGAAAAAGTGCAGTGAAAAGGTACAGCGCTTAAAGCGAAGGAAAAGCTCAATGTGTCGTTTATTTTAAATGCGGCTATCCTGGCTTGTGATCCTGTCTTGTGCAATAAAGTTGTCGAAGTCGCAGAAAAATTTCTGACAAAAAATTACTGCCTAGTGTGAGTATTTTATGAGCAAAAAATGTAAATTTGAAACAAATTTTATTTTAATATTGCATTCTCTAGAATTATACTTAAAATGTTATTAGCTATAATTATGTAACTAAATTAATTTTTTATTATTTTTCAGTTCCCTTTTACCATCCCACATATCGCTTTAAAAACTAGAGATGATTGAGCGGTAAGTGACTTTAAGCATTAATTAACATTGAATACTTTATCATGTTATTATTTTAATCTCCTATCATTGTTTATTATTATTTATTGTATAGTAGCAATTGAAACTGAATATTGAATTTTTTTGAAAAGTTGTGGCACTCACGCTCGCGCGTCCTCGTTAGTATAGATCTCCAAAGCAATCAGTTCCACAGTTGTGTAGTCACTCTCGGGAAACGTGTAGCGCTGCTTGGATATGCTAGGCACATCACCAGCGCCATGGAAATACACATCATAAGCAGTGGATAAATTTATAATCTGTGCATAGATTTCGCCATCCAAGGGATGTACAGTAACCCGATCTCCGTGATCCTTTAGACTCCAGTCCCCAGCACGCCAGTAGCTACAAGTTTCTAACATAAGATTTTGTTTAACTAATTGATTTGACCTACTAATAGGAATTGTATCTGGCCACCAGAGAGTTGACTGAGTGACAAATGCCAAATTCTGTTTGTGTCTCGTAGATTAACATTTTAACGGCGGCGCCGCTGCTGATTTCGGGCTCAAAAGGCCATTTTAGTTCGTAGAGTATGTCCAAGTAGTTACTGCTATCGATGCCATACGATTTATTTAGTGGCAGAGTTTCCAAATTCTCATAGGTGAGACTCGCTAGTTTCACTATAAAGTCACGGAAATTTTCCTTGTCATCCTCGTCCTCGAACTCTTCAGCGTGTGCACTGAAAATATAAATAAAGTCTATGAATTTGAATTTGGTATGCTCTTATTTATTTAAGTTTGCCTAGCAGGATAATGTTCCCACAAAATAAGTACATCCCGCTCACCAGACTATAGCTTTGCCTACTATTTTAAATTCAGCAACTTACAGTATGTATTCGTCAACTTTGAGATCATCGATGCGCTTGTGTGGACAGACTGTCAGGGATGGAAAACTGGTGTTCCAAACGAGTTTGTTGCGGTCCATAGAGATGACCATAGGCGAGGTTTGAAAGCGCTGCCAAGTGCGATGGCTTAGCGAGATGATGCTGAAGAGCGCAACGCAGATGAATGCAAACCAAAGCATCCTAAAAAATATGGAAAAATAGAAAAAATAATTCCGAAATGATGTATGGCAAACAATCATTTTTTACGCGTGTGTATCTGTGTGTGCGCGTTCTGGCAATGCACATAAAAATCTATTGCGTGTAAACTTTTGGTAAGCATCGAGCGAAAAATGCGCAACAAAAAGAATTATGGCCAAAAGGAGTCAATGAACGACAGGCTTTTAGACGCGACCAAAAACCCTTTCACAGGCGCCCCATTTTTATTATTTGGTGCAAAAGCGACGACAGCTACTAAGACACAACACTTGGCAACAAACACACAGACAGAGACAGATTGAGACAGCGACAGAGAGAGAGAGAAAGCAAGAGAGATAGAGAGAGAGAGACAGAATGGAAGAGAGACTAGTAGCCATAACAAGTCCAACAAAAGCCGGCAAATCCTGCTCTTTGAGTGTGCATCACCGCACAATGATGACATTCCGACGCCAGCAATGGCTCATAAAGCCTTCAGTGCTGTCAACACTCGCACACCCAAACATATACACACACACACACACACTCCCGCACAGGGAGATATGTGGACATTTCATTGCTGTAACAGCTACTTGGCTTTTAATTTTCCAACATTTCCCTCCAAGAATGCTCAACACTTTCCGCTACTGCCTCAAATTATTTCAAATTTTCACAGCTCTGTGAACTTTAGAATTTTGTGCGGCATTTTTTTTGTTTTTAATTTTGATACTCTGTACACTGCAAATGTATTGAAATTTTAAAGATTTTATTAAAAGAATTAAAAGTTGATATTGACATCTGCCTAATATACTTAAATTTATATATGATTATTAAAGCATTTATCAAAGAATAATATCTAGTCGGTCATACTCTTACTCATTCGGTATGTGGTTATGACAAAATACTCTTTCTACAAACTGATTTTAAAAATGTTAGACAACTAGAACTCTTTGGTCCACACGTCAAAATACACACAGACAAATCCATAGTACGTTTGTCAGGCTTGACTTGTCTCTTTGTCTGTCTCTGTGTCTCTCTGTCGTCCTGTCTGCCAGTCTGTCTACATGTCTATCTGCCAGTCTGACATTCGCTTTGTTTCATCATCTTTAAGCATTCATATGCATAAAATTTGTGCGTGAATGGAGTTCAGTGATGCATGTGGATGTGAATGGTAAACTCCATACAGAATTCTACCAAAAGATATTTGTATGTTCAAGGGTTTATTTGGAAGACATTTTCTGTTTACAGCTTTGGCATTTTGGTATTCATTTAATGATGTTTCTTTGATCATTTTAATAATAAATTTGACATATACATACATATTTTTTATAAACTATTTAGTCAGCATTTACCAATTTGTTCTCTCCAAAATCTGTTGCTGATTTAAAAATATAGTCGCTGCTGGATTGTGCAGTCATGTACCTGTATTTTTTCTGTCACTCTCCCTCGGCCCCTTTTTCAAACAGCTTATCCTTCAGTTACACAGTTCTATAGTTGCCATATCAACGCATTTTGGGATTAAGGTTATCACATGTCAGCGACACAGACTCCGGTGAATTTTTTCGTATTTTTCATTTTGCATTTTGCACCACAAATATTTTTGATGGCAAGTTAAGCTGCTCTCGAGCTACTTTAGTCAGAAATTTTGCTGAAATTTGAACCAGCAGGAGGGCAATTACAATAAATATTTTTGACTTTATGAACTAGAGAAATCGTGGCTATAACTTTTTTAGTTATGAAAAAAAAAGTTTATAAGCACTATAAAAAATATAATTGATATACAACTTTAGAAATCTTTGTTCAAGACTCTCTGTGTAAATAACAATCTATTTAAAATAATATAATTCAAATTTAAATTAATTTGTTGCCACAATAAAGTAAATAAATAATTCATTAGCATTTTACAGCATACAAAAAATGTATTTGCATAAATGTGACAAAATTAGTAAATACCAACTGATTTTTGTACCCTGAAATGAACATAAATGCCAAATAAAATTATATTAATTCGCTACAATGATTAGTTTGTAATTTTCAATTATTGATTTAAATGTTTAATTGAGTATTATGTAGCCATTAAAGTATTAGGTGCTTCCGTTTATTTGGGCAGCCAAAAATATTAAATTAAAGATAATTAATTTGTAAAAATTAATTAGTAATAAAAATTGAATATTATTTGTTCATAAATAAACTTAAATGCCTTAAAAAGAATTACTTTTTTGCTGCTGCTAAGTAACTGCTCGTCTAGCTTTATTAATTGGAATTCTTAACGTAAGTGAATAAATCAAAGTGAAGTGGAGAAATAAATAAATAAAATTTGCTGGCAGCACAAATCATTGTTGTGCCACCGAGACAGGAGTGCCGTATTAATTAGAGTCTTGCTTTGCGTGTTGCACACCTACATCCTGTTCTCTTTTTCATCGCCTTCCCTATTACCTGTCCCAAACACTTTCCCTGCTCCATTGAACACCTGTCCCCGATATTCGAATACTAACCAACATTGTAATGGAGCTGGCGATGAGGCACTGGATCGCAGCTAAGTCTGGCGTGTTTGCCTCAGTTATCCACTAATTAACCCTCAGCTGTGGATTGGATGTGGTCCATTTTTGTTATGCTGACATGTTTCCACAAGCTTCAACCTAAAACAGCCTCCCCTTTTGTAGAGTGGTGTGTCTGTGTGTGTGTGTGCTACCAATTTAAGCCTTGCCAGAAATTCCGTGTAATCCTGTTTGTCATGTCATGTCAGTTTTTAGGATTTATTGCTTTGCCGCTTCACTCTCACCAAATACAAATTCCAACAGCAAAAATAATTCTACTTTCAGAGATGTAGAAAAATTTGTTGCTCATGTCTAATTTTATGCATGCGAAGGGGGGAGTGGTGGGGGCGGGCACGCACAGCGCTTTGGAGTTCTGCCATATGCCACAGAGAGATCGGGAGACGGAGTCAGAGTTGGAAGTGGAACTGGCATCTCAATGTCTTGGTCGTGCACGTGCGAGTGCTTTAGAACATTTTAAGTCCTCGACTTATAGTTTTGTGTCATTTAGTTTATACTTTTTGGCTAGAAACTGTACCAAACCGTACCGAAAGTAAGCCAAAATGAAACTTTCGATTGTGTTTTGGGCCGTAATGAGGCTTTATGGTTTAAATTAATTTCAAAATTAATTGGGTGAAAAAGGTTGAGTGCTGCGAGAAAGCCAAAGTTTGACGCTTAGCTCTACTGTGTAGTAATTTTTTATATTTCGATTTCAATAGCTAAATTTACATTTTTATTAATAATATATTTAATATAATTAATAGGAAGGTAGATAAATAAATAACTAGTTTAAGACCACATAGTAAAACTTACCGTTCCATAAAGTTCAGTCCAAATTTGGCCAAATAGATGAATCCGTGTATAGATGAGCCCTGTAGAAACTCAATTATGAATGCCTGACCTTTTGCCACGTAAGCAGAGTGCTCATTCTCCTGCGTGTGTGCTGGAATCTCTTGTGGCTTCCTATGCGCATTAGTGTCCTTTTCTGGCGGCGGTTGCCAAAGCGGCGGTCGTCTAAAGCTACGAATACTATTCGGTCTACGCTGATTAACAACAACTTCCTCCGCATTTGCATTTGCATTTTGAGTTGTTGGGCTCCTGGCTGCCAAATGGTTTTGGGCAGTGCCGGGGAAGAGTAATAGGCCTGGACTGATGCGTGACCTCGAGCGTATTGATAGTTTTTGCTGCAATGATGCTGTTGATGCCGTCAGCGACTCTGAGCTTTCATTCCAACTTGTTCTGCTTGTAGCTGTTGAGCTACCAGAATCTTCGCGTTGCATACTTTTAGGCTTGAAATAGATTTAGCTGCAATGAGATCAACACGAAAACTTTTATTAAAGGTTGAAGCGTATGAGCATTTATTTATAATTATAATTGCCAATTATATACAGAAATTTTATCGTATTGCATAACCAGCTATTAGTACCCTATCAAGGATAAGCTATATTCAGTTAATGGCTCACAGCATCTAAATTACCATGCGATAATTAAGGCGCAGGGTCATAAAATTATGTGCAATTCATAATTTTATATGGATTTTTTCAATAAGATATTAAGTTTATATTATTTTAGCCAGTCTCTTTCAGTTTGAATGCATTTCATTTTCAGTTTACTGTTCATTAAACATAAATATGTCGTTTTAAATATGCTTTTTGTGGCTAGTCTGCTGTGCCAGCAACAACAATAAATCAATATTGCCGTTTTAATATTTTTAAATGCGATGTAAATATGAGCTATATATGAGCTGGAGTGTGTTTGTGTGTGTATCTGTGTGATTGCATTTTATGTACAAGCAATCAATACGACCATGTACAGATAAAAGCGCTGAGTTTGAAGGACATATGGAATAAGTAAATCTCAGCGGAAAACTCCCAACACAAATGAGGCATTAAAGTTGTGTATAATTTGGTTAATATCGCACTCAGCTAATATTATGAATATGATATGCAGTACTAAGAATAATTTTTAGTAGCTTTTCCAAGTAGGCTGAAGTATTTTTTGTAAAATAGATTTTAGAGATTGAAAAGTATGCCAAAAGCAACATCTTTTATAAAAAACAATAAGAGATTTGTATGAAAAATGAATTTAAAATAAATTGCAACGATGGAAGACGTCGACTACAGGCTGTACTTGTGCAGCAACTGTTGCCGCCGTTGCCTGTGGAATGATCTGACCCCGCAGGAGCATCGTTGCACTTACTGCCGGCTTCCCGGTAAACACTGTGCCATATGTAACCGCAAATTTGAGCCAAGACATAGAACAGATTTGTACTGCAAGTATTGTGACTTTCATATCATCAATCAGGCAAGTTCTAGTCCATCAACACCTTCGGATTTGGGACTGGATGGAATTGAGTTGGAAAGTTGGCAAGACGACTGCTGACATTAAAGAATATTTAATGAACTGATTGAACGTTCATTAAGCACAATTATCCATAAATATATATGTGAATATATACAAACATGAAGAGTATTGTTGAGCTTCATTACGAGGCCACGAGTTTGTGCTTCATTGGGCCACTTACGTGTAGCCAAACAGGAGCATTAAGTTTTATAACAAACCGATTCATTACGATACTCGACGATACACTGGTTACACTGTCCAGCTTGGGATGAAAATTACACTGAAAGGGTGGAGGGAGAGTGAGGGCTTTGGGGTACTGGGGAATGGTGGCAATTGGGGCAACTTCAAAAGGTTTTTGCGTTGCGAGCTTGGTCCTTAAACTGGATTAAAATTTCATTTAAATTTGCATTTAAATGAGCGCAATGCACTCAAAGTAAACCCCATCCACCCCGCATACCCTGGACACAAAGAGCCGCCGAGACCCAGACTCCGGCCGAGACGCAGACGCATTCCCCAGAGCTCCCGTATCCTCAATATCCAGTAACATTTACCAACCAGACGTGGACCTCTCGCACATGGACAACATTAAAATGATTTTATTTTATTTTTTTCGTATTTTCCTTTTCGATTTTGCAGTTGCAACTCAGTTGATTACCTTTGGCAGATGATATGGGCGTTGCGGAGTTGTGGGCGTCGCCATGTTGGGGTAGACTTAAGTGGGAGATCTGCTACTGCATTTTAATGGGTATTATTTAAATATGTATATTTTACAATTAAATAAACGATTTTTATGCCCTGGCAGAATTTCCTCTTCCTTTGAGGTAAAGTTCGAGTTGTTGTTGCTGCTTTGCGTGTTAATTAAATTGCAAAAATGCCTAAAGGACATTTTAATTGGCCTTCACTTTGTAGGGCAATCGGTCGGTTACCAACAGTTGCAGTTTTTCCCCTTTTACCCCTCGGGTCTGTCGATTTTATGGCTTACCAACTGGCATTTATTTCTTTGTTAATCTTTAAGTTGAGTTTAAATAAATTTCATTAAATTTTATTTATTCGTTTTGGCATACAAACTCAATCATTCGATAATCGTTGACAAGGTGAGGGGCCGAGAGAGAGAGAGATTTACCTCTTTTGCACTCTACAAAACTAAAATGAAAACCATTCCAGTTGTTTTGTCTCTTTCTTGTCTGTTTGCTGGCAAAGTAACAAATTTTCCAATTTGTTTCTTGATTTATTTTCACGCCAATTTCTTGGCGTTCTCCACCAACGCTGCTGACATTTGTTTATTTATTTGGTTTCATGTTTTGTCTGCCGTCTCGTCGTTTTCTCTGTTTTGCCGCTTGCGTGAAATCACGAATGAATGAATGACTGCCCCGGCAACCGCTATGAATATTCATGGGCTATGCCACTAGAAACAACAGTTGCAGCAACAACATTTACTACAACACAAGCAATGGCAACAACAGAAGGAACAGCAACAACATCTACGGTACGCAACCAACTTGGCTTGCATTTCCGCTCTGTGCGCAAACAATTCGCAGCGCCATTTTGTTGTCCACAGCAGCAGCTGCAACAGAAGCAGCAGTGGCTCCTTATCGAGGCTAGCATGCCCTACAAGCGGGTATCTTAGTTCGAGACAATAGCATCAAATATTTTGAGTTTAGCTGGAATAATTTCGCAGAGAACAAACAGTCTTTTGCCCATATGTTATGAATTTGCAGGGTATCTGAACATCGGTTACTTATTTTTCTGTGCTTGTGCCTTGCTACTGTAGATTGCGGATGCGGTGTGAGCAGCTGTTTCTTGGCGAGATGCTGCAAATTGCTGTTGTTGCAGCCATTGTTTTAGTCAAGATTTTGCGGTTCACGGTTGCTGTGTGTATGTGTGTGTCTATGTTATTCGGTTTGTGCATGTGTGTATGAATGCAACAGTTTCTTTAGTAACGCACAAAAGTAGGCAATGCTTTGGTTTAGCTTCGAACAGGAAATTTAATTAAAAGCGCTTTGTTGGCGATTTCCTTTGCGGGAAATATAGTAAAGACCACAACTTACAACTACCCACAACTATCACTTGCCACTATTTACCGTTAACTCACTTAACTGTTTGCTGTACTGTAACGAACTGTGACTCAAATCAGCAGACTTTCTGCATTTGACTTTTGACTTTCATTATTTGGTCAGGACACATGTCCAAATGAGATTTTAGGCCAACATTTTTGTCAGACTCATGAGAAACTTGTCAGCTGTTTTAGGCCACTTTGGCTTGAATACCAGCTCGGTATCGTGTTGATTGTGACGAAACAATGGCATGGCACGTAACCAAATGATTCTGATTGCGATGCTTGCAGTCAGTGCGAGTGGAGATTGTATTGATTTCAGAACGCTAATTACAGACTTGCTTGGTCAAAGGGGATCAAGAAGGGGCTGACTGTATCGACTTTGGTACCAGGTCTCTGTCTGATGGTTGCGTCATTATGTAGCACCAGATAGCATCAGGAACTCTGTCGACAAACGATTGAGTAAACTCTGCAGTGATTGGGGATTTTTTCGAACTACACTGACAAAAAAAGTTAAATAAAACTTTTATTAAATTCCTGTGAAATTAACGCTTTTCTCAGCTGAGTTGCCTTTGATAAACACATTGATTTTTTGTTGTGAAACCTTGTTAAAAGTTCTGAGCGAAATGTTCTGGCTTCATGGCATTCTGGAGACATTTAGTCTAAGTAGTCTTTTTGTGGAGTTCAAACTGATTAAGGAGCCAGTAGCTAATGGTGATGGCAATGTAAACCAAAGATATAGTAGGTTGGAATGTGTGAAGTCGGTACATGGATCCATACAAAAGATTTGCGTGGAGTTGAGCTTTAAAGTGCTGAGTTTTCTGTTGATTTTGAGCGGCTTTAGAATGGTTTTTGAGGACAACATTATATTCATGGTAGTAACAAATTAGTTTGCGTGTGGCATTAATTAAACCTCAAGCTGAATACATATCGATTGAATAGATCAACAAATTATAAAAGTAAAGAAAGTGAAACAGTTTGAATATTTACTCTCACTAATGCAAAGAAAACCCAATAAAAAAATGAATGAAAAACTGTTTTCGCCTGCTGGCAAATTGAGCAAACTTTGCAGACCATTAGAGAAGCCTGCCAGTTCCTGATTCATCTTTTGATACTGTTACATCCATTCCGCCCATCGCTAAGTAATCTTTGATTTTGAATGTGGCAGGTCCAAGAGTTCCCGCTGCGGCTAAGCATTGGGGCACTGCAGCTGTATAAATTTTACATTTGTTTCCTTTCAATTTAACAATGTGTACTTTTGGCATTGTATTGCTTAACAGGGAAAATCGAAAAAATGGTTGAAAGGGAGAAAGTGGGGGGAAAAACTGACAGACATTTTTCACTGCTGCTCATTTCATTGCACGATTTCGCAATATTTATGATTAGCAATTTATTATTCATCATTTTCGAGTGGGCAAACAAAAGCGTCAAGCGACTGAAGTAAAACTCGAATGATGTTCTGCAATAATTCTTGAGCTTGTTTGGAGATGGAAATGTGGTTCACGAGTTTCGACTAGCGGGTTGCTCTGTGCCATTAACTTGCACTTAATTTGATTAACAAAAGCCGATGTTTACATGCGCTGCATACCATCCCGCCAAATCTATCAAAAATGTGTAGCAAGGCCATAGATGGAGATTGGTATAGAAAGTGGAACTGGGATTGGAAGGGAGGAAGGGATAGGAAGTGCGATTTGGAATTGGTTTAAAGATATTGATGGTTGCAGCGCGTTGCCTTGAACTGTAGCAGCAAGCTTAGTGCGTGATTTGTGTAAATTATTTATGGCATTTATCGGCAGCACAATCTTTATTTACCAGCTGGCATTAAAACTGGAAATACTTCGCTTGCTTTATGAAGTAGACAGAAATAGGTATGACCTAGAGAAAGCCAATCTGGGCTGAGTTTATGCAAGTATATAGACTTTTAATATTTTGATGGCCGTAGAAGACACGTTTATATCCTTTTTAGTACTAATGACACAAAAAGGGTAACAAACTTTTAGGTGCGGGGTCGAAGGATTCTTCAATTGCTAAACGAATGAATCAAACCCTTATAAAAGTATCCAGTAGAATTAATAAATGCAATTTAAACGTAAATATGAGCGCAGTGGAGTCTTTGCTTATTTAAAGACACAGAAATGTTGGTAGAAATTTTAGTTTAAGCACAGAAAACAACAGCCGTTATTCGTAACACGAAATTTAAGTATCTAATTGAAACGTCATATATATATATATATATATCTCTTTAGATGGCTTTCTCTTCTATTTAAGGCCATCAATTGCAGCAAACAATTAGCGCCTATATGCGCATTCACATTACACGTTAATGGATAGCCCATCATTTGCGAGGGATGCTCCAAAAACGGATTTCTCCAAATGGGCAATAAATTTCGTCGTTCAATATTACACATACGATGAGTACATTCCGTAAAAAAGGCATTGAATTTAAATATTTGCAATTATATTGAAATGCGGGATGTGAAAAGTGGGAAGCAGCTTTCACAATGCCAATAAATTTTGGCACAAGCGTATACAATTGAAACGAATATTCGTATGCCAGTATGAGTATGTATATTCGTATTTGCTTGTTGGCCACTTTGTGTGTGTATTGTGAGAAGTTTCCTGGAAGAACTTGGCACTTGAAAATAGAGCAATATCCACTTGCATATGTCGCGCGGACAATTTAAGAATGAGCCGACGCCATAAATATTATTGATGGGCGGGGCATTGCCCACCGCTGCTCCATTACTCCATACTCCAATCGCCACTCCCGATTCGGCATTTATTCGCCCATTTGCCGCCCATTGAGGAACACAGACGATGATTGCGGCAAGCGGATGTAAAACCTTGGCAATGACAGTTTCGGGTTCCCGTCTGTTATGCAAATGTTCGCGTAGTTTGTCTGACTCTCTTTCCCTCTCAAACCCTCCCTCTTTCTCTCTCTCTCTATATATATATACGACGCCTGTTTATATGCAAATCTTTTATTTCGGTCTCGCCTGGCTTGGTTTCGTCTTGTATTCTTTTTATTTCCGTTGCAGCGCTGCCTGTTTTATTTTTTTGCATTAAATTAACATCAATAAAATGTGTCGTTTGTATTTTCGAGTGTGTCTTGATGTCCTGCATCGATGTGCCCCTTCCCACACAAGTCTGCACTTGTCTGCCCATAATTCGTAGCTAATGCCAACATGTGCTGTGATTTGTCCATGAGCAACATTTGCGCCAGGGGTGCACTTTCCATATCATTCACTCCATACACCCCACACTTTACAACACACAATCATTTATTATTTTTACTTTTAAGACATTTGGCCAAGACACTCGATGTTTTAGGCGACAGAAGAAGGCAAGGCTTAAATCTTGTACATTGATTACAATAAATTCGTCATAGTATAGACTTCGTATTATAAATTTGTTTTACTTTACAGTTGGGATGAATTATCATATGTAGATTAGTCAATATAAAATGTTTGAAATCAAAGATTAATATTTGTATAAATAAATTTCATTGGTAACAAAATTCTTTCGAAACAAATAAAATTAAATTTAATCTTTATAAATAATAAGTTAACATCACTTCAACTTAACATGAGCGTAGTGTGCTTTGTATATTTTGCTATCCATAAAAGTTAGATTAACGAAATTCAGAGTTATGGCTGATGAGCCCGAGGAGGAAACAGCGGTTTCTTTGACCACCCTGGTTTGGTCCAGGGAATTCGATCTAACCAGACGACAGCTTCGACATGTTGAATGTGAACTATTGAGTTTGTATATAGCCCTTGGCGTCATTATCTTTGTGGCACTCTTCTGTCTCTGCTTCTGTGTATGTGTGATGCTGGGAAACGGTTGGTGGTGTTGTGCCGCTCGTGAAGATTGGAATTTTCGGGTGTAAATGTTAAATTGTAAACAAATGAAAAATAATACAATTGAATTTGCTACAAAACTGAAGCATTTGATTGTCTTAAGAAAGTTGGTGTCTTTCGTGGGCGTGGCATAGACGCAGGTCAAATAAATAAACATGGTTATGCAATATTAATATTTATGCACAAATATTGAAAGAAAAGCACGTGAGGAAAAGGGGCAGCAAAAGAAGAATAAGCGAGGTGAAAGTTCCTAAGGGCGATTCGCAAATACATATACCACTATATATCTTCTAAGTGAAATACTAAAAGATTGATGACTCGGCGTCTTTTGTATGTGTGTTAGCCGGACGTTGCGTTGGTCTGCCTCTCTTTTCCCCTCTTTCTCTGGCGTTTATAAGAATTTATGGCAATGATTGTTAAGGCAAAGCTGCGTATACGCAATATTTATATTTATGTATTATGAATCAATGCGTGCAGAGGACTCTGGGTAGTCGGAGGCGTGTCAGGGTGGCATAAAAAAGTAAATACATATAGCATATACACTAAAACAAAAGGATAACAATAACTTTTCGACATTGCAGGGGGGATAACGAGGGGTGTTCAAAGGGGGAGCAAAAAGGAAGCAATCTTTGCGAAAGGTCTTTGGGGGCGGATTATGGGTTGGCTTCCCTTGGACTCTGCTTATAAATAAGCTCGCATAACGGTAACGAATAGAGTACACATAAAAATTGCATGAAAATGAAAGACACCCACTCGAAAGCGGACACAACAATCATAGCCAGATGGACCAGATCCTGGGCACCCAAAAACTGGGCCAAGTAGACCACATCTGTATGTGTGTGTGTGTGTGGGTGTGCGTGTGTTTACGTATAAAATTATACTATTACAATCAAGTTTACGACTGCAATTCAGCCGCATTGCTTGAGTGCCAATGAATATGATGATGGAAGGCGATGATCAGCCTTTGAGATGATAATGATGATGATTGCGTTGGCTTCTTTTCCTAACAAATAAAAAAAGCTAAATAGCCAAAGCGACCATTCGGCAGAAATGTCAGAATTTATGACGTGTGTGTGTTTTGCTGTAAAACAAAAATATCTTAAAGTTAGGAATATGTGAGGAGTGATTTGGAGCCAAAAAGTTAAGTTTTGGCTTAAGGGAATGTATGCGCCATATAAACTTTTAAAACAAATATCTGAAATGTATTAAACGAAAATAGAAAATTGTATATTCAAATAAATAATAGTTATTAAGAGATATATAAACTACTGTAGACATTTAGTTTTTAATTCTTATGAAAACTTTTCTCAAGATTTATGACTCTCTATTTGCTCAATGTTCTGCTTCACATTCGTTAGCGGTTTGGAACTATAATACCAAAAGCAACACCATCACCCTACCCAATAGCCCACCAGCACCAACAAAAACAAAAAAGCAGTAAAACAACCACAACAACAACAAATAACTAACATTTTGTGTGCTACCCTCGTAGTTTTTATTTTGTCCATTCGCTCTGGGGGCAGCTGGCGGCAGGCAGGTAAAAATACCTGAAATACCTGAAAGGGTTGCCAATAGCTACAGCAGCAGCAGGTGCAACAACAAGAACAACCAAGGCAACTTTTAGCATCGACAAGCGGCGCTTTTGACAGCCGCTTAGCGTTTTACACCCCACTTACCCTGCACCTACCACCCACCAGCATCCCCACTCCTCCCTACCATATACTAGTGCTTTTTTGTGAGCTTTGAGCCACTTTTTTGCGGCACAAAACTTTGCACTTTGACATGCAGCCAGGTGCATGATGACGTGTGTGTAGTGGCATGTGTGTGAGTGCGATTTGAATGCGCATTTGTTGTCGCTTTGACTGACATTTGAGTTGCTAGCTAAGAGAAAGAGTTATGCACGATTAACACTAGTTAACAAAATAGCTAAAACCCAATTGTAAACTTAGTCCCGATTAGAAAAAAAAGTGCTCAAATTAGTCAAAGCTAATGTGGCTTGAATACAAATTATTCGTCAATGTATTGCACATTGTAGATGTTTTTTAAACTGAATTATAATTTTTATTTACACCCAATAAAACCTTTTTGCCATTATCCTAGTCATAAGATATCTGTTAATAAAGATACATATACATATACATATACATATGTGTCTATGTACCTTGCGTCGTAATTGTATTATCTGCGTATTCAAAATTAACAAATGCTTTCCATCCATGTGTAAGCTTCAGCAAATATTGAGAACTTCAGTGAATTTTTTTATTGTTTTCAGATTTAACCATTAGACAGCTGTGTAAGTGTGCACACTTATGCTCACACAAATATAGCCATTATAATCAGGGTCTCTCTTATGCGCTTTCTCTCTTTCCACGCAAGGTAAACACATCTCTTGTGCTTATATACCCGCTATAATGCACACATACACACGTGCACACACTTGAATATCTTTCAACTCGCATGAATATTTTAAAACTCGCTCGGAACGTATTCAAATTATGATAATGATGGAAGCGGCGAGTGTTTTGCAAATGTGTTTGAGAGAGGGTTGGGTTTCTTACCTCTCATGTGTGTGTGTGTGCGCTAACGAGCATCGGCCCTCTGCGACCCAGTCACAGGTCCCAGATCACAGTTCACAGTTCACCGTTCACCGTTCACAATTCCCATCTAGTTCCCTTAATGCATTTCATTAATTTGTATACAATTTTTTTCGCCAACAATTACGTGAGAAATGTGTGTGTGTGCGTGTGTTTAATGAGCACTTGGTTGTGTGGGTGTGTGGATTGCCGGGCATCATTAGAAGTCACTTCATGAGAAACTCTCCCCTAGGAAGGAGTAAAGTGTGCACTTGACTTTGAGCTTCTTAATTTCCGTATTCAATGGACTCTTGAGAATTGCACATTGCACAAGTTGAGTATAAAATCGAGGTGAGAAATACAGTGAAACAAGTATGTTCTCAACTGCAGTTCTCATCGAATTTGAATGTAATGCAAAACTCTTTTTGAGCCATAAGTAAGCCATGCTTTAAGCATTAACTGTATTGAAAATGAAAAAATATACGTTTAAATTATGACTAGTGACAACTACACCTCTGGCTGGGCAAGTTTTGACAAAACAACTTGGCCACCAGAGAGACAAACGTCTATTTCGACCGCAAACTGGATCATAATATTATTTGTTTGTATTTTCTGGTGCTTGTGCTGCATTCCCTTTCTTATTTGGCTCTTCTGGCGCATGGGATTCTGTTCCAACAACCAGAATTATGGTTAACTCAGCAACACTTCAAATTGGTCCCCAATAGTGTAGCGTATTTTATGGGTAAGCTGGTGGGAACTTAAAATAAAATACTATTTAATCACCTTTAATCGCTTCCTAATTAGGTGTGAACTACTTGGAATTATTTGGATAAAGGCATCAAAGTCTTTGTGCAATTTATATCTTTGTATGTTATCAAAGAATTGTACAAACATTGTCGCACTATGATTGAAAATTCAGTGATACGTATAAATATATAACATAGTTTCCTGAGAATAAAACTGATTTTGTTTTTGATTTGAAATGCTATGAAATAGTATGCCATGAATTGAAATTATTTTATGTTTTATTGTTTTTTAAAGAAGGTTTAAAAAATGCTTCACCCATACCATATAACAGATAACAGAACTTGGTATCCTGATGATGACAGGGTCCACTTTATGTCGCCCACAAATTTTGTTATTATCCTTATGGTATGTGTTGTTTGGTGCTTGTGCTGTATTCCCCTCCTGATCTGGGGTATATGGCGCGTTGGCTTCTGTTCAAGCGATTAGCGTCGCGAACGAAGTCACCAAATGCATTAAGGTGAGTAAACAAGTTCAAATTAAAATAACTTGTATTATATTTAGTTGTTATGTTGTTCCCTTTCACAGATCTGTGCCACATTTGTGGCTGAATAATGTGAGCGTTCCAACAAAATTGACATGTCATGAGATTTCTTGGCCAGCTTTACTTTGTTGAACGTGACCGTAGTTTTTGACATACATAATGGAAGTAAGACTTTTGAAATGGTATTCTGGTTATTATATAAAGCTTTAATTAATAATGAGAATTACTCAAAAATTCTGTACTAAAAGATGATAATTTCTGTTGAGTACTTATTTGATTTCTGCTGTTTGGACGCTCAAGTGGTTTAATTTTTCTATTGTGTAATTTAGTCATCTACTCTTTAGCCTGTTCTACATTTTTGCAGATACTTCAATTTTGTCGAGCGAGCCGACTCCGTACTCCTTCTAGTGTGAAACTTTCCATACATATGAGCAATTTTCAACCAATTTGTCCTATGAAAGCTATAAGCTAAAGTCGTCCGATCCGAACCAATCTTGGTAAGGATAGTTATAATGGTACTATACACATAATGTATGAGTTTGGTTGCACTACATGTCCAACACATATATGTCCTATGGGAGCTAGAGGCTATAGTTATCCGATCCGGATCTAACTTGATTAGGATAGTTATAATGACACCTTACACGAAGAGTGTGATGGTCACGATAGCTCTAATAGTTTGAAATTTTTATTGCAATGAAAATAATTTTTATTAATTTGCGGGCGTGGTAGGGGACGTTTCAAAAATTTGAAATAAACTTAACTTGCCTGACATATAATCGGACTTTCATTCCAAACTTGGGGGCTCTATCTCTACTTGTTTAAATGATCCAGGTGTTCATACGGACGGACGGACGGACATCGCTATATCGGCTGTTGATGCTGATCAAGAATATATATACTTGATGGGGTCGGCCACGACTCCTTCGGCATGCTATGCACATTTTGCTTCTGACAAATGTAATAGACCCCTTTACTCTTTTTTAGAGTATTTAAAAAGTAAATAGCAGACTTTTTTAGACCCCGTACTGTAATTAAGGCTTACAAAACCATTAATTCGGGCGAACTATTATATAATGTTAATGTTATCGCAATGTTAATGTAAATTCAATTTTAATGTAATTGGAATGTTAATGTTAGTGCAATGTTAATGTTAATTAAATGTTAATGTTAATTCAATGTTAATGTTAATTCAATGTTAATGTTAATTCAATGTTAATGTTAATTCAATGTTAATGTTAATTCAATGTTAATGTTAATTCAATATTAATATTAATGTTAATGTTAAATAATTTTTGCATTGCGACCTGCTGATCTTTCTGTTTGCCTGGTATTTCAGCAAGAATTTGAACGAATTTGGGCACTGCAGATCGCAGCGGTCAAGCAAAAAAAATCAGGAAAAGGCCAAAATCAAAGATTTTATTCTGTAAAGCACCAGGCGAACAGAATCAGCAGGAAGCGACATTAATTCAATATCATTGTTAATTTAATGTTAATGTTAATTCAATGTTAATGTTAAGTCACTGTTAATGTTAATCCAATGTTAATGTTAATGCAATGTAAATTCAATGTAAATGCAATGTAAATGCAATGTAAATGAAATGTAAATGCAATGTAAAGGCAATGTAAATGCAATGTTAATGCAATGTAAATGCAATGTAAATGCAATTTTAGTGCAATGTAAATGCAATGTTAATGCAATGTAAACGCAATGTTAATGCAATGTAAACGCAATGTTAATGCAATGTAAATGCAATGTAAATGCACTGTTAATGCACTGTTAATGCAATGTAAATGCAATGTTATTGCAATGTAAACGCAATGTTAATGCAATGTAAACGCAATGTTAATGCAATACAAGTGCAATGTTAATGTTAATTCAATGTTCATGTTAATGCAATGTTAATGTTAATGCAATGTAAATGCACTGTAAATGCAATGTTAATGCAATGCAAATGCAATGTTAATGTTAATGCAATATTAATATTAATTCAATGTTAATGTTAATTCAATGTTAATGCTAATACAATGTAATGTTAATGTTAATGCAATGTTAATGTTAATTCAATGTTCATGTTAATGCAATGTTAATGTTAATGCAATGTAAATGCACTGTAAATGCAATGTTAATGCAATGCAAATGCAATGTTAATGTTAATGCAATATTAATATTAATTCAATGTTAATGTTAATTCAATGTTAATGCTAATACAATGTAATGTTAATGTTAATTCAATGTTAATGTTAAATCAATGTTAATGTTAATTCAATGTAATGTTAATGCAATGTTAATGTTAATTCAATGTTAATGTTAATTCAATGTTAATGCTAATACAATGTAATGTTAATGCAATGTTAATGTTAATGTTAATGCAATGTTAATGTTAATGCAATGTTATTATTAATGTTAATGGTAAATAATTTTTGCATTGCTACCTGCTGATCTTTCTGTTTGCCTGGTATTTTAGCAAGAATTACTAACGATTTTGGGCACTGCAGATCGCAGCGGTCAAGCAAAAAAAATTAGCGAAACGCCAAAATCGAAGATTTCATTGAGTGAAACACCAGGCGATCAGAATCACCAGCAAGCAACGGACTGAAATTTAAATTCAATTACAAAGAGAAGAGTGCGGGAGCATATGTAAACAGTAAACAGAGAGTGCTCCTTGTTAGCGCCACAGATGACAGCGAACAAACACACAAACCGTTCGTGCGCTCTGCTGGCGTCCGCGAACAATCACACAAACAGCGGCAGAGATCTCTGAGCACAATTTGCTCAGAGAGTGGGAGCCTGCTTAAGCTAGTTAGTAACTATTTAATTATTTTGAAGCAACGCTTACAATTATAAATTCTATAAATTATTAAGTAAATTTAATTAAAACTTGCTGTTTCTGTAGCTGCTGTTGTGGTTGTTAATGAGCAAAGTGATTAAAATGTGTACATTTGTATTTGTCCGCTCCTTTCAACTCGCTGGTAGATTAAATGATCCAGCTGCTCATATGGACTGACGAACAGACAGACAGACGGACATCGCTATATCGACTCGGCTTTTCATGCTGATCAAGAATAAATATATTTTACTTCAGCCTGTTACGCACATTTTACTTCTGACAAACGTAACAGACCCCTCTACTCTTTTTCAGAGTACGGGGTCTAAAAACGATGAACAGTTGGACAGATGCACGAACTGTGTGTGTGTGTGTGTGTGTATGCGAGTGAAGAAAAGTCGTAAATGCACTCAGCACTTTGTCAGCTTTCAGACAGGAAATGCAGTTGCTATTTTTCTTTACCGTTTCTTTTCTCTGTTCCTCTCTGCCTTCTTTCCTCCTCTTTCCTACCAGTTGTAATGCATCAAGTTAGTACATACAACTTGGCTGGAATTCTACATATTTTTTCGGGCTGTCTGCATTTTTGGATGTTATAAAAAGTATCACTTAACTGCACAGTATGCCACATATAGTATGTTGTTGCATTGTTGTTTTGTTTCATTTTGTTGTTCTTGTCTAAATTTCGATGCTTCCATATTCAGTTTTATAATTTTTTGCAAGTTTCCTTGTTTTTGTGGTGCATGAAAAAAGTTCTCAAAAAAGTTTCTTTTTTATATCTTTTCTCTGGCTTGGAGTTTTGCAGAGTGCACTTAGAGAAGTGAAGCTGAGTGGTGTAAACTAAATGTTACGGGCAGAACTTTGTTTTATGTGATTATCAAAGTATTTCTAGTAATTTGACACCAGAGACTCTATAGATTTTTTGTGTGTTTACAAAATGGTTTTACGATTTCGTGTTTGTTGCAGAAAAAGCCAAGAAAATTAACAATATAACATAGCCAAAGTGTGCTATGTTTTTATAGCAATTTTTAAATATTTAAAATTTTAAAATCTACATACAATTCTATTGAAATGAGCGCCTTCAAAGAAAGGAATTCAGGGACAACTTGGGGCGCTGAAGTAGATGTAGTAGCCTCCATTGCGTCTGGGACTTCAATATTGATGATATTAGCAATCGTTCTTGGTCTTTGCTGTCTGTGTTGTATTCCATTTCTAATCGGGCTCTTTTGTGGTCTGGGAATATGCTCAACTGAGGAGCTCTATGAATGAACTCGATTAGAAATAGATAAATATCATATCCAAACCAAGTAAAATTCACCGAATAGTTTTAAAAATTGTCGTCAACTAATGAAATGAATAAAATATACATAAATGTACACACAAATAATATTTGAAAGTTAATCATGAATACAATGGAGCAGGAAATGTTGTATTTACTTAAATGATAAATGTGCTTTTTTGTTCTGCCTAAAGAATCTTTATATGGAAGATTTATAACCGTGTTTGATAGCCAAAAACAATCTGAGAGCACACGCGAGTCAATAAAAGTCGGCTCTCCCCACACACATGGGGCACTCAGATCGGTGGAGTGAAACAAGACGACAGTAATTTGCTTATCTGAGAGAAATAATTTAATGTAGTACAATAAATATGCTGGGTTTGTTTGGCTTAGATATCGCGACAGCTTGACGACACGAAAAGTTACCCATTAAAATATGGTATTGCTAATAAATACTAAGGGAATTAATACAAAATATCAGAGTTATTACAAATGGAATTCACTACAATAGAAAAATAAATTATAAATGAAAATAAATTATGAGCAGAATAAAATTAACATGGGAGTTGAGTAAGTAATTGGTAGTATTTTTCATTTATCGTGCCAACCAGTTGACGAAACTGCGAAATTTTTCCAGTTTTCGCTGCCCATTTCTCACTGAGACCTCTTTCCAGCGTTGCTCCAGCACCTGGCGCTCCTCCTGATCCAATGTCTCTGCGTGTTTCTTGAGTTTCAAGCCAAACGTTTTGAGTAACTGCGTCGTACGTAGCTGAATCGTGCGCTTCCAGCGATCGAAGCCATTGCGTTGCAGACAAAAAGCAATTAATTGAGTTTCAATATTCCTAGTTTTCTCAGCGGCATCCGTGTCCAAGTAAACGCCGACAATGTCATAAAAGGATTGTAGCACTTCCTTAGTTTGATTGCCACTAATGGCCAGATACCCCTCAAAGCTGGTCAAATATCTGTTCAGAACCGTGTTCTGAGAGTCCAGTATGAGCAGATCATCTACGACACTGTCCACCAATTCTGTGGCTTTCAAAACCGCATGAGTAGTAATTGAGTCTAAATTGTGCTCGGCCTGGGCCGTCAAACGACTGCGGCTGTGATCGCCATAGCACTGGACAGGTGTGCAGTGCAGCTTAATAAGAAATTCTTAGGTAAAATATGTTGTAATTGTGAAAGAAAGGAAAACTCACCAGTGATAGTAATAGCAGCAAGAAGGCGCCTTGGAGGATTTGACTCTTGGAATTCATTGTGACAGCTTGACAGTCGTTTGTCTACTGAACATCGAAGCGGAGAGTCTTCTTAGCTGGTAGACAAACAGAATGCCAGATATGTTAGATAGTGTTATCAGTGGCACTTTCGTTTTGGGGATTGCCTACAATTTGACATGGCGATGAATTACGATTGCGATTATTGTACTCGAATGACACATGCTACACGATGAATGTACGCTGGTGAAGAACCTACGGATTAAAGTCACGATGGTATTAGAAAACGTTTGTTTCTCACATCAACCACAATGGGGTGGATGGGTGAATTTACAGTTAGTCACGCTGACGAGTCCAATCTGTGATATATGCTGAAAGTGGGTCAGAGACAGCAATAAGAGACAGAGAGAATGGCAATTATATGCTATCTGAAGTTTTGAGTGGCAGCTAAACTTACTAAGCGGCTCAAATTGCAAACTTCGAGTTGCAATTTAAAGTTTGAAACGCCAAATTTACAGAAATAGTGTTGGGTAACACATTACTTGAATTTATCAGTATAGTTACATCTTTTCTTAAATTTGTTCAAAAAGTAAAAGAAACATAATCAGGCAGATAGAGTACAACAAAACAATTACGCCCACCGAGACACACATACACACCCAGGCACATACATCTAAATAATCGCATGCAAAAACTCTCGGTAAAATGCTCAAACATCAGATTTATATGGCAAAACAATAAGCAACTCTGGGGGTAAGAAACGTAGCACAAGTGTTGTAAATTGGTTTGCCTTACAAGCCAACCCCGAAGAACTCAACCCAGAACACTTGCATGCAAATTTCAATAACTTATATTCGTAACCCTTCCGCCAACTGACACTGAATATCAAATATGAGCAAGGCAAAGGCGCAGACGATGTACAAAAATTATTTGCATACTTTTTAGGGATGCTTTGGGGAAAAGAAGCAAAAGCAGCAAAGGCAACAAAGGCAACGAAAATACAAAACAACAAAAAAAAAATACAAGTATGTGGAGCCACATGTGGCGCACTTTTGGTTTAGTGCGAAAAAAGCTAACAAAAAAAAATATAACAAGCCGTTACATGGTTTCAGAATGAGGTGGAAAGAGTGTTCTGTAAAAAGCAGACACCTCCCCAATTCTCCAGTTCCTCCATTCTCCGCTCTCCATTCCACCCAACCACAGCACGCAAACAAAACGAGTTTATTTATTGCATTTGCAAATTTTACACAACATTTTGTACTCGATGCATCTCCTTCCTACTTTTATTCAAAAAAGGTGTAACTTGAGTTTATAGCTGAAAAATATTTTCCCCACCTCGTTCAGAAATTGATTCGGTTTACGTATGTGGAAAGTAAACTTTGCCTGGCATTTGTAACACGAAGCGGCAAGTTCAATGAAGCCAAAGGTGTTTGCTTGTTACACTCCCCCGACTCCTGAATTTTTCCATTCCCTTCTTTTTTTTTGTTTGGTGTCGGTGATTGGCAGTCGGTTGAGGAGTGTGTGGGTAAAATCGTTTGCCGTTTGCCAAGCAACCAAATTGATGTGCAAATATTTCCATAAATTTATTATCTATACCGTCAAGTTTCTGGTGTCATGTTTGAAAACACACAAAAAATTTGGCAAACTTATTGGAGCATCGCTGAAAAATAAAACCATGAGATTGTTTGAATTTTAAATTTTATGTTTTCAAGGTAATATTGTTGGACAAAAACATATACTAGCAACATTTCTGATAGTGTTTCATACTTATATAATCAATAGAGCATTTTTATTTTTACACATTACAATATCAAAAATAAATAAACTCAAAGTTTTTTTTTTCCTGGGAAATTAAATTAATGCACAAAATCAGATAACCAAGCGGAAATATCGCACTGTTAAACTTGTTCTGCGTTTGATACTATGAACAAATACTTGGTGTTGTCGCCGCTGGTAAAGCTTTGAAAACTGGTGTTGATGTACGCGCGCTCGAGTTCATGCTCTGTCCATAAAATAAAATTTCATTTTTTATAAAGTTTGCTTTTTCTTAAGCATTTTTAAATTCTATGGTAAACTACAAAATTGTATATGGAAAATCGTTCTGTGTCATTGGGTTCGCTTTCATTAATAATTAAAATATATTAAGATGACGTTTAAAAAGGCAAACAATACATGCCTTGTCTATATTGTTACAATTTAAAGTAATTGGCTGTGAGTTGATTGTCACTTTCTATATTTTTTAATTTAATAATACTGTTGTTATTTAAAACAGCATAAATTATACTATTTATAAATTTTACACAATCTTTGACTACAAGTTATAAGGTCATTAAAACCAACACTTTAAAAGCTAAATATAAATGTATACGTGCTTATGTGTTCATAGTTTCGTTGAACTTTATATTTAAATATTAAAAAAGTGAATTATTTATTTAAAAAAAAAAAAAAAGAATTTGTAAAATTTACCTCAGATGGGACTCGAACCCACAATCCTCGGCTTAGGAGGCCGATGCCTTATCCATTAGGCCACTGAGGCGGTGAACGGCGTATGGGCAAACAGCAAACATGAATCTTGTGTGCTCAACTGAGCGATGAAGAGCATTCTTGATATGTATAATTTTAGATTAATCGAAATTCATTTTAGCCACAATAACAGCTGTTTTAAGACAAACAGATTATGTTATTTGTCTCCCCTTTTGTTCAATAATTGCTTGTCTCGAATGCGGGCCAACAGCTGCGCACACAACATGGCATTCACTGATACAAACGTCGTCGAAAGGTCTTTGGGCAATATTTGCACTGCGGCCAAAGCAAAATGGTTCAAATAATGTGGTCATATATATGTGCATATCTCTTATGATAAATCAACGTCACTTAGCACTCATTGGAAATTCACTTAGATAACTTACTGAAACCAAATTGTCAACGTTAACAATTGGCTGTGGCTGAATCAGTCAGCCAAGTTAAGAATTGTGCTCCATAAACGAAGACACATCATTTATATCAATTTAAATAACGACCTTTCAATGTTTCGAAGAGCAAAGCGCAAAAAAGCCCTTAATCAAATGCTTAAAAAGCTTAACAAAGCACCTTTTGTGTGACAGCGAGCGAGAGAAGAAGAGGGTAAATTGTTATCCTCTGAGTGACCAAAAGGCTGGAAAAGACCCTCACACACACGCTCACACACAAAGTCAACGGTTAGATGGATAGTCCGACGAGGCATTGACAGTTGTAAGCCATAAACCACAGAAAATTGGGCATTATATTAGTTAAGATGCTGTCAAGCTGAAAGATATCGAAGCCATGAGTACAGGGAACAGTGTTAACTTGTTAGAGGAGTTGGCCTTAACTCCAAAGTAAACCCAAATACAGCCACAGCAAAGACATATCACTTTCAAAAAGCGAGACACACACGTATCCGCTTCCCGTATCTGTTTCTCTGCGCCAACACACCGTTTGACAGGCAATGAAAGGCGGAAACCGAAACCAGAAGAAGCTACAGAAACAGAACCAGAAACAAAAATAGAAATAGAAATGGAAACCGAACCTGAGACCAAAGCCAAAGCCAAAGCCAAACCAAAACCCACATCCACATCCAAGACCAAATCCAAATCCAAAATAAACAGAAAATAGAGTAGCCAGCGGGCAAAGAGATAAGCAAAGGCATTCATCTTACTGAAAAGGGGAGCCAAGTGGCTAAAATCGGTAAAAATAAGTCCAAACAAAAGTTGCCTAGGCGTGGTCAAGAGCGATGTGAGCCTTAAAAGCTTTAAGATATTTCATCTAACTGCAAATATACGAGTATCTGCAACTTATACCGATAGCAGCTGCTGCACTTGCAGCAAATGTTCAAAAGTATCTTTGTATCTTTTTGCTCTGGCATTGCACAAATCATAGCAAAGCTTTTCTCTTGCTCCCTATTTGTTATTGTTATTCCTATTGTTTCAGTTCCTTCTTTGTTAAACAAAGAAAAAAAATAAAGATAATCATGGTGTGCTTTTTTTGTTGTTGCTTTCTGTGTTGTGCCTTTTAGCCACTTTGCTTATCTTGGCCACACTTTTATTGGTCTCTCTTTATTTGGAATACCACCGCTATAATTCACAACCACAAACCCCAAAAGATAAGAGCAAAATGTTTGCGGTTTCCCCACGAATGCATGTGAATTAGTTTGACGCTATTTTTGGAGTAAAGAGAGACAACATTTAAATTGTTAAGCAGCTGGATTTATTCTGTTAGCTAGAAATTTGCTTCAATTGTATTTTTTTTTACTCTATGGTTAGAATAAATAGAAATAATATTAAGAGTGGATTAAAACATTTATTTATTTGGTAATGTGATTCGTTCTGTCCATTTGGCACACACACTTATTGGCCAATTTAATTTTTCCGTTTGCGCATCTTTCAACGAATTTCGGCCATTAAATGCTTTATGCGCCAGCATCACTTAAATTTATAAGCATGCACTGAATGTATTTGTATCTGTATCTATGTTCCGTACTACTGTATACATAAACGAAAGCAAACAGCTTTTATATAACAAATATCGTTCTGGGGCATAATTTCCTAAATGGCAGTACTTGCAATTAAAATGCTGCCAAAGTCGTAACTCAAACGATTCCGTATCTGACAGATACATTTACGGCTGTGTGGCTGTGACTCTGTCCAGGCACGCATCTTGGCCTGCATTTAATAGGCTCTTACCCGTAGATTTCGTCAACGTTTCCTGCACTTTATGACTTATTGGGCGTTTATGTTAAGAAATTTGGCTCAATCCATTTCCTTAAAGCGTTTTCACTTAATTAAAGAAACAATCGCTGCCGCGGGCACATCTAAAATGCTTCTTCCAGACTCTTAACAAAATATTAATTACTAGCCATTATGAGCAGGCGCAACTCATTTCGCGCTTACCTGCCTGGACCACAGGTGATGTTTAAAAACCCGAACCAACAAATGACTTGTAATCAATTCTGAGCTAAACAAAAGTATCTTGTTCCCTTTCGCACATATATCCCCAGTGCCGAATGTGAATAATTCAGACAGATCTAACCGTACTTTAAAATGAAAGTGAATGAATGCAGCATGAAGCTGAGTATCGGCCTCAGGCAGCTTAATTATTTAGAAAGCATGCAGATTTATTTACTAAATTGTTCAGATTCTTTTGTTTGCGCTTTTGTTGAGGTGTGCTAGTTGTGCCAAGAATTTCAGATACCCTCTACTTTATTTTTTATTTTTTCTGTAGCTGCAAACTAGGTTTTCCTCTGTGCTATATGTGTGCATATTTTCGAGCTCAACTTTAGTTAGTTTTTGGGTTACATTTTTTTACTGGGGTATTTTGACTAGAGATGGGCAAGGGTCGTATATTTCAAGCACGACACAACTCCAAATAAATGGGACATTTTTAATATATTTTGATAACTACAGAATCTAGTTGCTTATCGATTGTGAAAAGTTATAACTTTAAGGTCGTGTCACGACCTCTGCTCATCTCTAATCTCAACATTGCTCCCCGATGTTTCTACATTTTGTGGCGCTTTGCTTGCCTAAGCACCACTCACTTTATTTGCTTTCAAGTCCGTGGCAGCCTTGGGCAATGCGTCATGTGAGCTCAAGAATCTGCATTTATTTTAGAGTCACAAAACGAGCTACAAATTGTGGAAAAAGAAATGTCTGTTTAGAAATGAATCAAACTTCAAATAAAGCTGTACAATGAAAAACATTCATAATATTCTCTTTCCATGGAAATTAATTTTTCTTTCATTTTCTGATAATCTTCTCAGAGTTTTTCTGTGTGAAAAATTCGCTGCGGAGTTTGTTTTGGCAAACACATGAAAACACATGTTGACCAAGTTGCCTCTTTGTTGCAATATATTAGATACTTTTATTTACTGTACTACATATCTGTTATCCTTGTATCTTTCGTTGTACTTACTTATTGTTCTGAGCTTGTTTTTGGTAGGCGTTTCGAGTTACTTTCTTTGTAACACTTGTTTCTCGACTAGATTTATGTTATTTCTCCTTTTGTTTATTTCTGTCTGTGGGCAAAACAAACACTTTATTTGTTATACACGGCTTTATTTACTTTTCCATTTCTCTTTTATTTTTTTACCCCCCAGATTCGTAGCTATAAGGCAACAAATGAGGAAAATTCGTTTGTCGAGGCCTCACAAATTCTTTAAACGCCGATTTATTAGTTAAACATGTTCATTTTGTGAGTTATAAGCTGTTGAAAGAAAAGGAAAGACTTTTGGGATTTATTTTTTATTTATATTTTATTTTGCATCATCGTTTTCTTCAGTCTTCGTATAAGAAATAACATTTTGTTTTTATTTTGTTTTGTATTTATGTTAATTTTGTTGCCGCAATTTCCTGTGTCTATCAATTATAGTATATTAATCAATAATATTTTGTTTTCGTTTTTGTTATGCATAATTTATTATTTAAACTTAGGCATATCTGTTATTTTATACACTCATTTTATGGGCTCTTATTTTGTTGTTGTTTTGCTTTCCATCAATTCTCAATTCTCCTCGCACTCGAGACTAAACAAATACATTTTGTCCAGCATTTGCTTAGCTCTTTGCTTTTGATTTTTCATATTTTGTGTTTTAAATATATATAAACTTTATATATAATTCGTTTTTTTCTTTCATTTCCATTTTCATTTCCTCATGTATTTGTTGAATTTATTTTGTTTTATGCAAATTTGTCAGTTGGGTTTCCAATTGCTTTGCTGTCGACCCATTTAATTGCTATTAAATTAGACAACTGAAAATAACAACAAATGGCAAATGTATCTTCAATTTATATTTATTCAAAAAACAAAAAAAAAAAAAGGAATTGCTTTTTAAATATTTTTCTGATTTAATTGCGTTTGCTTTTCTGTTTATTTATGTATATAGATTTTTATTTGCTCTCGATTGACTAAATTTAAATGTAATAATAAATTATGTACAATAATTATGCAAACTATGCTAGGTTTGTGCTTGAGTAGACTAAAGTGTGTTTTTGTTTTTTAACTTTTGTTAGTATTAGTATGTACAAATCAATTGTTGAGCAATTCGCTCGAAAAATACAAAATTTGCAATTAAATGTCGCTTAAATTTACACTTTATATATTGTCATATTTTTTGTTTTGTTTATTCAAAATTTGTTGAAATTGTTAAAAGAATTAAAGTTAATTTAAAATATAACAAAATGTGGCATTAGCTGTGGACCCTGCTCTAAGATTGGAGTTATTAAAATGGACTGTTTTTGGTCCCTCTTTTGTCACTAGATCCACAAACTATTGGCCACAGCTAGTGCCATAAACATTCTGGGAACTGTTTTAAAAGACAGCTAAATAAATTATATATATAATATATATATTTATTTAGTTAACTAAGTTATTGTTGCACTCTTTACAATCGTGTTTTCTTACTCTCCATAAGTTTATGCATATTAAATTCAGTTTTTAATGCGCTTATCGACTAAATGCTAACATTAGTTTACTAAATGCTTTTAACTATGAGTGGGCTTTGTATTTGTTTAAACTTTAAAGAGATTGCTGTATACTTTGCAAATAGAGAATGTGAGAGAAAGAGAGATTTTGTGGCAGAGAGAGATAGAGAAAGTATCTCAACGGTTGCTGTTTTTTAAGTTTAATTCTTATTTCTTTGAATTTATATATAGTTTTTGTATATCTGTATATTCTGTGTGCTTGCTTAATTAGTTTATTCAATTAATTTATATATATATGCTTATGTATATATAGTATGCTGCTATACACGTAGACATATCCCTTGTTTCATTTGACGCTTGTTAAACTTTGTTGCGAGTTATCAAATCAAAAGAAAATCGTAATCTTAATAACTCAAAAGGAAATCAGGGCAATTTGAAACATAACCTCAATTAAACATAATACCTAACCTCACTTATGTGTGGTGCAACTTTACTTGCTGCACTCTTCCCTGTGTTTATTCTCCTTCTCTATTTTCAAAAGTGGCCACTGGCCTTGGTCTGGCACTGCACATAGCTGCGATAATTGTTATTGGTCAGACCGAGGCCTACCAGCTCCATGCCCATATCCAACTGTTCCTGCTTCTTCTGCTTGTTTCCACCACCACCGCCGCGTCCACGTCATACGTAAACCACATGTGGTTTGCCACCACCACCGGAACCACCGCCTCCAGTCACAGCACTGCCCTGTAGTGCTGCCGCCTGCTTGATCTTTGTCATGGTATGCGTGTCCGGATACTCATAGTGATCGAAACGCTCGTAGAGATGCTCCGGTTCATCGTCCGCCTCCTTGACGGGCAGTTCCCAAGGCTTGAGTGCCCTGTACTCGTTGGCAATTGTCTGCGCCGCCAGATACCGCTCCAGCTCCAGTTTATCCAACTGCGGCAGTGTTGTCTGCTGATACTCGTGACCACCGCCAACTCCTCCGCCACCACCGACATGTGCCTGCAGTGGCATGGCCTGATGGTAATGATGATGTGCCTGCAGTGTTTGGGCATGATGATGTGGATAATTTAGTGGCATTCCCAAGCCACCGCTGCCAGTGCCGCCCAGTGTCATGCTCATGCCAGCACCACCGCCCAGCGGCTGATGATGACCCTGCAAGATTCTGTCGTGGACATTAATGATGCTCTTGCTGGTCCGCATGGGTCCACGCTCGTGCAGCAGCTTGCGGCGACGCTTTACAAAGCGCAGATAATAGAGCACACTGAGGCCAATCATGAGCACCAGGAGACTGGTGATGACCGCACACACGACGGTTACAATATGCGCCGGACACGTGATTTCACCCTCAGTCATTGTCAGCAGCTGGCGGCGTGTACGTACCGCATCTCGCCAGATGTCACAGCCAATCTGTTGTTTATCCATTCTCAGGAAACTGGAACTGCTACCGCTACTCGAACTGATGCTGGCAGCTGCCTCTAGACGTTGCTCATAGGTGCTCGGTTCGGTGGTTTGCAGGGCATTCGCAATATGCTGCTCAGCTATGTAGGCAGCGAGGGCAGCGACACCGTCGTCTGCCTTTGCTGTGGTATCGTCTTCATCTCGCAGAGCGGATGCATCATTGGCCAAGGCAGCCACAGCACCACCAGCTGCATGTTCAAGCGTTGGCTCCGAACCCTCGAAGTTTCCTGTTACCAGGCGCCAAAGCCAAAGGAGCGAACAGTTGCACTGCAGCGGGTTGTCGCCCAGGTAGAGCTTCTGCAGCTGATCCACTGGAAACTGAGCGGAGTACAGTGTCTGCAAACTATTGCTCTGCATGTACACCTCAAGTATGTTGGGATTGCCTTGGAACAGTCGCATCGGTATATCGCTCAGCTGTGGATTGTAGTTCAGGTGCAGCGTCTGTAGGTGCGTGTTGTCCACAAAAGCTCTGAAAAGAACAAAAGTGAGAAATATTTTGAATATGGCAGTAATAAGAAGGATTTAAGGCAGGATGTCCTTGAATTTATTTTAGAACTCATTTCTTTAAACATTGAACCCTTTCTGCATTTTCGTACTCCCTATGTGGTGAACATTTTATATTTATTTGTATTCTAAATGGCTTTAACTTGTTATAAAATATTGAAACCATTATATTTTTTCGTAAATAAAAGCTTAAATTATTTTTTCCTCCCCCTACTTTAGCTATTGTTTTAAAAATAGTCACTGTAAAGTTTTGTTTTTTGTCAACAAACTGCTTAAATCTGATTATTTAACAACAGTTACACAGTCAGAAAACTGTCAAGAACAAAACACAAAAACACACATGTATGCAAGTATATAGAACACATGAACGGAACGGAAGAGAGACAGAGGGAGGAGAGAGAGAATGAGAGAGTGAGGGAGATAGATGCTAGTTTATATTTGAAACACAACTCGTTGCTTGTTCATTTTAATTATGCAGAATGTTATGCATCAACGTTAAACTTAAATGCCAGGCAATGAAATACATGAATAAACAGCAGAGTAACTGGCAGAGAAGGAAGAGAGGAAAGAAAAAGATAGACTTAGACAGAGATAGAGAGTGAGTGAGTGGATGTTTCTTTATCCACATGACGTCGACTAAAGCGACATGGATTTATTTATGCAGCATCTATTCCAACTTACTTAATAATAAAAAAAAGAGGCAGAGAGAGCGAGAGAAATCCATAGAGACAGGAGTGGGCGAGAGGGAGAAGGCAGCACATACTGCCATGCTGCTTGCTGCACATTGCACGTTGCATGCTCCGTGAAGCGTTGCCGTAAATCCCTGCCAAGTTAAGTCAACGTCGCAAAGTCGCTGACTTGAGCAGTTGCAGCAGTGCAGCAGCTGCACTAGCAGTAGCAGTAGCAATAAAAACAGTGTATTACCTATAATATTCCCCCAGTTTTTCTCCTCAGCTTGCAGTCAGTCTCAGCATGTAGTAAGTGTAACGTGGCGTATGAGCAACTTACCAAAGAACTGGCGACAACTCGGTGGCTGCTCTGCTGACACACAGAGAATTTGTCGCTTTTAAGTGATGCCTTCCGCCCACTACTCCCAATTTATTCTTTTCTTGTTGCATTTCATTTGATTTGATTTGATTCGAGCTCTTAAGTTGCATTTCGTGTTAAATGAACGCATTTATTTGTGTTCCAGTTGCTGTTGCAGCTCCACTTTTGCCCCTTGTTGCCCCTTTGCGGCACTTTCATTGCCTTGATAAGTGACGGAGTTTTGTTGGCGCCTCTTAAACACATTTGTTTGCCACAGTTTGCAACGACTGATTGCTAACATTTTGCGACACTCCAGGAAGGGGTCAGGGGAAAGGGTGCCAATAAATTACAACTTGTGATATATTCGGTATAAAGTGTTTTGTGGTTCAGCGGATTGATACGAACAAATTACCTGAAGTAGCTGCACAAATTTCAATAGTATACTATACTTGCGATTTGGTAAGTTATTAACTCAATTGTACTTTCTTCGAGGTTTATTTCATACTTCAATACATCTAACTGTACCAAATTTAAACTGAGCTTTTAAAACACACAAGATCACCCAAAGTGCGCTCATCTTTGTTAGCTTACTCTTCAGTTGATAATTCTTTAAAAACAAGCCTTGAAATATATTTTATTTCCGTTTCCCCACACTTGTTTGGGCAACTTTCTAGACAAAACAAATGAAGCACTCTCATGTTGAACGTTCAATTTCATGGCAAGTTAAACATTCAGAAACTTCAATTGCAGGCGCTAAAAAATTTCGCCATTATCTGCACAGTGGGAACGCGAACCAAACTTCAACCCCTGGTAACTGCAAAAAGTGTGCGCCCCCTTCAGAATTTTAGTAAAAGAGTCAGCGGGGAAAAACCAGCAAAAACAAATTCAATTATTTGTGCAAATATTATGCAAATAGTGCTAAGATCCAAACACTTGCCCAAAACAACGAACAAAAAAATAGAAAGGAAAAAAGACGAAGAGATGAAAAAAACATGACATTGGCTGGGATTTTGGCTTCTACCTGCGGTGGCAGCAACTTCAGACGATGCCACAGGTCGCTCTTTAATGCAACTTTGGCGACGCCTAAATGTATGCTACGAAAGAACACAAAAAGATGGCTGCCAGTTGAGCGCACAGGGAGTAACGGTGTTGTGGTAACAGAGAGGGGTGAGAACTGGGCGAGGCACACGGCTTTTGGACTGCCAACAACAGCACCAGCCTTTTTGCTGTCCTGCGAACAGAATCAAACTTCATTTTGTGTAACGTGTTTGCTTTCTTTGTAACGCTGTTGTAGCTTACCCTACAGAAAACAGCATAGGGTATTTTAGTTTGTAAATAAGATAAGTCGTTAACTGCGCACACATCAAGCGTGTAGGATATTTCTTAGTCTTTCATTGACAGCACTGTCTAGCATTTTTTGGCCGCTTTTACCAGCGTCAAACGTGCGGAAACGGAAATGGTTGCCATGTGTGTGTGCGAGTGTCTGTGTGTGCATGAGTGTGTCTGCCGAAAGGCGAAAATGTTTGTGTTGTTTTCATCTTCATTTATATTTTTTTTGGCCCACTCATATGCAAATTGTGTGCGTGTGTGTGTGTGTGTGTTTGTGAGTGAATTGGAATTGCTTAAAATCGGATTGAAATGTTTGGTGTCCATGTTCGTCGGGTTCAGTCACGTTTCCCGATTCCGGTCTTTAGAGCAGTCAGAGTTCAGTTACACAAGCGACTGTCGAGAACTGAACCGACAACTGACTGGCCAGTCAATCCGTCAGTCACTCTGTCAAACAGTTTGTCAGTCTGTCAATCATTTGATATGTTTTTCCGTTCACATATAGTTTTTGAATCCTGTCTGCACCTCACTATAGCTCTCAGTCTGTGTATTGAAGTAAATCCGCTCTCTATTCACTTGATTGACATTTTTACTACAATAAATATAGAGTGGGAGGGGGTAGCAAGAGAGAAACAGAGAGGGAGTTAGTGATATGACAGTTGATTGCCTCGAGGGGAAATTGTTATTGCCTGCTAAATTGAGCCTCGATTTGGTTTGCTTCTGATTTATTAAGTTGTACTGCATTGACAGTTGAATAGAGAGCGTTATTAAAGTGCTTTAAATTTAATGCGAAATAAACACATACACTTCCAAGCAATTATTAACTAATTACGGTGGTACACACACACACAGAGACACACACAAATTGTTGTGCTAAGCCCACGACAAATTATCATATGATATGCCCAAAGCATTTGTTAATGGCATTTTAAACGTTTTTGAATTGCGTAGACGCCACGTTTAACCTCTAATTTTCATAAGCGGAAAATGCGACGACAATGACAAAATATGGTAAAAATAAACCAAAAATAAAGAGAGTTCTTGCTTTTGGCAGATTTAAAGTGAAATAAAAAAAAATATATAAAATATTTAACTAATTTTTAATCTAGTTAAACTAGTCTTTACCTGTCACAGACTAAATTGATTAATTGCTGAATAAATGGTCTTACTCTCTGCTTAACTGGAGAGCTTAGTTTAGTAAGGAATTTACGGAGTTGGTTAGAATAACTCAGCTCATTAAATGGTTCTGCATAATTTAAAATTGTCTTGAAATTCAAGTGCAGGATGATGTCTCCTTTCTTCGCAAAAACCCATGCATATGCATAAATAAAAGCGCTTAGAGTTCGACTCTCCATCTCTTTTCAACTCTCTGTCTTTAATTGCACTGCCATTCTGTCTCCTTCTTTCCGCATATATCTTGTCGTACACATAACAGCTACTCACGAGTTTGCCTTGAAATATTTCACTGCTCATAATTTATGTAAAAATTGCCAAGCTTTAGGGCTGTGGGGGAGCGTAGCGGTGCTTTCAGGCTGTTAGACTGTTAGGCAGTTAGGCAGGCAACAGCATGTTTATGTTTTCCTGTTTCCGTAATTTCTTCCTGCTTTCATTTGGCAACTCTGCAGATGTTGTTGTTACCGTTTTTTTCCTAGCACTCACAAAATGTGTGTATGTATTTGTATGTGTTTTAAACATGAAATTATGCATTGCATACTTTTGTGAGCTGCAGCAAAAGCAGCAGCTGCTGCCTTAACGCCCCCATTATGATGTGGGCCAAGAACAGAGGCGTTGTCCGTTTGGTAGATGGATAACAATGGGAAGAGTACTGACTTCTTTGACTTCTTTTGTTTGTTTATTTGATGTCATTTATTAACATTTTGTCGCTGCTGCACCCTCTTAAACAGCTTTTCATCTTGAAACCATCTTTGAGAATTGTTTTAGCTCTTGTACTTATAACTATGCATCATTCGCATCATAAAAATACGTTTAAATACACAATTCTTCAAATGTCTGAGAATTAATTTTCTTTAGTATACAATTGATTCAATTTATAAATCTTATCAGCTATATCTTATCTATCTTTGGTCTAAACTATTATTGACACAATTTGCAATCGTTGAATGATCTCAGATTATAAATGGTTAAATTCTTGGAAATGTTCTTTCATTTATTTTATTATAAATAGTTCAAGAATTTAATTGAACCAATTCAGTCGCATTTATAACATCGAACATGAAGTTCATAGTCGCATTATTGGCATTGTTCGCCTACGTTCGGGCAATTTCGTATTCCGATGTATTGGAGTCCGAGTGGAATACCTTTAGACAGGAGTTTAACAAAAGCTATGAAAGCCAGGAAGAGGAGCAGCTACGTAGACAGATCTTTTATGACAACAAGGAGATGATTGATAAGCACAATGCACGGTACTTAGCGGGCGAAGAGACTTACGAAATGGGTGTGAACCGATTTACTGAACAAGGAATTCGAAAGTTTAATGCTGACAAACCTCAACACTATGCAGATCAAGGAACAGGCGGATTTTATATATACACAACCGGATGATATTGAAATACCAAGCAGCATCGACTGGCGTGCCAAGGGAGGTGTCACTAGCGTGAAGAATCAGAGCGACTGCCTTGCCTGCTGGGCATTCGCAGCTGTTGGCAGCCTAGAGGGTCAGTATTTTGCGAAGAAACGAAAACTGATCGAATTTTCCGTGCAGAATTTGCTTGACTGTTCAAGTCGACCACCGTTCAACAATAAAGGATGCAATGGTGGATTGGCATACCAAGGCTTACGCTATATTATGGTTAATGGAGGCGTTAACACAGAGAAATCGTATCCCTATGAAGCTGTTGAAAAATCGTGTCGAGTCAATAAAAACAAACTTAAAGCCGCAGTAAAAGCTGTGATTCAGGTTAAGGAGGGAAGTGAAGATGCTTTGGCTTCTGCAGTGGCCAAACAGGGACCAATTGCTGCGCGCATCGATAGCAGAAGTATTAAAAACTATAAGAGCGGTGTTTTCAAGGACAAAAATTGTAGAGAGCCAATGAATCACGCCGTTGTTGTGGTGGGTTATGGCAGCGATAAAAAACTTGGTGACTATTGGTTAGTCAAGAACTCATGGGGCGCAAAGTGGGGTGAGGCGGGTTATATTCGTATGGCTCGAAATTTGGACAACCAGTGCTGGATTGCCAGCCAGGCCTTCTTTCCCAAGCTAAAGTGAAAATTGTGTCTAATTTAAAGTCCTATTAAAAATAATATTTATTCGTTTGACAGTTGATTTTGAATTTGGGGCACTCGTTGAGTGCAATAGAAATTTTAATTGAATTAAATAATTATAGTTTAGTGGTAGCCCACGATTATACAGAATAATATAAGGGAAAAGTGTTGTGGCTTCCAGCCTGTGTTTGAGTGCAGTTGAATAAATGCATTGCATACTTATGTGAGCTGCAGCAGGATGATGATGACACTTTGTCACTGCTGTCCTCTCTTTAGCGAAAGCGTAACAAGCTTTTTATCGTGTAAGCTCTCTGCTCTTCTGCTTATAAGTAATTCCTTTGGTTTGAAATTGAACTGCATCAGTATCATAAACATACAAATTAATTGATTGTTCATCAAAGAACTGCAGCTTTCAAATTCAATTGATTTAATTTATATATGTTATCAGGTATATCTTATCAATCTATGGTCTGGCCGAGTGTTGACATAAACTGCAATCGTTGAATAATAAATAAATTGCTATATTAAAATTTTGTCTAAATTAAAGCCTAACTAAAAATATACAATATTGTGACAATTGATTTTGAATATGAAGCACTTATTAAGCACTTGGATTAACAGCGCATTAATAATGAGTGCCTGTTATTAATATACACATTATTGAATAAATACAGCAAAATATAACTGACAGGTCTCAGAACCTCGCTACATATCAAGATATTTTAGCCACACTTCTATTGGGTAATTAAAGAGAAAGTGTCGGGAGTCCAATGCGCCTAAAAAGATATCTTCCAATTGACCTAAGTATCAGAAGATTTAATTAATAACTTATGTACTTTAACACTTACAACTTGAAGTTATGCATCTGTTTGTAAATATTATAAATAGTTCAATTTAAGTTTTTAAGAAACCTCAGTACAATTGCAATTGAGTAAAATTTAAAAAAATGTGAAATATAAAGAATTGATTTGCATGTCTTTGTGTAATAAACATAAAATTATACATTGCATACATTTGTGAATTACATTGTATACTTTTAAAAGGAGGAGAAACTCCATGGACTTTCCTTTGTTTGTTTATTTGATGCCATTTATTAATATTTTATCACTGTTGCTCTCTGTTTAGCAACCCCCTTGTTAGAAAGCATGACCCGATATCTGCTCTTGTACTCATACGTATTTATATTTTTTTTGGAATTGTATTTAAGCCGTATGATAACAAATAACAGAATCTTAGTTTCCTTTTAAAATACAATTGACTTAACTTATATATGTTATCAGCGATATCTTATCAAACTTTGGTCTGACCGATTGTTGACACAAACTGCAATCGTTGAATAATCGCAGATTATAAATGTTTAAATTCTTGGAAATATTCTTTCATTAACTTTATTATAAATAGTCCAAGAATTGAATTGAACCAATTCAGTCGCATTTATAAAATCGAACATGAAGTTTATAGTCGCATTTTTGATATTATTCGCCTACGTTCGGGCAATTTCGTATTCCGATGTTTTGGAGTCCGAGTGGAATAACTTTAGGCAGGAGTTTAACAAAAGCTATGAAAGCCAGGAAGAGGAGCAGCTACGTAGACAGATCTTTTATGATAACAAGGAGATGATTGATAAGCACAATGCGCGGTACTTAGCGGCCGAAGAGACTTACGAAATGGGTGTGAACCAGTTTACCGATTTACTGAACAAGGAATTCGAAAGTTTAATGCTGACAAACCTCAACACTATGCAGATCAAGGACCAGGTGGATTTTATATATACACAACCGGATGATATTGAAATACCAAGCAGCATCGACTGGCGTACCAAAGGAGGTGTCACTACCGTTAAGTATCAAGGACGTTGCGGTTCCTGTTGGGCGTTTGCAGCTATTGGCAGCCTCGAGGGTCAGTATTTTGCGAAGAACGGAAAATTGATTCCTCTTTCCGCGCAAAATTTGCTTGATTGTTCAAGTCGACCACCTTTCAAGAATTTTGGATGCGATGGAGGTTGGCCATTCGAAGCTTTACGCTATGTAATGGTTAATCGAGGCATTGACACGGGCAGATCATATCCCTATGAAGCTATTGAGAGATCATGTCGATTTAATAGTAGTAATGTTGGAGCCACTGTAAAAGCTATATTTAAGGTGAGGGAGGGCAGCGAAGTTGCTTTGGCAGCTGCAGTGGCCTTAAAGGGACCAGTAGCTGTTGGCATCGATGGCATAAGTATTAGAAATTATCACGGCGGTGTTTTCAACAACCCGAATTGTAGGAAGCCAATGAATCACGCAGTTGTTGTGGTTGGTTATGGTCGTGATAAGCAACTTGGTGACTATTGGTTAGTAAAGAACTCATGGGGTACACTGTGGGGTGAGGCGGGCTATATTCGCATAGCTCGCAATTTGGATAATCAGTGCTGGATTGCAAGCAATGCCGTCTTTCCCTTGGTGTAAATATTCATTAAAGTTTGTCTAAATTGAAGCCATATTAAATTAATGCATGATTGTGACAGTTGATTTTGAATTTGAAGTACTTAATAAGCACTCATATTAACAGAGAGTGCTTGTTATTAATATATACCTGTATTTTATTATTCAGATAAATGTTCTTATGTACATAAAGCAATTGAGAACAACTTCACAAGTACAAATACGAATAAAAAAACAAAACAAAAAGAAAAGAGCTCCCGAAACCTTATTTACTAGGAGTGCCAATAATACATTGAAATAGATTAATAAAGAGTTTCTGTTGTTTGTTAAAATTATATGGGATACAGAAGTACAATATAAAAATGCAATTGGGAATAAAATTGTTAGTCATGGTACTAAACGGTAAGTAAATAGTTGTAAAAATTATAGAAAAAGTAGTAGAACTTATAGACACTGTAGTAGAAACTATTATATAATAAGTTATGTACATTTCATTTACTGTAAAACAAATAACGGCATAAAAGTGGTAGCACTGTAAGCTTATTCAGTTTAGGAATGCCTTGGGTGAAAATGTAGTCCCCCTTAGACTCGTATCATCCCCCCATTTAAACTGAAATTCATTTGATTCCAGTCCATTACACTCGAAATATATCTGTTCTGAAAATTCCCGCAGACCTGTCCATAATTCAACTCATTACCAAAGTAGCCAACCAAAAGCTACTACTGTGAGTTAGGAGATAAGCTCCCAAGGACCCATGAATGGGATTCAGAGTAGATTACAACCCCAAAGCTGCCACAAAGTACAACTCACACATCAGTTGAAATCGTATTAGGTTTCATGTATAAATCGAGTGGAAGGCAGTGGAAGAAGACACTTAAACTGCATAAATTCTAAAACAATTAGTTTCAATTTTGAAATCAGCAAGGACAACACCTTTAGGGTTATCCCTTTTTTAGGTAAAAGGGGACCGGCCTTGGGGTTGGATATGAAGAGAGCAACTGTTAATGTAGCGAATGACTTTTTGCTATTAAGTCATACTCCTGTTTCTAGCGAGGGATGCACAGCTTCCATTTTCTATTCGGTGTAAAAATGTTCACTTAATATTCCCTTTGATATGCTCAAGTGTTATGGTGGCATGATTTAGGGGAGGTGGTATGTACAGGTGTGTACGTATGTGGTTGTAAGTATTCTACCGGGGTTGTTCACATTTTGGGGGACGTGCTGCTGCCTAATGAATTTTGTGAGCTCGCGTTGATTGTTTAGGTGTAAGGTTTTTATAATGAGGCAACATCGGAGCAACACATGTGTATCTCTCAGTTTGCGAAATGTATCTGCCATAAACTTTGCTATCAACGTGTCGCCATCGTCGCACGTCGCCAGCCGCTTCCTGTCGGGGTTGCAGGGACTTTCCATTAACGCATTTGCATAAATATTTACATACACGTTTGTCTCTCTAGAGTTCCTGTTTTGCAACTGGTTTGTTTGGGCCTTTAATGCAATGTCTGACATATATTTAAAGTAAATGTTGCGCTATTTCCGCTCACTTTTCATTGGAGTGCATGTTTATCAATTTGTCTGCAACTCTTTGACACTGTCCACCAACTCATACAGACGAACAACGAACTCAAAGTTTACGAAATATAGTCTCCGGTGAAGAGTTTTAAAAAGGAATAATTTATTTACATTTTCGGAAGAATATAAATATACAAAGCTTATCTACCTGATAAGCAATTCCGAGGACATGATAAACACATATTTCAATTCTCTATAAAACCATTAATATGTATTTATTTCTTACAATCTTTTAGAATTAAACACAGCAGCAAAAAGTATGCAACACATTTGTCTACACAATTTCCACCCCCAGGAGAAAATCACCCCAAATCTATTCAAATTTATTTAAGCTGCGAAAAGTATAAAGCAGCAGAAAATTAAAATTCTGCTGGATTAGCATAAAGATTTTGTGACAGAAGAAACGACAGTAAAGATTTGGCAATGACGTCGAAGACAAATGCAAAATTTAGTTTGCATATAACCGGAATAGAACACACACACACACACATAAACATTAGTGAATGTACGGTGTGTGTGTGTGAGTGGCATGTAAATTTGATTTAAGCAACAATCTGACAGACAGCGAACAATGGCGAGACAAAAGTTTGCAACAAGACTGTAACAGAAATCAAACAAAACCAAACAAAAGCAATTACAATTGCCAACAGAGAGTAAAAGTACTAAATACGAGAAGGGCAAGAGAATGATGATGGGAAGGGGCGTTTAGTGGGTACACAGAACAAGAATATCAAACGAAATTACAAAATTAAATTGATTTAATGACAGCTCTGTTCTCATCTGTGGATCGATCCATTTGCATGATTCGGGATTCCATCATGTAAGTCATGTTCACATTGTTGAAAATGCTCAGAGGGAAAAACCAGCCAATGGAAGGGGGGCAGAAGAAAACGTAGTTGGGTGGGGATGGGGAAAACTGGTGGTTGATTGACAACCAAGACGAGACTATGGCACAGACAGAGAGGCCCGTTCAATGATGATTTGATATGAAAATTGCCTGGAATTATTGAATTAACATATGCTCGAATTGAGAGCAAGCATTTCTCTCACTCCCACTCTCTGTGTCTGCAGCAGAGATGGTGAAAAGGGGCGGCAATTTGGCTTTTTGATTGTGTATGTGCGAGTGTGTTTGTGTATGCGGTGGCATCTTATTACCAAAGCGTATTAGACATGATTGATTGCATTGAGTAATAATGATTTGTAGCCTGGGCATGTTTAAGTGTCTATCTTTCGCTCTGAGTGTTTCTAGCGCTGTGTGTGTGGTATGTTTAAGTGTGTGTGCATGTGTGTGTGGGTGTGCTTTTAGGGGTAGAGGTCACGTGCAATTGTGCTAAAGTGAATTGCATAAATAGCTGGCTACAATTCAGGTCGTTTATTGAGATTCGCATGAGCATAAAGCGATTACATATGCGCCTATCGAACCAGATGATTAGTTACGCTACAGGGTCTTGCCAACTGTGAGCTCAAACAAAATATGACTTAAATGTTTAGTGTAGTAATGCAAATATTAGTACGACTAAGAAGTACTCAGCAGTAATTTAAATTATTAAATGCAATTTATTAAACATTTTAAGCTATTTTAATTATTTTTCTGTTTTAATGTCTGTATATTTTCCCAGAGATTTTACTACACTTGTTAACAATTTGTTGAAATATTGTTTCTTTTTAAACTATGCTACAAAGTAAGACTCTCACTTTAAGTAAACTATTTGCTGTTGCCCAGCTTGTTGATTTTCCCTAGATTCTGTTTAACTATTTGCTGTGTCTTCATTGCCTGGCACTGACCCAGTTTGTCTGCTAGTTATACACACACATGTTTTAAATTTAAAGTTTAAGTTAAGAGATGGAAACTTACCTTGAATCGATACGCTGCAGAAAGTCCAAGCGGCTCAAATGCAATTCGCGCAAATGAAACAAGTTTAAAAATGCCACGGGTGGTAAGTGGGCAAATCGATTGCCGCCCAAGTTCAAATAAGTGAGATTCGAAAGTTTTGCTAGCTGCTGGGTGGGCACCATCTGAAATGAAATGAATGAGAATAGAAAGTAGAAAAAAAAAAGCAATTTTATTTGAAGCATTTGAAGCAAAGTGATAGCCCAGTTCAGTTTAGTCGGGGTTATAAAATGTTAATGCAAACCACTCAACTTTAAAAGCGTTTTGCGGCTGCACTTGATAGTTGGCACTATAGAGGGTAGTGAATTTCAACCCTTCCCTTCACTCCTCCATTGTTTGTTCCTTGTAACCCACTCACAGTTTTTATTAGTTTCTAAAAGCGCTGGCATTTAAAAGTTTCAAAAGGAATGGAGATGGCGACTCGTCTGTTATTTAACAGTAAAATGTGAAACATTTGAGAAGCGCAGATTTTGGTGGCAGCAGCAGCAGCAGCAGCGGAAACGGAAACGGAAACGTCATGTACATCCGTGCGCCATTTTCTAATGTCTGACCAAATGTTTGGGTGTATTGGTCTATGTGTGTGTGTGTGTTGGCAATACAATCAATCTAGCAACAAATTTGTTAGAGCCAAACAACAACACGAAGTTTGGCATCGTGTGTGGCAAAAGGTTTTCCTGTCGCTTTTTGGCAACCTCAAAAGCTTTTGCCTGTTTTCGGTGGGCTCATAAAAAAGGAGAACGCTGCTCGTATTATGCGCCTGGGGAGCCCCTCCCTCCCCTAACCAAGCCCCTGGCTATACTTTAGAGCAGCTTGCGTGTCGGAAGCTACGTGCCAAGCGTCGGACACGAAAAGCGGCAGCGATAACGTAATGAACTGCGTGAGGAAAGCACGAAAGGAAGAAAAAAGAGAGAAGAGTGGGAGGAACAAAGAGAGAGAAAGCAGACAAGCAGGGAATAGAAATTGGTACTGCCAAACTCATAAGGCAAACACGGAATGAAAAAAAGAATTAAAAGCATTACGCATACGCAATGTAGGCCATGCGCTGCAATTGTTTAACCTAATGGCAATTTTCAGCTCACATTTTAACCCTTTGCACTGTTTGTGCTGCACTCAAAAGGTTGAGTATGAAACGTGGGTGGTTGACTAATTAAAAGGCCCCAACTTGTACATAGGCGTGCCAAACGGGCGGAGGCTGATTCTTTGGCCAGTTCGTTTGCCCAAGCAGCGCAGCGTGAAAAACCCGGCGAAAGCGAAAAAAAGGGTATAGAGCGAGAAATCACTATGGAATTGAAAAAAGCAAAAAGTTGTAGGGGTAAAGGGACTTTGGAAAGGGCTACGTGGGAGCAGAAATGGAGAAAGAAGAAAGGTTTACACGGACTGCACGAGTGCCACAAAAGAAAGCGAAATTATATTGACTTTGATTTTTCAACTTAATTTTTCCTTTTCGCTTTTCCCTTTGACTTAATGATTGCCACTTTACTCCAATTTTTATCGGTTATTTTATTTGACTTTGCATTAAACCCAAAATGAACCGGCCTTGCCAGTGGGAAAAGTGTTGACTTAAGAAGGTTTCTTGGGAAATTTAATGGTCATGAAGAACTTTTTAATTAAATATGAAATCAACAGTCTGATTTTACTGAACGAAATAAATATTCTCAATCATCGTGGAAGTTTTTAAGGTATTTTCCAACACATTTCTGCATTTCTCACAGTGCTGCTTCCACTGATTCTAGTTTTGCATGCTCAATTGAATAGCCAACAAGTTTTCAGCAATAAACAATTGTTTTTTCCTGATTTTACACAGATATGCAATGAACAAATTGTGCTATAGGAAAACAAAAACTTCTTGCAAATATGAATTTTTGAATGAATAGCTGTGTAATCGTGTTTGTATATGTAAATGGGAATATTTTGCAACAACGAATAAATTGATTATAAATTCAGAAATTCCCTTTTCATATGTTGTAAAAATTTTCCAATTATTTGGCGGCAATGTTGAGTGCAATAATATTTATGCGTAAAATGCAAAATCATAATTCTCAGCTAAAAGCACAATAAATCGAAAACAACAGTAAACCACAAAAACAGCAAGTACAACAACACCACCGAAAAACACACACATGCACACAGATCAGAATATTTTCGTTAAATTATGGAAAATGGAAAATTGCGCATAAGCAATTTGCATTGAAAATGAAATGTTTGCTTTCATTCATTTGATGTCCCGGCACAATGCAAATAAAAGTGCATTCAATAAAGTAATACTAAGCCCTATATTGTTATATCCTATTTAAAACAGAATTTGGAGAGCTCGTATATATTGTGGGGCGATCTGTAAAATGGCTTAAAAAATTGTATTATTGTTGATTTAAAATGGGAGATATTGGTAGTGCACTCAGATTATATACTTGCTCCTGGCATAGCAAATAAAATGTAGGATATTATTTAATTTTTGGATTTATGATCAAACTGGCTATTTTGGGATTCAAATTTAAGAAGATTGAGAGTATTTTGCATGTGTCGAAAAGTATGCTACATATGTATATTAATTGGGATGAAAGTTGATTTAGACGTATGCACAAATATTAAATTGCATACTTTTGGGGCTGCCTTAAAATTAGAACTATTCCTTGTGGACTACTGAAAATATGTGTGAAATTTTAAATACATGCTGTGTAAACAAGATGTTGATATGATACAAGTACTAAACTATTTATGGGCTTGTAGATTTATCATCAAATGAAATACCAAAATATTTTGCATGTTTTCGACGGCATTTTTAGAACAATACCTGCTTTTAAATCAAGTTCAGTTAATCTTTCAACAACAGCAAATTTCACACTCTCACGAGTGTTGTTATTCAGGTGTGTGTGCATAACCATAAACACATTGGCATAATATTGGCTAGGCGGCAGCAACTTGAGGGTACAGGAGTCCTGGTTCACAGGAGAGGTGAGTTCGAGTACCCGGTACTGTTTGAATGCATTTTTATGTACCATGTAATCACAGATTCGACCAGATGCTGTTGTTGTTGTTTAGTTCTATGGCCACACTGGTTTTGAAATAAAACGAGAGGCAGCATTATGGCTACAGCCTGACGAATGCATTGTGTATCTGCATACTGTTTAGGTCCATGTCTGGACGCATATACACACTCTTCTCATATATTTATGGTCGTTAAAAAGGGATAAAGGACTTCGGAGTACTAAGCACATGCCAAGCATGAAGGAGTCGTAAAACAGGTGGAGCTACTACGCGTAGTCAACGGCAACGGCAACGGTAACCGACAGTGGAATTTATGGCCCTTGGAATCAGTTCGAAACTACTTAAAATACCTTTTGGCATTTTGCAGTTGAAATATATGGTCTGCCTTACTACATGGGCATGGTCATGGCCATGAGTATGGCCATGTGCAGCTAACGGTATGCACCGGCATGCAACTTAGTGTCCTGCCACTGCTGCTGCAGTTCCTTTTCCTTGTATTACAAATACTTCCACTCAGCAGGGAATGAACAAAAACAAAATGAATAAAACAAAAACAGCTGACTACCTTTTGTAGCTGCTTATCTTGAGCTGCATGGCGACTTTGTTTTAACCTTTGTAGCATGTTTTGGTATTTTCTAAACTGCATTCCAGTAGCTGCAGCTGCAGCCGGTGCAGCTTCTATCGAGATTGTTGTTTTATTATGGTCAGACATGATGGCAGTACTTATAAAGCATAGTTTGTATCCTGTCTGCACGGATATTATGTAAGTAAATGGTTTCTTACATAAATTGTGGCACAGGTTGCGAACCTTTCAAAATATTGACGTTTAAATGAAGGCAAAGTATAAAATCGGAAGTTTAAGAAGTTGTCGAAATATACTAATAACAGTTAAGATCAATATTCACACTGAACTCCAAGCGAAAGCTCTTAATAAGTTTGATTTCTTAAGCACAAGTGTCTTCGAAGTCTTTGATTGTCAATTTGTAGCAACTTTAAGGCTGTGTAGTGACAAAATATACATAACTTTAAGCCGTTACCATGGAAAATGGGAAAAATTGAGTGTTGGCCAAAGCTGGCGATGCGGAAAAACAGGAGTTGGGACTATTTAACAAACGGAAAATGTCGACAAATGGTTGTGGAGCCTAAGCAAAGTGGGTACGCAACAGAAATCAGCACGGCACGGACATGTTTGCATGCATAAATAGTGAAGGACATGGCCAAAAGGACGCTCATGTGTGTGAGCTTCAGACACACACACACACACACAAAGCAACAACAAGTTATGGTTATTAATTTTGCGTATGCAAAAGGCATCACAGGAAGAAGGAACTTAAGCTGCCGCCCAGCACAGTATGCAGCACAAAATACCCAGGCCTGAGGAGTCTGAACACAGGATACAGTGTGCAGGATACAGAGCTCCTACAATCCGCTTGGCAAAGTGTTGGTCACAGGATTTACTACGAAAGCAACAGAGCAAAGTGTCTGATTTATGTACATGTGTGTGTAAGGGCGTGTGTGTTTGTGTGTCTGTCTGAGTATGTAAGTGAGTAAAAGGTTGCCACAGCATTAAAGCCACTCTGGTGTTTGTGTGTGGCATCCGCCTGTTTCATGCTAAATTATTTCATCCAACAAGTATACGACTAGTTGTACCATGTTGTTTATGACTCAAACCGAAACTCAGACTCAAACTCAAACTCAAACTCACCGTCAAATTGTTATCCGATAGATCCAAATGTTTTAGCGATATGAGTCCCTCAAAGGCGCCCACATCCAGTTCACTCATCACATTCCCACGCAAACTCAGCGCCAGTAGCTCCTTCAGGCCCTCAAAGCTGTCGTTGCGCACAAACTCGACGAGATTATCGGACATGTCGAGACTTTTGAGTGCATGCAAATGCCACAGATTGCTGGCCGGAATGTCCAGCAATCGATTGTTGCGAAACACTAGCACCTCCAGAGAGAGCATACCCTTGAAACAGTTATCCTCTAGACTCACAATATTGTTGTTGGTCAAGTCGAGTTCCACTAACGCAGCCAGATCGCCCAGAGCTGTGGGATGCACTGTCTCAATGCGATTATAGCTGAGATCCAGTAGCAGTAGATTTGTTAATCCCTTGAAGGCGTGTTTGTGCAAGGCACTCACAAGATTTCTGCTCAAATTTAGCGTACGCAGTTCAGTCTGATATTCAAAGTTTTTGGAACCCAAAGTTTCGATGATATTCTGTGAGAGATCAAGCACCTCCAGTTTCATGTAGAAGGGCAGCGTAAACTCCAGATTACGTATACGATTCAGTGTCAAGTTGATGTACTTTGTCTCCGGATTCAGTTGGATGGGCACATCCTCGAGTGCTGCGTCCACACACAGCGCTCTACTGTTGGCATCGCCACCCAGACATTGGCACTTTGAAGGGCAGAAGGCGTTCGTGCAACTAGGCAACAGCAGCACCAACAACATCAGCAGCAACAGCAGCGGCGGTGATTGCAACAGCAGCGATGACATCGTTGGGGGACTGGGCGCTCTCGGTTTGCTGTCCTGTTGCCACTTTGTGTGTAAGTTGTCTGTGTTGTGTGTGTTGATGTTGTTTTTACTGGTGTGGTTCCTGTTGTTGTTGCTTTTGTGTGTTGCCATTTTGGTGGTTGATTGTGTAAGCCTTTCGGGCTTTTTGCTGCCTTTGAGTTGTTTTTGTGTCTATAATTGAGTTATTTCTTTCCAATTTAAATTGTTTGTGGTCCAATATCACCAATTATTCGACGTCATCGCTGACAGTCTGCTGCAAGTAGAAAAATGAAAATATATTTTAATGTATAAGCAATTTAAATAGCTTTAAATTTTGCAACTAGCCTATGACAGTTTATAACTCAGAGTATAACTATTATGGTGCATTATGCAAAAGTTTTTGGACTGCGCACATTAGGAGATTTTACCGACAGGCCTTGGGAGGCCCTTTCTGCATCTAAGCCATAAAATGCAGCAGAGCTAACTCAATACCATTTTAATTTTCCTACTCAGAACTCACCGCTCGTCGTCTGGAAAGTCAGCAACTTTCTATGCAAGTTGTCAGCACTTTTCATTGGCCAACGAGTTCTGACTTTGCTGCGACTCTTACTCCGACTACGACTCCTTACTCTGCTCGTTGCGGTGTTCCGAGTTCTCAGCGTTTTAGTTATGACTGTGACTCGACTTTTATGAATTATTAGCGAACAACTTATGCGCATAAATCTTGTGGCGTCTCTCGAAAAAGCGAGCGTGTTAAATAAACTGGCAGCAGCAGTAAAAGGTTTTTTTTATGAATTACGCACCCAACAAAAAACAAGAAAAAAGCAAGACGCCTACGACTGCATGAGAAGGTATTGCAACAGTAGACACAGTCTAATTTGCTATTTAAATCTGTTGAATGGTGAAAAACGTTATTTAAGTATCTCTAATTTGTGCTTTCATACATAGTTTGCTTATTTACATTGCATACTTTTAGGTGGTACTTTTATTTTTTGGCGCTTGGACAAAGCACAATTCTTTAATCGATTTGCCTTTTCCTTAAACGGAAAGTAAAATAAAAATAAATAAAGTCTGGACTAAGCCCATGATTAAAGATGCTTTAAAAATAACAAATTTATAAGCCTTAAAACTTTTTTTTTCTGCCTACTTTTGAGCTTGTCCAGATAGAGCACAGTGCAATTCAAGGTTTTAATATTTGCAAACAATTCTCCTTAAACAAACACACATTTCCGCTTAGATATCTTTAGAACTGTTCTATTCAAGTCAAATATTTGCCCTTGAGGCAACACTCAATTAAGTAATTAATTAATTACAAGTAAATCTTATGCAGTTTATGCCCCTTTCAGTGGTGTGTTAGTTTAATTGTCTGTTCCTCTTCGATTTGCATATGGCAAGAGCAAACAATGGAAATTACCTTCAACAATCATTTCACCCTACCAACATCTGTGTCCCCTTTTTGCCCTTTTCCCCTTTCGGTTCTGAACACGCCAGCAATTTGAACAATGCCCTTAACTAGCTGTAAAACAAATAATGAAAGCATAGTGCAAACTTTTGAGGTTTCATTTTGTCAACAAAAGTTGAAAGCTCACAGACAAACATACACATACAAACTCAGGCACACATATACACACTGTTAAAATGTAAACTACATGCTCGTTTTCTTCCATTCTCAGTTTTGTAGGCCGACAACGCAGTTTGGTCGTCGGTTCTTGGATCATATTTTACGCTTCAATAAAATTGGTAACACAAGCAGAGTCAACTAACCATCCAAACGGTCCTTCTCTCCTCTTTTCCCTCTACCTTTTCTTTTCTTCTTCTCGCTCTGGTTTGCTTCTGCATCCCCAAGCCACGAGGTTTTTCCTATGGCAGCGGCAAAAAGCGAAAATTGTGAAAAATTCACTCCCGTGTGAATTATTAAGTTTCACATAGCCATTGTTGTTGTTGCTTTTGTTCCTGTTGCTTTTGCAACTCTGTCTGTGTGTGCTTGTGTGTGTGTGTGTGTTTGTTTGTTTGTTTGTTTGCAAAAAAATACAGCAAAAAGCACACAAAGTTTTTAATAAACTTTCGCACGCCAGCCTCACTTGACTATGCCTTTTCCTGTCCCCAACTGCCACCGCATTCCTCTCTGGTTTCCTCGTAGAGTTTGCCTCTAAAATGTGAGCAGGTGCTCCTCTAAGTGGGGGCGTGGCAAGGCACACAAATATGATTTCATTGTGGCAAATATTTTGATAGCGCAACGTCGCTTGCGGTTGCTCTCAAGGAGCAGGACGTGGACGAGGACGAAGGCACTGAAGGGACTTTAGCGGGAGAGGGCTGCAAACAGGGTAGTTGCAAAGTGCTAGGGTCATCTGAATAAGTCTACGTCAAAGGCCAACAAGTTGGGAGTTTGCCATTGTTGTTGTTTCAGTTGTTGTTGCGCTTTTGGCGCCCACTTTTCACTCTTTGGCAGTTTTAACGGGGCCAACGTCATCGAAGTTGGTCCATAATAGGCTTAAACATACATATATGAATGAGTAGCTCACAAAATTAAAGACTACTTAAGTCTTACGACTCAAGTCTATCGTTTAAGATAGAGTGCTTTGCGTTGACAGGTAGGAAATTTTAATGAAAGTTCGAATTTAAAGAGAATACTTCACACATCTTTTTCTTGATTTTTTTTTTTTTTGGTTTATTACCAAGAATCCAATCAAGAATCTTGTTACGTCACTGCAGATTCGTTTCCTGTATTATTTTTTTATAAGCTCCATTTAATTAAATTGACAGTGTTTACCTATTTTTTCGCCAATTTATTTTTATGTCAGCGTTTGACGCGTGTCTTCGAGAATACCTGGAAAAGTCAGTTTACGTGGAGGTTATAGGTTACAGGTTACGGTTTACAGGTTACGGTCTGTAGGCTACAGTCTGTAGGCTCCCAAGTTGAATGTCATAAAAATGGAAAATAATAGCAGAATGGGCATCAAATGCTGATAATGGGAATACGCCAGCAGTTGGAAAATCCACAGAGGCAGCTTCCTTTTCATTCTGTCGCCACGCACAAAACTTTTGCACATAAATTTAAAAGCAAGCATCGAACAAAAAAGTCATGGGAATGAGTGCAGAAAATGGCAAAATGCGAAGAAGAAGCAGTCGAGGGCATGAGAAGACCGCATTCGCATTGACTTTAAGGCCACAAATGGTAAATGGTAAGCGGGTGAGGTCAGAGTTGAGGCTCAGTCTCCGTCTCCGTCTCCTTCTCCGTTTCGAATTCAGGTTCAGGTTCAGGAAGCGAAGCAATCAAAGGTGAAAAACTTTGCAAACTATGCGAAAGCAAACAGGCAAAAAGTCAATATTAATATTCACTTAGCAAGGATCTAACAAGCGAAAGCAGTTACGGCAGAGGAGGCGAAAGGGGGAGGGGCACGCAGACGGAGACAGCAGTTGATACTGACAATGGCCAGGCAAATGCCAAGCAAATTGAAAATGCGACGAAAAACGTGAGACGCGCCAACTTTTCCACCTCAACGTGACCGAGTGCGTTTATTTTTATCAAGATTAGCATTTCACTCTCCCCATACCGCTCCCTTTCCCTCTTTCTACCCTTCTCTCTCTTTCTCGTTCTTCTCTAAGTGGTCTGTTATTGGATGGGCAAACAGAAAAGGCAACAACGCGTCGTGAAACAGCAGACAATGCTGCAGATTCCATGCCCGATTCTGGTACTGATTCAGATTCAGTCTCTGATTCCTCGAGCATCGCTTTGAAGTGTGGCACGCACAATTTTCTGTCCTCGTCCGAAGATGAATTGTAGACGTCGTCGCAGTCACCGTCATCGTCACCCTCACCGTCACCGGCACAGGCAGTTCCTCATCTTATCCATTAGTTGGACCACATAATTGAGTGTCTGCAAAAGTTTCAAGTGCCTCGCTGCTGTGGTAAAATTTGGCAAAAGCCTTTGCCACAAAATGTTGCCACACGCATAATTAATGCAATTGTTGGCAGACCCAGAACCAAAACGGAGAAACAGTCTGAATTTTGCTGTTGCTGTTTTTAGCCATGTTGTATTTGGTGCTGTTTAGATCTGTTCAGTTGGCCAAGGGGCGTAAATTGTTCAAGTTGACTTTAGTTGACAGTCCTAAATGCAAAATTGTGTTTGAAAGATTTTTGTGTTGCATTCCACAGAGTATAAAATGCTTTTAATAATTTCTTATTTTAATTCAAATTGTCAGCAAGTCAAACAAAGACCAAATCTAATCATTTCTTTAATATTTTAGTATAGTAACTATATATATGTATTTAATTGTGAAGTGAATTTGTTATTTCTAAACTAAAATTGTAAACTCTTAAACTTTATTCGAGCGTAACCATCTGCAATAAAAACCAGTTGAGCATTTCGCCCAAAAACTGCAAACTGCATATAAAGATAAAATATTTCATTTGCCAGAAGTTTCCCCTCTCTGTCTTCTTCCCTCGTTCCCTACTTTCTGCTGTCCTCCATTGTGCACTTAATGCAATTGTCGCATTATTTCGGGCTCCGGTTTTTCTACTCCGCAGACTTTTGTACGGCGACTGGCGATATATATTTTTAAATACCTAGTTCGCGTTTCTTCTTTATTTATACATATATATATATATATATATATGTTTTTTGTTGTATCTATTTTATTGCGTTTTGGGTTTTTATTTTGCCGCATGGCGTCTGCTCCACTCGTTGCATGCTGTCGGTCTTTCCGTCTGTCTGCGTGTCTGCATCTGCCACGTCTGCCACGGCGTCTGCAACTTCGAGACAGCTTTAGATATATCCCCTCTAATGTGGTTGTTGTTTTGGCTCGTGGCTGCTTATTAAGCCATTTGAAGAGGCGCTGCAGCATTATGTGCTCTGCTTCCAACGTATACCCTGTAGCACTATTGGGTGTAACAGGTTGATACAACCACCGTGATAGGAGAGTTTTCATGAGCTCGTACCTAAGGTATTTGCTGGTCAATAACTCTCTCAAAATTATGCTCGTGATCTTACTATTTTTGTGGCGCAATGCAAACAAAGTGCCATACAGTATAAAACAACAAAAAACCAGTGGATAAGCATGAGACAACATTGCTACACTACATTATACCCTATGCACTGACGTATATACAGCCAGGCATTAAGAAACACCTCAGCCAGGGTATGCACATAAAATTAAATAAAATATTTTGTTCGCAGTCTTAGACGTTGACACATGTGTGCAAAGTTGCTTATTTTCCCAGGCAGCTTTTCATGCACTTTACTTTTGTTTTGTTTGCTTAACAATATTTAAACAAATAAAATTGTAGTCGTAAAATGTGACTGACAATGCCAATAAATATTAACTGCAATTATAATCAGGAATTTATCAAAATAGGTTAAGGAAAAATTTTTGCATATTTGTCGCTATACTTGATGAGTGAGTGCAATTTCTTATAATAAATTTCCTGCTTTAATTGCCACAATTTCCCACTCATGGCTCTATTAAAGCTGCAACCTTTCTAACAACCATGTAACGCCTTTAAGAACTTTGCCCTCAGTGCCATTTGTTTCATACCTCGTCACATTGCTCATACGCCATGTTGCACGACAGTAAATCGTATCGATTTTGCTGGCAGCCCCAAAAAAAAGAAGAAAACAAAAAAAAAGTAGTAGAGTACAACGCACTTTGCTTGCTGGCTGCTGCCAAGAATAACAACAAAAAAATACTTCTACTAGAAGTCATCCAAAAAGTGTAAAAAACTTTAGGCCACTGGCACAATAATTTGGCACGCAAACCTTTTTTTCGTTTGACGCCACAGCAATACATTTTTAGGCAGGCAAGGGTTAAGCGCGCAGAGGGGACTGCCTGGGGAAGGGGGGAAGGTGAGCTGTGCTTTTTGGACAGCCGTGGGGAGAGCACATAAAAAATGGAGTGAAATACATTTTGGTGCCAGTGGCGCACATTAAAAATTCGCCAAAGCCAACAATGTTCCACAGCCAGGGACTGGGACACAATGGCGCCATTCGAGGCGTGGCTTAGGAAGGCTAGCAGTCAGGAGTAGGGAGCTGGGGAAGGGGACCAAATTTTGACTGGGGGTTGGGGCAGGTCACGCAGCTTGGTTATAGTTCTATGTTTGCCATGTTTGCTGTACGGATAAACATATAACAATTAGAGTGCTTTTCATACATTTTGAAGAAGTCTTATGTAGACTTTGTTGCATCCCTGGGCAGCAGGGACTCAGTTGTTTGTTCAGTTGTTCCTCGGTGGCTTCACATCTGTTTATGTGTGTATGTGTGTGCTACTTAAATATTTAGCTAGATTTTCGTTTTTAATTTATTTCGAAAGGGTTTTTATCGCACTGACTGCGACTGTGACTGCGACTTCAAGTCAAGTCAGACTCGCTATGCAAATGGGCTTTGGGAAATGGGTCAAAGTGTAATGCGTGGGCGTGTCTGACTGGGCGGAGTGAAAAGTTCTAGCACTTATTTATGACCAGCCCGTTGAAATTCAGGGAATTGAAATTCTGGACATGCATACGAGTGTACTAAATCGTTAAATTTTCCACCCCAAAAAAATTCAACCGTTTCTGGTCTAATTTAGTTAATCTTTAAATAAGTTTTTCCACAATTTTTAAATTCTTGGGCAATTTTTGAGTGCTGTTGCAACATTAAAAAGTTGAAGTCTGAAAATTATGAATATTTAAACTTTTTGACATTTCTATTAACTCTTTCATTGTTCAAGAATGCGAGCAAAGATGTTGCAAGAGTTTTCCAGACAGGAACATAAATTAATTTCACAAATGAACAAACACACTAAAGCGTCACGGAAATCCCAAGAATTTAACCTGAACGCATAAATTCTCAACGGAAAATGTAACAAATGCTCATTAATATGCCAGACACACACACGTATAACAACAGAGGGGAAAATTGGATGGGGAAAACTGCCCCGTCGAACAAAAGAAACAGGAAAATGCGAGGAAAACAAACGACTGGCCAAATGAATATAAAATTTATTAATTGGCAGCTAAATAAGTCGCAAGAATTTACACGTTAATAATTTTATTAGCAAGCTGCCAGCCTGACAGGTGGGAGTTGGGGGGCGTGGCTGCGACAGCTGCTTGCAACAATACGAAGAACAAAGCAAAGACATTTTCAAATTTCACTTCATCACAAAATGTGGAAATAATGAAAAATGTGAAATGTGTTGCCAAAAGGGCGACACTGTTGCTTTTGGCTAATGGAGGGATGGCGGTAGGCGGGGCGTTTCTACAAAAATTTAAACAAAATGTATAAAATGCACATTAAACATGCACAAACTATTTTAAGGCAGTCGAGAGACAGATGTTGCCACCGAAATCAATAAATTAGAATCACTTTGAGTAGAAGACACCAAATATTTAAATGGGAGTGGAGTGTGGCAAGGCGAAGGGCAAGGGGATTGAGTGCGGAATATTATACAGAAAATTAAAGCACTGTGCGTTTAATTTTTTTCCCGTTCTTATCTGCCGTTTATTTCCAGCTGTTGAACACAATTTAAGTTAAGTGTTTTACTTTTAAGGCAAGCAACGGGCCACGCCCTCTATTTCATACCCCCCACTAGCAGCGAAACGCCCACACAGTGGCAGAAACAGAGTTAAAGAGAGAGAAGAAGACAAAAAGGAAGAGAAACGAAGAAAAAGAGCAAAATTCATTGCCTTTTAATTGCAGTTGGCAGTTGATTCGAACAATTTTCGACTGAATGTGGAATACTTACAGAGTGTGTGTGTGTGCGAGAGTGTGTGTGAGTGTTTAAATGGAGTGGGGGTGGATTGGGGTGTACGCTTTCCGAGTTTTCCCCATACATAAATTCAACTGTTAATTGAATGCAGGCACTTGAAAAATGGGCAGACTATTGGGACTGACTGGGCCAATGGCAACCTGTTGATTCCACTGAGTGATTTATGGAACTCTTGCTCAAAAGACTTGACAAAAGAGATTGTGCAGTCTATAGATATTCGGAGAATTTTGGGGAATTTTGTGGAGCTGAGTATTTAAAATATATGTACGTATGTATAAATTAAATAATTGAGAAATAATTGGAATAAATTCTTTAAATTGAATTATTGTTATAAAATATTAATGCTGAGAAAGCCTACATTTTTAATACAGTTTAAAATTAACATAAAGTTTTCATTATTATAATTTTTTTCTTCCATTCTCGATTTTTAAGGAAAACGCACGTTTTTCGAGGCAGCAGATTTTCCGAGCACATTCGTTAGTCATAAATACTGAAGGACAAAACGAATCAATAAATTATTTGCCCATCGACATAAAGGAGATGCCCAACCCCATAATAAATAAATACCTTTGTAAAAATAACTCTGAAAAAAATCAATGAAAATCAATGAAGTGCCTAAAAAGTGTCCTCCACTGTGGATAAAACTGGCTACATTTTTTTTTGGCAGCTTTTTATTTATTTATTTTTGTAGCCATCAATGGGCCGAAAGCAGCTGGCTGACAACGACCCTAAAAGAAAATGGTACCTACTTTTATATATGTATGTATATATGGCAGACATTGGAAGGATCATATACATATACATTTTTCTGATGCTGGTAATTGAATTATATTTACGCATAAAATTTATTTATTCATGATTTGCGAAGCATTCGGAGTAAATGCGAAGCCAAAGCACGTAGATGTAATTTAAATTCATTTAATAGCCAGTCTACCAGGGTTGTCAGGCAACGCAAATACAGTTAAATCTTTTTTTCGTTCACTTTTCTTGCTTTTTCCCTGTGTGGTGGTAAACAAATGTGAAAAAGCAACCAAAGTCTGTAAATAATAATAAAACATGCAAATGAGCAAAAGAACCGAGTTGTCGGTTGAGTCAAATCGACTGGATTATTTGATGGGAGCAACCACAGTCAATATTTGAAAAAAAATGCTTAATAAACTTGGCTAATGATTAAATGTCACAAATTAAGCAATCGAGTAGATTTCTTTATACATTGAGACTTCTAATCACATTTATCTGCTAATAGACTTTACTTAACCTTAAACTAAAAGCACACAAAAAAGGATTCTCCTAAAAAGACCACAAAATGTTAAATTTTCAATGCATTTTCCTAGTTTCCAACTGTTTTTCCCCACACATTACTACCTGTCGCCTCTGCACTAAGATTTATCTTTGAGCTCTCATTTTTGTACATTTACGGAAATGAAAGAACTTTTACCAAATGGATTCCATCTGGTTGCTTCGCATTGGTTCGTTGAGCGCATTTCCGTGTTGCATTAAATTCGAATCAGAGTTTCTGGGCACAGGAAATTTAATGTCAAATGCTGTAAAATATCAAACCGACCTCTGACTTATAGCTACAAATTGGTTTAATGTGTGATTTCCTGACAAATATTAATCATCTTAAGCTCCCTGTGATTTAGCAGAGTTGTGAAGAGATTTACTCACCTTTTGGCTTGATTAACTGAAGGCTGCTCGAGATCTCTGCTTGGTAATTATGACATTGTTCTGAAAAGGAATAGGAAAACTGGTTTAGTAGTGCAAATTAAATGTTTTGGGCTAAGACGTGTTTATTGCTGCACATTTTGGTAGTTTATGATAATGCAATAATGGTTAAAGTGAAGTATTTTGCTAGTTTAATTGGATTTCTATTAATTAAGACGATGACAGTGGGTCTGCAAGGGTTAGTCGATATTCATGAGTAGTTAATTTAACAAACCATAAGTCTGGCATGCTGTTAACTAACTTAGTTAGTTTGTACTTTTAGTTCAGGCTGTCAGCAAAGTTTTCATCGCTGTCAACGGGGGCAACAACTCAACTAAGCAGGCAACAAAGCGGCAGCTTACAAGTTGCATGTGCAACGTGCAACACGATGGCTGATAACCAATGTAACATAAGAAGTGCCAGACGACAGCTCGACAGCACACGCATATGGACACAGGGCTGCACAGTAGTTCAAGAAGGGCAAGAAAAATGAAAAAACAAATTTAAAATGATTTAAAATACTTGAGAAATGCTAAATCTATATTTTATAAGAATAAGATGACTTGAGTTTGAACTAGTTCTTGCGCATCTTTACTGCAGCCCTCGTTGTGGCTTAACATCAGTTCAATCTCAAAAACTTTTTTATTGCAAACTTTTCTACAAAAACTAAATTTGCAATTTCAATTGGAATGCAAAGTTTCACACACACACACACACACGCACTTATGTACTCTGATTTTCCACGCACTAATCGGCGAATCAGTTGTCAAGTAGCTGTCGGTAGTTTCTTCTAAGCAGAACATGACGCACGTTAACCTCAATGCAAGTGAAAGAACCAAAAAAAGGAGGAAAATAAATGTGAAACTAGTTCCCGTTCCAATAACGGTTACTGTTTCTTGCTCTTGAGTTCTGTTGGCAGTTTGGTTTCCGTTTTAATTTGTTTGCGTGTGTCGAGGTCAGATCGCGTATACGCATTATAAATTACTCATACGCCGCGCTGCGATTAGAATCGCATGCCATTTTAATTTCTGAGTCCCTGCATATGCATCATTAGGGCAAAAGTATCAACGAGTAGTCAGTATTCAGTGTGTATTCCACGAAATCAAAGCTCAGCTCAGCTCAGCTCAGTCAGAAAAACGAGAGAGGGCAAAGTTGCGTATGCTTGATCTTGTTACACACAGATAAATGTCAATTTATTTGCCACACTCCAAAACACTAAGCCGACGTTGGCCTTCAACAAGAGCTAAACTCTCCGTGCTCCTCCCTCCAGCCCTATTTCCTCTCTTTCTCGGTCATATTCTCTTTCCTCGTAGCCGTCTCTGTGTGAGTGTGTTTGCCCGTCTGTGTGGGCGTCAGACGCATGACGAGATGTAATCGATAAGCAGCGAGGCTTGACACAGCTTGACTGGTTGACTGACTGTCTCTTGGCAATTTCATTAAATTGGTATTCTCCCTCCACCTTATTCTGTCCCTCTCTTTACCACTAGTTGTCTCTATCTGTACTTCGGTATCTACAATCAAATTATGCTGAATTTATTCGCTCTACAAGTTTTTAATGAGCATTATTTTAATTAGTAATTTCCGCTTCTAACTATAGACTTTTCATTCTCATAACTTGATTTCTGTCAAGACTTTTTAAGAAGTGTTTAGAAAAGCCAAAATTATTAAAATTCTCGTAAATTTGTTAAACATTTTATGACAAAGAGAAGCTCTACAAAATCTCTAAAATGGCACATTAAATGGCATAATAAAAACATATTGAAAACCATTCAAAAGCTGCCAACGATTTTTACCAATTTTCAATCTCAAATTTCTCATTCTTTACTGTCTGGACATTGTCTGGTGTCTCTAAAACTCAGCTCAGGTGCATTTTACACGCTTTCACTTATTTTATGGTTACAGAGAATCGTTTAGAGTTTGGATTTAGCGAACAGCCCGAGTAAATCCAAAATGCTACATAATTTTCAGCTGGCCACAAATAATAATAAAAAGGGAGCAGTGAACAGGAAAAAAAAAAGGGCAATGAAAATTGAAAATGAAAGTTAAAATGCAAACACAAAGGCGGGAAAATCGGAAGAATTGAAACGAAGGAGGGAAAAGCCCAAAGCAAAAAAAAAGAAAAGGACGAAAATGAAAGCGTTGGCGAATATTATTTTGATGTTCGTTTTTCCTAGCTGTTGTTCTGTTCCTGCTCCTGCACCTGCTCCTACTCGTGTCACTGCTGGTGGTCACAGCTGGATCTTGGCTCCGGTGGCAATCGGTATACGCCCGCAGCCTTGAATGCCGTATAGCCAGTCAATAATGTCAATAGACGGCAAATAAAAATGTCTTTTATGGGTGTGGACATTTAAGGTGGCTTTTTCGATTTACGCTTTGTTTGTTGCCCATGTCTGTGGTGTGGACAAAAGGACTGTGTCTGAGACTGGCTCTGGTTTTGGCTTTGGCTATGGCCCTGAAACCAAATCGAAATGAAATGAAAGCCAAAAGCAGCCACGCAGCAAAAATGCTGAGCATCAGCCGCAGGCTAAAAGGGGAGAATAAGCTGAGGAAAAAGGGCAGCCAACTATTAATATTGAAACTGTGATTGCTGCTAAATCCTTCCACGCTTTGTTTTTCTTTCAATTGCAATGCCAGTCACAGTTCGCTGTTCTACCGGAAACGGAAATCGCTGCCCTAACGAGTTACCCCCAGTCAAAATGCCAAAGTCCGAAGTCAAAGCTAAAACCAAAGTCAAAACCAGCAGACAGTTTTTGATTGTTTGACGTCTGGCTTGCAGTTTTCTGTTTCGGCTTCTATTTGCCTCTTTATTTTATTTTTTAATATTTTCTTTTTTTAATTTCGCAGCATGGCCAATTATTTTAGACAAGTAATTGCCAGAAAAGCGCCACAGACAAATTGTTTGGGGAGCAAATCCCACAGCCAGTTAAGACTTGTATAACTTTCGTCTCGAGCATTTCCCCAACGGTTATAGCCAACTAATTTAAGAGCCATAACCCTGGACGCACTAAATAACTGCACTCAGATCACTTGGGTAATATGAGACCTAAGCTCTGTAGACTCTATATTTGGTTACTCCCTATCTGGGCATACAGAAGCCGCTTAAGCGCCAACTCGGTATTGGATTACATTTCTATAGGAGTCAACACCAACACGAGTGACAACACAACCAAAGTTCCAGCTTATTGTCACATAAGACACATGAGAAACTCACACTGCGGGGGCGAAACTTTAGAAGTTCCCAGCAGTTATTAAGGGGACATAGAGAAGAGGAGGCAGCAGACGGGCGTAGCGCGGAAGTAGAAACGGCTCATTTACAGTGATTTACTTAAATGTTGCGACGGCTAAGAGGCTTTCACAATTGCCCTTGCTGAAGGGTGTGTTGACAACGTTAAGAGTTTAAATGTTAATTGCTAGAAAATTGCATAATTGTCGAGAGCTAATGCTCTGGGAATTATGAGAAAAGCAGAGACATTTCAATTATTTCTATTAATTAAAAAAGAAAAAGTCGTGAAGCTTAAAAGTACAAGTCACTAGTAATTTCTAGTTTCTAATTAAAATGAATAAAACTAAAGTAATATTTAAGCTTCTAAAAGTTTAATGAAAATGGTAAAATAATAAAAACTGTTTAATTTAACTTTCATATAGTAATCTTTTGAAAAATGTCTTTTAAAATTAAATTAAATAAATAAGCAAACATGCCTCTTACATTCTTTGATCATTTTTAAGCACTTCCTTATGGTTCTCTGCTCCTTTTCTCATAACCATAACTACATTACATTTTGTTTCATTTCTCATAGCTACTGTCGTATAATTTGTTTACCCAATCAGACTAATTAGCAGTTATTACCTTGAGTTTTGCCATCAAACGCTTTCAATCAGTGGCCCACACAATTTTACCCAGGTCGAATGAGAGGCGTTTATGGCTCTTATTTGCCAGGCAATAGTAAACAAACTAATGAAACTATTTATAGTCGTCACAAAACAACAAAAAATGGTAAACATAAAAAACAGAAGACGAAGAAGAAAAACTGGATGGAAAACAAGTTAACAGTTGGCAGAATCTCTGCCTCTATACAATGTTGCTGCAGTTTTTAATTTGGAGATGCATTCACGACGAACGCTGAGTTTTAACAGCTCATTAACATTCGCTACACGGCAGGAGACATGACAGCAGCACAGGGAAGGCGAGGCAATGTGGGGGAGGGATTGAGGGGAGTACAGATGGACGATGACACTTTTGACGTGGCCCGGGCGCTGCGCATCTTTCAGAAGCTGCTTAAAAGCCACTCCAAGTGATGTACCCAAATGTATATTTAAATATATACTGCAAGTTGGGGCTAAAAGCCCAAAGTGTCCGACTGCCTGCCTCTCTGTCTGTCTCTCTGTCTTTCTGTCTGTCTGTAAGTCATTCTGTCAGTCAGCGCGTCACTTGCGCTCAATCAGCGCGGCTACCACGTCAAAATGTTGTGGCAGACAACAAGGGGAAACCAGGGGCAACAAGGGGGCGACAAGAAGAGGAGTAGCTGCTGATGCGACAAGGTGGAGTCTTGTGGGCGGTTAGCTTATCACATAACTCAAATCGACAGAGCAGCAGTGGCAGAAGCAGCACCTAATGAAGTGTCTCAAAGTAGCTGTTAATAAGTATTCTAATGCACTGCTACAAAAAAATGTCAAATTAAATTTTTTATATTTTATGGTAAAATTTTTATGTATGAGTAACATTTTAAAGACAATTCTACTAAAATTCCAGTTTTAGCAGCTAGTTATATTTTTGAACAGTGTTGGGAAAACGGTTTCAGATTTTATAGCCAACATTAAAGCTTTTATGCCTTTAAGGCAAAATATAAAAACGTCAGAGAGTAGCGACGACAAAATGCCAAAAGCTTGTTAGCAGGAAAAACGCTGCAGAAAACCCATTTACATTTTGGCTGCCAACTGCAATCGAGTTGGTCTGCACAGTGGTGCAGAGCGGTGCACAGTGGTGCAGAGTGGTGCAGCGAACATCAATCAGCGCCACTCGGCAGCATTAAAATGGTAATTTAAAACCACAAGATAGATAGAGATAGAATGAGAGAGACAACGAAGAATTTCTACTCCAACTCGTGTCCAACTCCAACTTCAATTACAGCTACAGTGCAACCTTTGGAAGGGTACTCATCATGCAGACGTTTTAATGATTGGCCGCCGGGTTTTTCAGTGCGCGCTGCAAATGCAAAAAGTCAGCTACCATTTCTCAGTCTATAATCTCAGCACTCTGCCATTGGCTCACGGCTTTTGGGTACTGGGTCCTGATTTCTGATTCCTGGGCTCAGCCCGCGGGCAATGCCGTAAATCAAGGTTGCAACACCTAAAACAGGACAGCAAGAAGAAGCAGAAAGCTAGGGGCAGGAACAGGGGCAGTTGGGACGCATTTGAACTGACAACGTAAAGTGTTTTGAGAAATGTCACCCGTGGGGCGTTTTTGTCATTTCAAAAGTGTTCAATCAACTGTCAGCATCGTCAGTCAGCTTGTAGCATTGGGGGCAAAAGGCTCTTCTAACTGCCACAGATTGAATATCTGCCAAAGTGGCCATCAGCTCAAAGGCTAAAAGTAATTTAAAACTCTGTGTGCAAATGACCAGACAAATGTGCTGGCCAAGTAATTACTCAACAGCAAATTGTGGCTGTAAATCAATATTGTGAATAGTAAAACTCTCAAGAGATTTTTAAAAATCTATGGAATTTAATTTGCTTATTATTTGAGTTGATACACTACTTTTAATATTTCACTTTTACTTTTCTTCGACTCGCAATTCTTCCTTAAGTCTCCTGTGAGAATCTTAACAATGTCACGACACATGTCGCCCTTAGGGAGAGTTTACAGTTTGACGCTTCACTCAGCGTCAGTCGAGCAGAAAGTTGTCTTCCTTGCAGAAGGCGCCCCCAAATAAAACGCATGCAGAAGACGAAGGACAGACACTCTGACAGACCTCCCAACAGTGAGCTGTTACAGTAGCAACACCCACTAAACGACATCAGACAGTCAGAATGCATTTCCTGTATGTTTTACACTCACTTCCGTTTCTATTTCATGTCGTAGGTGTGAAGTGAAATTTCTTGAGGCGCTTGGCAAAATGTTTTCCTCTCTCTCTCTCTCTCTCTCTCTTTTTCTTGCTTACAACTTGTCCCCCTTATTGTGTGCTGCCTGTACCCTAGTGCCACTTGACTTGTGGCGTCAGTCTGACAAGCGACAACTACAACATTCGTATTATTCATATTTCTTTTGGGCGTTGACATGATTGCTTATAAATGCAATTTTCTATATCATATCAACGTCATCATCATCATCATTGTCATCATCATTATTGTTGCAGCAAGTTGAGGTTGCGACTCTGTTGCTCTTTCAGTGTTTTTATTGCTTTTGATTATTATTATTACAAACAGATTTGATTTCAAAGTGAATGCACTTTTGAATGTCATACAGACTTGGCATCAAAACTTTGTTTCCAAATTGCCTCCGCTTGGGGCTAGAATGTCTATCGGTTATCGAGTAAATATTCAATTTCAAACATTACAAATTGAAAATGTACATAATATTCGTTTCATGTCATGCAAAAAATTCAATTTATTAGTTTGACAAATACGGTAGACAAAGAAATCAATTTGGACTCAAATTAAATTATATTTAACCCCTTCAAATCGAAAGTTTGTTTTATATATTTCAAATGATATTAATTCCAGAAATGATTTCGTTTTTATTAATTATTTATTTGATTCATAGGATAAGCAAATAAAAATTGAATCTTCAAAATCACTTAATAATTCCCATAAATTTTAATAGTTCCATTATTAACTTTAAAGCAATCCTTCGTTCAACCTTTATGCCCAGGGATTGCTTCTCTTAAATTCTCTACTTAAATTTGCATTTTTTTCGCTGGTTTGGTAGACTCCTCCAAAGTACAGTATTTTACTTTCGCTTGGGCTTTGCGGCACACGCTTGAAATGCTAATGACCCACATAGTCATTAACTTTGCTGCGATAAGCGTTGCCAAAGAAGAAGAGGAACAACAAGAAAAAGAGCAACAAAAAAAAAATGCTAAAGAAATTTTCCGTGTGTGCGCGCACGGTATTTTGCTCGGGAAATCGCATGCGAAAAAAGAGAGTGAGCGGGAATCATAATTTTGACGGAAAGTAGAAAGGCAGGACAACATCATCAAGCAGACAGACCGAGGGACAGAAGGAGAGAAGGATGAAGAAGTGGAGGGCAGTTGAACCCGGCGTATGGTTGGCAGCCCTGGACACGGACAGCCCTGACAGTCGCTCATCAAATTGCGAGCAGGCGTTGCAGGAAATTAAATAATTTCGTGTAATGAAAAAAAAAACAAGAGGAGAACAAATTCTCTTGGAGTGAGTGGCGTTAATGTTAATGCATTTTGTTAACGGTGCGAGGGTTTCCCACAGCGAAAAGCACGAAAAACAAAACAGAGTCATGCACACACACACACACACTCGCTCACAAAATGGGTGCGTTGAAAATGAGGCAAACACTCAAAATGATTGTTATCATCTCATACACCAAATGGGTGTGTGTTCTTTCTCTCCTGGCACAAATATACTTATATATATCTACACAAAATATATATTTTTTTGTTGCTCACTGGCTTTGCCAATTTTTTTTTTTGCCACGCCCCAGAAAGCACATAAAGCAAGAAAATTATAGCATAAATTGAAGTGTATATATGTATGTGTGTGTGTATTGTATTTATATATTTTCTTTCTTTGGTTTTTTTAATGTCTCGCCCCGTGAAAATGTGCGCACATTTCAATTGAAATGCGGCACACAATCCTCATTGTTGCTGGGGTTGTTGCAACAGACAGTCCACTGTAGTGTAGGTGTAGGTGGCATGTAGGTGAACTGCTGCGTCTGCCGCATATTTGATTTATATTGCCATTTACACTTGCTCGTTATTGTTATTGCCGGCACAAAAAAAAGACTCGAATGTATAAAAAACAAACCACATAAAAAGCATTTTGTGTTGGCGAATTTAAGTTCATTTGCACCACTACAAATTTGGCAAATGGCTTGCAGTCTTTAGCCAAAAACGATTCTCGAATACAGGAAACGGATGTGATTGAAAACAAAGTTCAACTGTTAATTAATTCAAGGCTTAAAACCTGTTGGATTTGTGGTATATAATTCAATTGTTAGTTGTTTATTTATTCAGGCTTACAGAAAGAGCCATTAATACTTTATTGATATATTTTAATTATGGAAGTATTACTAATTATGGAAGTATTACTAAGTATTACTACTTTATCAGAATATAACAAAAATGTGTCAGATTTTTCAGTAAAGTTCAAATTCATTTCCTTCAAATTTTCTTTCATTTATTTTGCAATTAACATGAGCTAATCCCTTTGTTGAAAGTATGTGTAAAGCACCACTCTATTTATTTGTATTATTTGTAATTACATAATGCAATATGTTTTTCTGTTCATTTGGATTTCAGACACCCAACAAATGTTGACCATTTAAGGGGCCCGGCACGTTGTGGCCCCAAATGATTTGAAAATGACAGTCGTAATTTGTTTGCGAACATAAGCCAGAACCAGGGATGTAGCTAGTGATGGGGAATGAGGAGGACATGACTGAGGCCACATCTGGCAGGTTGGAGTAGTCTGGCTGCGTGTCAGCCTGAACCCTGAACACCGTACCTCTTTACCCGTACACCGACCACGGAACACCCCTGAAAAGGCACAACATATGCGAGCATTTTACATGGTCACCAGTCGTTGGGGAACCGTTTGGCGCAGGGACTGCATTATGTTTGTGCCGTACCTCTGTCCTGTACTCCTTTCCAGGCCAAAGCCGGGCGACAATTAGACAAAAGCCGAACGATGCCAACACTGCACGGGTCGCCTCAATTGCATGTCATTGTCAGCTCGGTTTGGGGGTATTGCAGGTTTGTCGGGTTTTATTATTTTGAAATTAAAATGCTTGTCCCATTCCCTGCACACAAAAATAGCTGCCTCCATGTGCTGCTCCATTTCCTGCAGCTGCGTAGAGTTGACTCTCTTACCAATCCAATTCTTTGTGCCGCCTTATGGAAGCTTTGCCTCCTACTTTAGTGGCTTGGGACGCACCGTTTTCATTTGGTGTCGCCTGGCGACAAATGTGCACGTACGTACACATTTTTAATTGATTAAATACGACAAAAAAAAAAGGAAGGAATGAATGGAAAAAAATTACAAAAACAAAGGTAAGCTACAAGGATATGTGTAGGCAGGGCAATAGGTGCCTAGAGAATGTCCGCAGATGGCAACGGGCCTGGCTTACAGAAGGGCTGTACAGAAGGTCAGTTGAAGTACAAGGGTTAATGGAGACCGTGTGTGCAGTAAAAGCGAGAGCTGTTACAAAGATGAAAGTCATAAATTTTAATTTATTTTAAATTTCCTACTGCTATTTAAGCTGAGGATTAAAAATTCAAGTAGAGAGAATTGGAGTTAGAGACTGAAAAATTGGTGGGTTGCACCAAGCTAGAATTCATAGAATATTAACGGCGCTTTAAAGGTAGAATAAGCTCCAAATAATATTAAAGACTTAACACATAATTATATCAGACTTTAATTTTAACCAACACAATCGCCTTCATTTGAAATTTCAAATTTTAAATTTTGTTTGATTTATCTTGTCTCTTTCTACATAAAATATACAGATTTTTTATATAAAACTTTGAGTTTATTTAAAAACTATTTTTGGTAAATTTCTAATAGCCAAATGGAAGCTATCAGAGGCTTTCCCAATTTGTCCGACAACAAATGTGGCATATCAAATGTCAATTTGAAATGAAACACAATTTGAAAATAAACTGATAGCAAAAACAGATGAACAAAATTTTGATGTAATCGCTCTGTAAATATTGAGGCAAAAATATGAGGCAATATTTGCGAAATAAGTTAACGAGAAATTCAGCCAACAAATTTACTGCGCACATATCAATGCCAAAATTGTAATTTGAGCCGCAGGCAGGCAAGACCAAAAAAAGATTGACATTAAAAAGCGTCGAGTGGAAAAAAAAAAAAAATAAATAAATAAATATTATATTTTCAGCAACAAAAACTCGAACGAAATAAATAAATATTTCAGGTTTATTTTTTTTTTTTCTCATTTTTGGTTTACAGTTTTTGGTTTATAGTTTGCTGTGATTGACTGTCTGACTGACTTTGACTTCCTGCCTCATGTATTTTTTATTGGAATTTATTTTGATATTTTTTTGCAGTGACAAATTTGCACTTAGCTGCGGCACTTGTTGAAAATCGTGCACTGCATTTTTCTGGTATTGAATTTCAACGGCAGGAAGAGAAAACTAAATTTATAGCCAGCCCTTTGGGCAATAAATTGCTGATGTCTTCTGGCAGAAAGGCTGCCGCCTATTTGGAAGCTATATTTATTTTCGTATCAAAATACCCTGTTTAATAAAGTGTTGCTAAAATGTATACTCGGTCATAGGCGAAGAAAGGAATAATTAAAATAAAATTGTATAACTTTTCTTATGACTCCACAGAAAGTTCTTTACTCATTGTGTAAGTTACAAACATAGGATATCTTCTAGTCGAGTTAGTGTCTCAAAAGCTGTAAAAACTTTTGCGTTTCGCTAGTTTACACGAAAATGAATCGCATTAGTTCTGGCTGAGTGATTTGGAAATTGTTTGGGGATCGCGGGCAGGAGTTGAAGGAAAATACAGACAGTCAATAAGCGAGCATGTCTGGCAAATGTTGAGGTTTCTTTTAGCCAGTTTAACAGTTTAAAGTGTCGCTAATTTCTGTGCAAATTACACCTGAGTGTGGGTGGTTGTGTGTGTGTGGGACTGAGTGTGTCTGCGGCTTTAGATTTGCTTTGATTGAACTTAATTAAGTTGCGAGTTAAGCTCGGTTTAGAAAGAACAAAAACAAATAAGTAGAAATGCAAATAGCAGCAAGTCGCCTTATTACAAAACGAGTGAATAACTTTCAGATTAAAATTTAAATTATTTTAGAATGTTTCACAGAATTAGATGACGGAAAATCTAACAAAATATTGACTAAAATCAATTCAAACTACATGTTAGTCAAAAGTATTTAATTGAGCAACCGCAGCAACCTCTAAAAAGTTGTTGGTCCACAGAGACAATACAGGAAAACACAGCCGAACAAATTTAAAACCATTAACTGACCAACTTTATGCAAAATTTATGAGCAGCATTGACGTGTCCATATACAAGAACTGTCTGCCTGTCTGGGAGTCCTTTAGTCTATCTGTGTGTTTGTGTTTTTGTGTCCTTTAGTGCTGTCATTGGGCTCGACTCGTACAATGTTAGAAATATTGAGGCATTTTAAGGATTTAACGGCAGACCGCAGTTCGGCCGAGCTTTGGGCTTGTTTGAATAAACAAAACAAAACAAAGCTAAACCAAAACCTAACAAAATACACAAAAACAGGATACAAACTAACCGATAAACCAGGATACTCCTCCTGTTTCTGTCCCTATCTCTGTTCCTGTCTCTGTCCCTCTGGAATGGGACACTCTAAATATTTCCAATGGGGCAATACCACGGTGGATGCTCAATGTAAACAGCTTTTGGGATTGGACCATCACAGACCACGAGTAGACTGACATTTTTGGTTTAGTCTATGAGTTTGTTGGGCTGCTGACCCATTGCTGGACTTTGGGTCATAGCAATAAACTGTTTAATTTACACATGCACGAACATGTCTGATACACCGGTCTACATGTTTGCTGCTTACGGTTTTGCCTGCTGTCGAATGCCTTAAATTTTTAACAATGGGAACCATAACAGTCACTGCAAGGACATTTGCCTGAACTGGACTTAACCATTCGATTGCCTCCCCTCCCTCCACATAAAATAGAGTTGTTACTGGGGGCGGTACACAGACATCAATTTAGCTATTTTGACAGCGAATTATGTACATTTTAGAGTAGAAACTTTTCGTTGTTTGACAACTTGTCAACCAGACTTTCAGTGGACTCCAGAAACATGCTAATTTGACTTTCGATTGCCAGTTTTAAAAATGGAACAATAAACGTGAAGGAAAAATAATTAGAATTTTTAACATGTAATAGATAAAATTAATCATAGAGTATTAAAAAAATATCTTTTACTTAAGCAGACTTTGTGTTGTGTTTAAGAACTAATTTCTTAGCATTATTTTACAGTTTTTCCTCGTTTGGCTATCAAATTAACAGCTAAATGCTAACTAAGGGTCATCATGCAAAATGCAAACCAATCAGAAATTAATCAATACACCCGCATAAATGTCTGGCCATACTTATAAACTACAGTAGAGGAATGGGAACGGAAAACTGGAAACTGGAAACTGATAACTGGGCATGGAAACGATTTGAATAAAAGCGGCCGCAAATAAATCGAACGCAGGTAAACCAAATGGGTAAACCCATAGTTCAAAACATTTTGTGGTAAATGCAAATTTATTGCAACAAAAAATTTGCGTACGAATCGAACTGTGAATCGAATGCAGAGTCAAATTCAGTTGAAGTCGTTGCCACAACCACAATTCGCATGCATGTAAAATATGCTAAAAGTAAATCCAACTTGAATTAATGGACAGCAATCTTTGGCCAAATCTTATGCATTTTCAAATGCAAACACACACACTGTACACATTCGTGGGTGGAGGGGGAGAAAGCTGGAAAACGGGGGGATTGAAAAAAGTAAAAACCATTTGCATAACGGCAGCAAGGGATGGGGGAAGACCACAAGAGACCAAAAGACCGAATCCAACCGGACTGAAACTGAAGCGATCCATGGCACAATTTATGCAAATTCAATCGCAAAGTTTAGCCGCACTTTTGGTTGCGTTTTATGATGGCTTACATACGTGAGCTGCAAGTGTTGGCCATGTGAATGGGTTCGGTATCGGATTGGGTCTGGGCAAGGGTAACGAAGTAGAAGAGAAACAAAATCAGGGACTGGGACTGGGACTGGGAATGTCAATGGAAATCACAATAGAAATGGATGGGATAACATTACTCCGTATTGAGTATAACTTATGTAATGGCCATGGAATTGTGGTTAAAATGATGTTCCCAAAGGGCCAACGAGGGTCTCTGCTAGTTTGTCACGGATAACGGAATTTATAGAGCACCAAAGAAGAAAATTCAAAGGAAGCTAACTGAAAAATTGTTTGCAATTGCGTTTTTCTTTGACTTTTGCATTTCAGTAGAAAGCATATTAATATCTTTAAAGCTTTATAAAATTCTGTAAGACCTTCTTTGAATTAAAAACATATATTTTTGTTTGGGCACTGGCAACTCATTTGGCTTACACTGATTACACTTCAATGCCACTCGAATATAATCCAATTTCAGAGTTCTACTTATGACACATTCTGAGGGCGATATGTCTTCGGGCTACAAAACGCGGTAGACCGCACAAAGTCATTCATATGTTGCTTAACATTCAATTGCCTTCAATTCACAGAACACTCACACTCACATTCGCAGACTAAGACTCAGACTAAGAATCAGACAGAGCCACAGACGACAAAAGTTCACAAATCAGAAGACACCCCCACACAAAAGTTTCGCATCACAACAACATTCACAGCATAACAGCTCCACATTCATTCAAACATATTTATAAAGCTTCTATATATGAGTGTATACATTATATACACGCACATGTGTGGAGTATTATGTTGATATCTTGACATACTTATGCAGAGTCACTGGCTGATAATCACAACTAATGCGACTGCTTTTCCGACTGCCTTAGTTACGCTTTTCTTTCAGCCAAGTACTGCAAAAATCAGGTAAAGTGTGCACTTCAAAGCGTAAAGAAAACTCGGATAAAAAAGTCAAAGAAAAACCAGACTTAATATAAGTTTTAAAGTTTATACTTAAAGTCTTGGACTGAAATTATTGAATTGCCTAAAAGTTGAAAGGGAAGAATTGAAAAATTGTTAGTTTTTGTATAAGTAGAAGATTAAGGTATTAATACAAACTATTAATTAAGAAAGGATTGCTTATTATGAGGCAAAAACTTGAGAAGTTTATTAAACTTCTTTAAAAAAAACTTTAAAAAAAAAACTTTAAACTTTATTATTAAAAGTTTTCAGCTTAGAACTCTATAATTATAGAAATATTCCTATCGTTGGGCTATTTATTTGGATAGTTTACCTTTACTTTACTTTACTTTATTCACTACTTAATTTAGCTTTAATTTTGCAGTTACTATTTCTTTAACTTGGCTTAAAGACCGATCAGAAAGTGCAACCTTTTAGCTTGATGCTGATGCTTTCAAACTATTTTCTTTTCGCTTTTTTGTTTCTTCACAGTTTGTTCTTCATTCTAATGCCACTTTCGCTGACACTGACATTTGAAAGCATTGCATTGACTGCCTCAGCAGCTAACGACTGCCAATAAGGCTTTGTAGACTTACTCCTACAATGGCTTGAATGGCATTGAAATAGTTGGCAACAAGACCAAAACAACAACAGCCAGGGCAAGAGCAACAGGAAAGGGAACGGGAACAGGAACAAGGGCTATAACAAGCAACTGGCAGCAATCTTACACATGATTGGCTTTCGCCTTTTTGCCTTCATGGCTCTCTTTGCGAGGGAAGTTGCACAAGTCGTTGAATGTGTGCAACTTTGAACAACATGATTATTTCTTGTTTATTGTTATTTTACGCTCCCAAAAGCGCAAAAAAAAACTGAGAATTTGAAAGGAAGCAGTGAAACTAAAGGCAGACAGCGAATCGTCAGCGTAGTTTAAAAACTTGAAATGGGCCCTTAAGATTTGACTGTTGTCTTATCAGGCAACGAGCCACGTTAAAATGTCTGCCAACTTGTGGCATTTTAAAGGTTTTTCAATGTTTTGTTCAATGGGAATTTGAATTTGAGTTGGAGTTTGAATTTGGGTTTGGTTTTAGGTTTGGGAGAAACATTTGTGGCTACTGTTTTGCCTTATCGCGTTGCCAGACACATTTAATTTTGGAAACATCATAAATCGATTAACATTTAGAAATTCCAGACTGCAGCAGCATCATTAACAGCCGCAAAACTTTCAGACAGCCATTAGACCCTTCTCAAATTTGATTTTTCTGGTTTCGGTTTGTTCTTTTTGTATTTTGCCTGTTTTCCGTTTTTGGTTTTCCAAATGAAAGCCTGAGGCGCTAATTTGACTTTTTGCTGTAAGTGTACCTACCGTCTGACAGTGAACGGGTTTCATAGCCTGCATACGACAGCTTTTCACAGCTATGGGATCTTGACTCTCGAAATCGGCAAACATTTCAATGTCTGTCTGTCATATTTGACATTTTGCGCTAATGCATTTGAATATCCGTTCTTAAACTGGGTTAACTTTGATACTGTATTTCATAGCCCAACACAGCTCAGCTCTGTCAGTTTGTCAGTTTGTCAGTCTGCCAGTTAGTCATTTCTTGTCTTTGGTTTCTGAGCCTCAAGTGATTTGCGCTTGTAATAAATAGTTAAAGTTTCTTGGCACAAAAGGCGTTGCGTTTGCGGCTGATTTGGTTTCAGGCGCTTTTCCGACTCGACTTTTTCCCCCACCCAATGCCATTTCCCACTCTCCTCTTTCCATCATTTGGCTGTCAGTGGCAACAGTTAAAAAGTCTCTCACTCGTTTTCTTGCAATACAATTTGCCTGAAGCTGAGACAACATTAATCTGCGCATCATTAAGTCGACTTGAAGTGCTACGAGAAGATTGTCTATTTCTTTTCTGTATTATTTTCTTTTTTTTGTTAAATTGTTTACCCATTTGATGGCTGCGTGTGAGGATCGAAGTGTGGGCTTCGAGTTAGTGGGAAATGTGATAGCTGTCAGTTGAGAAATGTGCATAAGTAGGTTGAGAAATATTGCAAAATTCAAGTCATTGATTCTTTCTAAGACTATCTATAAGCTAAGCTAACTCTTACATAAGTAACTTTTCACCCAATACACCACATATTTGTTAAAATATTTCCCACACTTTTATCACTGATTGTACATGTCAAAACATGTCACACTCGGCAACGCCCACACGACTTTGATTCCATTTGAAATTTATGTAGATTTCATTTCAAAATATAAACATAATTTATGCAAATCACTTGAAAACTATTCAAACTCACTTTTCTCTATCGCAGCGACAAATCGAATTGTGCGATTTATGCAGCACCTGTCGATAAACAGCAACAACAACAACAACAAAAGCCACAACATATGGCAGACATACCTGAAACGATAAGAAAACCAATTAAATTAGAATTATGCAAGGCAATTAATTTTTATGTGTTTTTATTTTGAGTTAGGACTACTTTTAATAATTTTTTGAATAAATTTCTTTATGGCTTTAATCAGCTAGCCTAAATGCGAACAGAGAGCACGAGGCGTATGAGTGATGTCGCTTGCATTGTAGAGCATTGAAACAGCGTGAATTTGTTGAACATTTAAACCGAATGGGATGCATGTGAGGACCACCAGCTGTGAGACACCACGTTGGACGGCACATATGGCACATAAATTTGCTGGCCCAAATGCTCAGCTCATTTGCATGACAAAGTTGGCCAAAAACACACCGCATGCTTACAGCTGAAACAGCCGTGCCCCAAAATACCCATTGTGGGCGTGTTAATTATCTACTAATGTTGCCTGTTTAAAGCACAGCACAGCAATGGCTCTGAACTTTGACATACATGTTATGTATGTACAAGTATCTGTAATGCACTCAAACATTAGACATGGACGCGCCCATATGGCCTCCATTTGTGGCTTTGCTTGGAAACTTCGTCTCTGACTCCAACTCCGACTTCGAGTCCAACTTCGAGTCCAACTGTCACTGTTCCCGTAGCTTTGCAGACCAATATTAATGATCTGACATTGGGGGCGCAGCTTAAGGCGTCGGAGAGTAAGACAGCAAAATGGAGACAGGGAGAGTAGTGGGAGTGGGAGCAGAGAATTAGAGGGGAGCACAAAGTCTGCCTAATTGATTTTCTGTGGCCCTTTTCAACCGGCTGCCAAACAGTTGCGGGAGGTCGTCAGATAATGAGCCACGATGAGTGCTTCAAGAGTGAGAGAGAGTAACACATTTGAAGTTGCACAAGACATTGTGTCATTAGCGCCAACATATTGGCCACGTTTTGTAATTACACATGTTATTTGACCCATAATTACGAGGCCAAAGCTTACTTCGATTTGCTCTGCCCATAAATGAAAGTAAAAGCCACTAAACGACGGCTAAAAGCAGCCAGATGATGAAAAGGAATAAATAAAAGATGCCAAAATTTATCATTGCACTTTTGGAGAAAAAATTAAAGTTTGTTCAATTTAAACCTGGCTTAAAAGCCTATACTAACATCAGTTCAAGGCATTTCTACTACTGACTCAGATTGATTATTTTATTTAGTGTGCTTAAACTTAATTCTCCGTACTAAACCTGTAACAATCTTGAATCTCAAATGACTGCACTTCAAACCCTTTTGTCTTATTTGTTTTCATTCATTTCCATTAAGTCACAGCTTGAAAAACTACTTTAAAAAATCTGTAAGGTTTATTTCAGTTTCACTTCATATGTGCTTAACCCATGGACGCCCAAAATGACATTCGAGTGCAACCATAAAAGAAAACTCAGCCATAATTTTGATGTTATCAAAAGAGGGAAAATGTTTAAAATAGCTTCATTGGCGCTGCTTAAAATGGCAGGGAAATGTGTCAGGGCCAAGTTTATGAGTTGCTTTTAAGTTTAACAACTTGAATAAGTATTTAGCCCAGACAACTTGACCAACCAAAAGTAGTAAGACCATCAGCATGTGGTGCTCAGTTGGGTGTTTCTTTTTTTCCTGATAATGGATAATGAGCAAGGCCATTCACATCTCCGGCACTGATAAGCAGAAACTCTGGTTCACTTTTTCTCATTACACGTTGATGGGTTTCTTTCTCTTTCACTTCCTCTTCGTCTTCCTCATTGTCTTTCTCTTTTTTCCATTTTGTCGCATTTTCTTTGGCTTGGCTACGCTTATTTCCATTGTCCCTTGGGCTAAAATCGCACATTTTCAGCTCGCATCGCGCTTTGATGATACCAAATTTTCAGAATTTTCCGAGCAGCATACCTTGCTTGAGTCTCTTTTATCCCCGTTAATCTTCATCTTTGTGAAATACATACTTGGAGGGTAGAAATAAATGGGGTGACTGCTAACTAGTTAAACTAATCTAGTATTAATCTAGTTGTTAGTTAAGCTTATTAGCAATTTTCCAGTTGATAAATTTTATTTAACTCTGCGAGAAAGTATCTCTAAAAAGAAAGCGATGAGTAGATAGTTTGGTAGTTATTTAAACTACAATTTAAAAGTTGGAAATTCTAGAAATTTATCGAGACAGCAGCTATTTGACCCCAACAACATTGGCCATTGGTCATTGGCCATGGCTGGCATACCAAATGTGCCACTTCAAATGGCTCTGGCCAACTACGAATTGTGGCAACAACATACAACAAATGATAACAACAACTAAGACAATTGCATTTCTGGCTTGATACTTGGCCAAAAAAGGTTCAACGCACAGCTGCAACCAACAAAACAAAGGAAACACATTAGAAGAAGTCCAGAAGAGTAGCACAGATATATGTATTTAGGAAGTAAAGAGCGCGGGAGAGAGAGAGAGAGAGAGAGGGAGGGAGAGTCCCCTACAGAAGCCGTTGGGCAACTGGGCAAGCGAGCTGTTGTTGGCCGAGGCAAAAAAGCCGTCAGCGGGTTCATGGCCAAGTTGGAGAAAACAATTTTGCACGCGGCCTGCAGACGAAAATTGCAGACACGCAGGAAACCAACTCGAAAAATCTATTATTGAAATCTATAAAAGAACTAAGAACATCGTTTTTCTGCCATCTCCTTCTTTCTATCTCTCGTTTCGGACAGGTCTGCTTAAGAGCTTTATATACATTTTTAATGTAGCAACAGAGGGAGAAAGGTAGATAGATAGAGATAGAGTGTGGCAACTGCAACTGGCTAACTAACTGGCCAAAAAGGGTCGAGTCAGGTCGGGCCAGATTGTACGATAACAGCAAAAGTAGCAACAACCATCGATTGGGAACTATTAAAGTAGCAAATGATGTTTTTTTCTTATAGGTGTTCAGGGAAGTACTACATAGGGAGTTCCTACTGCTTACAAGAGGAAGCACGCGCGTTGAAAATAGATTAAAATGGTAGTTGCGAGTTCAGAGTTGAAAACAGCACAACCAAAGCAAATCTTTTAACTTGAAAATAATTTTAAATCTGATAAGGCGGCAAAATGCATTGAAGCAAGAAAAAAGCAAATGTAGAAAAAACACAGAAAACCAGACAAAACGACAGACAGTCTTACCGACTGAAAGCAGAGCTTCAAAACCAAAACCAAATCCAAGTCCAAGTCCGAGTCCACATTGCATAGACAGGAATCCATCGAATTGAGCAGCTGCCGCTGTTACAATTTGGTCAAGAGACGGCGCTGCACTAATGCAGTCGTCGCAAAGGAAATTGATGATGTGGATGAATGAACATTGCGCAAAGTGATTAAGATTACGTTAGAATGATAACGGAACACAAGTAAAGGCAGCAGTAGCAGCATAGACAGAGTACACAATAAATCGAAGCAAGCCAAATCCAATGAAATTGCATTAAAATAAATATTGAGTGGGTCGTAGACAAGAAGAAGAAGAGATGAGAGTGCTTCAAGACGAAGACTGGACCCAAGACATGCTCCAATGAGCTTCAAATACGCAAATGTTTAGTACACGTATAAATATATGTATTTGCTACGTTTCTTTATACCTGAAAATTTGAGGAAATGCAACGGAAGCGATAAAACGATTTTAGTCGCTGCGATAGTTTGATTAAAAACTAGTCAGCGCAGCCAAAGAATTTAAACATAACTTTTGAGTAGTCAATAAATGTACCGTAAATAAATCTATGACGTAGTTTAATGGATCAATAGCTAATTATTAGCTCATTTAAGTTATAATAAATCCACAAAACTTCTTTATAAATATTATTAAAGACTCAACCTTGATCAGAGAATTACCATATGAATGCCGAATGCTGAATGTAACTCTGACTGTGAATGAAACACTCGTTGAGCTAATCCTAAGAGTATTGATTATGGCAACCAAATTGTATTGTTCATGGATTACTATTAAGTCATATCATTTTACGCTCGTCAAGGCCCTTTTTATCCCACTCAAATAACCTACACATTTGTGTATCTTTTGGATAGCAAGACTTAAACAATACCCGCAGAATAAAATATCTTTGCAGCATCTTTGCGGCTTTTAGCTTAAGCGATTTCCCGTGAAAAGCTTTTGGCGCATAAATGCATACGAAAAATGAGGGGGAAATGAAAACAATACACCAAATGCGACTCATCCCTGGGCAAAACAACATTAAATTTCCAACACTTGAAGTGTCGATTTCAAGAAAGCCAATCAAACAGAATCCTCTATGCTCCATTACATATGCAGAAGTCGAACAAAAGATGCCCAAGGAGCTCCAAGAGAGACCCACATCAATAGTTGCTATCATTTCTGCATAAAACGAGTGAGTGAATGACTGTATGACTGACTGACTGACAGGCAGGACTTTGTGCTTGGAATCTGTTTTTTTTCGTTTGTGTATTTGTGCACATTTTATGCACTTTAAGTTAACGTAAATTCAGTCTCTTTCTTAGCTAGTACGTAGATATATTTAACACTTGACTGCACCGACTTGACACCTAACAAGTTGTAGCTGCTTCTCTGATCTTCTCTGTGTGCCCAGCAGCCATTGTATGGTCAACCAACTGACAGGCAATCAACACAAATCGATCAACTCTGACGTTGTCTCCTCCGACGAGGAAGAGGGAGCGGGAGAGCTGAGAGGGTGAAACGGGGCCAATTTAGGTACAGTGTTGACTCCCAAAGCTGTCGCCAGAGAGTGACAAACACACAGCGCAGCCAGGCAGTGCACACTGTACGCTGAACAGTGCACATTGAACATTGGACATGGGACATGGGACAAACGACAACCGACATCAGACATGGAACATTGAGCTTGCAAATCAAATAAATCAGCGTAAATTGCATGTGAAATTAATGCAAAGCACACGATGCTTTCAAGAAAGGGTTCGTTATACGAGAGTGTTCTCTGTTCTTCATTTCCAGCATTTAACGAACGTCATTCGAGTTGATTTTTTCAGTAATAAGTCCTTCCAATAACCGCAACTTTAGTTTTTAACTGCCTACAAAATAAGTTGAAATTGTTTGTCTCTGGGGTAGGCAGAGTCTTAGATGCTCTTTGAAATTATTCAACTCTCGTCTGCTGTAAAAGGAGCGCATTCAATATTCGTTTAAACTTTCATCTTTTCACCATCAAAATTTTAATTATTTTCGCTGCATCAGTGAGAGAAAAAAAAGACGAAAAATTTAAAACAATTTATTGCATGCTGCATTTTTTGAGCTGATTGTTGCGTGCAACATGTTGCAAGCTGTCTGGCGTTGCTTAATTTATTGTTTGCTCTCGCAAAAATGCTAATAAACATGTTTATTATGCGGCATTTGTGGACAGACAAGAAAGGCTAACAACAAGTGGAAAAGGCAAACGCAAACGCAAACGCGACTGCGTACGGAAAAAGGGAAAATTCCTTTTGCAGCACAACAGAAAAATCCATAATTTAATATGAACTTTATTTTTTTTCCTGCTGCCTTTGTGTCCTTTGGAAGGAAAGAAAAAAGATGGAAAAAAAGAAGTAAATTCCCGTATTGTCGTATTTAAACGGCCTGCGTATATTTCATTGGAATTTTGATGAAATTTATATGCGTACGTGCTCAAAATTATCCAACCGATCAATCCTTTTGGGCGTCTGTTGCCACTCCTCCTCTTGCAGCTACCACCTGTCCCCTTTTCCAACTCCTACTGTTCCTTACGTGCGTTACAAATGCGCTGCTTAAATTAGACTTTAAATTGGCTAAAAATGCGGCGTAGCGAAAACGCGACGTGAACCGCGAAGACACTGACCATCTTTGGTATAGCATCTCTTGGCCAGCTCAACAGTCAAGCAGCCAAGCAGCCAAGCAGCCAAACGGCCAAAAGAGCCAACAGAGCCAACTTGCCGCCTATGTGGATCGATCGTTGAATGGCTCATTGACTTTTGGTATGCGCCAACTTTTTTATTTATTTTTTTGCTTTTTTGCTCACGTACATCTAGTTTTGTTGCCAGTCTTCGACTCTACGACTCTTTGATTTCTTGGTCTGTCCTTAGCATTTAGCTACTAACTGATTAATGTGCTTGCCGTGGTGTTTTGGCCAATCATAAAAAGACTTTTGGTTAGAGCAAGAGACAGCCTTTCAAATTTGTAAATAATTTTGGGCATGTACTGGAAATTGTTATTCACTCGCTAGAGTTTCTCTCAGTTTCCCCCCAATTAAAGCCAAGTACAAGTATTTTGTAGCTATACGGAAAACTTTAGTGAAATTCAAACATTTTCCACACACTTTTGTTGTGGGTCTGCCAACAGAACAGTTTTCTTCGTTGCTTCTTGTGTCTCGCATATTTTAATTTATGACTAGAAATTTATTTAAATTAGGAACTCATTAGTTGGCAACGCCGCCGTCTGTGTGTTTTGCCGGCGGTGTCCCAGCCCTCAGTCCCCTTTAGGGGCGCAGTCTACCTTTGTCACTGCCTCGGAGCCTTTTCTCTCCCTCTCCCACTTTGAGTTTATTTCTGAACGTCTTTTTGGCGTTGCTAGCGCCAGTTTATTACACAGCCAAAGTAGCCAAATTGAGTAAGTGGCTGCAATTGAGTCATGTGGCGGCATAAATAAAATAAGCCAGAAACTCTAGTGACATACAATTTATAAGCTTGTGCCACACGTGGCACAGCCAAGAGAGCATGTATTTGCAGTGCACTACAAACGGAATTTACCCCAAGAAACCCAATCAAACATGTCATAAATAAAATTACAGAAGCTCAATTTGAACAGGAAAAAATTGTGAAACTGCAGCCTAAACAAACACTTTTCCCCAGGAAAGCCAAAAAGGGAAACGAAAGTGAAATGGAAATGGGAAATGCTTGGAAAAAGTTGCATGATAAATTAGCAGACGGCCAATGTTAAAGTGCCCAAATACTAATTTTCAATTCAAATGCAAACAAAATAATGGAAAACAACTGAGAACGAAACGAGGCCTAAACCAAAAAAAAAGCGACCTTAACAAACAAACAAAACCAAAAAAAAGGAGAAAGAAAAAAGGAAAATGTTAGTGGAAGGAGGAAAGTACAAGAAAACAACACGCAGCCACAGGAAAAGTTTTACAAACCACAAAATTGTAGCGGTTAGTGGGAAATTTGAGCACAACACCCAAAGCAAAAAGCGAAGGAAAAGCCTGTATGAAGTGGAGAGGGGGTAGGGAAACTGCTCGGCTTCTGTCAAGGATACTCTTGTGGCCTGTTTGCCCGTTTGACTTGAGTGTTTGCGATGGCCATAAAAAATTAAGCGCCATTTCAATTGTCATCCAACTTTTAGTTGTTCTAACATCAAATTCAACATGAAGAGGGGCGGTACATGGGAGGAGGAACTTGAAGTGAACCCATTTACTGAGCCTAAAAAACCAAGTCGGACAAATGAAGCAGTTTGTAGGCCAGTTGGCATTAACTTTTTGGCGCAAAGCAGACCATTCTAGCGGTTTTCAAGTGGAAAATTCTTACAAGATTTTCCTTGATCGATTGAATGTGTATTTGAAAATCTATACAACTTTAATTCATTGGGAAATTGACAGCATTTCATTTTAGCATTCATGCCTTAGCTGTATTGTGGAAATGGGGGGCGTGGCGTGTGCCGCACGCTGCCTCTTTAGCATTTCAAATGCGCCGACGACGAGGACAATTTAAATTTTCGCGACATCTTTTCAAATTGTTTAGCTATTTTCGGTGCGACGCTGGCGACATTTGTGCGGCTTTTCTCGCCAGACAGGGAAGGAGAGAGGGAGAAAGAGGGAGACTGCAGAGAGAGGGAAAAAAAGAGATATGCTTTTCCCCCAGTCACGTGCCGCACGCAATTTGTGGCGGCATGTCTTGCAGCTTCTGAAAGAAACAAGGCGGCGGGTAGGGGCGTGGCAACGTAACCGAAAGTATTGCCAGGCAAAAATCTTGTGGCGTACTTATTAAGCCTCATTTATTGTAATATATGGTAATAATAATTTTATTAGATAAATTACCTGCAGGCTGTCGCATTGAATCCACCAAATGTTGCGGCGGCAACAGCTGCTGTGGCACGACATGCGTGTGGTAGGGGCGTGGCAGGGGCTGGAGCAGGCACAGACAGTGTGGCAAAAGCAGCATAAATTGTAGACGAGTATGCTCAAGTGATAAGTGTGCCATTAAAGACAGAATCTTTGATACAAAACACACATACATAATATTAAAGTAGCTATAACTAAACTATAGTTGATATATGGCGATTTGAAGAGCTGTACCAAGACTTCATTGACTTGGCTAATCTCTAATGGCCAAGTTGAAGCCAGCAACATATGCCAAATTTGGCTAAAACCTAAGCCTTTGCCCTCGGGGCCTCTGTGCCTAGCCTATTTGGGCAAATGGATTACAAAAATTAATAAGAAAATGCATTTTCCAGGCGCTTTTGGCAGGCAGCCTGCCAAAGTCGACGGCTTAAGCAGCAGAAAATTAGGCAGACAATGGGAGACTATAACATCCAGATGGGCAATACAAACAGGAAGAGAAAGAGGGAAGCATGAAGTGGAGCGCTTCAAGCCAAAATAGGCAAACAGCGACGACAGAGCCAGAAAGGAGCCAAAGTTAAATGCTAAAACACAATTATATGTTAACGATTCGAGCGTGTAAGAGCAGCAGGAGATATGTGTGTGTGTGTGGGTTTTGACTGTGTGTGTAATTTTTCTAGCACAACATACGATTAACTTCAAAGGATGCCTTTGACGGCTGAAACGCGCTCAAGCAAGAAACTAAGCCAAACACGAGCAGCGAGTATAACACAAGTCAGGCCAACACAAGTCAAGTCACAGGATTAGTGCGACACACAAATACCCTGTACAGGAAATAAAGAAAGAGTGAGAAAATAGTAGCAGTAGAAAATAGTAAAACATTTCTATTAACTGAGAATGTTTAAGGGACTGATGAAGACAAGTTTTAAAAGTTTTAAAGATAATAATAAAATTATTACTTAGATTGTCTAACAAATTTTGAAAGAAATGTTAAATTTATAAAATAACAAATTTACTCTTTTTCCTCTTATTTGCAGGGCATCTGAAGTGCAGCTTGAAGCCAAAACAAACTTAATAAGGCACAAAAAGTGAGCGAATTAAGGCAGCCAAGCTGAAGCAAAGTATATATTGTATAATGAGAGCAGCCCCAGTTCCAATCGCAATCCCTATTCCCATTTTGTATGGCATTGCCCACAGCTTTCTCTGTCTCTGTCTCTATCTTTCTCCATGGGCATGTCAATAGGTGACGGAGTCTTCCACAAAAGGTTGCCACGGCCAAAGGCCAAAAGCAGACCACGAGTCTTTAGACCAAACAATAGTTTGTTAAGCATTCATGGACTTCACCTCCAACATCAACTCCATCTCTAACTCTAGTTCCTGCTGCTCTGACTTGACTTTGACATTCTCGTCGAGTTGCTCTTCCTATGCTATTTCCAGTACCAGTTCCAGTTCCAACACAACTTGCAGTTCAAATTTAAGTCGCTTGACTCTTTGTTGGCCACGATAATTCAGCTTAGATTAGTTGGGTCAATGGCGACATTAAAAGGAAATCAATAAATTATTATGGTTTATTAATAGATAGCCCGACTTGGCTCTGACTCAAGATATGCAACTCGTAAATTGAAAACGGGGCGTAACACACACTGAAAAAAATCAAGTTGTAGTTATGTGTGGGCGTGCTTTGAAGAGTTTATTATTATTTATAGAGATTAGCGCTATTCAAGTGGGACTTATACTTTTTTTGGTAACAATATTAACTCTTTTTGGAATAGAAACATTCTGTCTTCTTTTTACAAGTTTATTATGGTAATTTTGCTAAAGATTTTAGATTTAGAGACTATTTATTGCGGCTTAATAATTTATGGTGAGAACTTGGTTTTTCCCAGGTAAGAGAAATAATATAAAATGTAGTCAAAATAGGATTTAACTCACTTAAAAGAATCTAATAAATTATTAATCATGAAGCTAAGTTTGGAATTGATTACGGAATATTTATGTTAAATTTGTTTGTAAAATTTTATTATATTATATAAATGATATTAAAATAAAAATTGATTCAATAATTGTTTAATAAAAGCAAGCGTACGACTGTAAAATTATTCAAAATTGTTTTCATTTATGGGATTTACTTTTGTGCTTTTCTCTCAGTGTATTCACTTTGTTGGCCCCACAACAATAGTGCGATATTCAACAACAATTGAAGCTCAACGGGAGCAAAACAATGCCAACAAAAGGCACAACGGAAACAGAATTGAAGTCAGAGCAGCGAAAGGGGGCGGTAGGGGGCGTTACTCAAGCTACAGATCTACAAAGCCGGAAAGTCAAAACACACACACACACACACACACTGTGAAGGAAGGCAGTCGATGATTTGCCAGCGCTGATTAGAGGATTTGTTAATGCGCTTTTAATACACACAACTTTGCTGTTGTTGTTATCGAAATGGTTGCTGTTGTTATTGTAGCTACCATAATTTGACTCGCCTACTGTCGCCATATCTTAGGCAGTGCATCAACTTCATTATGATGATCATTATGAGGTACGCAGCGAAAAAGGCAGCGCACAAATAAACGACCCAAACGACAATACAATTAATTATAAAAATTCGCTACAATTTATTTGCGTTGCTTTTGTTATTTATGTACAAAATGTATGAAGAGTTGCCGCCTCCAGTTGCACATTCCCTCTACCACTCACTCCTCCCTCCACACTGCACCCCCTCTGCACTTAAGCCTAATTATGTTCGATTGTTGCCATTGTTCACGCACCTTCCTCTCGTTTGTCCCGAGACCGACGACCGACGAGCGACGGGCGACGACTTCGAGGCACGATCGAAATCAGCAGATCAGAAGATCCAAAAAGGCGGCTGCGTTGGAGTTGGAACCCAAATCCCAATTCCCCAACCCCCCACCACAAAAGCAAACCAGAATTCATACCTGAACTCAGCTTGAATTTGGCATTGTTTGTTGTGCTGTGTGTGTACTGTGTGTGTGTGTTGTTGGGTGTGTTGTTTTCGGTTTCCTTTATCGCTGTCGTTGTCGTCGACGGTGTTTAAATTATATGCTTTTAAAAAACGTTTAAGGATTAATTGGATTATATCGTTTTTTTATTATTTTTTATTCTTAATGGCTTTCCATGCTTTTATTTAAATTGATCTTCAGGTAGTTAAAACAATACTAGAGCAACCAAAGCAAACCATAATCTAACTGTATACAAAACTTTTTTACTACCATAAAAGTAGTAACTTTTTGCCTTCTTTTCCAGTTTTCTAAACAATAAAAGCAAGAGAACATTAAACGGAATACGATTGTTATTTATGGCGCGATATTTAAAGATATAACGAAGGTTTATAACTCAAACAAAAAACCGCAGCAAACTGTAAAAATCAATTACAAGTTTCGAGAGAGAAATGCGGCCCAAAACAGACACTTACCATAAACAATAAAGAGCAGGCCCAAAGCCAAGAGAAAGAGGTAGATATCAGAAGAGAGTGCCAGAGGAGAATGCAGATGGAAATCTTTACGAGCACAACTATTGTGGCCAAAATCAAACTGAATAAGCAGCTGGACAAAGGAATGGACCAAAGATGAAGTCAAAGTCAGAGTTGAGTTTGGAGCCCGAGACAGAGATAAATAAAAAGAAAGAGAGAGAGTCAGAGACAGACTGGAGGCCCGCACAGTTTTGATTGCATTTTGATCGACAGGCTAAACAAAAAGTAGAAAAATAACAACAACAACAAAGAAAACGTTAACGATACCCGTTCGTTGCGTTTTTGGGGCCGACTGCTTATGAAATCATAAAAATCATAAAAAGCAACGCTAACAAACCGAAAAAGCCTGGCCAAAATCATAAGCCTCAGCCGCTTAAAGCGCAACGAAACCAAAGCGCAGAAAGATGAGACCACAACCAAAACCCAGACATGGCCAAGCGGAGGGCGGCATAATCAGATAAAGTTGATGGTCAGTCCAGCCACAGTAGACGCTCGATAGACGAGCTGAGTGTGGCATTAGTCGACCACAAAGTGGTAAGAGTTTAAAGGCAGTGTACACTGTAACACAACGATTTATGTAGAGACTGTGGCTGTCTTGGCCAATTTTACCTGCTGGCCAAAACTATCTGAGCCCAATCCAAACCAATCCATCCAATCCAATCCAATGCAATCCATTCAATCCCAACTCAAATCCAATCCCAAATGCCAGCCAAATGATTTGTGCGCATATTTTTAACGTTTCTTTTTTATTCCCAAAGTTTATTCATTTCTGTGGAAAGCAAACGATTCGTTTCATTTCATTTTGAATTTAGTACGCATCGATTTTGAAGATTTTCCGATTTGAATTTAAATTTGCATTTATATTAAGTTTCTCTGGTTGAATTTTTGAAAGAGTGAAGGCGTCACGAAATGTAATTGCTGTGATTGATATGATTTTAGTTGTGGCTAGTTGAGCTTACGGACAGTTTAAGCCTTTCACCTGCTCAGCAATCCTGTCAAGAGACTTTAGACAGACTGACTGATATGACATGTTGACCGGTATATAAATCAAGCAAGTGTTAGATCTTCAATCGAAGTAGGGACAGAGGCAAAGAAAGCCAGGGAGATAGAGGAAGTAGGGTGCATATATATATTTTACTTTTATCATTTCGGGAAATCTACTTTAGCTACGTGCGGTAATTTTTTATGGGCCCGTGTGCGTTGATCCTCATCAGCGTCAGACGGCTTCAAATTGGCATTGTAATCGACATCTTCTGAGCTGCAAGCTATAACGAAATCTGAGCTACAGACAGAGAGACAGTCAAGACACTGGCAGAAACTGAAACCAACTTCTCCATCTCCTCCTCCTCCTTCGGTTTAAACTTCTCATGCTCATCTTCATGCGGCCTCAGCCCACGGCTCTCTCACTCTTATCAAAGTTTAATAATCTGACATTTCGAGTTTAAATGAGTCGTCGTGGATGATTCTTTTGGCTTTGGTGTAGTCCCTGCTCAATGGGTTTGCATTTAATAAAGCACTTTATGCCGTTGATCTGACTTCAGTTTGACACTTTTGTGTGGTTGCATTTTGCTCGACTGAGTGACAGACAGATCGGATTGCTCCGCTTTTTGCTGTACACAAGTGTCAATCAATGGACCTCTAAATGTCGCCCACTAAGGAAATGGGTCTCATCTGGCTGTCGAGGGCGTTGTATAAAGTCAATTATGGGTCATATGCTCAGATAATGCACTTAATGGTTTACTGCTCGACGAGTGACAAATAAAATGTGGAAAATAGAAACGGAAACAAGTCGGAGACAGACTGAAGTTTTAGATAATTATACAAAGTTTATAAGGAACTGAAGTTGAATGGGGATTATTTGGTAATATTGGAATAATTTAAGAGTCTTCTACTTTCTCTGACGCAAGAAACTCACGTCATGTGAGACCTTAAGCTAAATGCCATGTAATGAAATATGTAAATGAATTTATATTATAATACACAAGGGTACACCTACCACTCTGGCAGTCAACCTATCAGTTGGCTGAAATAATCAAAACAAGCCTAAAATTTGTTTTAACAAGTGAAACGCCCCAAGTTTCATAATTTAACCTTCCCTTTCTCCCCCCCTCTTCGTGTATTGAAATGAAGCGCCAGGAGAAAACTGAGTTAAGTATAAAAAAAAATTCAAAATTTCTTGTTTTGGGGAGACTTGCTCTTCGAAGAGCTCACCCTCAAATGAAGCGAAGGCGTCGACGGTGCAGAAATTGGTGCAGACAATTTGCATTATGGCTCCAATGGCTTTGAAGTACTTCCCAGAATTGACGGCTTTTCCCGGAACGAGACAGACACAAATGCTGCTTCAATATGAAGGCATCGCATTTTGCTTTTTTCTCTTTTGCTTTTCATTTACCAGCAGGCGGCAAATTCTTGGGATTCTTTTATTACTTCATTTACCTGCGAGCCAGCCTTAACTGGCTTGTAATTGTGGCCATGTAGTAAACTTGACTTTAACTGCAGAGCTGTCTAATGAAGGACTCTCTGGTCGAGACTAGAGACTAGAGTCTAGAGTCTAGACTGCTTGTATTAATCTAAAATGTGTGCCAATAAAAGGTCATTACACAAGGTCCCAGTTACTAATTGCAATTAGCGTTATTACAATAACTGCTTTTCATGCCAACTTATGCAACAATACGACTGCAAAAGCAATACAAATTATTTCAATTAAAATGTTGAAAAAAATATCTTTATTTATTTACGCAACTCAATTAAATCGCCATAGAAACTATACAAGTGGACTATGTGAAAAAAGTCAAATTAAATACCAGACTGTATATAAAAAATACTCTTCTGGCTTAAAAGCGTATCAAAAAGAAGAGAAAGCAAAACAAAAAAAAAAATAAAATAATAACGTAACGGAAACCCTGAACAGCTTCATTTAAATGGCACGCAAGGGAGTCCTGTACAGTGCTCTCCATTTTGCATTTCCCATTTTCCATTTTCCAGTTTCCATTTCCCCCAGTTCAAGTCCTCTTGGCAGACAAAACACATAATGAAAAAACTTCTCACACACATACTCAGGAAATACCAACAAATGTCGAGCGCGTATTAAATAGTTGCCATTTTTTTGCTGCTCTCTTTTTGTCTCCGTGCCGAGAGAGAGCCGTGAGGCGGCTGCTTCACACTTTCAATCCCTCTCCGTCTCCTTCTCATCCAACCCCCCTGCCTGTCACTCCGCCCTGTCTGAACCTTGGGGGCCTTTGTTCCGCTGCTCTACGTGTTCGCCTCATAGAAGTAAATAATTTTCAGGTTCAAGTGGCATATAATTTTTTTTTTCCTACCCCGCTATTCGACAAATTGCACCCAAGACCATCCAATGGCATTTTGGATAGGATGGGCCGCAGTACATGGGCGGGGTTGTGGTGCCCATATAAATAACGCCATTAAACATGTTCGGCATTGGGCTACAACTGCTCTCTTCCTGCCCTTCCTTGCTCTTACTCCCAATTCCTGTTCCATTTTTATCAGCCGCCCATTTGAAGTTTCTAAACAACATTGTGTGAGCGTTTTTTTTTCTGCTTCTATTTCGGCCCTGTACTCAAGATAGCACGAGGTCCTGGCCATGTCCTGGCTATGTCCTGGCTCTATTCTTGGTCCAGAAGCTGCTTCTGGCTGCATTCATGTCTGCCATATATCAAACGGCCCCGGCTCATGTGTCTGAGCCCTGTCGTGTGGTTTTCCTGGCTGCCTGACTGCCTGGCTACCAGCCTGTTTAGTGTCGGTGTCCTTTCTTCATAGCCCAAATCCCTTACCCAGTTCCCTGGTTTCCTGCTCCCCAACTGGGCTTAATTGCCAAATGTGTTTAGGTGTGGTTTTCAGCCATGTGCCACAGCACTCATAGTACTGAACACAACAGCAGAGTGTACCTCACGCCTCTTCCATTTTCTTTTTTTTTGTAAGAGAATTAAAAGTGCGCAATTCGGTGCTGCGTATAATTGGAGTGAGGAAACATCATGATGCTGACTTTTCTATTGCTTTCGAATGGCTGCCAAACTGAATTCTCATTCCACATATCAGACAGACAAATTTGCATGAGAAGCTCGAAGCTTTTGAAGTTTTATGGCTGCCTTTTGATAATTTTCTTCTAGGACACGAATAAAAGATGCAAAAAATAGAAGGTACTACTTTTTAAAAAGACAAAATAGTAGTCATTGATTATGAGCTCTACTGAAGGCCAAATAGATGAAATTAGAGATGAATTAGAAAAAAAATATTAAACTAGAGTAAATAGGAAACCAGTCATTTACTTGTCCTTTCATATATTTAAAAATGTGTAAGCTGTTTCCACAACATTTTAAAGTGGATACCATAAAAACCCCAAAATACATTAACAGAATTGATTTTTTTAAATTTACAAACCAAAGTTTGACACCTGAACAGTTTAGTTTTAGCAACTTGTAGTAGAAAATTGAAGCGCTTTGCCAATAAATGCACAACTAATTGATTTATCATGTACAACGGGTCAGCTGGTGACCACTTAGTGGCAGAAAACGGAAAACAAGCTAAAAACCACAGGAATTGCCAAGTGGTAAATGTCAAAAAAAAAAATGCCGAATTAAAAAACAACTAAAATATTTGTAAAGCAAAGTCAACACAAAAAGGGACGAAAAACAAAGCAAATAAAATGTGCAAAAAGCAAGTTACGTGATAAACGCGACAATTTCGTGTTATAAACAAATTAATCGAGAGAATTGCATAAAATTAAAGGGAAAGCGGGTTAGAAAGGGATAGCTATAAAAAACTATATAAAATAGAGTGAGAGAGCACAACAAGTAGCCGTTAGCCGTAATAAATGATTAAATAAGCGTAATTATCACCTTTATGCTGCGACTGAGACGCAGACGTCAACGTCGACGCTGACGTTGACGTGACTACAATGGCGGCCGGGCGGAAGAGGCGAAAGAAAGATGGCGACACGCAATTGTAATACACTTCCTTTTCTACCGACATTTCTCTCGCTCTCACACTCTGCTCGCATCTCAGTTTTATCTCTATCTCATTTTTCGTGTGCGCGACATTAAAACAAATTTTATTACTTTAATTACTTTATTTACATTTTGCCAAATGGCGACATTAACGTCATATATTAAACAGGAAGCGAGTGCCAGCAAAAAGGACACGCCATCCAAAGCGGAAGTCAACAACGGCACGCAAAAATTAAGTACTCATAGCAAACTGATGAACTCACTCATACCCTTTACTACGATTTAGTAGAGAATTTCTATAAAATAAAAACCGCTGCGTATACCCAATGCTTGGTAATTACAGGGTATAAAAGGGATCCGACACTAAATTCACTTCGCTTTAGGGAATAAAAGTGTAGAAAATTCTTCTGTGTGTGTGTGTGTGTGGGTGGGCGTGGCTCATGGGCAATTGTCGTCGTGATGAGCGGAGTCATGCAATGTGTTAAAGTTGCCAGAAAATAAAGATATGAGCGGGGATTTCGATGTAGCAAGTTGGCAGTTGGTAGTAGGAGAGCCTAATGTGCCCTTGTAACGGTACATTAACATAGTCATAATTTAATTAAAGCGTTGAGCTTTCTTCTTGTTGTCGAAACCAATGCTAATGACAGACTGGATATCAGTTTGATAAGGTAGCTACAAAAAAATTACATATAATTAGAGGCTTAATTAAATGTTTGTTTACCTAAGAAAAAAACATAAACTGATATCAAGTAACTTTAAGTACTTTTTGAGAGTTTTTAGTACATAGTTACTTGGAAATGTTTCCAACACATTTTTTACTGACTCGACTTCCCTTAAGTTTCAAGCTACTTAAATGACTTAGGTTTATGTTTCAAAATTCCATTTCCTTAATTCGAAAGCTCTGCTGCCTGCATTTTTGATAAACTCAAAATTGTTGGCTGTACTTTAATAAAGCTAATCATTAAGTTTAATATTTAAACATATATTCGACCTTTCTGCGCTTCAATGCCTCAATTAGTGCAAAATACAAGTCATTAAGAATAAGTTTTGGGTAAATCCAAATTGATGGAAATGAAAGCTATATCGAATAAATTGGAGCAGGAGGAAGAAAGGAATAACACAGGATAACCGAGAACCAACTATTAGATTCGTGTTGGAAAATGGCAACGCATGAAAATTAATCGATTGCATGTATAAGCAAACGATGACGAGGTGCGATTATAGCAAATAAATAGGAGAAGAAGAAGAAGTAGAGGAAAAGCTAGAAAAGCAGAAAGAGAGAGAGATGAAGAGTGGGAAGCATAAGCAAAAATACCAATTAGACACACGCACGATGCAAACGCGTTTTAAATGCGCTTTTAAAGACCATTACCAGACTTCCACATGCCTTAACTTGGCTCAGATGAGAATAAACATGATAATGATGATGATGATGACCCAAAAACAGGTGGCTAAGCTTTTTGTTTGCAACAGCAAATTAGTTGCCACTTTTCCTCTCAGTCTTCATTCTCCACTCTCCATTAGCTTGAGACAACATCTTCTCTTTGATGTTTTATTGATGATTTTGATGATTAGACAGAGCTGGAAACCTGGCCAACTCTTTGGCTGATTTTTCTGCTATTTTTCTGACTGCTTTGCCCCCCTGCCACAGTCTCTATTTAACCAGCTTTCAGCAGCATCATCAACTTGCTTTAATTAGTATTTAATATTTGCATGGTCAGAGAAAGAGAATAAACAGGAAGAGAGTAAGAAAGAGAGACACTAATCAAAGCGTAATGAGTGTGAGAGTGTTTGAAGAAGGAAAGACAGCAATAATAGAATTGAAAAACCCATTTAAACTGCTTTTAATTCAATTCCCATTTAAACTCTGCACTCTTTAATGCCAGTTTTAGTGAGCGACTAAACCAAAGAACGCTAATTAATTGACCGCCAAAGAGCCGTTCTCTCTTAATCGTGTCAATTTTGCGGCAATTAATAAACATTGTGAGTTGTTAAAAACTGCAGTGCTACCAACTTTCACACCAATAAAACGTTGAAATGCAAACAAGACACGTTAATTGGGCACAAACATTTGTGTAAATTCGTTGTCATCATGATGTGTTTTCATCATCGACTTTTCGGGCGTCAAAATGGATGGAAATTCAACACTTGACAGGCTTATGAATTTTTCATGGGTAAATTTTTGGTTTTTCAATGGATCTGCCGACGACTAAATGGAAATATGTTCGAAATCGAATTGAATCATTTGAGACTGAATTGGGATTGGTTGCAATTGTCATTACCATATGTTGTCATCTGGCGATTTCAGATTTTGCATGTTTCTGGCATTTAATTGCGCGTATTTCAGTTGTTGTTGTTGTTGTCATAGCACTGCCGCAATTTTCAATTAAAATTTATGAATTGATTGCCAACTGGAAGGCACCAAAGCATCTCCCATCTGTGAGATTTTCCTACCCGTTATCCGTATTTCCCTCAGAGCGCATAAATTATGGAAATTCATAAACGCCAAAAAATGCCCAAGCGAAAACTCTGACGTCAGCGGAAAGTGGAGTGGGGTGGGGTGTGTTGGGATGGAGCTTGGCGAGGGTGGAAAACAGAATTTTCCAATGCATTCAACAAATATTTTCGCATAAATATTTGTTGCTGTTATTTGGCATTGTTAAATGCATAAATATTTAGCAACATTTCAGGGCTCTACATGCCATGGTTTTCCCACATTTTCGGTTGCAATTTTCAATTAACAATTATCTTGCATTCATTGCACTGCAGAGAGAGAGAGGGACAGAGAGAGAGAGAGAGAGGGAGGGAGGACAAGGGAGTGAGTGAGTGGTTGGCACAGACCATTCATTGACTGTTTTGGGGCTGCTTCTGACATCGGGCTAAATTGAAATGTAATTGTTTTGCTGGCCAAAATCGTAGCCAGATTCGTATTCGTATTGGAATGAAATGGCATGCCAACTCTTTCAGTTTGCCAGTTTATTTAACTGGCATTTGCCAGACCTACTCCACACCACTGTGTTAATGATGCAGCCACAAAATGCCGTTAGCATATGCTGCCACTCCCACGGGATTGTGTGACTTCCATTACGCCCAGTTACGGTAACACATCAAAGCGCGCTTTCAAACTCAAAAACACATTCGAAAATGCCAAGATTTACATATATGAATTTCCATTGATTGCATGTCGCATGTGGTCTATTAAAGGTTTGCTACAAACCAGGGGACTCTATAAAAATTACAAAGCTCGAAGGGTTAAGTTTTGAATACTTATATAACATATGATATGAAATATTAAACTTACGCTTCTATATTGTAGTTAAGAGGATCATAGAGTTGACTGCTTACCTGTAACGAAAAGAAATTGTTGAAACTTTAACATAAAATGTATAGTAAATGATTTAAAAAGGAATTACAAGACCACGTCATTTTGGTAGCACCCAAATAGCAGCTGTTACTCTATGTATAACCCCTAAGAGAGCCCTTTATCCACTCCCTTTTCTAGAATTTATTCAGCAGCATGGAATGCTAGAAATGCATTTAAGTATCGCACCTAATTTCAATTAAAGTGGCAGAAAAGAGAGCGGAAAACTAAAAATGGAAAACGTATGAGGGAAAAGCGAAATAAATACAAATATGGGTAATTTGTAATTTTTAGGTATTTCGTTAGCTGCCGACAAAGTGAAAATGTAGCAATATTTCAACACACCCGCACGAGGAGGGACTCGAGTTGAGTCAAGTCGAGTCGACTCGACTCGACTGTAATGCTTCCAGGTGAGTGCACATTATTCATTACTAAGCAACCCCTGCACCCCTGCACCCCTCTCTCCACTCGCCTCTGCTACCCCCTTGACACCCTTTAGCCACCCTGAAGCCAACAGGACTCGTTTTGTGCTTAGGCGCGCCGTGTTGATGTGCATGTTATTATCCATTATATGCCACAAAAAAGGAACCCTCTACACACACCAACACACACTCCCACACACACATACACCCACATACATGTGACTTTGCCCGTGGCTGAGCATTTTTTTCTAGCCATTTGTTGTTGCTGTTGCTCAGAGTTGCCTTTTTAAGTATTATTAATTGTGTGCCATGTTTGTTCTTGCCACAGGATATGTGTGCATAAATATGGTAGGAGCAAACGGGACAGACACAGGAATAGAGCAAAGCTGAAACTGTTACTGTTTGCAGTCACTGTAACTGTAACTGAGCTGCTTTTGCTGTGACTCGAGCTTATTTGTCTACTGTCGTGAAGCATTATGATAAAAATCTAATTTAGAAATTCATATTTTGTTTACCTTTGAGGCACACAATATGCCACAGTGACTCCAAGCCGTGCTTGTACACCCATCCACCTACACTCATACATATACGTGTATATATTTAAGTAACTGTTATGCTATTTTCTGCCTCGCTGCGCTAATTTCGACTGCCTAATTTGCCAGAAAATGATCCAACAGAGGCGTTTGTGGCAATGGGGGAAAACTTTCAGTTAACCTTAACATTGGCGCTTATTAAACGGTACAACACTGCACCCCTTGGGCCATAATCTCTGCACACTTCTATTGCTTAAACTTCTCTGATTAATCAGTGAATATTTTGATTTCACCTTTGGCTCACCTGCAATCGGAATTGCAGTCGGGTTTTCAGCAATGTCATGTTCAGTTGGCTGCCACGCCCACAACGCCACCAAAATTGAACTTTTAAGCCGCGAAAGCCAAGCAACGAGTGCCAGTAAAGTGCATTCCTCTGGGCCAAAAACCAAAGAGAGAACGAGAGCCCCACTCTCGGCCTGGCTAACACACGATTCGAGTGCGATTTACTGGTTCAATTAGCTGGGCACGATGACTGGCCCATAGCCATGGGGTCTATAGCGATATTTGTCGATTTTCACAGCCGATTCGAGGCTTACAACGATCGAAAGGCAATTGCACATAATTCGCCTAGTTTATGCATAAGGCGGCTAAGATAACTGAGATCGGAGCTAAGACTTGGCCCATAAGTTAACGTGTTTATTTCGACTGTGATTCGACTTGGGCCCACTCCGCTGCGTATGGCTCATAACTTGACTTTCCCAATGGCCACAATTAACTAACTCCATGCAGTTATCGACTGACTCGAAACTATCGCCGTGAACTAATCGAAACCAGTCCTGTTCATGCTTGTTTTGACATGCTAAGTGAGACACTTTGTGTTCCCAAATTTACGAGGTTCCGATAGAAACCGACAAGCCATACTCGGCATGTGGTGGTGCATCGTGCACCTCTTAAGATTTCCCCAGATCGTGTTTTACTGGGGTTTATTTATGCGAAGAGCTTTCAAACAGTTGTTGACGCATCAATGCGATTGTCCAAACTACTCGGAACTTAATGTCTTCATCATGGGATCGGTTCCAAAATTGGTTTTAGGTGGAGCATTTTCTCTACATTTGTAATCTGAGCTTACAGAGCAAGAAATTAGAAGGGATTTCGAATGAAGGAGGGGTTAATTTGTATTATATTTAAATGTTTATGGAATACTTTACTTCAGTACGATATTTGCTGTTTTCAGTTCAAAGCATTGAAATTGTACTTATAAAGAACATTTGATATTTATATATCTACTTAAAAGAGTAAGTTTTAATTTGAGACATTAAAAATTGAAATTTGTACTTGAAAAATGCCAGAGCAAATCAGAAATCCTCTGTTTCTATTGCAGTCTGATTTTTTTCTGTGCACGTATTTATGTGACGCACAAAGACAATGTGTTAATGGACTCGCAGTAGGTTAAACAATTACTGAAATTAACACCTCGACTGAGATATGTAGTTCAGTTTGCCAGTCATGCTGAGACACGTCTATTCAGTGAGATAGGTCAACGGGGTGCAGGTCTGTTTAGAAAACAAATAACTCAGATTTATTACTGTTTATTTTTGCCTTTTATGATTATAGAGCGCCTCTTATCATAACTAACTGTAAGTCCCCCATTTTCGTATGCCTCTGCTTTAGTAATGCAAACTTTGGAATCAACGGCAAATGTCGTAAACAAATTACAACAGCTGTGATACAAACTTTGTATTATAAAGTGATAAGTTAATTGAAGCGTAAAGCTTCACAGAGCATCAGACACTGAGAGAGAGAGAGTGGGTGAGTGAGAGCGTAAGAGAGAGAGAGAGAGAGAGAGAGAGAGAGAGAGAGAGAGAGAGAGAGAGTGCACGAGTCAGCGAATGTGAGCGAGAGAGAGAAAGAGCTTGCTAAATTATGAGGGAATGGAAAATGCAAAGTACAAAGTGAAAAACGGGAAATAAAACATAACAACTAAACGGTAATATCAATTATCAAGCACACTGAGAGAAAAAAGGGATAGAAAATAAATATGTCTTATTTTCTATACCTTTCTCCGATAATAAATTATAATAGGAATATAATGAGTCTATTAAATGAAAGTTTATATATTTGAAGTGAGAACTCCTTAGTTTAGACAACCTTGTTTTTAAATGTAAGCAAAAATGTGTAATGGAAAATCGGTGCTTAATACTTCTATGCATATATCTAATTACATTCATCTTACATTATATTCGGTATATGTGAATAAATAAGGGATAATTATATATCAAGTGCTGTAGTCAAATAAATAAATAGGCTATTGTCTAAATAGATCATTCCTTTTAAATGTTTTATAGATTTATAGATAATCTTATTCTTATGATAGATATTTAAAACATTACCTAAACCAATTTTTGGTTAGATAAACTTTCATTTAAATAAATGCCTTAAAGTCTTTATAATTCTTAAAACCAGCTCTACTATTTCTCGCAGTGCAGAGAGTGCACAGTGCGTTTCGCACAGTGGGTCTAACAAAGTCTGACAAAGTCACAGTCACAGTCGTTTGACGATCAGTTGATCACAGTCGCTTAGACATGACGCTCTTCTTGTGGCTGATTCTCGCTTTGTTTGTCGCTCTGCTGTTGCTGTTCTGTGTTTATCTGAGGCACACGTACAGCTACTGGGCGAGAAGGGGCGTGGTGCATGATAAACCAGTCTGGCTCTATGGTAATTTACACAGTGTGGGCAGGACGACAACGCCGCTGGAACCTTTTCGCAAGTTCTATGAGAAGTACAAGGGACAGGCGCCTTTTGGAGGCTTCTATTTCGCCGTACGCGGAGCTGCAGTTCTGCTGGATCTGGAGCTGGTGAAGCAGGTGATGGTGAAGGAGTTCAATAACTTTTCGCATCGTGGCAACTACTACAATGAGCTGGATGATCCACTTTCGGCGCATCTCTTCAATTTGGATGGTCGTGATTGGCGTGAGATGCGTAATAAATTGACATCCACATTCACCTCATTGAAGATGCATCAAATGCTGCCCACGGTGGTGCAGATAGCGGAACGCTTTGTGCAGGTGGTGCACCAGCAGGTGAAGGCCAACAAGGACCTCGAGGAGTCACCGGTGGAAGTGAAAAATTTACTCGCTCGTTTCACCATTGATGTCATTGGCAGTTGTGCTTTTGGCCTCGATTGCAATAGCCTCAACGATCGGAATGTGGAGTTTTACCATCTGGGCCAAAAGACCTTCACGGATCGCCGACACGGTCGATTGGCCTTTGGCCTCATTCAGGCCTTCCCCAACTTGGCCAAGCGACTACGCATCAAAATGGTTAGCGATGATGTCAGCGAGTTCTATATGCGTGTCGTTCGCGAGACTTTGGAATACCGCGAGCAACATCAAGTGCAGCGCAATGATTTCCTCAATCTGCTCATGGAGCTAAGGAATGAACCCAGCGGTGGTTTGACCTTCAATCAGATTGCTGCCCAGGCATTTGTCTTCTTTCTCGGTGGCTTCGAGACCAGCTCGAGTACGATGGGATTTGCTCTCCATCTGTTGGCTCTGCACCCAGAGATCCAGCAGCGTGGCAGGGAGGAAGCGCAACAGGTGCTCGCCAGGCATAAGGAATTCAACTATGAGGCTCTCAGAGAACTCAAGTATATTAAGCAGATCATTTATGGTAAGTAGAATATAATTTAAAGAAGATTTTATGCGATCCTATCCTTATCTCTACTCCCCCAGAAACCCTTCGCAAATATTCAATTGCATCGATTCTCATACGCAAGACCCTCGAGGACTTTCAGGTGCCGGGCACATCGTATGTGCTGGAGGCAGGCATACCCGTGGTCATACCCGTCGATGCTATACACCATGATCCGGACATTTATCCGGAACCAGAAAAATTCGATCCAGATCGTTTTACCCCCGAAGCCATGGAGCAACGACATTCAGCTGCTTACCTCGCCTTTGGGGCTGGTCCACGTAATTGTATCGGACTGCGCTTTGGTGAAATGCAATCTCTGGTGGGTCTGGCAATGCTGCTCAAGAACTTTAAGTTCTCCCCTGCCAAGGAGACCGAAATACCTTTGCAAATTAACAAAACCAGTTTCTTTCTACAATCACGCGGTGGAATTGTGCTTAATGTGCAGAAGATTTAGGAAAAGTTCTGAGTTAAATTATATAAAAATATTAGAACAAATAAAACAGTATATTATTTAAACTATAAGCTAATCACTGACTATTTTGTAACTGATAGTGGAGTGTTCTGTGTTGAAATTTGTGCTCAAAATGTCAGTCTATGTAAGAATTTGGGTTATTCGAACTGAAGGCGTTACTAAATTAATGTTCACAGTGAAACGACAAGTTCTTCTGACTTCGTTCCATTAATAATCAAGCAGCTCTTTCCGCACCGCGTCGTAGCTGTCGATGTGATAAATAAATTATCACACATACTTCAACAGGCTGCCACAATAAAAATGATCAGGCATGCAACTTAATTAGCCAAAGGTAGGGATAGAGGACTCCTAACCAATGGAACCTACTCAGTCGACTACTTAAAGCTACAGCTGCTCATGATTTGTCACACAATAAATTATGCAATTTCACATGCCAAAAATGAAGACACTCGAAGGCAATGACTTGTGCCGTTGTCTCTATGCTTGCGTGTCTTTGTTCAATCATCATCAACTACATTCAAACATTCAGACAAATAATACAGCCATCCAGTCATACAGACATCCATCCATCCATATGTCCAACCATCCATTCATCCATTTACAACAACAAGTAGAAGAAGAGGAAGAGTAAGAATCATGGGCTTTTGCATGCAAAATGAACGACATCTCACTCGAGTTTTGTTTCTCTCTCTTCGTCACCCTGTTCCTCTGCATATAAATAAGTAAATAGTTGGTACACAGCATTGACTTTTACGAGTGTGTTTGTGTGTGTGTGTGCGTGTATGTGTGTGTATTGTTGTGCTTATGTTGATTGTAATGCTGATGAACCTGAATTATCACATGCCGTTTGATGGACTGCAAACACGCACAAAACTTCGAACCTGTCGCGAGTCACTTGGAACTTTTTTTCGACTTCTTCAAATATTCGCACAATGCACTGAGAAAAATGTCAATTAAATTAAAGAGTTAATTTGTTTAATAATAATAAGAAAGGCATTGAAACTAAACTATTAAATGAATTCCTTTATTAAAGATTGACTTGAGACTTGAGCTTTGGTAGCTTCCTTTATCTTACCACTAATTTTCTGTCAGTGTAGCACTGCAGCTTTGTTAGTTTTGTGGGCAAAGAGTCTGTTGGCGACTGTGGGCAACTGTCAAGTTGATAATCTCTCGACACTTTGATGAAATGCTCTAGTGCTTTCACTCCCTCTCTCTCCCTATCTGTCCGCCTCTCTTTCTCTTCTACTCTCTTTGCTGGCATTGATAAATCGTCACAAGTGGCAAACAACAAAGGCGACTCGCACAGCCACCGACACCACCACCGCTAGAGGTCGCCACTGTCTTATCAATGTAGGCTGTAAATGTTGATGTTTTTTGTCAATTTTTGTTGTCGTATTTTGTTCATCATGTCTTTGTTTATTTGTCGCTGTTCTACATGTAAACGACTCGGACATTGATTAATTTCGCAGTTAATTTGTCAGCATTAATCAGTATTAACTTAAATGGGCGTCAACACGCCCCCCATTTGAGCTCTTTTGAGTTCTTTTGACTGCATTAGCCAAATGGTATTAACTGACGCTCACTTTAAGTTACTCATTTCTCTCATTTTCTTGTGCTTTTTCTGCCTTCGTTTTTTCTATTGTGCTTTCATTTAATTAATTTTTGCATAAATCGTAGCTTAGTTCTTAGTTAGTAGTGCAAGTTGTTTTAATTAATTGCCTGGGATTTTTTCAGAGCTTTGGATAAAAGAGCAATTAGCTGAATGAGTTCGACACTCAGGTGAGTTGTGGAATGAGGCATGAATTTGCTGTGGGTAATTCACTAGGTGTATTACATTAGATTATTGTAGCTGACTTTCTTGGCTTTACTAGTTCTTTCTTGGAAAATAAACTAAGCTTTGTATTAGAGACAACAACTGCCAAAGCTGACAACCCTAAAAAAGAGTTGCCACTGTGTGTTTTCTTTGTGTACACACACACACTTGCTGGGAAAACCCTTGAAGCACGTTTGTGGGTTAAACAGAGCAAACAAACGAGGAGTACGAATTTCCTTTTTGGCTTTTCCAACTTCTATGCGAGTTTTCTTACATACAAAATGGCGGACTGGCGCACCTGTCTGCACTTAAGCGTGAGTAATGGGGACAGCGGACGGCGAACTAATGCAACACGGCGAATTCAAGTGCCGAACATAACGGTAAACATGCTAAGCGGTTTCCCAGGCAAGCAAGGTGAGTAGGAGAGAGAGAGAGAGAGAAGAGGAGAGCAAGAGGCAGAGAGACACTGAAATGGGAGAGCAAAAAGTCAACGGGAAGTGTTTGCTTAAGCCAAAGCCGACAATAAAGGCAGCAATAGAAAAAGTCACAAGTGGGGAGGGAAATCTAGGAAGGAGTAGGGGCAGAGGTGGTGAAGGGTATGTTAAAAAGGTGGGTAGGGTTATAGAACTGAAAGAGCAACGAACGTTGAACGAGAAGCGTTGATAAAAATGCAAACACTTTTAGCGCAGACTGCAGGGAAAGTGTTGGAGAAGTGAATAAATGGACATCAAGACTTGGTTGGTTGAGCACAAAAATTGAACTGACTTTATTCCTTAAAATCCTAGGTCTTATATAGCTACAAATTACAGCGGAGTACAGCTCTCCTCTAAGAATTTGGTGTTGTACCCCACGCACAGGATAGAGCGTGGTTTTATATTTAGAACTATTTTTATCTCAGGCTTCGTTGCCAAGCATGGGAACGGGTCGCCAGCATAGATAGACAAGTATATTCATAGATTAGAAATTTAGGGTTTACATCGTTTCTTAAAATAATCGCTGCGTTGGTAATTTCTGTTAATATAATATGTTCGTGCTTGAACATTCTGCCAAGGGCCACAGAAACGGCGGTTACTCAATTAAAATTAAATTACATTTAAACCATGTATACCACATTTTTTTTGTTGTCGCTGTTAATGCTGCTGACGCTTTTGTAGTCGCTGTTGCTGTTGACGCTGCTTCTGTCCTGATGCTGACTCTGCTGCTGATGCTGCTGCTGATGCTGCTGATGCTGCTGTTGATGCCTCTGCTCACGCTGCTGTTGATGCCTCTGCTCACGCTGCTGCTGATGCCTCTGCTCACGCTGCTGCTGATGCCTCTGTCGCTGCTGTCTTTGCGGACGTTGTTTTTGGCTCTTGGGGTTGTAAATCCTCTAGCCACTCCGATTTCCGATTCTATTGCTTTAGAATCGACCTCGTAGTTTTCTTTTTCACTTTCCGATGTAAGCCTCGGAAACGCTATAATAATTTCGTGTCGATTTATATTTTTTTTTTACCGCACACAATTCCGACGTAAAGCCTCGGAAACACTAAAATTTTTTTTTTTTATTCCTGCCTCTTTTCTTTTAGAGCGCTAGAGTTTTTTGTTAATCCTCTTCGGATATTTATTATCTCTGTCTCACATGGAGAACTAGAGCAATCAGTTCTGTGCTTCTTATCACTGGTGGAGGATAGCAACAGACCAATTTATTTTGCAACCTTAAGTATTTCACTATAAGGTGCTGGTTTAAAATTCTGTGTCTCTTACCACTGGTGGGGAAAACAACAGAATGCTCGAAGGACCAATGAATAAATGGACTTCGAGACTTTATTATATTTTTCTCGACTTCAGCCTCGAAATTTCTCACTCTGCCTCCTCAAGGGAAGAACAAGAGCCATCAGTTCTGCGTTTCGATCACAGACTCGAAAACGCTCACTCTGTCTCCTCAAAGGGAGAACAAGAGCCATCAGTACTGCGCTTCTTATGATAGCAACAGACCAATATTTAGCAACCTTAAGTACATCACTATAAGGTGCTGGTTTAAAATTCTGTGTCTCTTACCACTGGTGGGGAAAACAACAGAATGCTCGAAGGACCAATGAATAAATGGACTTCGAGACTTTATTATATTTTCTCGACTTCAGCCTCGAAATTTCTCACTCTGCCTCCTCAAGGGAAGAACAAGAGCCATCAGTTCTGCGTTTCGATCACAGACTCGAAAACGCTCACTCTGTCTCCTCAAAGGGAGAACAAGAGCCATCAGTACTGCGCTTCTTATGATAGCAACAGACCAATATTTAGCAACCTTAAGTACATCACTATAAGGTGCTGGTTTAAAATTCTGTGTCTCTTACCACTGGTGGGGAAAACAACAGAATGCTCGAGGACCAATGAATAAATGGACATCAAGACTTGGTTGGTTGAGCACAAAAATTGAACTGACTTTATTCCTTAAAATCCTAGGTCTTATATAGCTACAAATTACAGCGGAGTACAGCTCTCCTCTAAGAATTTGGTGTTGTACCCCACGCACAGGATAGAGCGTGGTTTTATATTTAGAACTATTTTTATCTCAGGCTTCGTTGCCAAGCATGGGAACGGGTCGCCAGCATAGATAGACAAGTATATTCATAGATTAGAAATTTAGGGTTTACATCGTTTCTTAAAATAATCGCTGCGTTGGTAATTTCTGTTAATATAATATGTTCGTGCTTGAACAAGAAGAGAGAGAAGATACAAAAAACTCAGGGGTGGGGGTGGGGGTTGTCTCTTTGTCTGCTCAATTGTGGTTTACGTAGAGTCCTCCTGTCCTTCTATATCCTGTCCTCTGCTGTCCTGCACGCCTGCCAATTGACGGCTACTTGACATTTGCGCTGCTGTTTACCCACTGTGCGCTCGCAGTCAAACACTCCACTGTGCGACACAGAAACAGCCCAGTACATGGCCAAAAGCGACCAGCCTTCTCCCTCTTAGCTTTTGGACTGCAAAAATATTATTTTAGCGTGTGAAAAGTGTAAAGTGCTATAATGTTTGAAAAATATACTGTATAACAGTTTTTCACACACATACACACTCGCATACAAACGACAACACTCTGGGGGAAAGCGGAAAATGGTGTGGGCCAAGTTAAGTGAAGTTGGCAGCGACAACCTATCCAACTTCAACGACAGCTCTACAAATGTTATTCCTCATTTTGTTTGATTTAAGCTGATCAAGTGTTGCAGTCTTGCAACGAGGTTATGTTTAAGGAACGCTTCCATTGTTTACACTCGAGTTGGCTAAGTGCAGGGCACAGTGTTTGAAAACAGTTAAGCACTTGTGCACATCACACGTTCTTACATTTCCCTCTTGGGGATTACATTCAGAAAGACTTTTTGACATTCTGGCTACAAATTAATGGCAGCAGAAGAGCTTTGGGCACTAGAGGTAGGAATAAGAATAAGTTCAGACTTATATTTCTAGCTTGAAACTATCTAAATTTATTTCATTTGTATATTTGGCTTGAAAATATATATGTTTTCAGCTTTGGCTTGAAACTATGCAAATTGCTTTATTATACCGTCTTAGCTTGAAGATCTTACTTTTCATAGCTTTAAACTATCTAAATTTCTTTAATTTGACATTAGGAGACTTTTTTCGAATTTCGTTTGATAATTTTTATGCATTTTGTTTTTTATTTTAATGGTTTTCCTAATTTCTCTATCGACATTGTGGACACGAACCTTCTACGATTTCGATTTCCCGCCCGTGTGAACTTGTCAACGCGGCTGGTAAAATAATGGTGTAAATTTAACGATCAATTTCCGTTGGGACAAGCAGAAACAAGACCAAACATGTTATGAGGCCAGACATAAAAAAAGAGTCTTCAGTCTACAGTCTGTTGACTAGGAAATACTAAACCCATGTAGGCAGCCAGTCAAACGTACTAAATATGAACATTAAAAACCATAAATATTAAAACATAAAAATACCCAACAAAAAAAAAAATAAAAACAGAAAGAAAAAGAAAATAAAAGAGCCCGGGAAGCGACCGCAAGAAAACTTTGTACAATGTAAATAGTCGTAGTGAGCAGGAAAATTAATTTCCAAACAATGAAAACAGCTGGAGTTCTTCGGAAGGGAATGCCACCCAAAGTCAATGGAGGAGTCACACAATTAGTCACAATGGTATTGAATATATACTTATGGTATAGAGTTTGGATTTCGATTTCGATTTTGACTGCGAGTTGGAGTTGGGTCTGGAGTCGGGGGAGGGAAATCAATTTCATAGGGTCCATGTCTGTTTGTCTTTATCGGAAGGCATTTCCATTTACAAGAAAACACAGCGATGCGAACGATACGAGCTCTGGGTAGTGTATTAAAAATCAATGAATAAATAAACAGAACACCAAAATCCGTTGCTAGTGTTTTTTTTTTTTTTTTGTTCCGTATGTGCAGCGTTTTCCATTCATTTTCCATTTTCCAACCCAAGTTATTGTTGTTTCTTGCGGTGATTTATATTTATTTTGGGACTAAAAGCTTTGGCGGCACACGTCTGCGCAGGTGTCTAGGTTTTAGTAGGGGAATCAAAATCCAGACGATTTCAATCACTAACTGCTTAATGAGTCTGCCTGATCTGCTATTAAAGTTGTTCTCCGCTTCGTAATGTATTTTCTTTGTCAGGGAGGATTACGAGTATATAAAAATTAATTTGAAACGCGTAGGTGGAGCTCACCTGCATGTATATTAACTAATTAATGGCTAACATAATAGTTGTACCTAATCTAAACTACAACAAATGCTAATTTATTGCAAGCATTCTCTTTTATACCAAATCACCTTTTGCTGACATATACTAAGCTTGCATAAGTATAGCTAAGTATAACAGTATGTGTAGTTTAGCTGTACATAGTAGATCTATTTATAGCATATTTAACTTTGTTTTTGTTTAAGCACTCATAAACGATAAGACACAACCATAGCGCGCAATTCTAGTCGGCAGTTGGCGTCGGATCGTTTCATGTGACTCCGTGGCGCAACGGTAGCGCGTCTGACTCCAGATCAGAAGGTTGCGTGTTCAAATCACGTCGGGGTCAGTTGTGAAAATTTACTTTTTTCACTTTTTTAAAATTAAATTATTAATATTTTCATTTTTAAAATAATAATATTTTAAAACTTTAACATTCTGTAACGTCTTCTTTGTGTTGCTCAATTCAACTCATTTAATTCAGACAACTTTACATTAAACTGATTGCTTAATTAGCGACATTTTTGTTTCATAACTGAAAACAATTGTAAATGTCAACAGTTGTCATTTATCGCATTTGTTTGCCGCATTTACTACACATAATTACAACAATAAAAACAATTGTTGTTGTTGGCTCAGGGTTGGGTTACCATTGGGCCATGGTCACGGCTTGTGGCCTTTTATGTGGGCTTTCAATCAGATGCCTCCCTCGCTGTGTAATGTTTTCTACCACTTCATAAAAGTGTTAATTAGTGGGCCAACAAATATCGTCGATAGTATGTGGTACAGTTTTAATAAAGAATTCTGTCAAAATAAAATTATGAAATACTTTAGCATTTCAGCTGTTAAAAATGTAGGCACGCTAGGAATAAATAAAATATATACATGTAAATGTAGTGAAATTTCCATTAATATAATGAAGAGCATTGGTTTCTGTAAATAACATCTAATGGGGTATTCGCTAGTCGAGTCTCATATGTTCTTATGGGGTTGAAGTGACGGATAATCAATATTTGTACGCCTCTGACATCCTAGATTGTTGTCAATAAATGTTTAATTGAATTCTGATTGTGACATATGGCAAAGAATTTTGTTCAGGCTATTGGAAAAGTATCAGTTATCAAAGTACAACAGAAGGGCAAAATCAAAAACAATAATTGTATAAAAAGCAATGCAGAATTATAAATATTTATCGAATGGCATTTATTTCAATACCTACTTAATGAAAGGGATATAAAACCACTCATCCATTAATTATTCATGTGTGGATTTGAAACTCTTACCAAGCTATAAACAAATACACAAATATACATTGAAACTATAATTAATAATAGACATAATATAAAAAGAAGCTAAGAGCTTTCTCGGTCAAGCGAAAGGCAGAGAACACGCCCACTTAAACACACATCGACTTAGTGTGTATAATCACATGGATCAGAACCAAAGTCGTATAGGCGTCCCCAACCCTGTATTGGCTCCTTCCACCGCCCAGAACCGTCAAGTCAAATTCAAAGTGCACTTGTCATGGAAAACAGTTGTAAAAATTCCCATGAGGAGTGCTAAACAGAAAACGCAAATGGTCAATATTGTTGGATGGGATGGTGGGGGTTAATATCCCTCATACTTACAAAGGCGCATCATATTTTCTAGACGCTCATATAAACAAATAAAAACCCATTAACGAAAACCAACAACAACTACTCTGCATTGATGTATGCGCCTGCAGCTTTCTCGCTCTGGCTCATACTCACACTCCATCTCCCACTCTCTCTGAAAGTCTAGCTCTCCCACTCTGCAGTGATTAACGGCGCAATGTGAAGGGTGCAAGAAAGTAGCGACGAGCAATTAACAACTACAAGAGCAAACAAAAGAAAGACAGAGAGAGGCAGCGAGCGAGAGTGAGTGAGAATGGGAGTAAGACATATGTGCGGGCGCAGCAGCATGTAAAACAACAACAATACATATACCGATAAGAGCAGCGCAGTCTCAGTCACCGTCGCTGCAACTGCAGTCCATTAGATAAGCAATGCGACGCTGTCGGAGGCCAGCTCCCCGCACTTTAGACTGCGCCCAGCTGTGTTTGTTCTCCCGAACGAAGAAGAGATCTAAAAATAGCGCAAAACTGCAGCCACACACTCAACACACATGCAGAGGCAAATACACACACACTAAGACCCACAAGCGAGATAATTTTTCGTGTGAAATATTTTAATATTTGCTTACAAAACAAAATGCAGAGAGAAAGAGGAAGTTACAACAACAGTAATGCACACTTACAACTACAACAACTATGCAAATCCAAAGTCTTTTATGTTGCGGGTGAGAAAGACGGTGCGGAAGAGGGAGATTGAATGGAAGAGAGGGGTTTTCAAGGGTCTCAAATGTATTTCTTGGACAAATATTCAATCAGAGCAGCAACCGCACTAAATTTGTATGTATGTGGGCAACATGTTGTCAACTTGACGAATGCACAGAGGCGTTGTGAATATTGAAAGGGGAAGGGGATTGTGTAGATTATTACAGTAACTTTTCTGGGGTGTGAAATCCCCCTTGGACACACGTCCATGGCAAAAAGAGAGAAAGAGAGAGTCTAATCAGAGACTACTTACATGCATTGGTTTTATTTCAGGGCCGTATTCGCAGAAACCCAATCGTTTTGGCTGCTTGTCACACGCTCTCTCGTTAAATCAACAAAATGCAGGCGACTGTTGTGACACTTGGCATGACAGGGACAACAATGAAAAACCAACGGGACTTTGTTGCAAGTTGCAAGTTGGCAAAATGTTTAATGAGTGACAGGCCAAAGCAGAAAATTCTACAACTGCGGTAGGTTAAAATCAGGCTAGGATTTGTGACGTTACCAGGGCAGGGACAGGAGTGGAATTTCTCGACAAGCACATAAACCGAGTGGGGTAATAAGGAGCTGAAGCTTGGAGCAGGAGAAGCAGAAGAGAGGTGGAATGGGGGGATTGCAGTCTGTGGAGAAACCCACCCTGTGCCACCCACTCAAAATGCGTCGCTTTTGCATTTTGTGTCAGCTGTCAAAGCCCAACTGTAAATCTGCCTTTGTATTTTTATATGTGGTCTGCCAATGTCTGGAGTGGGGGATGTAGCGAAGCGCCAGCAAGGGGGTTTAAGTGGGGTGTGGTGGGTGGACTGGTGCGGATTGCTGCTGCCGTAGGGCAAAGTGTCCATTATGTTGATTTGAAAAATAAAAGCAACGGATGTGATGCCACAAAAAAAACTAAGCAGAGAAAGAGAGGGAGAAAGGGAGAGTAAGAGGCGGAGAAGGAGAGCAGAAATTTAGTTGATTGAAAGACAGTTATATGCGACAGAGTCTCACTTTGAGCCGTACATTTGTCATAGAGCTAAGATTATTGGGCTGCTTTTAAGCAGGACTGGGGGTGTTAGTTTGTGGTGGGGAGGGTAAATGAGAACTGATTTCGAAACTGTCCAGCTGTCCACAGTGTGAAAAGGGAAAAGTGGAAAGAGAAGCTACTTAAAAATGGACAAAAGCGAATAGAAATCATAAAACTTCCTTGGACATTTAAGTTTGATAGGCACAGACAGAGGCGTAAATATAGATATACTCGCAAACTATATTGGTGTTAGTAAACTATATTCCAAAGACCCCATGTACTGCTCAGAGACAAGCGATAATTTATTTCTAAAGGTCCAATATGTGCCCTTGACCCAAAAACCGTCTGCTGTCAGCCCTGTGTGCTCCTCAGCTCCAATACCAAACCCATTTTTCGAACTACAACTAATGGAGCACATTACTTTGCGAAAATATTCAGTTTTCTATGAAATTGGTATTCATTTCATCTACTAATCGAACTAAAATTGTACTAGAAATCGAAAGCAACAAACCGAACCAGACGAATCCATCGAAATTCAAAATTGTTCCACTCCTGGGATCTTGACTCAACACTAACCAATATGTCATCGTTCCAGAAGCAATCACCATTTCATTTTCTAAGCAAAGACACGGCCGTGGGCTACTGTATGAACTATATGATCCGACGGAATCGGGCTTCGGCTTCGCCAGAAGAAAAGTCAAGCAGTGAATCCATCTACGATCTGTCATCCAATCTGGATGAGATTATAGCCCGACTTACCGAACAGGGTGCCATTAATTGGCTTGGAAATGTGTCGCTCGAAGACCATGAGATCGCTGCGATCTGCAATAAGGCGCGAGAGGTATTGCTCAGCGAGCCGGCATTCCTGGAACTATCGGCTCCCATTAACGTACTGGGCGATATTCACGGACAGTTTACCAATTTGCTCAAGTATTTCAAAATGGCGGGATTCCCACCCCATGCCAATTATCTGTTTCTTGGCGACTACGTGGATCGGGGCAAGCAGTCGGTGGAAACGCTAACGCTTCTCTTGGCCTACAAAATTCGTTATCCGGAGAATATTTATCTGCTGCGAGGCAATCACGAATCCGCCAGTTTGAATCGCATCTACGGGTTCTACGACGAGTGCAAACGTCGCTTTACAATCAAACTCTGGCGATCCTTTGTGGACTGCTATAATTGTATGCCCGTGGCGGCGGTGGTGGAGAATAATATTTTCTGTTGTCACGGTGGACTGAGTCCCAGTTTGTTTAACATGGATCAGATACGAATGTTACAGCGACCCTGTGAAATTCCCGAGCAGGGACTGCTCTGTGATCTGCTGTGGTCCGATCCGGATGTACATACGATTGGTTGGGGATTGAATGATCGGGGAGTGAGCTATACTTTTGGAGCGGAAACCGTTAGCAATTTTGTTAATCGTCATGGATTCAGTCTAATTTGTCGTGCCCATCAAGTGGTCGAGGATGGATACGAGTTTTTTGCCAACCGTCAACTGATCACCATCTTTTCCGCTCCCAATTACTGTGGGGAATTCGATAATGCCGGTGCCATGATGTGTGTGGATGAGAATTTGCTGTGCACGTTTCGAATCCAAAGACCAGTGTCCACAAGACGTAGTTCCAATCTGATCATGTTGTATAAATCGACTCAAGATAGTCTAACTAGTTAAAAGTCTGTACAAAATTGAATGGTCTCAATCGTGTAATGTTCGACAAAACGTATAGAAAGAAGAAGAAAGAGAAGTATATTTGCTGAATTTGAAATGTGCTTTGTTGGCCCAATAAATTGTAATTGTTTTAACAAGTGTAGAAATTGTAATGAAGTACATCATTTAAATTTAAATTTAAGTTTTAGCAAAATAATTTATTTGATTGCATTTCATTTGCCAGCGATGCTGATGTCAATTAAAACGCTTAGCTCGTAATTAATTAATTGATTTTGTAAATATTTGATTGGAAAATGTTTTCACTCCACGGAAAACTTATACAAGTCATCAGTTTTCATTTTTTTTCTTCCTCTCTATGGTCCAATAAATTACTGTAATCAATCACAAAGTGTTTTTGCTTTGAATCGCAGCTGGTTGATAAAATCCAATGAATTTTAATTTGCTAAATTATTTACATGGACTCTCTCACAAAAGAAATCTACTTATTAAACTCTGTCACACAAAACGGGGCGTTTCCGGGTTAACTGCATTCGTATTCGGGTCAGGAAAAATGCTAATGACAACAACAATTACAACAAGAGCATCAGGCGAAAAAAAAGACACTGAATGCAACTAAAATTAATTACTAAAATGCATTACAACACGCACATCTTTATTGTATGACAGTTACAGCAAAAAAAACATGTAACAACACAAAAAGTTGAAAAATATAAACGAAAACAAAAACAAAAAGTAGTAAATTAAATGACATGGCAAATTGCAAAGGGAATAAATTAATGACAGTCCATTTGGCAAAGTGGTCGACAAACTAATGCTAATTGTAGTTAGTTCAGGGAGTCGGGGAATTTAAATTGTTCAAACCTTGAACTAAATCGAAAATAGGATTAAATGTTGGTGGCATAATTACAAGCAGCACTGTATTGATTGGCTGTGTGTGAGAGGGACATGCGGAAACTGTTGTAACGCACTAATCATGGATAAGAAAAACTTACAAGTTGGCAACAAGCTGAAGGCCAGTTAAAGTCAAAGTATGCTAGACTAGGAAGGGGTGAAATAGTGGGGAAGAAAGAGGAAGAAAAGTCAGGACAAGGAGTTGTCATGTTCTGCTGCTGGCTAAGGACAATAAAAGCATATCAGTAACCAGGCAGCCAAGCAAAATATACCCCCGTAACCCTCCCGTTTCCCAAGGAAAACCTCCCCATACAAAAGTCAAGGCGCATAAATTTTGCTGCATGTCCAAATAAAGAAAGTCAGTGAAAGGCGGGCAGCAGGAAGGACACAGGATAGGGCAATAGATGCATAAGATAGATGCCGACAAGTAGATGGAGACAGGGACACACATAAGCTGAAATATCCACAGAACTAATCTGCAAGGGGAGGACAAGGAGCAGAAGGACGAAACGAAGGAGAAAACAGCGGAGGAGTCGGAGGAAAGGACGTAGACGAAGAAAGTGCAGGCAAGGATTTACATATTAAGCCATTTTTAATTTACGACTTGCCAGAAAAGCTGCCAGTCGAAGCAGCCAAAAGATGCTTGCCACACCCACCCACACACACACACACACTCACACGCACACACATCGGCTGACTAAACAGGAGATAACGAACGTAGGAAGAACCAAACACAGATGGATGATAAAGGCGCCAGTCGAGCAAAAGGATAACGACGACAGCATCACCATACACCACGCACCCACCACCCTTCCCCTTGTCCACCCCCCCTTTGGAAAGCCCGAAAAACTTACAACTCGAAGCTGGCCACCCTGCGAAAGGTTGAAACGGAAGCAAGCCGCCAACAATGACAGTAATAAAATAAAAGTAAATCCATGCTTTGCCACTGTCATCTCTCTCTTCACCTCGCTTCTGCTCTCCCACACAGTCTAGCTATCCCTTTCCCACTCTGTCTATCACTCTTGGCTTCTGTCAAAGCTGACATTGACGTACAAGTCTCGGAAGTGAAAACTGTGACGTTGTTTAGCCAAGCTGTTTAGCTGTTTTTCATGTTTCCACTGCCTTTTTGGGGAAAACTCGACAAGAAAGTGAAAACTTTTGGGAAATTTAGAATTTGTTGTAGTCTCCACACACAAACATACACACACACACCTTTAAGGCAAAGGCTTCAACTCCCAATTTTATGAGCAGTCGAGTCTTTAATCTGTTGAAAATTCTACTCAAGTCTGTATAAAATTATAACTCCAGGAATCTGGCAGCTGTAACTGTATCTGTATCTCACTGAATTTAACTGTATCTCAAGTCCCTGAGCTCATATTAAAGTAATGCCCATTGGAAAAGCATGTTGCCACAACAGGTGCGAAGGAGTTTTGTGGCAAGAAGACTATGAAAAAGCAAACAGCATAGAAGAGCCATCAATCATGTGGCTTTACAACATGGATGAGCTTTGCCACAGCATATGCTAACGGTAGTTAAGGCGAAGGCAAGCCACCCCTTTTTTATGGCCCAAACGAACGACGAGTTGGCCAACTTCCTAGCAATACTCTGTGGACATTTAAGAGGAAGAGAAATGGAATTTTTACTTTACTTTACTCAGACTTTAAAGACTAGACAAAAAGAGTTGAGAAACCCCCATATCCATACTTCATAGGATTACAGGGTATATAACAGTCTGCGGTTTTAGCTAGTTACTTTATTTTGTAACTACTTTAATGCTTTTAATTTATAAGTCTAAAAGTTTTCAAAATATTGCAAAGTTTTCCATTTTGCAATTGGTACAACTTGTTACATATGTTTACAGGGTATCTGTCAGTTGTTTGGTTTCTTTTACAACACGCTTACTTGTTATTCTTTTGTGGTTTTGTGGCATCAATTGTGATGCTTTCTGGGGGTGCCACAAACTTCCCCCTCAACACCAGGCGGAAGGAAACGTTGGCTTCCCGATGATGATGATGATGAGGAGAATGGGAATGGGGATGCGGATGGGGATGACAATGATGTCGTTGTTCTTGTGCTGCTTTTTGTTGTGGAAATTGCAAGGAATTCTTTTTTTTAAGTTTTCAATTTTTTGGCACTGCTGAAAAACTTCCATTGACATTTGCGGTTTTGTCACTCGTTGAACACTCGTTCAACAAAAGAGTTCGGAGGTTTTAAAATTGCCTTCAATTGTAATAGGGGCATTCAAGTGTAAAAAGGGCTAATTGAATGATTTACCTTATTATTAGGCCAACGTTTTGTGGGCACTCACCTGCAAAAGATAAACAAATACAGAATTATGATATTAATTAAAAGATTACTCAATCGAAAAAAAAAAAAAAAACGCTTAACTTAACTTATTTTTTGTGCAACATTTTGCGGTTGAAAACCCTTTTCAAAATTTCCAGCTTGACTGGCAGTTAATTCGAAACAAACCCTGACCACAAAATTCGCAGCAAGCGTGCCAAAAGGTTACCAAAAAATAAAAAAGAAGAGAAACACAAGTAACAACTCTATTAAAAATATGCCCAGCAAATGATTTATAACCTTTTTTTGCTGTTCAGGGGCAAGGACAAAAGTGAAACTCATGCTGAAAAAAGGCAAATACAAAGGCGGAAAAGCAAAAAAAAAGTAGCATATAAAATTATAATGGTTGGGCATTATCGTGGGCACCTTTCTGACTTGTTTATTGTATTTTATTTTTTTCGCTTTTGTAGAAAATGATAAAAAAGTGTTTAAAATTTTTGACAGGATAAGCGGGCTGCTACCGCTCAGCCCCTCTCCCTCTCTGTGCTTCTATTTCTATATCCCTCTCTGTCTACCTCTGACAGTGAAAAATGATGAACTCCGTTTTATGAGTTGCTCAAAAAGGAGAGTTAATCAGCAGGAAATTCTGATAGGTTGTCGATGGCTAAGGCAGCCCTACAAAAAACACAAATAATTAAAGTATCTACATTATTTTTGAGCTGAGGACAATCAGGTAAATAATTTAATGAAAACGGCTTCAAACTTTGCTTTTCTTTTCTTTATTTTTTTCTTTCTATGGGTCAAGTGGTTGAACAATTGAAACCTTATCAAAATATGAACTACTTTCTCTGACAGCTGCATAAAAAAATGCCTGATTAATCAGTAGTGTAAGCAGAAAATGAAAATGAAAATGGATGAAGTCGAAGCCACAACAATAACAAACAAAGTTGCAGTTATGGCTCAATAAGCCAACAAAGGCGTGTCTGCGCCTCAGTTCGATGACGTAGCATATTTTCCAAAAAAATGAGAAAAGAAAATAAAAAATGAAAAACCACAAACAACAATAGACAAGCATGATGAGCTGGAAAAACAACAACAACATGCTGAAAACACACAATGAAAATTGAAAAACATTTATTAGAGTGAGACCGAAAAGACGGGCTAATGGAAATGAGCAAGAAGGATTACATAAGTCAGGCTCAGAGTCAGGCTCTTACACCCGACACACACACACACACACACACACCCTTTTGGCTACTGTGTCTCAGTCTCAATTTATGAGGGTTCATAATCGAACCTCGATTAACCATACAAGATAAGCCAAGTCAATGTTCTACCTACTCTCCCTCTATCGCTTGCTCTTACTCTCTTTATCTTCTACTCTTTCTGCCTATCGCTATCTCTGTTTTCTGCACACTAAGTGTGTGTCGTCTTGACTCAGCAAAAAGACGATTCTTTCTGTGTTTTCTTCTGTTTTTTCTCAATATGCGGGTGCATCGTAAAAAAAGACTGGGCTGCTCTATAGTTACATTAATATTATTTATTGATTATTTAAATGTGCACATTTTCGCTGAATGTGTCTGGAAATTAATGAATTATTAAACATAATCAATCATGAATTGAATGAATTTTTAAAGATATTTACACACCCGCCAGTTAGATAAAAAAAAATGGGAATAAAAGACATAAATTTGATGCAGACATTTTGAATATTTATGCGTAGACTGGAAGTTAAATATGCAGTGAGCTGGTAGTAATATACTTTTTGGAAGCACTGTAATTAATACAAGATGTTTCTTAGTTTAAATATTTAATTTATAGATGTAAAATAATATATAAATAATTTACTCTGTTTCATTATATCATTTCTCAGTTTAATCATAAGTTTAGAGTCAAATCTATACTTATGATTGTATCTATTTTTATCTTTGAAAAACTTTGCTATGTTTTGCGCTACAAATATTCGTTTGCGACAATATGACTCATTGGGCAGTCATTGGGCATAATGAATGACATTGATTGATGTTGTTGTTATGGTTATTGTTGTTGTTTTCCAAACAGACAAAGATGAGTAATGAAAATGCCATATATTTTCCCATTTTCCCCGCTCTTCTCAACACAAAGAAAACAGTCGAATCCTTAATGTTTAACATTTCTGGCACCACAAAAGATCTTGCATCGAATTTAACAGCATTTTCATAGCTTAACCAATGACAATAGACACGATTATATTTTTATTATATCTACAAATTTATGCATGCAACTCACGTGGCGAGATGGGCGTGGCTGGAGAGGGAGCGGCGCTGCTTAGAGCGCCAGTCAAATGACAGTCAACAAATCAAATCAAGGAAAATGCAAATGCAAATAAGTTAGAGTTGAATTGGACTCTGGATTGAATTACGTGTATGATAAAAGACAGTCTCGAAATAATCAACATAAACGCTTTTGAAAACCGCAAACTGACCGAATGGCTAACTGACTAGTTGGCTAACTGACTGAATGGCTAACTGACCAACTGACTAACTGTCTGACAGCGGCTAAATGCAGTTTGGTTGGAGATTAGCGCGAGTTGATTATTTGCATTGGCTTTAAATTGTGCAACTGTTGGAAGGAAAGAGGAGGGCATGGGTAGGGTGCTGTGGTGCAGCCAACAGCCACCGCATTATTATGTTAATGGCAACAAAATGCTGTTGCAGTTGCAACTTCGAGAGTCTCGCAATTTGAACGTTAAACGTGTTGTCGTAAATCTGCCGACAGCAGAGGAGAAGCAGAAACCAAATGGAAACTGCAAGAAAAATAAATAAAGCCTCTCGCTGAGTTTGACCCCCGTTGCACCAGCCACTCCCCTCCCTTTTCCCCTTAAACACATTGGAGGCCGTGGCATGTTGCATGTTGATTATTTTATTGCAATTGACAAAATGCAGGCAAAAAAGAAACCAAAAAAAAAACTCAAAAAGCCGCAAATGCAAATCTACAACGCAAAAGTGCAGTGTAATTGACCGCAACGCACAGCTGCGCTCTCTAAAACGTAGACAAGGCATAGTTAACCCTCGGCCCCCTTTTCCACCTCCTAAGCCACCGACTCACGCCCCACTCCGCACTCCACACCCGCAAAACTAATGCCGCAAATTAAATTGGCGAATTACGTGTCATTAATATGAACTGAAATATCGCAGAGAGAAACAAACACAACATCAGCATAACTTTGAATACTTGCTGAATAGACGATGTTAACTATGTGAATGTTATGTGAATACATTGTGAATGTTATGTGAATAACCCGTGAAAGACTCTGAATAAACGTTGTGACTCTTTGACATGAAACTCTCGAAACTTGTATTGTGGTCTAAAATGTTAAATATAAAATCATTATGTTTAAATATTAATAATTAAAAATATACAAATTTGATGTTAAATAAACAAAGTAGTTAAAACAATTCACATAAATCCACAAAAAAATATGTAAAGCCGATTAATTGCTTGATTTTAATGAAATAATTCAAACTCGATAAAAACACAAAGTAATTTTAATGGAACTGTGAAACTAAATTGGCAAAATAAACAAATTTACTATAGTACTGTAAAAAAGCGCAGTTTTAGTCTATTATTTATTGTGTGAAAAATAAATGTATTTTTTATTTATGTAGCATAGTAAATTTATATAGACGTCATAAGTTTATGTTATTTTTAACGACTTACGAATTATTATTGATTTGTCAGCAACTAATGCGTTCCCAAAATCAGTTTTTATTGCCAGTTCTAAATAAAAAACTTACTAACTTATCCAATTCCTATATGCATTTTTGGAGCCACTTAAAAATTCATATTAGTGCCAGAGTTCACATTAATAGCCATAAATCTAGCTTATTTACAGCGTAATTGCTTCTCCACTTTCTACAGAGATCAGAGATTTTATTCGACAACCTTTTTTGAGTTTTCTCAGTTTAACAAATTTCCCAGCTAATCAGCAGATCTCCTAAGAGAAACAAATAGCGCTGTCCACGAGAGAAATAAATTCTTAGAGTTGAAGATGGAAAAAAAAACGAAAGAAATTTGAATCTTAATCTTAATTATGCAAATCAAAAGTCGCACTAATTTGTTAGTTGTCGTCAACGCTGATGATTTTACATGATCATAAATATATATGCTGTGTATAAGGTAACTACAGATGCTGCTTTCCATATGCATGTGTCATATGTCATTGAGAGCTTTATCTGCGGAAAAGTCGGGGCATAAATTAGGCAAGAAGACAGGTGTAGGCAGCTGTGAGAAGATTGAGTTGAAGTCGATGGAATAGATACATATATATATCTACAAATAGTTGATGCCATGAAACTCAATAGGTTTCAGGAGAGAGGTGGGAGGACAAGTTGACAGAGCAAGAGACAGCGAAGGAGATAGAGCAGATAGTGGAGAATGTGACACACTTTGTTCAGCTTTAATGCCCAATGACATTGACGACATCTCCACTGATAAATCTATGTGAATATTCATCTAGTATGCTGTGTATTTACCATGAACACCAGGTGTTTAGCTGCTAGTTTGTCAGCTGATAAGTCACGTTTCATTTGTACACTGTAAAAAAAAAGATAGAGAATTTTTGCCCTTGTTTTAAAAGAGTTTTTTTAGTATAATTAGAAATATAAGTCTTGTCAGAGAATTTAGTAGGTTTATTTTCTATGCCAGTGCACATTTAACCCCCTCCCCACTCTATCCCTGCCTCTTTCTAATTGAGGGCAGTGTATAGCTTACACATGACATTAATTTGGCCAATTAAACTAGACTTTAAGTTATTTAAAACTATTATCTGCGCAGAGCCAAACCGCAGCAAACAAAATCGACACAAGCAAAGCTCCATAATCAGTTCGAACAAATCAACTTTCAAATGCAGTCCATGAATCTATGGAAACTACGGCAACTGCAGAAACCAACGAAACCACTGAAACCGTTGTAGCCATTGAAACCACCAAAGCGACCACTGGAACCACAGTGAATGAGAATGCGAATGCGAATACGAATGGCACTGTGAATGCGAAATACTCAATGAATAGTTGCAACTTTAGGCACTAAACAGCTGAAAAACTACATGAACTTTTGGCTAATGTGGCGGCATTCTCTTGAACTATTCGTAATGCTATTTTACACTAGTAATGTGGGTGTGTAGAAAGAAGAAGGAAACAATTTTAATACGTTAACTTAATTTGATTTAATTAATTTCAGCACACAACGCTTTACACGACTGTCGTCATTTTATGTGTAGCATTAGAAATAGGAGTAATAAAAGTAGCCTACTTTAAATTATAAAAATTAAATTAATTTTATACACCATTCCACTGCCGTCTAAATTGATCATGTTAGCTACACCTTAATTTAAATATAGACATGTAGTCATTTATGAACGCCCATTAGATACAGATGCGAACAAATATATTATTTTATTCGTTATTATGGAATTGTTTGAAATAAATAAAGTTGAAGAATTAAGTTTTAAAAACGTCTTAAGCCGAGAATATTTTACTTTTAATTTTATTAAATAATTAGCCACACTTTCCCAATAGTTAGCGAATAGTTGTTCAAAACTATACTCCACTTAATTCAATAAAAAATATTTAATTTTAAAGAAAATCTAAAATATTAATGACTACAAACTCAAGACCGCTTTTAGTCTACGTTAATTAATAAATAAAAGTTACAAATTCAAAAAATGTATGCAATTTTTAAAATTATTAAACAAAAACTTGTTTTAAACGGTGTACCGCTTAAGCTGTGAGTTAATTATCTTTCTATAGTTTCAATGAATTCTACTGAAAATAAAAATAAAACTAAACTAATTTATATTTTAAATGCAATCAAATATGTATTTCCTAATGATGCTTATTTATCAAACTAATCACTATCCCTAAAGGTTATTCCAATATTTTCATAGAAAGTAAGTACCAGTTTAGTACGCACAATTTGTACTCTGTCAACTCTATCTTGTCGATCAGTTGATCGGCCTGAAACAACAGAAGATACTCCCACCAACGATAAAGACAAGTAGCAGCTGTTAAATCAACTGCTGAATTCTGTAGAATTTCCAACACCTCTGACACTTTAGGGTCTCACTTTGGGTTTTCACATTTCACTCATTACCAACGGAAGTGGCAGGAAAAACAATGGAGAAACTGAACTGAACTGAACTGAGCTGTTCACTTAGAGCACGAATTTGTTGTTGTTTATTTATTTGTTAATGCAACTCACACGCACTTTTGCCAGGGGGATCAGAGAGAGATCAGTTGGGTTGACAGTTTAGTTGTCAGCTGTACTTAAGTTTTGGACAAATATAACCCAAATACTTCCTGCTCCACACATATATCAAATCGGAGTACTCAAGAGTGTTGAACTAAATTTGAGAGTGGATGAAAATGAAACTGTTTTCTTTGGGCTGAGTTCAAACATTTGGCCTCGACCTTATGAAGTGTTTTTGTACAGGAATCTCCAACTGACACTTGCCTGTCATTTCACTCTCCCTACTTCCCTACCTCCCTCCCTACCTTCTTTGCGTAGGTAGGACGACTCTGCTGAGAGACAGAGACACACACGGCGGGTAATCTCTAAGTGGAAATCTGTTTTTCCATTTGAAGTGCTCGCTGTTGAAAATATTAAAAAGCAATTTTAGAAATCTTTGAGTCGTTTTCCTTTCTGGAATTTCCTTTTAATTAACCTCCACTTGAGAGAACTTAAGGTAAACTTCACGATATTTGTAAATATTTGTACTAAATTTCCACACAGTTTTCCCCGACAGTTTGACACACACACGCACACTCACACACATACACCTCCAACTAATTACTTGCCACGCACTTGAACTAGTTTTAGTTGCCTCAGCCTCAAGTGACCGCCCACTGAAAATTTGTATCTTACAGATGCAAAGATACAACACTTTGAGTGTGCTGAGTGTGAGCCCTTTTCCGCTTGAGTTTCCTTTAGCAAAGATGCAGTAAAACGAAATCAAGTGCGTCTTTTTGTGGCTAACAAAATTTGTCAAAGCAAAAACTGAAATGTTTTTGGAAAACTGTTTGAATTTGATGTGATAAACACGAGTTTTCCAACTTTGTTGGTGGCATGCAACACTCGAGCTGGTGTTGAACGAAGAATGTCAAACAAAACTGCTGCTTTAATCAACAAACATGCATTTGTTTAAACAATAGCAACTGTTTTTCGTATTTTCAATTCGAGTTTGGTTTTCAATTTTCAATTTGAATAGACACACGTTCAGTTCAGCTGCGTTCAACAAAACGTGGCACGTCACATAGTTGTACAAATGTTTGTACATGAATTGCATTTTCACGCCACATAATTAGAAAACAACAACAATTTCCATTGAAATGCACAGCAACAACAAAAAGTTGTTCAGTTAAAAAAGTATAAAATTAATTAAATGCCAAACGCAACGAAAACTGTTAACTGGTCGGGAAAATGCTAATAATATAGGGGAATACTGATAGGGTAGGGAGTAGGGGCAGTGGCTGGGATAGAGTTTGGGGTTATATGCACATACGTTCGGGATTAAACAGGAAAAAACATGTCTAGCATATTCAAATCGCTAATCAGACATATAAAAGCGTGACCCATTTGAAATTGCCGATTAAATGTAGTTGGAGGGGGGAAATGCGGGGGAAGACAAAGGTGTGAGATGTAAGAGAGAACTGTTGATAAGCTAGTGAAAAAACTTTTAGGGAAAACTGTCAAAAGGAAGTTATTAAAGTGTGCTTAAATAAAATAAACTTTATTTAAAATCCATCAGAAATAAATAAAATAGAAACAATTTATATGAAAACTATCAATGAATTAAATTTTTATGTTTTAATTTCCATTTTGGCAGATTTTCCAAGCACTCACCTTATCAAAACTGCATGCAAATTGCTTATCAGCAAATTGAAGCCTTGATTAAAATAATTTGTTAGCGTTGTGTTTTAATTAATCCTGTTTAATCTATACACGCACACACACACATAATATTGAAGGGATGTGTGCGTGTGTGTGTGCAGGAATTTTGTTATTTTTTCACACCACTTCGAGCAACACTCACAGTTAACTTTGAGTAAACTTCACTTATCAGTTGAAATGAAATCAACGCACTTTTGTCACACTGTGCAATTTTGAATTATAATTTGCATACCGCTATATGCGCGACGTCGACGCCAGCGGCAACGTCAGCGACGCTGCTATTCAATCAATGCAATTTCAACTGTGATTCCAATTAGATGAGAACGCAAGATAAGCAAGAGTTTCGCACAGATTTTGTTTCGGATTGTGTACTTTATATTTGACTTTCTTATTGCTCACTCGACGTCGTCTGCTGTTTTATGACATTTGCAGATTTGGATTTGAATTTAAACGCCTTTGCTTTTAATGGCTTTACAACGCGCTTTTCACATTTGCATAAAACACACGATACGCACAAAATCCAAAAATTTACGTAAAATGCCTGTTAAATGACGAGGACGACAGTCCGACGCTCTGAACACAACCGCTCGCGACGAGTTTCGCTTTACAACTGGCGCCTTCCAATAGGAAATAGCAGCAGCACAGCCGGAGTCGGAGTCACACACAAACACACACACACTATTTTAAACACTTGCATGCAAGTTAGTGGCGGTATGCGTGTGCACGTGTGTGTGTGCGTGCGTTGGTGGGTGGCGGCTTGGATGCTTCGGGTAAACGAATTGTTATGCTTCGTGTTCGCCTTTAGTTCGTGCAGCAGAGCGGTTCGTTTATGGCGAGAGAGGGCTCTGGCCAAATGTCGCATGCGAGAAGTAAGTGCGTGTTGATTTAATTCGTGCATATTACTTTCATTATTTATTTTATTTTAACACATTGATTAACAGTTTTTGTAAATTTTAATAAACTGTTTAAATGTAAATATTTTTCTTTATACTAATAATATTTGCTAGAACACATTCGCCTGGCACAACAAACCGACTTGCTATAAACTCTGCTTGCGCTCATTTTATAGCAACGCTCTTCGGATGCCGGCAGACAACGGAACTTGTTTCTCAGCTGCTACGCTCTCATTGGAATTGGAAGTGAGACGCAGAACAGCTGTTTTTTGTTTATTTCAAACAAATTCTCTGTTGTTGTCTGTTTCGTCTGTGTATATGTGTGTGTGTGCGTGTGCGTGTGAGGGACTGATAAGCACGTGTTTTTATTGTCGGCGTGTGTCAGTGTGCGCGGGTGAGAATTGACGCTTTCGTCGCTGTTGTCGCGACACTGCTGCTTCCTCTGTCGCAGTCGTTGCCTCTGCTACTGTTACTGCTACAGGTAGCATGCGCTGTTAACAGTTGTCTTTACAGTGATTGAGCGTTAACAGCGGAAATTCACTGTTATTCGCTTATCACTGCTGTTATGCCTTGCATGACAACATTTCTGCAGTTTTTAATAAGCTCTGCTCTTTATCTTATTTATTTTACTACTTGCTCTGTTCCAAATTTAGCTGGCAATCCAATTAGCTGCATATGCTCAAGCAAAACACTGCCCGCCCCACGGACACGCCCCGTTGACCAAGTCAAATGATACGCGCAATTGTTGAAATCGGCCGCACAATCAATTAAAATTGAATTTAGTTGGTCAAAAAGAAATCATATTTCTATGAATTTTAGAAGCACTTTAAGATAATAATTAACATAGCTGAACAGGAGTTGCTCGATTAAGAACTACCCTTTACTTAGCTAAGCATTAGCATAACTTAGATAAAAATACTAAATTAGTTCTACCAATAAATGACTGTCTGAAAACATGAAATATATTTAAATTACAGGGTATGTTTAATTCTGTCAGACTCTGGTTTGCTCATATAACTTTCGCTTATTAAAAGTGTAATATATTTTGCTTGAGCTCATCTTTGTTTGTTTCTAAATTACAGGGTATCTTAGGGCTAGCTTCAGCTTTAGAAATTACCTCCCTGTTTGCGGCGTCTGTTGCAAAATCAGCAAATGTGTCACAAACTGCACGGGAATTCTGCTTCATGTAGAAAGAAACGCATTAATTTGGCTCGTTATGATTATTGCCACGCCCTCCAACCCGCGCGACGGCCCCCGCTGTATAGCCAAGACAAGCAGCGACATGTCGCTTGGGTGTCGACCATATGGAAATGTTGTGCATGTGCATGTGCATGTACACTTACTTTTCCCATACATACCTCATGATTAAAGGAAATGTTGTGCATGTGTGTGTGTGTGTGTGTAAGTAAATGTGTTGTGCCTTGAGTAATATGCCACAAATGTCTGAGAGGCAACAACAGTTGCCCCCGCACTGAATCCCTAGACTCTATACCCCTTGCCACGCCCCTCTCTGACCCCTCTTTCTCGCTCCCTGGCTGACTTCTCTAGAGAAACCACCGCCAGCGGCGCACGTTAAGCGAATCGTGCACACGCCCCATGACGATGATTAATTACCTTTTGGGTGCTGCTCGTTGTTGCTGTTTGCCTGGCTTCGATGTATCTGTATCTGTATCTGTGTATCTTTGTATCTCTGTGTTTGTGTGTGCTTGTATCTTGTGCACATTTCACTTATGCACGCTTGAAGCCAAAGCAGTCCAAGTCACTGATGAAGTTGTTTTATTCAACTCAAATCACAAATGATTTTCGCACACGTTTTTTATTTTTTTTTTAATTTTATTTCTTATTATTTTGGGGTTAGTCAAAGCTGAAGATTAAAAGTAGCTAATGGTAAGCTGCAGTGTTAAGCCTTTAGTTGAGTGCTTCATTTGCTCACTAGGGGGCGCTACTTCCACTATCAAGTTTCCTTAGTGCAACACATTCTGTTTTATTTTTCTGCAGGACAACAAATCGATAAACTTCAAATAGAGATGCATTTTATGCTTGAAGTTGACTTGACGAAGGCACCAGAGAGTAGAAAAAAGGGAAAGAGTTAGGGAGAGAGATGGGGAGTAGAGGAGAATGCGAGAAAGGGCGAAAATATATTTAGAGAAATTTGAAACCACAACGGCAATGAACCAAAACAAAAGAAAACAAAAGATAGATAGGGAACACACACACACACACACACACACAGACAGACACTTGGAAGTACACAAGTAAAGAACGAACAAAATTTTCAACAATTTGACATCTGTTTCAACAATTCCTTTGCTCAAAAGTCGATGAGGCATGCAACAAAAAGGACGCCACATCACGTAGATTGACTTGTACCCAACAACAACAACAATACGAGTGGTTCCCCCCACTTGTAGATAGGGAACTGGCATTGGAACTGGAACTGCCAACTCTTTTTTTCCACCCTGACTTTTTTCAAGTCCTCCTTTGTGTGTGTGTGTAAATGTGACAAATGCCAAGGGTTAATGAGATCCTTGTCCACTGAAATGGAGTTGTGTGTTAATTATACCAAAACAGTGAACCAAAGAATAGGAGTTTTAACGCTTCATTAGAGCCACAAAAGCGGTGTAGAGAAAACTACTATTGCGAGGGGAAAAAGAGCGAAAAAGTATCAAATTACACTATAATTTTGGGATTTATTTTAAATTGAACTGCGTTTTCTTGGACTGACTTGACTTGCATGAGTATAAATGGTATGTAGTTTATAATTCGAATAAAGAAAATAATTGTTAGTGTAAAAATAAGTATATTTTTGCATAGATAAATTAAATTTAAAATAAAATACTTCCTTATTATTGGTTATTGTCTCCAATTTTTGATTAAGTTTCTTAGTTTTCAAGATAAAAAATAATTATGCCTTTGAATATAAAAATTTCTTACTTCTTTCAATACTTTACATTAATTCTCCGCCTTGGTTTATTAACTGTCTCGATTCCCAGAAACTCCTGCTATAATTAAAGCTGATCAGTTGAGAGGAAAAGGCTTTAGAAGATTGCCGCATCATTAACACCAATTCGTATTTAGTTCTGTTCTGTTTTGAAAAATGATTCCTTGGCATGTTGGCCATATAATCAACGATATTTGGGCCTAATTGTCCAACCCACCAGAAGATGTGCCCCCTTTAAGTTGCTGTAAAAATCTACGAACTAATCATTTATATTAATTAACTGAAGGTTTTGCAAGTGAACTCAAAAACGCTTCACAAAATTCTGAAGAATGTCAAATGATTGATGGATTTTCACTTGACATTCTGATCGCATTGGCTTCTGAGTCATACACAATAACAAAAAACTTGGTTACTTTTTGTAGACACTCCGAGTGAGTCATACTTTGGCAGTGTAAGAAATCTGTAATCGAGAAAGGCTCATAAAATTGGAATTTATCTGCTCCAAACTGGACTCTAAGCGGAAGTTTATAGTCAAACAATTTGACAGCTGTCAAATGTGGATGGATCGGAGTTGGGGTAAAAACGCAACGGGATTAAAAGGTCGAGTTTATTTTGTTTTTTTATTATTATTGCATTTGAAACACAAAAAAATGTATGTGAAATTATGCAAGCAGAAAACATTTGAGAGACTTATAAGTAGCGCCCATAAACCATAAAAACCCATAATGTATGAGCACTTGACACGCATTAAAATACTTTTTGGATTTCTTTCTTTGTCGGGGCTTTTTCTTTGCTATATATAGTATAGGGTCTACTAACTGATTGATGGGGTTTGTCATGCTGAACGTTGGCCATGCAAAGAAATTCATTCTATCAGTTAAGTGGCGACTAATCAGTTACTAAATAAGTGCAGATAAAGCTATCAAAAATATTATACATTTAATATCTGCCTTAAAGTTGTTTTTATTGCTGATTAGTTGGAGTAGTAGCTGAGCTGAGAAATTTGATATAAATAAATTTAAATTTAAATAATTAAAATTGAAAATAACACATTATTAATATATTTCCATATTTTTTAAACTTTCAAAACTGCACTTCATAAATTTATAAGTTTTATAATATTATACATTTAATTATAATATCGCATATTTCATTTTTAAATTTGTAGGGTAACTCACAGTCACTACACTTTCTTTTCCCACACTTAGTTTTGAATTTTTTATATTTTACGGTAGAACGAGTTTTATGAAACATTATTTAAATGCTCAAATGCTGATAGACAGAATACTTTATTGAGTTGGCAATTTATCAAACGACAAACTGAGACGAATTGCGATAGAGATCGAAGAAGCGATGGAACCGGGACGGTAAAAAAAACCCCGCTGCCATAAATAAATAGTTGAACTCATACACTCGCAGCTGTCGGGCCACAAATGTCAAGCAAAATTAAGTTGATCATCACTTTTGAGTTTGAGTTTCAGTTTCGGTTTCGTTTCGGGTTTTGGGTTCAGTTTTTGCTGATAAGAGACACATGTTTCTGTTCTATTTCCTACTGAAGAACAGGACAAAAAAGGTACAGTAAAAACTGGCTACAAGTGAAACTGAAAGCGAGTCCAGAACTCAGCATGAAGTCGAAATTGCGTCACATGGCCGTCACATCATAAAAACTTTACTCGTTTCCGAAGAGCACAAAAAAATACAAAAAAAAGAAAAACAAAATGAAATGAAATGAAAAAAATATGTGGAAAATGTAAATGAAAATCAAGGGGGAAACACAAGCAAAAAGAAACATTGTGAAAATCACGTGCGTGTCGTGGTTTTTTGTGAACTTGTAACTTGTAAATTTATTCGTCACATTTGTCCTGTTCGTGGCTTTCATTGTGCCCTGTAGTGCAAATAAAAGAAGAAAAGGGGGGAAACCATAACTTGGCCATAAAGTTGGTCCAAAAACATCAAGAGGAAGTTGTCAGCATTGGCCATAAAGTGCATCAAATCATGACGAATATCAAACAAGCCATAAGTAAACCAATAAAAATCAAGTTAAAACTCATTTTTAATTCTAGAGAAAACTGGGGAAAAGTCGGTGAATTTTAAGGGAAAATTTAGAACTTCTTTTTGTATTTTTCAAATATTCTTTAAAATTTATATCGAATTTAATAAAATGTTAAGAAAATTAAAGTTATAAAGCAAGGCAAAAAATGTTTTAAAAATTATGGGAAAGTAATTTTAATTAATAAATGTATTTAAGTTAACCTAACATATTTAATTTAATTTTTTTAATATTATTTGAAATTTTAATATGAATCTTTATCTATGCAAATTTTAATTAAAAGTTACTAGAATTAAATTTAATATCTTAAAATAAAGTTCGAGCAAATATTAAAAATATTGAAAAAATATAAAAAATTACTAAAAGTATGTACTATATTTTTAAATATTTATTCAAATTTTAAACACTACTCCATAAAAATAATAGAAAGGGTATTTAAAAACAGTTTACAATGAAAACTTTGCAACATTTTTTGAAAGCAAAGATAAATAATTGTATGACGAGAAACCAAATCGAAAAGTCGTGTTCGTAACCATGTCCAGGTCGATGTGGCTGTCGATGGGGATATGCCGAACGTTGTTCATGTTCATGTTCATGACCATCCGTTCGTACAGGCAATGAACCAGCATGGAACTTGCTTATTTGCCGGGCAAACACTGTGAAAGGCCTCATGATTAAAGGATGTGTATTAAATATTCATGTAAATGTCAATTTAAAGCTTCTGTTGCCTGCGACCAACTCTGTTATTGGTTACGTGCCCTAAGCCAACCCCACAACAACAGCAACAGCAACAACAACAACAACACTAATAAACAATAACAATAGCAAGAATAACAAATAACGAAACGAGTGTCAAAAGTTGGCGACTTTTTTGTTACTGCTGTGTTGCTGTTATTATTGATATTGCGGGTGTATCCTTTCTGGGGGGGAAGTGCCCCTTTACCACCCCCATTTCTGTGTGTTGCCCCTTTGATTTTTGCCGCCATCGTGAGAGGGAGGGCGTTGGACAGGGCTCTGCATGAATAACAATAGATTTATTGCAAACAATACATAAAATGCATTCAAATGGAATGAAATGTCTTTGGCTCTTTGTACGCATGATTTTTATATTCATTGCTATACCCGCTATAGAGTGTGTTATAGACTAGAACTACTTACTACTAGAAATACAAATTTATTTAGCTGTTACTTTCCCAGGGCTCTTTAATATCACTTCATCACGTATTTCTTTGCTTAATTGCAGGGCTTACACAAGTCGAGCAGTATTATGTATAAGTTCCTGACTTTATTCATGGTTGGATAGTTTTTTATTTGCTTTTATTTGCCTGCAGGCGACTAGGCACTTAAAGGATCATTCTATCAACTTCCTACAACACAATAGGGAAATTGATTAGCTGTAAAAATAAAGCAGAGAAAAATAAAAGAAAATTCATAAATGTTTAAATTCGATTAATTGCTTGAAATCACTGTTTGTTTGGAGCCAATGAAACCCATCGCTTTAATTGTTTATCGGTGTTTGGAAACGTTAGCCAACACTGAAAACAGGTTGACAGGTGAAAACTGGGTGGGGCCCAAATATAATGTATATTTATGCCAGTTTAGCGTGCGTTTAGTTCGTAAAATAACAATAAATAAAACGAAAGTATTTTTTTTTTACCGGCAAGCAAATAGAAGATAACGTTTCACTTACTGGGCTCCCACTGTACCAAATGGATGAACTGCAGGAGACTAGCGAGAGGATCAACACGTCAAACAGCATCGAGCAATTGGAATTTCTGCAGTTTCTCAAGTCACTCGATGATGTGCCCCACGACATTGGCAGCGTGAGCAACGATGGTGACGAAACGTTCAGTGAACCGGAACCCCAGCAGGTGGCTCCACAGGTCAACTACAGCCAGCCCAATGAATTGGTTATGGATGCAGAGCTGGCCATACCACACATTACCATCAGCATGCCAAATGGTCAATTTCTGCGCAATGAACTGGGCTCAGATCAGGTCATACCAGAGATTAGCATCAGCTTTAGCAATCTACCCTCAGCTCCTGTGGCAACTCCCGTTGAAATACAACAACAAATGCTGCCTCCAACGGATCGAACCAAGTCGGAGCTGCAGCAGGACCACTTGGCACTGCAGCAGCATCATTTTGTCCACAAATTGTATCTCGCCACGAGCAGCCATCAGTTGACATTCCTCAGCTGGACTGGGCAGGGACAGCAGCTGCGACTGGACTACATTGGACTGCAGGATCATCTGAGTGGGAATTCGAGCATGTTCAGCAGCCACAACGTAAAGCACTTCATAGCTCATCTCCTGGACATAGGATTCGAGCGTATGGTGACCGTTCAGTTGGAGCGTCCTCAATTGTGTTTTGAGCACAAGAATTTCAAAGCTGGAAAACCGGAACTGCTGCTCCAGCTGGCCACGTCTAAGTCTAGGCTCTCACAGACACAACCCCCGCAGCAGAGAAATCCACTGCCTGTGCACTCAGTGCCCAGAACTATGCATCCCCAGTCACCGCTGCAGATGGCTCGTTGTCGGTTCCAGATGCTGCTTCAATACCACAACGATGTGCGGCTGCTGATGCAGCAGGAGCCGAGTGTAGAGCAGATCCTGCCACGACGCGGACGTATCAGCAGCAGTCGACAGCCCTCGCAGCTGCTGCAGCCAGCGCTGGCCGCGAAGCATGTGAATCCCCGGGATTCAGTGCTGCAGTTTGAGGTGGGACAAGTGCCCGAATACGCCGGTTTCTATGGACGTGCAGAGCCCGCGTTGATCAGTGAATTCTTTGCGGAGTATTTGCCACGTTATGGCTCCCGGGTCAGTGGCTACAAGGACATTGTGGTGGATGCCAGCAAAGCGAATTCATTCCAGCAGAATCTGCCCATTGGCGTTGTCTACTCTGAGGATGAGGAGGAGCTCGAGGAACTGGATTGTCCAACAGAAGAAACAAAAATCGCATCACCCGAATTGGCTACGAACTCAGTACCCGAAGACATTGAACTCGAACAGGTCATGCAGGAGCTGTGTGGCATTGTGCCCGAGGCGGAGGAGCAGTTGGACAAGAAGAATGCGTTGCCTGCGCTGCCCAAACTCAAGCGAAAGAAGTCGGCCAAAAAAGGTGCAAATGTGGAGATTGAAGCGGAACTCGAATCGTCACAGGAAGAAAGCACCGAGGAACTGATTCAAACCCTTTCCGCGCCGCTAACGTCTCCTGTCAAGGACGAGCCACGGTCCAAGGCGGGAAAGAATAGCAGCAAAGCACAGGAAAGTAGCAAAGCAGAGGCTGAAAAGGATTTAAAGTCTCCTAAAAGAGAAGTCAAGAGGCGTCGCTACGACCTACGCAACTCCAAATCGAAGCGATCCAACTGAATGTTGGATTACCATTCGAATATATATTAAGCAACAAATTGTACAAAAAATAATAGCAAAACTAATTTAAATGTTGTGATACAGTTGTGATACTTGAGTGCATTCAAGAGGCACTCAAAACCAAATAAAATAACGACATGAATATTGAATTCCTCTGGGGTATGTATTCATCAACATTTAAGCTTAGTATATTAGACCTGTCAAGGACTGGTCTAAAATATATTCATATTGTGTGTAGATTTATTTACCCTAGCTTTATACTCTCTGAGATCCAGATGAACAGATATATGGAAGGACAACAGATGCATGGACTCTTTTTAGGATACGGAGTCTCAGCACTCCAAGAATAGTAGTCCAGCACTTGCACTACTACTATTATTTCCTCTTCTCTGTATCATTTATGAAAATGAAGCTAATAACAATGTGAAAACATATAGGGAAATCCATGTGGGCATAATGGACACATCAATGGAAATAACTTGGAAAAACATATGAAACTGGGCACTAAAACGCTTATCAACTAATCAGATCTGGGACGCCTTCGTCTCATTACGACATAAGGCTAAGAGGGGCCATCAAACTGAATTGGTGACGGTAATATTATCTGACCGAAAATATCTTTACATTTAACGCCCACAAAAAACAGATCGAAAGCGGGTGAGGGGCGTGGCGGTACTGGTGTCTGACGGGGGCACAATCAGTGCGATGTTTACAAGTTTTATGAGCCACCAAATAACAAGACGAACAACAGCAATGAGAACTACCGACTGGTCCAAACCAGATACAATCCCATCTTAAAAGCTCCAAAGACTTCGATTTTGCAAAGACAAAAAAAAAACGAACAGAGAGAAATGTAAAAAAAAAGAATACATTTTTTTATAAGACACAGCGTGAGGCGAGACACGATTTTTATCGTCTTTAATTTGCTTTATATTTGATATCATATTTCACGGCATGTTCTCCCGGCCCCCAATGAAAACAAAAGCAAGTGGCAGATTTTTGTTGTTACTGTTGTTGTTATGCTCTGTTTTTTTTTTTTGGGACATCGTGGGTCTTTGGGCTTTGAGTCAAGACGTCATAATGTCATAAAAATGTCACATACTTTTAATAACTTTATGACAGCTACAAAATCATAAACAAAATGCTCTGACAGCGACATACACACAACAAATGCAACAAACACAGGCCAAGGATTGGGGTCGTCGCATGCAAATGTTTTTGTGGCCAAGATTGGAGCCTCCATCAATTGGGACTCGCCTCATAATGAGATGTGTCATGTCTGCCTTCCCAGAAAAACAACGCCGAGTTTCATTAGGTAGAATCATTGGGCATCATTGGAGGCTCCAATTATGAGAATGACACATGATTATTAAATTTGATATCAAGGAATCGCTGTGATTTCAAATGAGAACTTATGTTTGTTAAACGAAACATAAACTTGTCTATAACGTCGTTGGTTTCCAATTAGTTTTTTCGTAACCTTTTAAAACTAGACTTTAGCTTTCTTCTTAAACCTATAGACACTTGCGATCCTGTCTGACTGAACGATCTAAAGCAATCTTCTATAAAGGTAGCAGCTTAACTATTTTGTTCCAACTAAGTATCGTTTTGATCTTAAAATAGTTTTTGCTGGCTGTAGAAAACTGCTCTTTAGGCATTCATTTCTTTCTTATATTATAGATCATCATAAAACTCTTTAATACAGTGTAACTTCGGACCGTTTAGGATCCTCCAAACTTAAGATTTTCCTGATCTCAAGAAAGTATTAGCTTTTCTAGCTGGCACACTAGTTCTAACTGGTTTTTAATCCTGTTCCAATTTGTTAGCTACCAAATCTTAGCAAGTTCCTTCAACTCGGCAACACTTTACGCTAATTCTCACTCTGCACATTCATGTATTCATTTCGTTGCTGAACCTGAGGTTTAATTTCAACACATAAATTCGCTTTGCGACAAAGAGCAGTTTTAAATTATGAAGCCCCTTCAACTCGGAATGAAGTCGACTCGTCGCATAATAATGAAGCCACTGGAGAACAGCGAATTGGGAGTGATAAAGTGAGAGAGAGGGATAGAGAGAGTGAGGGAGAGCACAAGTCATACCCGTAGAGTTATTAAATGCCAAGTTATTTGTCGTTTAGCTGGAAATCCATGCAGGCCGGCCGTACTTTAAGTTTAAGACAAGACTGCGAGACTGCTTTATGGCTTTGAGTAGGAAATCTTTATGAGCCATGTGTATAAGGTTGTGTGTATGTGCCCTGGCCCGAAAACTTTGAAAAAAAAAAAGTGAGACAAATTTATTGGCAAAGTATAAATGCTTTTCTTTACGGTCTTAAGTTTGTGTAGTTTTAATATGAAGTCGTAAAGACTTTTAATGATGCATGGAAATTGTAAGACTATTTGCATATTCCGATATGTGAAACATGGGCGGGATTTTAGTTCGGTAATTCGTCTTTGGCAGACTGAGACAGAGCTCTACTACTTTTTATATAATTTCTACTACTTTTTGTGTATTTTCTATTGAAAGAATGAAATTATGCAAATAGTAGTCGAAATTGTATAAAAAGGAGTTTAACTAGTTGTATAATTTCTATGGAAAGCAGCAGCTTATACAAATCATTCCATAGATATTATACAAATAGTAGTAGACATTTAAGAAAAAAGTAGTAGAATTGGAAATTAATAAAAAAGGAGTATTTGGCTTAACTTTGTTAAAAACGTAACCCATTTATGAACAAAGTGAAACAAAATTTATTTATTTAAATATCAAACAAAATTTATTTCACTGTAAGCCAATCAAAAGTCGATTGCGAGCGAAACTTAAACAACTTGGGATTAAATCTTTATAGAAAGTAAATCTATAGTTTGCTGGTAGTAACGGAAAGTTATGCTTATCGTTTTGCTGTGTTGCAACTTTAAAAACTCACTTGCCACAAATATTTCGTGAAATGTATCTAGAGTAGAAAAGTTGCTCCTGCGAGTGGCCGCACTTGCATGCGGGGGGAGCGCGTCCTTGCCAGAGGTTTTTGGGTTTTATGATTGCGCAAATGCAAAATGCATAACAATCTCAATTGCACAAAATATTTCGCATGCGACGGCAGTTGGAATGCAGCAAATTGGGATTTATTTATATGAGAAAAGAGAGAAGAGGATGAAGAATGAGACGATGCTGGGCTCGTCGTAGCCTCCTGCCTGGTCACCTCTCTGCCCACAAGTTGGCATGAAAAGTTGCATCGTACAATAAACGAAATATGGATAAAGATGAGAATGGAACTGAACCTGGAAATGGAAATGGAGATGGAGTACCAAAAGTAGCTGTAACCCACTTTCAAATTGCTTTTTTATTTCCAAATGGATATCTTATGTGAATGTACATAAATATGAGTTTGAGTGGTCTCTTGCGAAATGAATGGCACGTAAATTGAGTCAAAGTTGTTTATGCTAATACTCGTAGTTTCACATGCAGCACCAAAACTTTTCACTTTGCCCTCCAGCCACTCTCCATTGTTGCAGTCAAAGTTTGCCACACGCTGCATCGCTGGTCCGAGCGTGCAATTAGCCACGTCTGGTAGTCCTGTTAGTACTCCTCCTCGGAGAAGGGTGTGCACATGCAGGCATGCGGTGTATTAGCTCCAATCCAGCGTAGATACTGATTGACCCTTGTGTACACTCCGGGACTGTTGGGCCGAGCACAGCCCTCTCCCCAGGAGACAATACCCGCCACCAGAAACTGTCCCGGCTGCTCATCGTAGAGCGCATGGAGTGGCCCTCCACTGTCGCCACTGCAGGCGTCCTTGGGATCGTTGGGATCCATGTACCCAGCACAGAGCATATTGTCGGTGATCAGGGCTGGACTATAACTGGAGTTGTGGCATTCCGTTTGGCTGAGAATATACACATCGACTTCCTGTTTGAATGCGTAAGAAGTCGAGGCAAGGGATTAACTTCGAAATGGATTAAATATGGAAATGAGTACATTAAAGTTGGGATGAAGCCTCACAGAAAGAGCAACAGAGACACTAAAAGAGCAGCAGAAAGGAATTGAGAAATTAATGGAGAATACACTTCTCCAATTGAATCTCCTCAATCGCTGCACAGACAGAAAAGAAATTATTGAAGTTAGGAGAGAGGCTGAAAAGTTGTTAAAATCACCTGCAAAATATCAGTCGCGGGTCCTCCCTCCTGTCGGGCTCCCCAACCGGTGACCAAACCGGTTTCTCCCTCAAAACTGGTACCAGAGTCCGGCAAACAAACCGGTCTAAGGCCTCCCTCAAAGCTCACCGGCTTATCGAGTGTTATCAGCGCAATGTCGTTGTTGAAACTTCGTGGGTTAAACAGTTCGTGAACTTTTACCTTGACCGCGTGACGTACCAGCACTTGATCATCTCTCTGACTGCGATGGTGCTCAAGGAGTCTGAGGGTGATCATCTCTGTTGGCACGCCCTCCACACAATGGGCGGCGGTGAGCACATGCCGATCACTGATCAGGGATCCAGCACAGTAGAAGCGGTCGAAGGCGAGTATGGCCGCCAACCAAGGATACTGATTGCGTTGAGTTTCCTGACCTCCGACGATCTTACGCAACATATTCGTGAATCCACATCGACAACTCACACATTCTCTGGCCACAGAACTCTCTGTAGTCTTTTCCGTGGTGGAAGTGGTTGAAATCGGTGGACTTTGAGTGGATGTTGGCCACAGTATTGTCTGTAGCCACTGGAAGAAGCTGTTTGGGTCCACAGAAGCGGCTTCGTTGACACTGCCGTACACAATAAAAGTTGCCAGTGCGCAGCAGCTGATGAGCTGTAATCTCATCTTGTTCACTACAAAAGCATTACTGGCAAACGTCTCTCGAGCTGTGTACAAATCGAGACAACTGAGAAGATTCGCTCTAGTTAAAAATCCTGTTTGCTTTGAGCTATCAGGTCGTTCAGCTGTTCAACTGACCAGTTTCTATAAAAATATTTAATTTCGTAAAATCGCCATCGTCTGTGCATTTTTCCAACTAACTATCAGGTTTTCACTTTTGCAATTTGCAAAATGCTTTCCAGCTAATGTGTAAACATTATGACCAGCATTTCTACTAAATATTTACAAGTTTTCACAAGTTATGAGTGCGCTTAACTGCATCTTAAAGTTGCCTTTAACTGGTAGCTTAAGACATTTCCTTATATTTTCCAGCAGTGAATAAAATGTGTCTTTTGAAATTCTATCAATATGCGTATTTCATTGAACATGTTCTCTGTCAAATATTATGCAAATGAGAGCGATTTATACACCACTCACTCCACTTCAGTTTCATTTCCCGTATTCCCTTCTCACCCCTCTGAGGAGACTTTCCCACTTGTCATTTAGGCCTTTGTAAGCTGGCACAATAATCTCTAATAGGCTTAGCATGAAATATTGACGCTTAGTGGACGCTTACTGTTGCCAAATAGAGTTCCGAAAGTGTTGTTGTTTCTTCCCTTCTTCTTCTTCTTCTTATTTTATCTGACTGTTTGTCCGTCTGTCCGTCTGTCTGTCGTAATGAAAGAGTCGCCAGAAAATTAGTGAAAGCAGTTTAATAATAATTTTCTTAGTAAGCCTCTTATAGTATAGTAGAGTTGACGGAATTTCGGACTGATAAAGTTTTGTCGCATTCAAGTAAATGTGGGAGGGTGGAGACTAATTGAATTTGAAGGGAATGAGTGGAGCAGGGGCAGCAAGGGGATGGGCAGACTGAATGATCCATAAATCCAGTGAACTATTGCTGCAATCCATTGAACCTTGACGGGGCATCAATTGTGCTGGCACGCCCATAACTAGACCCTCGGTTACGCTTCAACACCAAAACTAGAGCTATCAAAATTAGTGATGGCATTTCAAGTTCAGTCGTCTAAATGAATTTGATGGTTCATTTTTGAGTTGTGAACCATTCAACAATTTTCTTAATATTAAGAAAATTACAAATATTTAAAGTTTAAGTATATTTTGTAAGCACAGAAAAACTGATAAGCTAAAGGCTTTAACTATTTTCCTATGACATTTTCTTTATAAATGACTCGCTCATTTGAACTGATTCCGATCCAAAGCAAGCAGCACTACAAAAAGAGCGAAGGTTTTTTTTTTATGGGTTTGTAGCTTCTACATTTTTATTTCAATTTAATTAGCGACAACTAGTAGCCCGTAAATTGTCCAATTAAATAAAAAGTCGAGTCAATGCGTAGGCTGAACCCTCACACCCATCTCCAACTCTACAGGTAGAACCGAACTGGAGCTGAGTTTTTGAGATGGACTGGAAACTGCAGCAGCGTCAGTGGCTTAGTGGCTGCATGTTTTTCTGTCGCCGACGCTGTCACTTTTGATATTTTGTGCTCCTAATTGATATTTATGGAAATGAATGTTGTTCGAAAGTGGAGCAAGCATCAGTGAGATTTACATGCAACTTCTTCGGCGGGGGTATGTCGGTTAAAGGCGGGGGAATCTCATTAAGCTGCCAGCTCTTATGAGCACAACTTACACAGTCCACTCACAAATCCTAAGAGTGTTTTCTGTGGTCAAGCCACAAATCTTTTGAGAACTTGGCTAACAACTAAACACAATGCAAAAAGCAGCTCAAAGTAATTTCAATCCCTTGTTGCCCTTGCTCCCCTTCTTGCCCCCCATCGAATGGCCAACGCAATGAGTTTTCCACTTGACTAAGAAATATTGCTTAATTGCAGAAATGTAATAAACTTGCCAAGGAGCACAAAAAAAGCATAAAGTTAAGGAATCAAGTTTTGTGGTCTCATTTAGAGTTGCCGCATGTAAGTTCATAAACTTGAAACTTACTTTGAAAGAAGAAGATAACAACTTGCAAACAATAAGACTGCCAAAGTTCTTATTCAACTAAGTTCGATATCAATTAAAGCTAGATGAGAGCACTTTTACTTAGATTTGGCTGTAAAGAAGGAATAGAAACTGAATTTTTTTAGGAATGACGCTCTGTAAATTCTTAAATGAAATAATTAGCTGATTATTTTTGTTAAATCTGTACCTGTTTTAAACATACATAGTTTTGGCCCATACTCATAGGTTTTACTTAAATACTTTATGTCCTTTTAAATGAAAACTTTTTAATATATTGCAGTTAAACTATGTTAAACTCAGAAGGTTTGATAACAAATGTTAAACAAACTGTGTTAATGATTTAAATAATAAAACATGCAATTAAAGGATTAAATTAAAGCTTAAACTTATGATATGTTTTAAAAATTATTTTGTCTAGAATTGGCGAAGCTTTTTAGATTGAAAGATAGACATTAAATTTAGTTAAAGTTAAGTGAAGCATTTGATATTTATTTTTAATTATTTCTCATATATTTCATGTATATTTTAAGTACTAGTATAAATGACTTTTTAAGCAACATTTGGTGTAACTTTTAAGGAGTAAAACTAGCATTACTTTCAAGCCAAACTAAATATATATTAAACTGTGCATCTTTTAGCCATCAATAGTACAAGTTTTAACCTTTTCAACTGCCTTCAAAGTATCCCCAATTGCGTAGGATTGCATTTAAAACAAGTCTCCAAAGGAATACTCTACCTAGTGATTGTGATTGTATTGAGGTTTCTTAAGCCTCTGCCAGCCAAATTGCATACTTGGCCTGTTGTTAAACATGCGTTCGGTGCTGCCAGTTGGCTTCTTTATCTTGACAGCATCGGGCTTTAAAATACAAGTATAAATACTACGCTCTACAAATGTACAAACATACCGACAGGTCCTACTGGGGTGCTGAGTGGGGGGCTTTGTGGGGGGCTAAGTGGGGGAATCACTTGCAATTGCCAAAGCGGCAACAACTTTTAATTAAAAGCAACATTTTCACAGGCCACAAGCAACAAGCTTATTAACAGTTACTTATTTGCGGCGTAAATCTCCAACTGTTCTCTGCGTGTGTGTGTGCGTGTGTGTGTGTGATTGGGTGTGTGTGTCTGGCATTTAGCCGCAGCAAAAGCTGTCAATTGATAAACAAGTCAACTGTCACTTAGGCCCGCATTGATAGCTGCTTATCGAGCCCGAATGCAGCGAATCGAGCGACCAACGCTAATCAGGCAGAGTGTTCCGAGTTTCCAGTACCCTGTACCGCTCCTCTCCTTCCACTTCCCCTTCCCCTGCCTGAGGTGTCCTGTCTGTGCTTGCAGAGATGGCGATAAAGCCACGACACATGTCACAAGTTGTATTTATTCTCTGACTTTTTCTTTAGCCTGTTTCTTGCCTTTTTTTCTTGTTTTCGTTCAGTTTTTATTATTTTTAATCAAAAGTGGAAATTAAACGCGGCTAATGAAGATTTTAATTGCGTGCCACAAAATGCAATTGCATGTGGGCTGTAATTCAGCACTACACATACGACTACAACTACTCGTATTCATGAATACTTGTTCGACTTAGAGGAACAAACATGCACTGCGAATGTTTGACACGCAAACGCAAACTCAAATCAACTTTTACAATTTTCATTTACATTTGCCTACTTCAATTCAATCCAAGTCCCCTCATACCCACTGGTGAGCTAGTTACTCATACTAGTTGCTGATAATGTAAGCAGCTTAGGTTTTCTGGTATTTGGTCGTCTGATTGCCATTTATGACAGTTTTTCATAGGCTTAAATCAAAAATAAAACGATGTGGGCATTGCTAAATCTTTTTAAATTCGAAAGTTAACGTCAAGCCATAAAATGGAGTTAATCAAACAAAGTTGGCTTAATTAATAAAACGATTGAATGGCAGGATCAAATCTTTAATGAACTTTGAGTTATTTACATTTGGAGTGTATGGCATTTAACTATGGAAACTACTGAATAGTAGGCACTTTGACTCATCAAGCTCTTTGATTTGCTGTTGGGACAGCTTTTTAAGCCCCACAAAAAATGGGTCTAAAAAATTTAGACTTCCCTTTCCGCTTCTCTTGCCTGTCGCCCATTTAGCATAAAAACACAATCGACAAACAAAGAGGAAATGTGGAAAATGTCACGCTTCATTTGTGTAACCCGTTCAAACGGACACCTGGTGTAAGCCAAGTGAAAAGAACTGTCAACAGAATGAATTACACAGAGCAAAGGAAACGAAACAAGGAAAAATGGAAATGGGAAAATGGAAAAACAAAGAGAAAATATCAACACGGCACACAAATTTCATGATAGATACTGAAACAAATAGAATTGGACAGTTCGATTAGGCATACAAATGTGCAATTAGTTTGGAATTAGTATGTGGATTGTGGATTGTGTGTGGAAGGTGGAAGTTCACTTGACAAACGGCTGATATGAGCTGCTGCTGCTGCCTTTTGCCCAATAAACCGTAACAAATGACACCAAAGAGGAACTTGGGTGGAAAAAGAGAGGGTAATGCAGAGAGGGAGAGATGAGAGAGCGTTAAAGATAACACAGGAAACAATACAGAGAACTAACGAGCCATACAAACGGCACTTACCTCGCTCTATCCATCACTCCCTCCCCTCCACTCACACTGTCCCACAGCAGCAACTATTAGTTGCTTTAAGCCCAGCGAGGGCTGTCACTAAAGTTGCGCGTTTACTGCCGCTAATTGAATTACATTTAACAAAACTTTCCCAAATTAATACGCCATTTGCTCGACCAATGTCCACCACAAATTTAAATTTTCTAATAATTATGAGCAGTTTTTAATTATATTGCCTAACGGAGTGGGGAGTGTGGAGTGGGGGTGGGGAGCACATATACTTTACAGTTGATATTTAATTATTATTTATGATTGTTTAGCATTCTGCTAAAATTGATTTATGTGGTTTTCTCGTGCAACCAGTTTATTAATTTGTTAAGTCTGCGGCCGTTTTGTGGGTTACGCCTCCCAAGCCGCCTCAACGCCCTACCGCCCCCTATGTTGGGGCACAGTTTATGTGGGCCTATCATGTCGTGAGCTCATTACAATTACATATTAATTAATAACAATTTTTTTTCTGTATTTTGCTTTGGGGGTGTTAATGCGTGTTTAATAAAAATTGTAATTAAAATTTTGATTGCCAAGCCAAAGGAAATATGTGCTGTTAATTCGTGTAATATAAATCGATTAAATATTGATCAGCATAAACGTTATAAATGATCTGGCAGAGATTTAAGTGCAGCTTAAAGTGGGACGGGAAAGCGGTAGAAAGAGGAGGGGAAGGGAGATGGCTAGTTGTTAGTTATGGCCGCTAGAAGTATCCGGGTTACATCAACTCACTTTGAGCGAAACATAAATTCTCAGCTTCAATCAAAGCATTTCCTGCTTTCGCCAAGTTCCCTGTCCGCCCCCTTGTCACAACCCCGTCCTTTTCACCCCACTGACAGTGGGAAGACAATGCAAACAACGCCTGCGTGAAAAATGCAAATCAATTCAATTAAAACAACAAGAGCAACATGCAGCAGCAGCAACAACAACAACAACTACAATGCCAAGACGCATGCCTCAATGCCAATAGCCGCAAGCCACAAGAGGCTGTGGCAAACAACATGATGCATGTTGCAAGCGTCTGAGCAACAAAAGCAAGCGCACCATAAAGATCCCGCGTAGAGCTGTTGTTGCTGACAACAGCAACGGCAACGGCAACAACAGCAACAATGCCACAACACACATGCCACAAAAGTGTTGCAGTTACAAGAATTTTAATCAAGCGTTTAACACTAAACGCGCCACAGCCTCGAAACGCCGCAGACGCATAAACAATTTTCCAATTGTAGTTGTTGTTGTTGTTGCTGCTGAGCCTTTATTGGAGCTTTGTGTTGTTGCTGTTGCATAAATTAACTTGCCGCTTGTCTAGCCTGCAACTGCGTCTGCGTGGCACGATCACACAAGCCTGGACCCCAATTCCCCTCCTCCCTCGCTCCAACGCTCTTTTGGCCGCTTCTTTGGTTTGTTTTTTTTTTGCCGGTTTTGGCTTTTGGCTTGGACAAATTTAAATTTGCATGACAGTCGCACATTGATCATGGCCAGAGTATGCTATGTTGGCCTGGCCAACAGCATGTCTGTCTCTGTCTACTTGTCTGCCTGTCTGTCTTTCCGTCGCACAACTTGTAGACTCTCAGGATATATCCAACTGTGCCAACTTGCAACGCATTTTCAATTAACCAAAACATGCCAGCTAGTCGAATGGCATTTTGAATGCCTATTTCTTATTCTTTTTTCTTTTTGTTTGGTGCGAGTTTATTCGTACTCACTGTGAATTTGGACCAGCTGACAGTCCACTTAAGGCGCCGCCATAAAATCCGCCCAAAAGCCCAATAATAAAACCCATTCAATAAATCACAACAAATTAACATAAATCTTGCCAGTCTGTCGTCAGGGAAACAAACTGATCTCGTTGCTGCTGTTTTCTTCCCTCCTCTTCTTCTACTTCTGCATTATTTCATGTGCTCTTGTGCATCTGTTTTGAGATGATGATGATGTCGATCGTAAATCGTAAAAATTTTGACAAATGTACAAAAAGCTTCCTCAAAATGGGCAATAAAAAATTAAAAAACAAAAATGCATCATAAAAATTGTTTCGAATATGTGCTTAAAAACACGAGCACACTCACTAAACACACACGAACACACATACACACACATGGAGCCAATGAGAGGCCACAAAAATCTTTACTTTACTGCATATTCAAAAGCCGCAGAAAAGAGCAACAAAGTAGAACAAGAAATTCTGCAAAACGAAGTTTTAATGCTCTACAAAATTCTAAAAACAGTGGCAGCTGATAAATTATATATCTAAGGTAAGGCTTAACGTTAAATTTATTTAATATATTTTTATTTTTATATTAATTTGTTTAGTTTGATTTAGAAGCTTCTATTAAATTCTAATAAATAAATTTATTTTAAATAAACTCTTAAATATCTAATTTAGTAGAATAAATAAAGAATTTAATTATTTATAATTTTTAATGATTTATTTTGACTATTTATTTATTTATTCTTGGGAAAGTAGAAGTGAAGTAATTCATTAAACATTAAACTAAGTCCAACTAAAGCGTGAGATATGTTAACTAGAAATTGTTACTCTTTTTAATGCCAAAATGTTCATAGAATAACAAGTTTTAATTAACGACGACTACATATATAATATTTCTGTAGTGCTAGCTAAAATACCTCTTAAGAGTATCTCGCGACAAACAAGAGAAATCTAACAAAACAGATGCAGTTTTACACATGACACAAATGGCGCACAGAATGTATCTTTTAGAAGCCAAAATGAGTGCCATAAATGTGAACAGAGACACTCAGAAAAACTAGGGGTGGGCAGAAGGCAGCAGGCAGCAGGCAGACGACAGTGGGAGTGGTGTGTGTGTGTGTGCGTGAGCGTGTGTGAGTGTATGCCCCAAAGGGCCCCGCATAACGCACATGTCTGCAAAGTGTTAATGTGAATTTATGATGCATTACGCGACGTTGGCATTGGATATGAAGTAGGATTGCTCTAGGACAGCGGGGAAAGGGTGTACAGGGAAGTAGGGAGTGGGACAGCTAGGAGAAGAACCTCTGCTTGGCTCGCTGTTGTCGTGGCTTTGAGATTTTTTAGTCGCCTAATGAAAAACAAATTCGAAAACTTTTTATGATATCAAATAAAATTCTGGCTAGTTTCTAGTTGGGAAGTCTTCTATGGGGAATTGAGTGCAAAACGAGTAGCAAATCTTGAAAAGAAATTAGATATGATAGATAGTCGGGGTAGAGATAAAGATCAAAGCATCAAATCTAATGCACTTGCTTCAGTTGAGGCCAACAAAATGTTTAATAAGTTGATAAGTTCTGTTAAATTATAATTTTTAATACAAATAAAACATAATTTCATATGTTTGCTAACTAAATTGCTGGCTTTGAACATTTAATTAATATAAAATATTTTAAGTAGAATCATTAATTTTGTAGAACACACAAATAGCAAACATTTTCTATATTATATTATTAATATCTTCCCTGAAACCATTTAATTTCTGTCTATACAAATAAATAAAATATATTAGAAACAAATATTTAGTATTTTTAATTATTTAGAGTGCACTAATTACAAATCCCCTCTAATACCACCCACAAAACTGTGGCAAACTACACACAACACTCATACCCACAATTCACAGTTGCCACACCCCCTACCTCGCAGTTGACACCCCTTCGATTGACTTGTCACGCCCATGGCTTAATTGAAACCGCGTGCGGAACTTGGATTTCCCAATGTGGTTCAAGTCGAAGTATTTATGGATGCTATTAGGAGTAACAAAAGGTGCAGCTCTCTCTCTCTCCTCTCACCTCTTTCCACGCCTCCCTCTTTGCAGCGACAGCTTGAAATTTGCTGCCATTTGTGGCAGACAGCTTCAGTGTTGCACTGTTTGGGGCATGCCACATTACAAGTAAATTAAATTATGGCCACGCCGACGCCTCAATCAATGCGGCTAATAAACTTTCAATTAATACAGCCTAAAAATACATCGACCAAGGTGTGAGAAGGGGCGTTCCATAAGTTTTGTGGCAAGGTGTGGTATTGAGGCATGTGGCATGTGGCGTGTGGCATGTGAGATCAGTTTGGGAGATGCGCACAAATGAAAAACAATTTGCTCCAGTTCACAAAACTACAAGATCAGTCGAAAGTATTACTCCTGCGATGGGGAGAGGGAATTCTTCCCGCTGTTGACAGCTTCGCTTGGTGGGCGCATAATTTATGCAGTTCCAGTTCCCGTTCCAGTTTCAATTCTAGTTCCAATTTCAATTCGAGATGCTTCAAACTTTTTGTTTCCCCTTTTATTTGTTTGTTGCACACGCAATGAGCATGACGAATTTCGAAGGCGCTGCTTTGAAGTCGACAAAGTTCTTTTTTCCTTATTTTACTTTGGAAAAACTCCATTCTCATGCTACTTTTGTTCCTCCCAGCACGCCCCTTTCAGCCTCTTCTGGAGTCTTCTTATAAGACTCTGCTCTGTTTGTAGCTCGTAAATATACTCGTAAATTGCTATTTTGTTTTATTGTTAAACCGACAGTTTTTATTGAGCTCGTTTTGTCGACATTCGGTTTTAGTGCTCGTTGTCTTAGCTCCTTACCCGCTCAACAAACCCCCTTCCCACCACGCCACTGCCTTTAACTCCTGCTCTTAACTCATTTGATGGAGGCAAAAGTTGTCGCTTCGAGGGCCGCAACATGTCCGTAAATGAGCCATAAAGGTGTGCACAACACCTTCGGAGTGCACCCCAAGAAAAGTAGCTGTGAAATGGAAGTTTCTCCGGGAATTATGGGTTTTAGAGTTTTCTTGAATATTATATGTTTTCAGCAGAAAGTTTCTACTTCTATCTTGATTCAACAGTATTTTTTAAACTAGATGAAATTTGACTTAAAGAGTTAAAAGTTTGTTTGATTTACACCATTTAGTGAGTGTTTTAGAAGTCTGCTTCGTCACTAGTGATTTATTATCATGTTAATTTAAAAAATACACATTTAAAACAATAAGAATCCTATCGTTTGTGTATAATCATTCACTTTAACTCTGATTGACCTTGAATACTCCTACTCAACTCAAACAGAATTCCCTTTCCTCTTCTCTCCCTTTCTTAATGACATTTCCTAGCTGTCACTTGAAGGTAGATAACTCAGGAACTACTCACCGGTATGTTGTGTATATGATATATCAACGAGGGCTAATGCGACCGGTACAAATTGTGTTGGCTGCTTCTTTAAAAGGCCATAAAAGAGAACCACGCGAACTAATCACGCAATAAATGAACGCTCATCAATTCATGGACAGTTTGGTTGGGTCGGGTCTGGTCTTGTCTGGTCTGGTTGGTCAACAGTTTTGGCCATTGCGTTGACTAAACCAAAGCAGCCCCCAAATGAGCAACAGCAAAAGCAATAAAATTTATGTTAAGTAGCGCGGCCATAAATAGCCATGGGCCCATCCAAATAGGATGGGATGCTATCGAATGGAATGGAATGAAATAGGCTGTGATATGACCGGAATGGGATGAGAATGAAGCTGGCCTTGACAAAGGCAGAAACGAACCAAAAAAAAAAAAACGTGAATTGTCGAATGATAAATGTCAAAGCAAATGACATAAATAATCGAATCGAGCGCAAAGCAGTCGAGCATGAAAGCGATGTTCACAGTGAAGGGAAAGGAGGAGTGAAGGAGAGCGGAAGGTTTCTTCTCCTATGTGGCTATCATCGTCGTCATCATCATCATCTTTGGCTGACTAGACCGGTGACGGGCCCATAAAAAGAATCCTTTAACCAGCACCAAGTGTGGTCCATGGGCACGAGAACGAGCACGAGCCGAGCACTGAGCAGACAGACGACTTCAATTATTGATAGATTATTTACTGTCAGTCAGGCAATGACATTGCCCATCGTCCAGTGCCAAGCGTCCCAATCGTCCACTGTCCATTGTCCATTGTGCCTGACGATACCAGGAAATGCAGTCATCGTCTTCTTTGACTCTGCTCTGTACGCGACTTACATTAATCATCAACTGAAGCTGTTCTGTGCCTCCCTACCTCCCCTCTCGGTCTGTCTCCCTCTACCTACCTCTCTTTAGTTCTTCCCCCCAGCTCTCTCCTCTTAACACTCATTGTCGTGTGTAATTTGTAATTCTTATTGCGCAAATTTACTTTTTCGATTAAAACATTTCCATTTCACCTTTTGCATGCATCGACATTAGATTTGAATTTTTAACATAATCAAGAGATAAATACTAAGAAATTAAATCAGTAAAGTTAATTTTTAGAGCCCTTACTCTAAATAAGAGTAGAAGCTTTTCCTGCCCTATAAAGTGTATATATTCTTGATCAGCATCAACCACCGAGTCGATATAGCAATGACCCTCTATCTGTCCTAGAGCTCTTAAACTACAAGAGCTTAAGCCACCAAATTTGGAATGGAAGTACGTCTATATGTCAGCCAAGTTAAGTTTATTTCAATTTTTTTCCAAGACACCTAACGCCCCCTGTTTCCTGATTTATCTCGCACTACAGCCTGTTGTTAGAGCGCTAATCATAATCATAACCACAGAGGAAATGTCTGTTTGGACGACAGTCCATCGAGAAGGCCACCTAGGCAGAATGTAGTACACGTATTGGCCATGTTCTCGTTGTTAATTGAAAATTATTTACCAGCAATTTGGCCATGGGCCATCATCATCAACCATTAATGGCAAAGGCAAGTGTGTAGTTGAGTGTAGTTCTGACAACTCGTAGGCAGAAGGCAGTAGACAGGTGAGTGGACTTTGAACCAGTTAACAATCATGAATCAGAAGTATGCAAAATGTTGAAGAATCATCACCGTTAGCATAGCAAAATGGGAAAGGTGCCAGAGGGGGGTTAGAGATAGGTAGAGGTGTAATGGAATCTGGACAAAAAAGCATGCCAAAATCAGGTCAGAGCAAGCATGTCAATCACTCACATGCAGTTTGCCATCAAGTCCTGAATTCCTGGAAATTATTGATGAATGAGCATTGTGCTCCAAAACTGAGTATTCAAAAATGACTGGAACAATGGCAGATGCCACAAAAAAAGTGAAGAAAAAAAGTATACGTAACTAAGAGCAACAAGAATATCAGCAATCCATGATGATGACTTCATGTGTTGAGCTGCCCAAACAGAACTAATGATTCGGGCATGGCCAGCAGGCAATTTGGCCCAAAACGAAAAAGTTGCCAAGTCAGCGCAAGGAATTAAGATGGAATTTGAAACTGGACTTTCGTTGTTGATTTTCTCATTAATTCGAACTTGGCCCCCCTGCCGTCAAATGCAAATGATGCACATGCTCAGCTCCAGACTCGAGACTCGATACTCTACACTTTGAGAGTTCCCACTCCAGACGCACAAATCAATGAGTAATTAATTGAACTGGCCAACATTCGCATGCCGCATGCAATTAAAAATTCATATGCCATCATTCCAACAAGTTCAATGTGTGTGCTCGGAACTGCTTCAGACTTAGACGGACTTAGGTTGCCAGTTTCAGCGGCAAACCTGGTCCAGACTTCAATTTTAGCCATACTCTGGTTTGCAGTCAGTTTAAGGCAACACCGCATGTGGCATTCTGGCCAAATGTTTGACTTGCCTCTTGACTTGCCCAACATCTTTCGCATGGAACTTGGGACTTGGCTGTGGGACTTGTTTTGATCGCTGCCTGTTCACCGGGGTGTGTGGGCCCATTCCAGGGCTGGACAGATACTTGCAGCGGGGATACTGCAAACGAAGGCAACAGCTCAAAATATATGGTCCGTTGATTACCGCTTGCTGTGATTTTTGATTATGCAGTTTCCGTTCCTTTCGTTACGTTAAGTTTCGTTTCGTTTCGTTTCGTTTTCTTTTTCATTTTTGCATATGTAATTTTTTCCATTGGCTTCATACGCATCCCAAGGACTTTGTTGCACACCTGAAGCGTCTGCAATTTAATATGTGAAGCGACCCGTTGATAAGCTCTCAGCTGGTCTGCCTTTAAACATTTTAAAGTATGGAATATAAAGCAATTTAATAAGTAGTCTTACCGGCTTCTAGGCAAAAAAGGAAATGAATAGAAAAATTATAAATGATATATTATTTACTTTCAATTGAAATAGGCACACTCAGTATGAGTTGGCCTTCTATTTATCGAAATGTATTCAGTTCTGATCAGAGTTCTTCTTATAAAAAGCTCCAAACCTTCAATAAAAAACAGAGACCGAAGGCAGTACACTAAGACGGCTTTGTTAAACGATTAAGTTCAAATAATAGACTCAATTAAGCAAAGTAGACAACTCAATAGGCTTGAAAGTCATGCTCGCCAGACAGACAAAGTTAACAAAAAAACGATGCTTTGAAGAAAAATGAGCGGAGATAAATTACATTAAACGCTTATTCATGCAACAAGTTTCAAACGCCTCGAATTTCAATAATAATGGGAAAACAAAACAACAAAACCAAGAAACGAGAAAGAAACAAAGAATTGAACAGGAGAAATACAAAATCCGACCGCAAAATGCGCAATGACATCATTTGGCATCACTGTTAACTTTTTTCTCTCCTCCGAAGTTGACCCAAAAAAGGTCACAGGCCAGAAAGGTTAGAGAGAGAAAGAGATTGTAGAGGCTAAAAGCTTTACAGAGCCAATCAATTATGAGACACAACGAAATGGCTAAAAGGTAGCCACAACTTCCCTAAAAATAGCTGAACAATTTTAAAGTCGAAGAAAAAGTCAATTCAGAAAATTGTGTTTGTTTTGTTGCTTTTGTTGCTATTGCTATTGCTGTTGTTGTTGTTTTTGTAGATGCTACTATTTTGATGTATTGCCGCAATTTGTTAGACCAACGAACGCTTTCGATACGGGAAATTACCTACATGCTGTGAGCGGATCGTACAAATTAATTAAATGCCTACATGAACCATGTAATTCATAAAAGCCAAGAATGGACCGGACCCACTCACAAAAGGCGAAAAGACTAAAAACTAAAGAAGATCGAGTGCGGAACGAAACTAAACACGATTTGATTGCTAAAGGTTATTCTACTGCTGTTTTTACGGTTCATTTACCACTGGATGGAACAGCAACTTCTACTGCTGTGATGGTATAATAAATAGTTCTGAGACCTCATGTGGCTAAGAGGGCTTCTTGTGGTCAGAAAGCTTGTAACAAGATACATTTGAATCATTGGAGTAAGTGAGAAATGTTGGCTTCAGCTAACACTGAAAGGGTATATGGTTATTCCAACAGCGATTTAGGAAAATAAATGTTAACTTTGGGTATCTAAAGTAATTAAAATAGAGTCTTTAATAATGTAATACTAAAAGAAAGTAAATTAAATTTTAACAAAAATGTGTACATACATACATACATTATTACTCTTACTTTGACTAATCTACAAATACCCTACATAACGAGACCACGACTAATTCCACCCAACTCTTTCCACTTGATTTGCACAACATTCTGAGCGTGGAATAAAATAATTTTACAGTTGCAGCTGTTTACAGTTAGGTGACCTACATAGATAACACGAATTAGTTCTGTTCTGCTCTGTTCTTAAGCGCTGCTGATAAACATTCTATTTTTAGACAGCCTCTCTTTCAAAGAGTTATCACATGCTTTAGTGCATTTATGTTGAGTAATATTCGCATCATATACAAGGGGCGTCGGTGGTGTAATGGTCAGCATAGTTGCCTTCCAAGCAGTTGATCCGGGTTCGATTCCCGGCCGACGCACAAGTAAACTTTTTGCATTTCAAAATAATTTTAACATTATTAATACTCATTACATTTAAATAAAATTGGCAAATGTTTTTGTCATAATCATTTGCAGATTTACACAATTTTAACAGTGGTTTGTATGAAATAACATTATAATTCATTGTATATGCAGAAAATTAGTAATGTTAGCATCTGTCGCCAACCGATTCATGTCATTAAATTAAATTTCAATTACTAAACAATTGACCACAGCAAGTCTGCGATGTGTAAACTTCATACATATCTAATTTTGGGCTGTTTTCGAATTTCAGATAGCGAGCGAGAGTGAGAGAGACATTTTTGCATGTCATCAAATATTTGCATTCAAAATTAAATTATGCTGCCCAAGCGAACTGACCAAGTAAATATTTAAGCCAATAATATTGTTGGGCATTTGAGATGAAGTTGAGTTTAACTTACTAGCATACCAAGGTCGATGACTTAGCAAGTGGGGGACAAGTACGAGACTCACTGTCTGGATGACTGACTAATTAGTATGCCGTTTGCATATGCCAAACGCTTTGTTTGCACTAATTTCCTTTGGGCGGAACTCTGAGACAGACAGCCAAACTAAGATTTGGTCAACTAAACACAGCCAACACAAAATGTTGGTGCAAGTTAAATATTTAATTAAAATGCTAAGCTAAGACAAATTTATAAAAGTTGTACTCGAATGAACAGTTTTATAAATGCAAGGAAAATATAATTATATTTTTAAATTTTTTTTAATAATTTTCGTTTATAGTTTTTAGCTTTCAAAATACTCACTTTTTGAGTTCTTTCAACTCTAAAAATTGTTTTTTCTTGACTGTCCAAATTATTTAATAATTAAACAAGATTTCGTACCACATTTTCATATAAACTCTTAAATTATTAAAAAAAAATAACTTTTGCTGCATAAATATATTTTTGTTGCCTACTGTGTACTGACATTTTGGGTACACCTTGTACCGATTGCTCCTTGGCAGTCTTTTGATTTTGGTCTCCTGCTCTCCTGCTCTCCTGCTGTGCTCATTTGCTATTCATTTCGATGCTGCCATGTCTTGACTTATGCGTATTACTGCAAATATCAATTAATGCATGAAACGTGCGTGAAATACTTAAGATTTTTTCACGCACCGACAACTGAGAGAGTAACAGAGATCTCCTTGGTTAATATGGACTCGAACTGACCTTGGATTATTGAAGCCATATGGAGTATATGGCATATAAATATGGGTATTCCTGTGCATAGTTAAGAACTTTCAGACAGTCGAAATAATTGATTTGCTGGCGATTTATGTGTCTGCTTTGGTAGAGATCCTTGAGGTCAAAGTCACGCACACTCAGTCGGAAGCTTAAGTTGCTATCAAGTTGTTATTATTATTGGTGTTGGTCTTGTGGTTGTTGTGGTGCTTGCTGTTGTTATTGAGGGGACTAGTGTGAGTGTGACATGAACATGACCAAGTGCAATATGTAAAGCATGCTTGGATGCATTTGTAATCACTTTGAGCATCATTAAGTAAATTACAAGCTGCCAACATCAACAGCACATTACTTGTAGATACATTTGTATCTTCAACAACAACCAATGGGCGTGGTGGGTGGCTGAATTTGGGTGGTTGTGTGCTAAAGCCACAGCTCGTGCGGTGAACCTACACAAAGTGCTTAGAGTTTGGGTCGAGTTAAGTTATTTATGCGCCTGCCTCGACTATTTAATTTAATTCAAGTCTTTGACCATGAAACCGACAGTCCTCCTTCTAAAAAAAAAAAATAAACAAAATGCTAAAATTAAGTGCCCCTCGAAGTGAAGTCACTCTGTTTCATTCCATGCCGTTCCGTTCCGTCCCCTGTGGCACTTTAAACCAATATTTGTTCTGGTTGCCACGCCTCAAAAGAGCAAAAATGAAACACTGCGTTTTACGTTTTTGGCATTTCAATGCGTCCCAGCCACGCCCCTTCTTTGTGTCCCACTGCCCATCCCTCTTTCCTCCCCGCCCTTTCTCTTTTGCTGTCTGTGTTACTCATTTTACAGCTGGTAACGGTCACGTTTGTTTATTTGTTTGCTGGTAGCAAGTGGTCAGTTCCTTTTTCAGGGGTTTCAGGGCTGGATTCAGGGTTGGGGCTGCATATTTATAGCGCATAAGGTATATCATATGCTTCCCTTCCATTTCCATTTCTCTCTGTCTTTTGCTCTCATTGTTTGAGTATTTATTATGCTGCTGTTGCTTTTCTTTTGCTACTGTTGTTGTTCCTGTTTGTGTTTGCTCTGCAGCATCTTCACAGCTGACTGATTGCGGCCCAATATTTGCTTTTGTCTTTTTAGCCCGTTTTACTAGTCAATTTTGCCCATTTCCTTGGGCAAGTTTCTCACCCTGACCCTTTTAATACTAAAACTGCATAATTGTAATTTCTATGTCGATTTATAAACTTAATGGTCATTACATAAAACTACTCAAATGGTTTGATTATAGCAAAAGTTTCCTGTAGTTTTCACTTAAAAAATCTTGATTTATGTTGTTACTTCTCACGACCTGTCTTTCAGACCACACGCATATCAATCTCCACATCAATTTGAATCTTACAGATACAATTTCCACTACCTTGCTGCGCATCTGTATCTAGTTTAATAATGTCTCTGTTGAATTGCCAGCTAACATTCAACGAGCAGTTGGCTTTAATTAAAAAGGAAAGGTTTCTCAGCTGGCCAGAACCGAACGTTGCTAGTTCCACATACGCATATCAATTACGCAGACGATTAAGCCAAACAAACTGCCAACTGATTGCCAATGCATGCCATTGCCAATGCCAATAGCCGAAGCCAAGTCAAAGAAAAAGACGCAGCCAAAGTCAAAAGCAAACTTGGATGCACTCAAGAAAATTCGTATTCTAAAAAATAAATGGTAAATTCGCCTCACGACTATGAGATACCCATTATGCTCAAGTTTATCTCTATATTTTTAGCATACTATTGCATACTTTAAGGTGATTTCTGTGCATATAATCTTTAATCAGCTATAACTGCCAATATATATAACTAATTTTACTAAAATGATTGATTATAATAAAATTGATTCCTAATCAAAATAAGTGTAGAATTATCGAGATTACATCTACTCAAATCAGTACAAGGCATAAAACGTTTTCTCTTACGCTTACAACGCTTCTCTTCTCAACGCTTACAATATACCCTTGCTTTGCCAGTACTGGGTATTAAAGTAACGAACTGCTTCTAGTGTTCGTTGTGAACGTTGTCATCATTAGAAAAATTGCCGGCAATGGGTAAGAGAAGGAGTGTGAAGAGAGCGGGGTGAGAGGAAAGGGGCAGCTGATGCCGCGTTACGCACACGAACTGTCAACTGGCTAATAGGCGCAAAAGGAAACTGGTTAAGAAAATTGCAGCCTTGATTGCATGTGACCACAGCGCGACACGCACGAGCTCCTGGCCTTCTCGATCGTTGGCCAAGTCGAACGCTTCCAACGGGGCCTTAATTTGGCTTAAATGGCTGACCAAATTGCTAGTCCAACAACAACACTATGCAAATGCGTCTGAGTGTGTTTGTGTGTACGCTGGCGTGCGTGATAATAATTTTCCAATTTCATGCAATTTAATTTCCGTTGTCATGCGCAAAAACTTTTCATGTTATTTTCATTTTCCTTTTACACTTGAATTTTCACAACGCCGTTTAATTGTCATCATTTTTGAGGGGATATTGAATAAAGCGGTGAAGACTAATTGCATTTTGTTGTTAAACAGTTAACTGTTGTAGCTAACATCTTTCTAATCAACTGTTTATAAAGTTAACATAAAATCTTAGATACTTGTTAGCCAATTGTAAAATGTTCCCAGACGACTCGTGTGTGTTGAACTAGATAGCTTTTGGTATCGGACAGCGCCACGTGACTGCCGCTAACAATGTTTCTTTTTAGCCAATATTTCAACAATGTACACGTTAATCGCATTGCAACAACAGTCAGCCAAGAAGGCGCAGAAGAAGAATAGCCTGGCCAAGAGTCAAGTAACGAGCTGGAGGGAAAAACCAGTCACCCACTCGGACAGACCATAAAGTGGACAATTCATGGCTAGTTGGCATTGGCGGCAGTGAACACACAAACACACGAGCAACAAACAAGAGACAACTTTGTTCCCACCTTGATCCCAATCAACCTTTGGTGACACTACCGACGACATCCTAAGTGTCCTCATCCACATCCTCATTGGGAACCGTTGCCGTTAACATGACTGCCGCATAGTTGGCAATATATTTTTTTGTGTTTCTTCGTTTTCTTACTCTCAACTCAACTGAATTCGCCAATTAATTAAGCGGCACGAGAGAGAAGCAGTCGTTGTCCAAGGCATGTGCAGCTGCAACCACAACAATAACAACAACGGCAAGAGCAAGAACAACAGCAACACTGACAGCATCAAACTGAACAACAAATTTGCTGGAAATTGGCCATGGAGCGCATTCTAATTGTATTAGCCAAAAAGCACCGCAAGGCAATTATGACTGGTTGAGGACATTGTCGCCTGGTCATTTGGCTTCATGCCTTTAATTTCCGCACGCTTAGCTGGCGCCAGCACTAGAAAGAGATAGCAGGAAGCGGGGAGTGTGGTAAGAGCATAGAGCAAGTGGGTCAGTATTAAAATTTCAGCAGTTTTTATAGCAGAAAAACGCTAGAAGCAACGAGCACATAACTTTGGCTTACACATAAATAAATTAAAAATAAAACGACTCTTAAAATAAAATTACCAACACATACCCAGTAAAAACTATTTACATTTGCTTACTTACATAAACTCATAGTGCTGCATAAATTTACAGGGTATGTGCGTCAAATGATTTAATATTTTGCTCAACGCTTGCGGCTGTCACTTACGTATGTGTGTGTGCGTAAGTCTGTTGGCCAAATAATTTGCGGGAAAAATTTTAATTAAAATTGTTAATAAAAACACATTAAAAGACAATGAAAAAAGAGCAGAAATAAAAAAATATGAAAATAAATAAAACGTTGGAGAAATTCAGCATTTTGCGAATGGTGAAGAAAGATGCCAACTATTTGCATATAGAAAACTGCCACGTTCATTTGCATAGTGGCACATAGTAGTGTAGAAGTGGTAGTATTAGTAGTAGTAGTGGCAGTAGTATGCGTATTACTTTATAATTAAAGAAAAACTGGAAAACTTTCAAAGCAAATGTCTGGCAATGACGAGCACATCAGAAATAGCGAAGCTGTTAATGATGATATTTTGCAGTCGGCAAAACTTTTTTAATAAGTTTGTCAAATGTGCCACACACACACACACACACACACACACATACACCCATAGACGGCTAAAGAGACAGAGAGAGAAGGAGGAAGAGAATGATAGAGGGAGAGGCACAACAAGTTGGGCTGTCAAGCAGCACATAATAAAGATCCAAGCATTGCAGGTTGGCATTTGGCATTAGGCAATTTCAACCATTTTCATAGTTGCAGCTGCAGCATCAGCACCGCAACAACCACAGCAAAAAGTACATTAAATCCATGTAGTTGACCTTTAACACCTACACGAAACACCTACCAGAGTTTTATGAGGTGGGCAACGAATTTAACAAATTGCTCTCAAAGCAAATAAGCAATCAACATAAATTGCATTTCATTTTGTATTTCGCTTCTGGCCAGACATAAATTTTAAGCGAATTTTTGTGTTTATCTAAACAAAATGTATGGATGAGTTAACAAAGCTAAAGTGCATAATGTGCAAACTGCTGCCAAATATAATTAACGTCTTGTGTAAATATTTAAAATGTGCAACATAAAATGTTTGTTTTGATTACGTTACGTGAAAGGAAAAGAATTAAGCAAGTAAATTTAAGTAATTAAATAAGATTTTGGTTCAACGTCAACTCAAATCAAGATAAGCAGTCGCTTCTGTAAGAATTTAAATGATTTCTTTTATATGCAGTACAAAGTCGGTGTTTATCAAGGGGCGTCGGTGGTGTAATGGTCAGCATAGTTGCCTTCCAAGCAGTTGATCCGGGTTCGATTCCCGGCCGACGCACAAGTAAAATTTTTTTACATTTCTTTTGCTTTTTCAAATTTATAGTCATTTAACGTTATTCATTGATCATATTTTAATTCGTATATTAAATGATTGATGCGAAAATTACCTTATTTCCTTTAGCTAACGGCGTATTCTGATTTGCTGCTTTGCATATTAAATTGTTAATTGTTGTCGGTCAAATCAAAAAGTTTGCCCAATACACAAATTATCCATTAGAGGGGGCATTATCATTCAGGGCGATTAAACGTTTATCGATTGACATTGTTGGTGGTCCCCCCAGCACAGTCCCTTCCTCTCTCTCTCTCTATCTAGCTGTCTTCCTCGCTGCTTGTCAACGCTGTCAACATAATTAACGGCAAATGTCTGCGTCTGGCGGCAAAAGTCTCACGGCATGACAAGAAGCTATGCCATATCTGACGATGAGCTTCCCAAAACTGATGCCACTGCCACACGGAGGTCGACCCCGTCTGCTCACCTCCCCTTCCCTTCCCTCCACTTCCCTTTCCCATCCCTCCCTCTTTGTGGTCCTGCAACTAGTCGTATTGTAATTTCTACGCATAATTACACAAGTATGCGATGCCTATGCAAATGAGGCGTGGCAACGACTCGGCGCTTCCTGGACTTGGGGCGTTGTGTGTCCCATTATTTGTTGGTTATTTATATGTCGGGTGATTACGCGCAATTAATGCATCAATGCTAGTTATTGAATATTGAATACTAATGACTTCTGCCACACGGTGTGGCATCCACAACATATAATTGCACTCGTAAATTGCAAAGTCAGCGGAATGCTTAAGAAATTGCAATGACTGCGCTCTCCAGGGGAATTGGAGTAGGAGAATCAGAGTAGGAGCATCGCAGTCAACAGAGTAGACGCTTCATCTCCTGGTCTAGCCATTGCTGTTGTCATTCCGTGTAGACGTTTTCCAGACAGCAGTTTGGTCGCCCTGTGGCCATATCTCAGTGTCATAACGGACAGTGCTGACAGTAAATAATCCATCAATAATTGCATCTTCTCACTGGCTGACATCAAGTTTTTCCGGTTGCCGCATTCCGTGGAGGCTGGCTAGACACTAACCATGGCCCAAAGACCATGGTCATAGCCATGTTCATTCTTTATGTCAATTGTGTTGACATTAATCATGGCAGTTTTGATTGTGCTACGTCGGGTACTGCTTAAAACTGGCCACCCAAGGGTTATGGCACCAGAACTAGATCTGGTTATCAAGTTTGCGACAGGTTGTCGATAACCAGTAGCAGACTTGTAGAGCTACTTCACTCATAAGTCGCATTTGATACTAGACACATAGTTAATTATGATCTCAAGACATCGGGTTGTCATTATTTGAAATATCAGCGATTTGTTAAGTTACGGTAACGGTGGTTCTTCTTGGAAAATACTATTATCGCTCAGCTTTCGTTTTGATATGTGCTACTATATGTATAGTATAGCTATCGGTGTGTTTTAATGCAATTTATATGAATATATAGTTACCAAAAATACCAAGAAATAACATTTTCTTCAGTTTAATTGTTTTTTACATTTTTTTTGGGTTTATTAAACCAATTTTTTTTATAGACAGCGTCTAATATATTTCTATAGTATTTTTATAATTTAATTTAAACTAGTATTAACAAGGTAGAGACAAATGAACAAATTGAAAGTCTCTTTAAGTACTGTGCATTAAAGAAATAAAGCATTTAAAATCTAGTCCCAAATCCAGAGTTTTATATGACCTTCACTTAACCTAAGCAATTTAAACACTTCGTAGTTACTCGCACTTCTTAATTCACATACAAACAGAAGCCGACAGTTTCCTTAGTCTGACTGTAATCTTGGCGGTAAAGAACTGTAAACACACAGATATTTACACACATGTCAGAAAAACACACACACACATTCCCACACACACACACACTCTGAAACAAATTGTTATACACTTGATGTAGTTTGTTTATATTTATTTATGTTAAATATTGAAGTGCATATGAAGCCACTAAAAGAGAACGGCTCTTGAGAGCTGGGCCAAGCCTTTTCAGGTCAGCTAATGGCTGCATTTCGATGTAACAACAACCACAGCAGCATAAAGAGGTGCAACAACAACAACAACGACAACAACAACGATTCCACAGAGAACTTTTACCGTAAAAGTGGATTTTCTTTTGCGCCATTTTGCGGCATTTTACGTTTCTTTCGTGGTCGTTTGCCTGCATGGCTTTTATTTACGTTTTGCTTCACACAAAACTCAACTCGTAGACCCCTTTAATCCCCCCGCAACTACACTTCTCCACCACTCTTAAGTCGTCCTGCACAAAGTGGTGCTCGTGGCGTCTTCCATCCGAAAAAATGTTTGTAACCAACCGACAGGTAGCGCCAGGAGGCTGCTTTCCCAGCCAAGCGGGCTATGCATTTGGGTCAGGGTTCAGCGGCAGACGCAAAAGAAACTCGAAGCTGACATACAAATGTCGAAGAAATATACTACTTGAGTGTGGTAGGTGTGTGTGTGTAGGTGTGTGTGTGTAGGTGTGTGTGTGTAGGTGTGTGTGTGTGTTTGTGTATGTGAGTGCGTAGTTCTGTTTGCATTTGCAAGTGGCTAATTTTTCAATTTCTTTTTAAATCGCGAGCTTTGTGTGGCTTGAGCTCTTTTTATTAATATTCCAATACTTTGAGCTTACTAACACTAGAAACAAGTGTTCAAAAGAGCCTAAAGAGACCTAATTAATGAAAGCTTTTACTACAAAATAAGTGAAATTCATTAATTCCTAGTACACGAGTCTTGTAACTGATAAGACAGCTTCCAATTCAAATATTCGTTAATTTCTTGAATATGTTGGTAAAATTTAGTTAGAGTATTACGAACACTTTAATCAAGGGGCGTCGGTGGTGTAATGGTCAGCATAGTTGCCTTCCAAGCAGTTGATCTGGGTTCGATTCCCGGCCGACGCACAGATAAATTTTTTATCAATTTATTTATAATATTTAATATTAACATAAACAATATTTTAAGTAAATAAGTCGATAGCCTTAAGAAACTTATGTTTGCCATATCAGTCTATAGCTGATATCAAAACATTAAATTAATTGATCTCTCATGGTCAATTCTAACAATCTCGCCCACATTAAAGTGAAGCCTTAACAAGATTTACAGTTCTATGAGTATACTCAAGTTAAGTCCATCGTAAATAGCCCAGGGGCGCAGTTGCAAAACTAATCCACGCTATTGAACAGGAATAACAACAACTGCAACCCCAACAATCAAATCAGCCAATCAACTGTCGATTACTTAAGCCATTTTCAATCAACACGGCGGCGCCAGAGCTTACACACACACATACTCCCACAAACATACGGCCACACACATTCAAAGCTAACCACAAGCGATTTACAAATCTCAAACGCACAATAAACGCAATTACAAGAGAGAACGAGTGAGAGCAAGAGAGATTGGGAAAGCGGCAATTGAAGAGTGTTTGGAAGTCATAGAAATAGCCAGACCGTTATGTGTGTGACCGCAGGCAGTACGATTCAAAAGGAAGTGAATGCCATGCAAAATATAGGGAAACAACGAGGCGTATACGCAACGCAAATTGCCAGCGCATTCCGTCAATCAATCAATCAATCAATCATAGTTTATGCATGCCTACTACACCAAAGTGATTCAAGAAAACACAATTCGCGATAAGTGGAACATTTGCAATGCCAAAACATGCGATAGACACATAATTATTTCCACCGAAAAACTAATCTAAGCCACAGATACAGATATAGTTTCGGCTACAGATACATATTCGAAATTGTGGGTCTCTGACAAGTTGGCAAAAACTTGGTTTCAATGCATAATTTATGTCATATTACCCACATTTGCAACTGTTTGATTGGCAACTATATTTGTGCTGCATAAATCAAATAAATACTTGCAAATTGATTGCCACAGATAGAATAACCAGACAATAAACCAAATATTCCTACTCGTATCTTGAAGATGCAAATCTCTCGAGTTGCTGCAACTGACAACCGAGTGACACCGCAGAAGCTGGCATTTGAAATCTGAATATCAATTCGATTTTTTGTATCTAACGACAAAATATGAGATGCATTCTGAGTTACATTCTGTTTGGATAAAACTGGTGCACAGCTGTCCAGTTGTCCAATTCAATGCTGGCATACAACTTTAAGCAACTTCAAGATGCTACACTTTCTGTAACTCGCATAGTACACTTCCGGATTTGTTTTGATACGTTTATAAGTGGATTTACTGGGTTGTTGTAGGCGTGTTGCTGTTGTTTTTACAACTCCCTTACAACTTTCAGTTTCATTATGTCATTGTCTTTAACATTTACCGCCCTTTATTTTCCAGGGCACATCCGAAACTTGTCCCGGTGGTAAAATAAAGTTACAATTTTTATAACGATTTCAGTTTTTTGTATTTTGTTTTTTTCTTCATTTCTTTTCAGTCTTTTTTTTGCTGGCGATTTTCTCATTGTTTCTGTGTGCGCTCCTTTATCCCCAATTCATCTGTTTTGCATATTTCTTTGTTATGTTTGTTGTATTATTTTCATTTTCCTCTCTGCTTTTCTCTCATTGTGATTGTGTTACATAATCTCCGCATACTTTCTTTCCGTCTGTTCGGGTTGTAAAGAAAATCTGCTGGAAATTTATGCAAATAAGTTCAGTTTGTGCTTTAATTTGAAAGGAACTGAACTGTTGAGTGTGACCTTCGCATTAAAGTTGGCCAAAAGTTGGAAAAAGTTAACAAGAAGCGATGGCTGGACGTTGGAAGTGGCAAATAACAAATGTAAATGTGCAACTGAAATTTTATAAGTGAAAATTCTCAACAAGAAGAAAAAGTGTAATGAAATCGACTCCTACATACCCTAAATAAAAGCATAATAAAATCATCTACTACTTCTCAAGTCAAGCAGTTTCTCTGGAAATTGATTAGACTGACAAGTTTTATATACCCTTTCATTGTAGTCACTCAAATACAACACTCATTTTGAGATAAGCTAAGCACCTTGTCACTTATGAAAATTGTAGCACACTTTTGACAAGATTTCATATCTGTGTATCTGTTTGACTTATTTAAACACATGTCTACACATACGATTTTGCTCAAGATATGTTGAGTATTTAAGCCAACTTGTTTGCTTTAAATTATGAGAAAAGACTTCTGCTCTGAGTTTATTTTCAGACGTCATAAACTTACGCATTGTATATAAATTGTTCGAAATTGCCGATAAGCGGGCTGATGGCTGATGATATAAAACAGTTATTGGCCAGCTATGGCCAATGCTTAGTGATTCACTGGAAACAATTGGAAAGGTGGTAGCAATAAAAACTATTTCTCTTTGAATTTATTTAGCAAAAACAACAATATTAATTCCAGGAAATTGGTTTTTAGAATGAAATTCAAGAATGTTATGACTTTTTGTAATTTTTAATCGTAACACGTGTAATTCAGCCAATTTGTGAGTCATTAAAATCACAGTAACTTTGAACTTACATTTGATCAACGTAGTCTATTGGATAGATAAGACTTAACGGTGATACTCATGTTCTTGGCCAGCTCAAGGGCCATGTAAACAGAATATTTGACAAACGAGCACTAGGTAAGCTATCAGGAAGAACAAAAAAAAATAGAATAAGAATATTTGTTAAGTTAGCGTGACATTGTAGATACGCTACTATAACTATTAAGTATTAATAAAAATATAGCTAAAAGTAAAACTAATTTTGAGTTTATTTAACTTCCATGCACTGATAACATTTAAAGTGACCCTTGAATAAATTCTACTATACATCTCAACATTATCTACGACTTTTAAAGTGCAGATTTTGAAAGGAATATTTTCAAGTGCCGACAATAACACTGAATCGTAGCTGACAATAAGAAACAAATTTCAGTCTTAATTTGTTAGCGCAACTTACAAGTATGAGGAATATGTTTACACCGACTGGAATTGTCCTTTTGCTGTCTCTATGCCTAAGTGCAGCTGAGTTGAGGGATTCGGTGGTTAGTCGCAACAGTCCACGTCAATGCTACAGCTGCGAAGGAATCAGTTGTCAGCGTACAACGCGTCAAAATGCAACTGTGACCTGCACTGATCTGCTGGACATATGCGTGACTGTCTATGAGGACTGTAAGTTTAGAAGGAACAAGCACCTGTGTGATAAATATTAATGTCTCGATGTCTCGGTCTACAGTCAAGGTCAGTGAGAGAGGCTGCCTCTCAAAGATTTCCCTAGAGGGCAAATCCAAGTGCGAGGCGAAGGACAAACAGTGCCAGAAGTGCAACGGACAATTGTGCAATAATTTGGGACGCATTGACTTTCGTTGCATTCAATGCAGTGGCTCAGAGGTGAGTGTAACAATAGAGGTAATAAAACTACTAACACTATTTCCCACAGGATTCCAAATGCAATTCCGAAGGCGACGTGATAAAACCCTCGCAGTGCCTAGCACCCACTTCAAGTAATTCCTACTGCTACGTGAAGTCTGAGGGAGCAAACCTGCAACGGGGCTGTGCCTTGAGTGTAAGGGAGCAACAAGCCTGCCTGACTGATAAAGACTGCAGTCTTTGTCTGCCGGAAAATGCACATGAATCGGGTGCATGCAACAACTACTTCAAGTCTGGAGCGGCAAAGGGCAAGCAAATATTTGCTCCATTACTGGGAATCCTCTCGTTGATGGCTCTCCGAGTGCTGATATAATTTAAATTTATACCTTAAATTAGTCACAAAATAAATGCTATCACAAACGAAGTAAATCAAATTTTTCACTTGTGGGGTTTTCGGCTTATCGCCCGGGGGAAGATAATTGGTCAACACGTGATTGGCTGGACAAAGGCAAAAATACCGAAAGCGAAACTTCAATAATTTACACAGCAATACTTTGGCAAAGAAATTTGTATCTATTTATTTTATATTTAAAAGGAAATAAATTGAATCATTTCATACATATTTGTTGAATTTTTAAACTGAAATAAAATTAATCATCATTTCATTGCGGAAGACAATCGTGAATTTCGAAAGAATTTATGTATTATCGATTTTTAAATTAAGATATTTATTGTTTGCTAGTTGGGGATGCTTTGATTAAAAATATGCTGTATATTGGAAACTTTAAATAGTACTTTGGTTAATAACGGGACAAAGAAACTTTTAAAAGAATACAAATTGATGCGAGTGGATTTATTCGAGAATCAGGATTGACCAATGTTAAGAAAAATATTCTTTATCACCACGTCATTTGATTTATTGTCTATCTTTTGAAATATATATTGTGGATTTATTATAACTGAATATGAATATGTTCAAGCTGTTCACCTAAGAGTATTATTCTTAGTTGAACAGCTTGAACATATATATATATTTTTGTATACCAATTAATATACTAAACAATCAAAAGTTGGGCAAAATAATTACTAATACTTATAACATTATCTGTTAGCTATCAGTTATGCAGCTATATCTAAGCCAGGTGCTACAATATTTCCATCCCTCAAGTGTTTTTCCGCATATAACTGTCTTCGAGTGCACTTCAGATGCCGAACAGCGTATAAAAGCTGAAAGTATTGTCCATTCGTCTTACAGTAAAAGCCCTAATATGAAGGTTAAAGTAATTCTTAGCGCGTTGCTGTTGATCGGCTGCTCGACAGGATTTTCCAATGCGAATTCAATTAAAAGTTGCTACAGCTGCTATGGCATAAATTGTCAGCGAACTTCGGTGAACGAGGAGCAAAAATGTTTAGATTCTCTAGATTACTGTGTGACCATCTACGATGAAGGTATTTTCAACAATAATGAGTAATTAATTTTATAATTTATTTGATTATTCCCTGAGCAGGCAAAGTGCTGTACATGGGCTGTTCCCTGGAGATTCCTGTTAAGCTGCGTCAGCGTTGCGAATCCCATTCTCATGAATCCTGTTTCAAGTGCAACTCCGATCGCTGCAACAAAGTGGGTTCCGCGCATACTGCCTGCATTCAGTGCGATTCCAGTAAGGTATGATACACAATCTATTAGTCAAGGGAATTATTCATCAGCTCACAATTTTACGCTCTACAGGACTCAAAGTGTGCTGAAAATGCTGACACCATAAAGCCGACTGTTTGCACTGCTTCTACTGCTTCCAACTCATACTGCTATGTGAAATCCACGGCTTCAAGCGGTAGTGTTGTTAGGGGCTGTTCCACTGCTGTTAAGGATCAGAAAATCTGCCTAGATGATGCCAACTGCCAGTTGTGCTCACCTGGAGACATTCATGGCTGCAACAGCGTAAACATTTCCACGGACTCAAATGTTGGCAATCGTTTTATTCGTTTTTTGTAAAAGGTTTTTAGATGGCTCTAATAAATAATGTATTTAAGAAACAATAAAATATAATCTTTTCAACAAACTATATGGTTTTTTTTTTCTGATTATTTTAAAAATCTAAATAGGCAAATTATATTAAGAATCTAATTTTGTATTTATAGGCTGTTATTACTTTGTGAAATTCGTTGAACTGATAATCGTCAAACGTTTTAATATAATATATGCTTTAGATAACAATCTTTCTTAACTTGAAAACTCAAAATTATAGAAAGTTTTCTACAATCTGATACATCAAAAATTGTGTGTAAAATGCAGAACTCACCGTTGTTATCTTTGACACTTACTACACACTGCTAATTGGCAAGACTATCAAAGGAAAACAGTTAAAAAACATTGTACGGGAATTAATCCTAATATTCCTGCTAAAGAAACTATTGTTACTTGTGCCTGTAATACACATTTGATATATCGGTTTAATCATTTCAGAGTCACGTTCCCATCGCTAGTTGATCATCCTAGGGCACCGTGAAACATTCCATAAAAAGTATTAGCCTATTTGTTTACTTGTGACTAGAGGGGACTTAGTAAAACAATTACTAAAGTGCATAAACAAAATAAACCAAATTGTGATTTGATTGCACAATTGGAAAGGGTAAACAAACAAATGCGACAAATGACACGACTAATGTGCACTGTTTGGTTATCAAAGAGCTTGACTTTGTTGAATCTACAGATACAGGTACCACTTGATCAAATGGCTTTGGGGGACCGCACCGACTAATCAGGAGCTACAAGTTGTTTACACACTTGACTGATGACTTTATCAAGCCAACTCTGAAGTACAGCTGAGTTTATATAAAGTGTTGTCAGTTGTGCTCATCAATGTCTTTCCAAATGCCAAAAGAATCAGTTCCAATGTCGTTGAGCAGGAAATGCACAATTCTCTGCGTGTTATGGCCATTGTTACAGGCAACTTTGGTCCTTTCATCGGAGTCCTGTCTGTACTGCCGTGGCATTAACTGCCAGAGGAGTAGCTACCAGGCCACAGAGCAGTGTGTGGATCAGTTGGACTCATGTATTAGTGTCTTCCAAGGAGGCATGATTCAGGCCCAGGGCTGCCTAGAGAAGCTAGAAGGCAATTGGAAGCAACAGTGTAAAAGCCAACACAATAATCAAGTTCAATGTGAGATTTGTGTGACCAATAAATGCAACAATGTGACATCCAATCAGCTCTCTTGTTTACAATGTGTAGACACTGAAGTTCGTAAGAAGCTATTATTCTTCAAAAATCTATCTAAAGTAATTTATTTCACAGGACGAACGCTGTCGCACTGCACCGGAGGAAATCACTCCACAGCTCTGTGGAATATCTCACAGTGGACGAAATCTTTGTTATACCAGCATCAAGGATCAGATTGTGGAACGAGGTTGTTCGCTGACGTTGAGGGAACAACAATCTTGCCTATCCAATGTCAATTGTCAGCTGTGTGATCCCTTGGAAGTATCAAAATGCAATAATCACTTGATTGAGGAGACTGTAGTAACCACAGTAACGCCAGAAACTAGTACAACATCGACAACAAGTTCGACTTCTAGCTCTACTTCTAGTAGTACTAGCAGCACTACTAGCAGCAGTACAAGCAGCAGTACTAGCAGCAGTACGAGTACTACTTCGACCACCTCGACAACGACAGAGGCACCAACTTATCCGCCTACCAATCCAACTACACCTAAACCCAACAGTGCCACAAGTCTTTGTGTTAAGTACGCTATTGGTCTTCTGGCTATTTGTCAGCTTGTTTTTAGTTTTATATAATAGTAATAAATAATTCGGGAAAATACGTTTGGCTAAGTTTTATGGCTTTGGGTTCCCACGACCTTCCCTCTATCGCAATAGCAACGCTAATCTAATAATTACTAAACGATTGTTCATGTTCATAAATAACGTTAAAGCCTTTAGGAGAACACTTAAGAGCTGTTCAAGCTGTTCAAAATAGGTTCCTGATTTCGTTTAGCAACTTAAAACAGAGAGTATAAAAATAAATATAAGTAGCAAAATACACATGGTGCTGCTTTACTTGAAAAACCCGTAAGCCAAATTTAATTTTAATGGAATACCAGAAGCAAAATTAGCTTAGGTCACAGCGTTTCATAGTCCACACATTTGCCCGATAAAAAAATTAAAGTTAATGCAATCTTTAACAAGATTAAATTAGATTAGAGAGTATTATGAAATTGGATGGGAATTCGAACGAATTTGGGCACTTAGTAACACCAATAAACTAAATAATGTTAAAGAAACTGTGTCGCGAATTTAAGCAAATTTTATTGATCGATATCACATGTCAAACTTATCGAGCGATAAGCTGCAGTGCAATGAAAGGTTCGATTAACTGTTTCCAATCCAAATGCATTTCCTAAAAGGTTTAGTATGCCAGTATAACAATAAAATTGGCCCTAAATGTATATGGATAGCTTCTATATAACACATTTGTGCACTTAGATCCGACCTGCATTACAGGGTTATCGTAACCTTATCTCATCTATTTGCCAAAATGACGAAAATCGAACTACACGAGTATAAACGTGTTTTGGGACAAATTCTGTGATTATACACATACGACGTCTTTCGGCTTATCTTTCGGAATTGTTATTGCTTTTTATGTTAATTCCCAAAGTTCAGGGTAGTCGATATAGTCGGTATACTATGTGGTATATTCGGTGTACTAGCTGTTATAAATAACGGCGAATCGAAATTCGCTTTATCGGACGTTCGACAACAGTGTCATATAATCATAGTCGTTATTATAAGGCAATAACGTTGGTTCGACCACAAGAGTGATACGACTATCGAAAAAGTCTATAAAAGTCGCTGCCAGCCAGGCAACAAAATTAGTTACCCGATTCCAATTAAGTTGGTAATACGCGTCGGGTGAAAAAAACCCATTGATCATGAGACTGACCACAGCAGGAGTAGCTCTGCTACTTCTGGTATTATATACCAATAATCCAATTGGTAGGTTTAACCCAAAGTGATTCATAAGGATAATGGATGGTTAAAGTGAAGTGTGGATAAAACTTGAAAGTAAAAATAAACTACCAATGAATGAAACGATATCAAAATATGTTGAAAAGTTAAAGGAAAAGAAAAATACTGAAGCTCGAAATATGTTCTAAAATAAAGTGACTGTTAAAACATGTATTATAAAAAATCCTTAAGCAGTAATACAATATACTAAACTGTTAATTAAGTGATTAAAAAAAGTTCCAAAAAGTGTTTAAAAATTATTTTATTTGCGTGTTAGTTTTTAATTTTGTCTATTAATAAAAACAAATATTATAATCAAGCGGATGTTATATAAGATAACGCTTATGAATCATTATGGTTTTTTATTTAATTATTTATTGCTTATCTGTGTGCTGGACTGTCAGTTAAACATTATGCGCTGAACTCAAAGTGAACTCTTAAATTGATCCAAAATGTGTCCGATTTATCGGAAATCAAAGCGAACCCAATTAATATACAGTGTTTAATTTGATCATAACAAAAACTACCTCACAATTATATTAATTAATGTTGAAATCTGTAAATATTACTATTTTCAAGTGGATTTATTTTAGGATTAGATTTTGTACTTTGCCTTTTTAGTTGATTGTTCGGATTGCAGGTGGTCGCTTATCTGCTGAACATAGATTTATTGAAACTGATATAAGCAGTTTATTACTGACTTAGAAAAGCATCCAATGAACATTTAAAAAAATAAAATTTCACTTATATAACCGTTTATATATGTGAACTTAAGGCTAGCTCCAGCAATTAAGTTCATGCTGATTATGTGGGTATATTAGATGTTGTAAAACGATAGTGCGATTAAATAACCGACCATAAATAACAAAGCAATTGCTCAAGCGATAAAACTTGCCGAAAGATTAGCACCTAATAACTTTAAACTCTTACGTTGCTAGTCTAAAAGATACGCTGTACTACAATGAATTATGTGATCGATTAACATATATTTCTATTAAGTTGTAGTTGATCTGAATCTAGTCAGTATACTAAGAACAATTTGACGATCATTGGCATTATCTACAAGACTTACGATGACGATGACAAGTTTTCTCGGTTCGTCAGCGTTTTCAGGGTATAACAAATTTAGATTGTGAAAGTACTTTACACAGATTTGATTGGCAATCGTTCAGTAATCACAAACATGAGCTAATTTAGCACTGACTCTAACTCATTCAAAGTTTGATACAATTATTACCTAACAGTATTGCTTCATAAAGGCAGAAAAACCAATTCTTTATTGACTCATCATTAATTTTTCTACAGATGCGTGGACACACAGTTTTCACACGGGCCCAATAAACTGCTATAACTGCTCCAGCACCGAGCAGTGTGCGGCAAGTGCTGGATTGCTAAAGAAATGTGAAAACAATGATGCCCAAAGCTGCATAGCCATTGTAGAAAATGGTATTGTCATTAGACGTGGATGCAGTGACAATCTGGAGCAGTCTTGCACCTTCCAACCATGTTACGAATGCAGATCGAATGGTTGCAACAACTTGAAGGATACCACGAAGTTAGTCGAGTGCCTTGTATGCGATGCAGAGCTTGATGAAAACTGTGTACATGACACGGAACTGATCGAAGAGACTCGTCAGTGCAATGGACACTGCATAACAGCGCTCTATCCACGCACTAATGATGTGGGATCTCCCTTGGAACTAGTGCGTACTTGTCTCGATGATCTTGAATACGATGATCGCGAAGCCTGCATCGATGGCACTTTGGAGAATTGTGCTGCATGCACTACTGCCAAGTGCAACAATGTGGAGATGGGTGTGCGTGGCAGTTGCAATTTCTGCACCGACAGCAAATGCGATACTGTTAAGTCAGCTACGTGTCGTGCTGTGCCCGCCAATGGTGAGAAGGAACAGTGTTTTATCCAGTTGGATGAAGCGGGTGAAATTTCCGATTACGGTTGCCTCAGTCAATTCAATGTCACCGATGTCGAAGTTCTGCACAGCAGCAAACGCTTGTGGCTCTGCACCGGCGAGAATTGTAATGTTAAATCTGCTCTACCCACAAAACAAGACTGTAAACTCTGCAATTCCCGAACTGACATCAAGTGCGCCATTGAACCAGCTGCAGTCAGATCCAATGACGAATGTTCTCATATTGTAAACACCGATTGTTATACACTACTCCGTGACGATGGACACACGGAACGTGGCTGCCTATCCAACCTAGAGGCTGAGGATTACTCGCTGTGCCTCGGCGGTAGCAATGCCACCAAGTGCACCACCTGTCAAGGTGATAAGTGCAACGTTGAGGTAAGTTGCTTTAAGATTAATTTTATTTCGATCGTAAAAATATTAATTACGACTTATTAATTATTCGCAGATACAACCCGAGGACCGTCTTACCTGTCATGTCTGCAATTCCGCTGAAGATGAGAGCTGCGAATTATCACCTGACGCCGAATCTCTTTGCGTAGTGCATCGCCCTGGCCAACTGTGTGTATCCGCTTTAGATCTGAACGGCAATACGATTCGTGACTGTGGCGATACCCTGAGCTGTGCCAGCAGCGATCACACCGATTGTCAGAGTTGTTTGGGCAAGAACTGCAATACGATTAACCTGCAGCGACGCGCTGATGGTCAACCTGGTGTGTGGGGACAGCAGCTGCCCCTGACCTGTCGCAGCTGCAATGACACTGCCGCCTGTGAGTCCGGTGCCTCAACAGATCTTGTCTGTCCTGGCAAGGATGAGTACTGCATGACTGTGTTTGATGCAACCGGAAAGGTTCAGACTCGTGGCTGCAGTCAATTTGTGGAGAATACTTTCAGCGCATACTGTGATGCTAACGATGGTAAATGCCACAACTGCAACTCGAATGGTTGCAACACCGCCACTTCGCTTGAGAGCTACACGAGCTGCATCTACTGCCGGTCGAGTTTGAATGGATATTGCATTGCCGATGCCACAGAAGTCTCCACAAGGCGTAATTGTAATGGCAAGTGTATGACTGCCATGAGGCCCTTCAATGGAACCGATGTGTCGGAATTGGTCAGAGGCTGCCTGGATGACAAGGAACCAGCGGATCAGTTGATCTGCTCCGCAGGCTCGGACAAAAACTGTGTGGCCTGCGAGGGAGATGCATGCAATGTGCACAAGATTGATGTACAAATGCTCAGCTGTTATGTCTGTAAGGACACGGACGACTGCGAGGATCCTGCAATGGCTGTGTGCCTTAATTATAGTCCAACAGATCGTTGTTACTCCCTGTACGATGACACCGCATCAGTTGTAGCAAAGGGCTGTCGTTCCGCCCTTGACAACAGTTTCATCGATAATAACATCGAAAATTTGCATTTCTGCGAAGGCAACAATTGCAATTCGTTCGACAACCAGCCCAAGATCAATAAATGCTCCGTCTGCTCTTCTTTGGATGACGAGAACTGTGCTGTCGATCCTAGCAAGATCGTCGATTATCATACCTGCAATGTCCTGCCCAACACTGGCTGCATGACTCGTGTGCATTCGGGTGAGTTAACTCCCATTTATAGAACAAAGTCTATCCTACCCCAACTAATATATGAATTTATATTTTACCAATACCGTCTTCTTCCAAACTTTCAGACGGCTCCACGCAGCGCGGTTGTGTAAGCAGCTTGGCCACCAGTTCGCTCAGGGCTTGCCTGAAGGGCGAGGGCAACTGCGAGGTGTGCGAGGGGGATATGTGCAACAATAACATATATCCAGCTGATCGTAAACAATGTCAACGCTGTAACTCCAAAGATGATCCCACCTGCGAGTCTGCGCCCAACGCCGCAAGCGTGTGTCTTCGTTATGATGAGTCCCAGGGCTGCAGTGCCAAGTTAGTGAATGGCGCCACCTATCGTGGTTGTCAGACGGAGTTCATTTGCGATGATTCGGACAAACAGTACTGTCGTAACTGCCAAGGAGACAACTGCAATGTGGTTGATCTGCAGATGCTGAACATTGGATACCCTGGAAAATGGGTGACTCCACCAGTTAATTGCTACACCTGTGAGGGAGCTGACTGCCAGGGAACCAGTCTGGGACCCCTGCAGAAGTGCGTCAACAACAATGAACAGAACTGTGCCACAGTCTTTGCCACCAACGGAGACGTTGTACTCAGGGCCTGCTCCGATAAACTGTACAACCACACGGACCTAACCCAGTACTGCGATGAGTCGCCCGAAAGTTGCAAATTCTGCAAGTCATCGGCTTGTAATAATGCCAGAACCATGGACACTTTTGTGGACTGTCTGTTTTGCGATGGCACTGACCAAGCCTCCTGTGTTCGCAGCGTAGGCGATATTACGCGAAAAGTCTCCTGTCACGGCAGCTGCTTCACTGGACTCTATCCACGTTCCAAGGTGGAGGAAGACTCTCCCCTGGAACTGGCTCGCGGATGTCTCGATGACCTAGAGTTGGATGATCGCGAGGCTTGTTCTGCTGGCAAGTTGGACAATTGTTTGGCCTGCACCGGGGCAGCCTGCAATAAGGAGGATGTGGTAAAGGATCGTCTCAGCTGCAACTACTGCGCCGATGCGGATTGCAAGGAAGTTAGTGCCTTGACCTGTGTCTCCTATCGTAACAACGACCAGTGTTATATTCATGTGGGTGACCGCAAGATCGAGAGTATGGGCTGTGCCAGTGATTTGGAGAGCAGCTTCTTCCAAGCAAACCGACGCGACTTGCATCTCTGCAGCGGCAACAACTGCAACACCAAGGACGTAATCAATGAGGTTGGCTTTGCGTGCACGTACTGTAACTCCACGACTGAACCAAACTGTATTGCTGGGAATTCTGCCGTTGCTCCTGCGTGTCAGCACTACCTTTATCCCGATTGTTACACGCACATCACAACAGGTAAGATCGCAATCATTAACTTCCTTTTAAAGGAAATCTTTTATAATTGTCTTAGAGTTATTGTAATACGTTTCTGCTTGCTACCAACAGATGGCGTGGTGGTGCGTGGCTGCCTGATGGACACAAGCGACGAACTCTTCGACGACTGCATGAGCGGCACAAGTTCCACCTGTAAGGTTTGCAGTGCAAGCAACTGTAACAACGAAGTTTACCCCTCGGAGTGGCAGAGCTGCCTGCGCTGTGATTCCAAAAATGACGAGGACTGCGAACAGAAACCCGCGACCTACGCCAGCTACTGTCCCTACTATGAGGCAGGCGACGCCTGTGTCACCAGCCTGGATAAGGGACGTACTCGTCGTGGCTGCCGCTCGGAGATGCAGTGCGATGAGAGCCAAGTTGGCAATTGCCGCGTCTGCGAGGGCAAGGACTGCAATACGATCAACTTGGCAGCCGGGTATGTGGGAGAGCCGGGCAAGTGGCAGGATTTGCCACTTAGCTGTCACGTTTGCACCGATGCGGCTAGCTGTGCCACTCTTGGCACCCCGTCAACCTGTACTGGCAACAACAAACAGCTCTGCAGTACCGTCTTTGATGCGACAGGTAAGGTGACAGCCCGTGGCTGCAGTGACTCCATCCAAACGGAGCATGGCAGCTACTGTGAGGCCAACGATGGCAACTGTCAGCAGTGCAAATCGAATGGTTGCAACAATGCCCAGAGCATGGAATCTTACGTCGAGTGTTACCACTGTGATGCCGAAGTGGACCCTACCTGTGCCTATGGAACTCCCAAGCAGACACGCAAGTGTCAGGGAGGCTGCATGACGGGCATGTATCCACGTAGCTCCTCACCGGACTCGGCGCTGCTGCCGACGCGTGGCTGCCTGGACGATCTGGAGTCGGCTGATCAGCAACTTTGCTCAGCTGGAGATCACAGGAGCTGCAAGGCCTGCACGGGAAGCTTATGCAATGGAGGTGACATCTTGGAGACGCCGCAAGAGTGCTTCCATTGTTCGTCGGAGGATTGCGTAGAAATGGAACCCGCCAGGTGTGTGGCCTACAAGGAGAAGCTTCAGTGCTTTACCGCCTGGGAGGAAAACAACATAGTACATATGGGCTGTTCCAGTGAATTTGAGACACATGTCATCGACGAGCTGATTGCCCAGAAGCGTGTTATTGTTTGCGATGGCCAAAACTGCAATGATCCCAACAAACCTAATACACCCAACACCTGTCAACAGTGCAGCTCCGTCAACGACACCAGATGTGCCACGAATCCTAATCAACTGTTTTCTACCGATATCTGCAGTGAGATGCCCTACACCCAATGTGTTACACACATTGATGCCGCTGGCGTTACGACCCGTGGATGTCTTTCCGACCTAGAGAGCACGGACTTTACCGGTTGTCTGTCCGGTAGCTCAAATCTCTGCGAGATCTGCACCGGCACCAATTGTAATGGTTTGAGCGTTTTTCCGGCCGATCGCCGTAAATGTCACCAATGTGACTCGAAGAGCAATTCCCTTTGTGCCACTGCTCCCAACAGCGGTAGCGTTTGTCCCATTTACAAGGAAGACGAAAGCTGTGTGACAACACATCTCGATGGTGTCACCTATCGCGGTTGCAGCACCAGCTTAAGCTGTGAGGATCCCAGCGACACAAGCACCTGTCGAGTGTGTGAAAAGGATAACTGCAACACGGTCGACCTGGAGCGTCTGAATGTGCATGGCCACCCTGGAATCTGGCAAGAGACACCCATTAAATGCTTAGCCTGTGCCAATGCAGAGGAGTGCAAGAACGGTGGTGGCAGCCTTAAAGAGTGTACGGGCAGCGATAACTGCGTTACTGTTTTCGATGACTCTGACGCTGTGACGTCACGCAGCTGCTATTCAGCATTGGACAACACTGGCGCCAGTTATTGTGATGAGCACCCCGAAAGTTGTCCTCGCTGCAATTCAAATGGCTGCAACTTGGCTGATACACTGAAATCCTACATGGAATGCCTTGTCTGCGATTCTGAATCGAATTTGGATTGTGTTGATGACGTCACCAAGGTCACTAAGACGCGTCAGTGCTACAAAGGTTGTATGACCGCATTCCGTGCTCTGTTCGATGAAACTACCAATCCCAGCTATGCGCTTGTCCGTAACTGCCAGGACGATATGGAAGCAAAGGACAGCGAAACTTGTGAGTCAAATAAGTTGTGTACACAGTGCAACAGTGACAAGTGCAACAAGGACGATATAGTGACTGATCGACTAAGCTGTCTCACCTGCGAGGGTGACTGCCAATCTCCCAAGCCTGCGAGTTGCGCCACCTATCGGTCGGATGATCAGTGCTACATTGAGTTCAACGAGTATCGAAGCGTAGAGAGCCAGGGATGTCTTAGTAGGTTCAGTAACGAGGATATCTACCTACTGAAGAGTTCCCAGCGTCTGAACACCTGCGAGGGCAAGGACTGCAATACAATTGATTCTCTGCCAGAATCTCAGACCTGTGTACTCTGCAGTTCTCGCACCGATCGCAATTGTGCCGTCAATCCTGACAGTGTCACAAGCTCCACAAGCTGTCAGCTCTTGGGATTGCCAGAATGTTATTCTCGTGTCTTGGACGATGGCTCCACGGAGCGTGGTTGCCTCTCCAGTCTCGAGGGTGATCAATTCCTTGCTTGCTACAATGGCACAGCCACTGGATGTTCTTCTTGCCTGGGCGAGTCCTGCAACAAGCAAGTCTATCCCACAGATCGCACCTCTTGCCACATTTGCAACTCAGACACCGACGTGAACTGCGAGTCTGCCCCCAACAGTCTCTCGGTCTGCCCCATCTATGCACCTGGAGACAGCTGTGTGACCAACCTACGAGGTGGCATCACCTACAGAAGCTGCGCCAGCTCCCTGAGCTGCGAGCCCAACAGCAAGAGCTGCGTCTACTGCGAAGGCGAAGGTTGCAATAAGGTTGATTTATCCGGTTATGACGATGACAATCATGGCAAGTGGCAGGATCTGCCACTGACCTGTCTAAGCTGCAAGGATGCCGACTGTCAGGCAGCCAGCATCGCCAGCGAACGCTGTGTGGACAACAACGAACAGGACTGTGTGACCGTGTTCAACGACGCTGGAGTTGTGATTCGTCGTGGCTGTGAGGATGCCATTGAGCAGGAGCAGGAGATGGCTACCTACTGTGGTAGCAATGCCGCGAAATGTCCAGTTTGCAAGTCAAACGACTGTAATAATGCGACAGCAGTAACCGAGTATACGAGCTGCATCTACTGTGACTCCCAGAAGGATCTGTCCTGTCTCTGGGATCCCACAAACGCCAAGCACAAGCGTCGTCAGTGCAATGGCCACTGCATGTCTGCCCTCCATGGTGCCGAGGAGTCTGGTCTTGATCTTATCCGCACCTGTTTAAATGACAAAGAGTCGGCGGATCAACAGAAATGCATCGACAACAAAGACGCCAACTGCGTGGCCTGCAAGGGCGAAGCCTGCAATATACAAACGCTGCCTGCTGAACGCACTAGCTGCTACCATTGCGAGAATGGAGATTGCGAGGACCCAACACCGAGAGTTTGCGATATCTATAAACCCAATGATAGCTGCTTCGTTTGGATAGATAGTGAGAACAATCCATGGCAACACGGCTGCCTGAGCTCTTTCCGCAATCAGGAACTGGAAGCCATCATTGGCACTAAGCGTATTTCCGTCTGCCAAGGCAACAATTGCAACACGCCACAACTAATGTCTCCTGTCAAATGTGCCGTATGTGATTCCCGAGTGAATCCCGAGTGTGCCACAAATCCTGAGGCTATTGTGGAATTTGCCGACTGCAATGAATTACCGCATACACATTGCGCCACACGACTTGATCATGGTAAGCACATAACACACAAATTAATCCTCCAATTTCTACAAGTCACACTTTGTTGCAGAGGGTGCCACTATTCGCGGCTGCCTCTTCGATGTGCCTCAATCGAACTACGCTGCCTGCCTGCTCGGCACTGATCCCAACTGCTCAGTCTGCAAGGAGGCTGTTTGCAACCGTGAGGTGAGAATAACAGGAAAAGAATAACAGTCTACCAAAAATTAACCTACTTCTAACATCTAATACAATTTGTATTATTTTTCTCCTCAGATATTCCCTGCTGATCGCCAGTTGTGCTATCATTGTAGCTCCGAGGACGATAGCAAATGTGAGTCTGATCCTAGTCTAACTAAGCCCTGTCCCTGGGTAAGCGACACGGAGAAATGTCAGACCCGCCTGCTGAACAATGTGACCGTTCGTGGCTGCAGCAGCGATCTTAAGGGCGACACCAACGATTACCGCAACTGTCGCAACTGCGATGGAACCGAATGTAATTCAATTGATTTGGCCAATTACAAGGACGATGGACAGCACGGTCTGTTCCAGCCACTCCCACTGAAATGTCACACCTGTGTGGGAGAACATTGTCAAAGCTCTTTGGGTCCAGCACAACAGTGTACACTGCATGCGGACCAGGATTGTAAGACCGTGTTTGAGGAGGACGGCAAGACAGTGCGACGACGTGGATGTGCCGATGAGGTGGATAGCTATGAGGATCGCTACTGTCGTCAGCATCCCGAACTGTGCTTCATTTGCAAGTCCAACGAGTGCAACGATGCCTGGAAGCTAGAGGATTACACCAGTTGTCTCTACTGCAACTCCGAGAAGGAGGGCCAGTGTGTCACCTATCCAGAGAGCTCTGATGTTGCCACTCGCCAGTGCAAGGGCAAGTGTCTGGTGGCACTGCTCGAAAACAAACAGTTGGTGCGCAGTTGTGTGGATGACAAGGAGGCACTAGATCGTGCTGCCTGCACCAGCGATGCAAGTGGCAAGAACTGTGCCACCTGCGAGGGCGGCTCGTGCAACAAATTCTCTTTCCCCTCGGATCGCTTGAGTTGCCATGTCTGCTCTGGCTCCGATTGCAAAGCCAGCTATGCCCAATCCTGTCTGGCCTACGATGATACTGACTTCTGCTTTGCCAAGTACAACCAGGGCAATGTCGAGCTGATGGGATGCGCCTCAAGTCAAAAGGACACCGATCTGGAGCAATGGCGTATATCGAATGTCCTCTACGAATGCCGCGATAAGGACTGCAACTCCTATGAGCGTCTGCCCGATAGCGGTGTCTGTATCTCCTGTGATTCCAGCAAGACACCCAACTGTGCTCAGTCCCCCACCGATGTAACCACCACTGAAAACTGCCACGCTCCTTTGTCGGACTGTGTAACGAGGCTGGAGAATGGCAATACCATTCGTGGTTGCCTGAGTAGCTTGAGCACTGCCGATGGCAACGCATGTGTTACCAATGGCACCTGTGCCTCTTGTGCTGGCGAAAAGTGCAACATTGAGATCTTCCCTGCCAACCGACGCAAGTGTCACATCTGTAACTCAGTGGACAGCAACGACTGTGTCGAGGAGGATCCCAAGTCCCTAGCTATCTGCCCGGTCTATGCTGCCGATGACACTTGTGTCTCCAGCTTTAATGATGAAAAATTCTTGCAACGCGGTTGTGGCAGCCAGCTTCAGTGTGAAATCGACGATAAGGAACATTGCGAGGTGTGCAACACAGATGGTTGCAACACACAAAAATTCAACGGATCAGCCACACAGACTGGCTTTGGTCTACTTCTAACCCTCATTGTGTCCATTGCCATTAGCAGCTTCCGCTGGTAACCTGGCAACTGATTCTCTGGGCTCAACACTTATCCCAGACACGCCATAGCTCGTAGTAAAACACATAGATGTACTTACAAACAGACTAATTTTAACTAAACGACAAAACTTAAATTAAACGAAAATAATATTAACAAACCTCTTTTTCTTTAACTCCAGAAGTCTCTCTTGTCTTATTTCTTTAATTATTTTAAAAAAAAATTAATAGAAGCGCGTTGTTAGTTTTTTTTCAATTTGGATAAGTAGCCAAAATATTGCAGATAGTCCATTGAAATCATATTCAATTTTTACATCCCTAAAACTATTCACTTCAAACACTTAAAAAACTAACTGGTTTTCTTGCTTTTTTGCATTTCCTAATTAAATCGGTACCATTTATATGGAATACTAAACTTTCAAAGTACTAGAAAAACCCCTGGTTTACAAACAACACGCAACGTATACGTAATAAGATCAAGATTAAGCCACAAAGTACAAAAGTCAATGCCCAAAAAAAACGTTTATCGTCAGCATCTGATTTATTTCATTGCTATCAAGTTGGGTTTTAATTTTGTAATTTGGCATAGAATTGCTGCCCCTTAAATGAGCCCAACATAAATGCGAACTGAATTGCTTTTGGCACAATCTGGCAATTAAAAGCAAATCAAATGACAAGGCGACAATTTTCTTTGTAGCTGGATTTTTCTATGGACTTGCGATTAATTGAAGAAAGTGCTGCCAGTTGACCAACCACACAAATTGTCAGTTCAAACTTATCTTGATGGCAATAGTCAGTGACAAATTGAGCTAAAATTGTGCTCGCATTTGCCACACTTAAAGTTGTAAATTACATAAAGCTTTGTACTTACCTGAATTCAAATTTGTTAAATTTTTGTTCCGATGTTTGGTTTTTATTTCCTCAAGTTGGGTTTTGATTTGTCGTCCTGAAAAATTGAAGAGTTGTTTGATTAATAAGTTAATTTTTAACAGGTAACTAAAACTAAAAATAATTTTACATGACATCTAAAATATTTGTAAGTAAAATTTGAATACAAGAGAATATATCATTACGTGATTGATTAATTAATTTAATAAACACTTGCTCGACCTGTTTCTCGTGTTATACTCGTTTACACAGTTGATATCTCCATGCAGAGTGTCACAACAAACCGTCCGTTAACCCAGCTGTTGTCGGCCAATTTATTTGGTCATGTTTCATGCCATTGCCCCCCTCCCCCCAGTCATTGCACATTTTGCTGACAGCGACAGCCACATTTAAAATCTATTAGTCCACCAACAGCAACTGCAATTTTCAAAAGCCAAGTGACCAAATGGCCAAATGGAAAACTGGCAATTGAAGACTCGAATTGCAGTCCCCGAAATGCCTGTTTCTGCTTTCGCTTCTACACCAAAAACTCAACCTCATTCCCATCAGCCAAAAACTGCGACAAAGACTGAGTTTTGTTTGCTGTAAATTATGCGCAACAAATAAATTACTTTCAGTTTGGTCATTTGATTAAATTATTCAAGTGTCGACAATGCCAAATGAATTGCAATGATTTTGCCAGTTGACAAGCTGGGCAAGTGTGTTGCATGCAACATGTTGAAACGAGCTGTGCTAACTGATTGACAACATGAACTTGGTAAATAATATTGATTATTTTAAACAGTTAAGCTATCAAATCATTAAACAAAATTATGGATTATACATTATTTTACTTGCACAGCTTGCAATATTTATAAAAAAGTTTGTATATAAGCTATTTTTTACAATTTAGATGATTTTTCAAATATTATTTACATTGCCATTATTAGGCTTGTCATTTTCGCCAAGTGTTACGTGGTATTGTGTAAAATTACATTAATATTTTTTGTTTATGGCCAGTCCTCACATAAGATATGTAGCGTAACTGAATTCCATTTGGTATAAAATATTGGTTCTTGATGTTATTGCAAAGTGCTTTGTTTGTCGCGTGCCCCGAAAGGTTGTTCCAAATATGCACAAATATTAAATGTGTACAAAATAATTTTTAAGAATTGCAGCTCACACTAAAACACTTCAGCGCGTCCCATTTAGCTCAGGGAATGGTCAGGTTCTAGTCTGTACTTTGCGAAGTCCCGCCTTTTTTGAGGGCTTCAGCACAAAGAACGAGCACATTAACGTGTCATCAACGGACATCATGGCACCAGCGTTATCAAATTCACCACAATAGTTGGGTGCCGAGAAGAGTGTGATCAGTTGACGCTTCGCAAAGAACTCGTAGCCATCCTCAACGACCTGATGGGCCCGACATACCAAATCGAATTTGAAGCGATGAATGAACTTGCCCACTGTATCGGCTCCAAAGGTAACACTCACGCCACGATCATTATCGCTCCAGCCCATAATCTTTGGATCCGGATCGGCCCAGAGTAGATCGCATAGAAGCCCCTTGTCGGGCACCTCGCAGGGTCGCGGCAATTTGTGTATTTGTCCCATGTTATTCAAATCAGGACTGAGTCCGCCATGACAACAGAATATCTTCTCGTCGACAATCGCCGCTACGGGCATACAGTTGTAACAATCGACAAAGGTCCGCCAGAGCTTGATCGTGTAACGCCTCTTGCACTCATCGTAGAAGCCGTAGATACGATTAATACCTGAACTTTCGTGATTGCCGCGCAGCACAAAAAAGTTCTGGGGAAATTTAATCTTGTAGGCCAACAGGAGGCACAGTGTCTCGATTGATTGTTTGCCGCGATCCACGTAATCGCCCAGGAATAGATAATTTGATGCTGGCGGATAGCCGCCGTAGTCAAACATTCGCAACAAATCTCCGAATTGACCATGCAAATCGCCAAGAATCTTCACCGGTGCCGATATTTCCAGGAGCATCGGTTGTGTCAACAGGACCTCCCTACAGCGAACACAAAGGGATCTGATGTCCGTCTCGGTGAGATGAAGTTGTTTGATCTTCCGCACATCGATGATACTTAGAATGATTTGATCGATATTTACCGCTTCATTCAAACTCGATAGCCGTGGTTGAGATACTCTGGACATGTCGAATTCGATGCGGCTCGTGCGGCATACAAAGTGAATTTCAGCAGACAGCACAAATTTTTTCATATAAAATCAACAGCATCTATATAAATAGATAAAATTGACAGAGTTGTTCATGTGATATATGTTGACAATAGTTGCCCAGGTTAGCTGTCAATTCGGACTCTGATTAGCGTTTGAATTTGACGAAGATTTTGTATGACTTCCACGTGTTCGAACTTTACGGCTATCAGAGGGTCGCAATACATCGAATGTGATTACCAGATCCTTGTCAATACCCATCGAGGCACCGGCATTATCATAGATTCCACAATAATTGGGAGCGGAAAAGAGTGTGACCAATTGTCGCTTGGCAAAAAACTCATAGCCATCCTCGACCACCTGATGGGCTCGACATAGTAAATCAAAGTCATACTTACGCAGAAATCTCTCGAGCACATCGCGACCATACAAAAAGCTAACACCACGATCACTTGGCGAAAACCCAAAGCCAAATCTGTCAGGATCACTCCACAGTAGATCACACATCAGCCCCTCGTCGGGTACCTCGGTGGGGCGTGGCAATGTCTTGATATCATTAAGATCCTTGAGCCTCTGACTTAAACCTCCATGACAGCAAAATATCCTTTTGGAAACTATGGCTGCTACTGGCATACAGTTATAACAGTCGACAAATGTCTTCCACAGCTTAATCGTGTAACGACGCTTGCATTCATCGAAGAAGCCGTAGACGCGATTAATCGACTGTGACTCATGGTTGCCACGTAGTAGATACACATGCTGCGGATACTTAACTTTTAGTGCCAGCAGAAGGGTTATCGTCTCCACAGAGTTCTTGCCTCGATCGACATAGTCACCAAGAAATAAATAGTTAACAGTGGGCGGATATCCGGCGTGCTCCATTATTCTCAGCAGATCATTGAACTGCCCATGAATATCGCCAACAACTCGCAGTGGAGCCGACAACTCTAGCAGCATTGGCTCCATCATGAAGGCCTCTCTAGCCTGGAAACATAAATTCATCACGTCTGGCTCATAAAGTTGAATACGTTGCAGTTTGCTTCCACGAAATGATTTTAGTTTGCCAATTAACTCCGTCAAATTGAGCACAGATTCCCCCAGAAGAGAGCTCCGTTTTGAGGGCACCATGTCTGGTCCATCACCCCCATTAGTCGGGGATGTTGAGGGCGTTTGCTTATTTCGATTGGAACCGGAGATTCCTGGTTTCTGTTCGAGTTCTACTCCGATCACAGCCATAATTGGGTTGCATGTGTAGGTTGTGTGCAAAAACATCAAATTTTTGTTTGTTGTAAACTATTTTAATATTACATCACAATAACATATTTTACTATGGTGACAATTTTCTAACGAGATAAATGAACTCAAACGGAATTAAACCACGCTTAAGGAGATAACCCGAAAAAAAATATTAAATATTAGCAGAAAATACACTTGATTATATAATATTGGTTTTTAGATAATTTATTCACAATAATACAAGGAATATTGACATTTATCCAAAGAAAATGTCACATTCTTTTGGCTTCACTAAATGCTGTTTCGAGCAAAGGTGTTATTCTGATATGTCTCACTAAAGAATGCATTAGCATTGTTGCCAATAATTGATTGGGCCTTGAAGATGTCAAACCTAATCATCAGATTGCTATCAATGCACATAGTAGCACCGGCATTATCAAAAACTCCACAATAGTTTGGAGCTGAAAAAAGTGTGACCAGCTGTCTCTTTGCAAATAACTCGTATCCATCCTCAACAACCTGATGAGCTCGACAGATCAAATCAAAGTCGTTGCGGAAGAGAAACCGCTCAACGATATCGCTGCCAAAAACCCAGGAGACCCCTCGACTGCTTTTGTTCCAGCCATAGCTCCGATCCGGATCCGCCCATAGCAGATCACAAAGCAATCCATCTCCGGGTATATCAGTGGGTCGAGCAATTTCATTTATATCCTGGATGCTGGTTAGACTCGGACTCAATCCACCGTGACAGCAAAAGACTCGATTTGAGACAACAGCTGCCACTGGCATGCAATTATAACAGTCCACAAAGGATTTCCAAAGCTTTGTCGAATAACGACGCTTGCACTCATCGTAGAAGCCATAGATTGTGTTTAGGGTTTGACTCTCGTGATTGCCACGCAGCAGAAACACATAGTCTGGATACCTGATCTTGTAACAGAGCAGCAGAGTTATAGTTTCCACCGAATTCTTGCCACGATCCACATAGTCGCCCAAAAATAAGTAACGTTGTTTCGGTGGAAATCCCTTAATCCTTAAGATGCGCAACAGATCATCGAACTGCCCATGCACATCACCCACCACACACACGGGCGCATTTATCTTTAGACACATGGACTCATTGAGGAACACTTCACGAGCCTCCCGACATACCATCTGAATGTCCCTCTTGTCAAGGAGAACTCCATAGCCGCGTGTACCTGCCTCAAGTAAACGTATGAGCTCATCTAACTTTTCCATGTACCGTTGCGAACTGTATCTTTGTTTGTTTTGTAGTGTAATTGTGTTGAAATGTAGTTATGTCGTGTTAGTTAAATTTGTCAAGTGTTTTGATTAATCCGACAAATGCAAAAAGTGCTGCTAGATGATAAATGCTAAATATTGATGAAATTCGTCGAAATATCGGGTCTGCATTTTTAAATGCGCTTGATGCACAAACTTCTAACAAATAAATGAATAATCTTTTAATAAATTTTTGTAACTTCACATATATTTACATACATTAAACACTGGATGAAATACATCAAATGATACACCAAATTACTGACTAATACGAACTTTAAGCTGTTGATTAGGTTTATTACATGGCCTCAGGCGCTTTTTCGACTATGGCAGTAAACTTGACATCATATCGCTTCTTCTTCGGTTTCAAGACAACCATTGTGATATTGAGAAATTCATCAACGCACATCATACCACCGGCATTGTCGAATTCGTCACAATAGTTGACCGCCGAAAAGATTGTGATAAGCTGACGTTTGGCAAAAAATTCGTAGCCATCCTCGACTACCTGGTGAGCCCGACAAATAAGATCAAAATTGAAGCGGGACAGAAACTGTAACACGATGTCAGCACCAAATGTGAAGCTGACACCACGAGAATTCTTGGCCCATCCATTAATTTCGGTATCGGGATCAGCCCAGAGCAGGTCACAGAGCAAACCATTTGCCCTGATCTCGCAGGGTCTTGGTAGATTGAGTATGTCCTCCATTTCGTGCAACAAAGGACTCAAACCGCCGTGACAGCAAAATATCCGATCGGAAATGATCGCTGCCACGGGCATACAATTGTATGTGTCCACAAAGCCCCTCCACAGCCGTACCGTGAAGCGTCTCTTGCACTCATCGTAGAAGCCATACACCTGATTAATACTGGCCGATTCATGATTGCCGCGTAGCAGGAAAATCGAATAGGGAAATTTAACTTTGAACGCTAGCAAAAGTGTTAGCGTTTCAACAGAATATTTCCCCCGATCCACGTAATCCCCCAGAAAGAGATAGGTCGCCTTTGGGGGATAACCCGTGGACTCGAAATACCGCAACATATCCGAATACTGTCCATGAATATCGCCCACAACATTCACTGGTGCCGTCACCCTTAGGAGCATCGGCTCGTCAATGAGAACACTTCGAGCCGTTTGCTGGAGCTTAAAGATATCAATTTCGGATAGATTAATACGCTTATCTGTTTTCCATTTAAGTAAAGTCTCGATAAGTTCATCCAAATGTTTCGGCAGCATTTAGTATCCAAAAGAAATTACAAAATAAAATAGAATTGTCTATTATTCAACATGCTAGTAAATGATAAAGAAATGACAACTAAATAACAACGTCTATGAATGCCAAAATAATCTTAATAAATTACCAAATTCTCCGAGCATCCATACAAATAATACATATTATGGTAATACAAGTTTTTAAATATATAAAATTCAACTGAATTTCTAAAAACTTATTTTATAGTCACGAACACTTCATAAATAGAATTTGAACCCTATGAATTCAAAGTTTTCGAGCTGGTTTACAATATCTTGGAGTCAGCGTAATGTGCAAAGCACAAATGTCACTTCAATTTGTGCGAAAATCCCAACACATGTGTCGGCAACATGGCTACACTCCCCCAACGGGGTTGACGTGGTCGGAGCCGTGTCAGTTTATCGTCAGAGGTGCGTACGTGCTTTTGCCGTTTATTAGTTTACGCTGGACACGGTTGGTCTCCAAAGGAAATTAAAATAATTCAAGCATTAAATTCAATTTCTTTTTTGCAGCTGCAAAATATTTACTTCAACGAAAACTCGAAAAAGTTATTTTTAAAAAGACAACATTAAATTATTATTGAAGAGTCAGCATTTCATCTAAAATAAAACGAATATTTCTAGAATAAATAAAACTGTAATATTTAATCTTTAATGTTTATGTGATAATTAACTTATAACAATAGTACTAAAACGACTTTTGCCTATCTCTATATCCTACATTAATTTAAGACTTTGAGCATATGAAATGATGCTTGAAACCCCAATGAATAAATCAATATTCTCCAACTATTACAAACCTGAACGATTCTTTTATTTACGTTTTTACCTATTCCTTTCTGAGAGTACATCATAGCAAATCGAACCCAAATCCAATCTCATCAATTTTGGCCAGTTAAACAAATTTAATCCTTCGTGCGAGCATATAAAAAAAAGCAGCTGGCACAAAACTAAATCCAGACAATTGAATTTGCTGCGGTGATGGTTGCCATAGAGAAGACCAACTGCAGATTTGCGATACAAAACAATAAAATATAGTCACATATAAAAAAAAAGTTTATATAAAGCAAAAAGTATTATTTTTTTTTTAGCATTGCTCAGTGTGTGGTATTATTTAAATTGAATTTGCAAATTAAGTTTATTGTGTTACTGCACACAGAAATTTATATTCTATGTGCGATTATTGTTTCGCGTTTCCCAATTTTTTCTTTGCTCTGCTTTTCACTGTAAAACTTCACTGGGCTTATACGATATTTATTTATGGCCAACAACTTGTTTGTTGTGCCTGTCGCGTCCTGAATGGGGACCAGGCCGCGGTTATATGGGATTGGATGGGTGGGTATAAGAGTATATTTTATTGTATTCACTTCGATTCAATAGAAACAATTGAGCAATTGATTTGCATGCATACAATTTGTAACTGGGATTTGTGTTGAATGATTTATGGCAATGAACATCGCATGTTTTGCGGCGTTCCAAAATTCATTTTACATTTCTCGAGCATAAGCCTTAAAGGGAAATCTATGGGGATAATGGGTATCATAGTGAAGTGAAATATTAGCGAAGCACTAAAGGCTAAAGAATCTACAATTTCTGTTTTAAAGAGTGCATTTTGTGTTTTAGGCTGCGGTAAAAATCACAATTTCCAGAAAAATATACGCTCTAATAACTGCTACATTTATTTCAGTCTGCAGTCATTTGGAAGTTGTTCAGTCAAATCTTTTGATTTAGCATTTATATGTTTTTGCATTTATCTGCATATCCGCCAGATATCACGCATTCGCACTGTCGTACGTAATTTACATTTACTTGGCAAACTGTTAACAAATTTGGCGCAGCCCGTTGGCACCATTTGGTCAGCAAAACAACTAAGAAAAAAGAAATAAAACCAACGAAAAAAATATGTACAAATAAATTAAAAATCATATAAAAACGGTCAACGCAATGCGGATTGAGTTTTGTTGGCGCCAGGGTTGCAGTCTGTGTGACGCCTATGGTCCAACAACCCTGGCGCATCATATTTAACATTTAATTCACTCGTGACTTTAGGGTGTTGCACAAATAAATAGAAATAGAGTACTACCAATAAATGTAAATAGGATATGGAGAACATAACTAAAGCAGAAAAGACGAAAATTGTGCAATGCTGGCGAAAATTGTTCATGTAACCCGGAAAACTGTTTCACAATGGTCAGCAAAAAAATGTAACACAGTCAAGAAATATAAATAATGGCCAAGTGTTAGAAGGGCAAAATATATATGTTAGCCATAACTTTTAAAGAGTTGTTGAACAGTTGCCTTTAAAGAGCTGTCCTTTATTAAATCAGGGAAGCATTTGTATTGAACTGCTGCAGTAAAATGCAAAGCTGCTTCCAAATTGTATTAATGGGTACTTCAAAGAACACCCCTAAACCAGTTCATCTTGTAATGAGCTGCTCTGCAATGGAGTCACGTAAAGTGTGTATTCAACTTCAGGTAAGTGCCACCTGCTGACTTCTCCATGTAAACTGGACATAACTATTTAAATGTGAATATTAAGCTGCTGCCTTTTGCCTGGAATGAATTCAGATGGTCACTTAATTATCTCGCACGTAGTACCCAACCAGCTGGTGATGCAAATATTTGCCATGTGACGCCTGTAAGCCTGGCCAACCGCTCGAACTGAAATGGGAACTGAAACTGGTAATGGAACACTGAGGTAATTAGCATTAGAGTGCAGTACATATAAATTAATTAAATGCAAAACACGAACGTGTTGGTCAGTAAAATGCATTTGCCGTCTCTAAAGCCTTCAAGCGCCTAATTTATGAGCCAAAATGATAAAGTAAATATAACTGCGATTACGAGAGTCTATTTGAAGAAGTGTTCTCCAACATTTTGGGTGATAATGGCCAACGGGAAATTAGTGTGAATGTCTATAAGCTAGGCAACAACTAAACGACTAAGACGACGATTTATTGGGTTAAGTACACGAGTAAATAACGCCCCGTTTCAAAGTACAAACAACCCTTAACTAAGTCAGTTGGTCAGTTGGTTAACTGGTCATCCCCATTGGACAAGTTAAGAGTAAACGATGCTGACACAGACAGCACTTGGACATCGACTGGTGCCAATTTTCTGTTGATTGTACGACAACGGCAACGTTGTCGTTGTCTGCACTTGCCACCCTCTGTTGCCACTCGGTGTTGTTGATAGGTGGCGTCTGGGTCTGGGTCTGGTGGGTGAAGGGCTCTGACAAGGGTCAAACGAAAGTTTTACGACCTCTTGGCTGCACTTAAACTAAAGCTATTTAATGTATTGTTTTGTTGTTTTTGGTCCTGTTGCTGTTGTTTATTTTAAGTTTAATTCGTTTGCTTGCAAAAAGGAAATTGGTTAAGGTAAATGGAATGGGTGAGAGACGAGAAATTTATCTACTGAAAGTTTCACACCTGACGAAAGTTGTGGCTTTTCATACTGCCACTGACAGCATCGATTTGGGATTTAGATAAATGTGGAAATAAATGTTTTGCTTTTACATAATAGTTTAAGCATATTGCCAGTTAAGTGCCTAAAGTATTTTTTAAATTTATACAAATTTATGTTTACAAAAATTTAAAGCGAAATTTAGTTGAATCTGTGCACTGCTAAATTATAAATCTTCAACTATCTGACAGATTTAGCATGTTGTGTCCATCAGTTGCCATGAAAGGGCAACTTAGCTACTGCCAAAAATCATACATCAATTTTGCTACATTCGTCAGCGACACCACAGAAATTCATGCAGATAGGGGAGTGTCATGTCTCTTTTCCCCCAAAAAGTGTGTCCAATAACAAATGCCACAACTGATGTGAACATGAGAGCTGTACGGCAGTTGCACAGTTGCACAGTTTTTGGCATTGCAGTTTTCAGTTTGCATTTTGCATTCTGTCGCGAAATTTTCAACGCACTCGTTTTGGGAACTGTCAGACATGGCTAGGAATTTGAAAGTGATGTCTGCCAGACCGAAATTGTCAAAACAATTAATCATTGATGAAGAAAATATACATGCAACAGCCAGCATGTAGCCACAACAACAACAACAGCAGGAACTACAGCAACTGTCTGCCTATTTGCTCCAAATGTCATTAGTCTCGACTCGAATTGATTTGCAGACTGTTGTTTATTTGCCTCGAACTAGTCATACGAGCAGGTCTAATGTGTTTTGCTTTAATAAAATATTTCTTCCACTCGTATTTTAACTAGGTTGATTGAAATTCTCTAAGATCAATTGAATTTAATCCCCGAGAGAAATAACATTATTATACTCGTATCGTATGGCATATTTTTGGCCAAAATATCTGAGTAATCTCAGCTGGCCATCAGTTTATTTGTCGATAAGTAGCATTTAATTTATTTAATTGCCTTCATTAAGCAGCCATATGTGTGTATTTTATTCAAAGACGAAGGCTATAATTTTATCAAATAGGTCAGGCTGAACTTCTATTTTGATAAGATATGAATGTAAATTGAAAAGTTATCAACAGATAAATGACAAACATAAGGTTTTAATTGGATTGCTTGACAGAACGAACATTAAATTACATACATATTTACCTTATGGGATTAGAATTTCTGTTTTAAAATAAAATAAAATACTGATGAGAGAGAAAAAGAATAAAAAAATGGTGTGTTTGAAAGCTAGTGCCGTTGATTCAAAAGCTGTTCCAATTAGCCATGCGATTTAGAGCCGGTTGACAGACGGCTTGAAGACCGGGGAACTTGAGATACCGTTACACGCTTAGCCACTTTAAGCGCTTGTTGACAGCCATAAAAATCGAAATCCACCGCGTTAAAGAACAGCAAACAATTTCAACACAAAGCAAAGCTCTTGAGATGCGTGTTAAATATGGAAAGAGAGAGTGAGAGATTGGACAAGAGAGCGACAAAGTGAAAGAGGAAGGTAAAGGTGAAGCAGAAAAGTAAGCAGAAAAAAAAACACCAGAAACACTTTGGACCACATAAAGTTGAATTTTTCTTCGTTTTATGTGCTTTTTTTGCTATTCTTTTTTTCTTTGGCTCTTCGATTGTAACGAATGGAAGGCGAAAACAGAGCATAATAATAAAAATCGAAACGAATTCAATGTTGTCGACAGGTTATTGGAATTTCTTTGCGATTTGTTTATCTAGTCATGCCCCTGCTCCCATCAATGTGTCTTTTTATGTCCCATAAAGACCCATTAAATCTATGGACATGATATCGTTAACACCAAAAAAATAACAAATTGACCCGCCGTTGGACAGCAAAAATAGCCATAAAATTATGTTTGCCGATAATTGATTCATAATTGCTTAATAAACATGTTAGAATTGGCATAAATTTGAGCTTTAAGTAAAAAAGTGGGGCATAGTTTTTTGTTTAAATACAAATTGTTTTATTTTAAGCCTTTTGTTGAATTGATAAGTTTATTAAATAATTTATTTTAAGCTTTTCATTCTGGCTCATGAAAATTTCATTAAAATCTGATTTCCTATGAAAATACAATCAGCAAAAGTCAAAAGTCAAAAAAAAATAAATAAAAGATATAATGTATGCATGAATGAAGCACATGCTAATACCCTAGAATTAAATAAAATTATGTTTTGTTGAATATTCTTGGATAAATTATTGAAAATTTATCTCTAATTGTCTTTCTTCCCATCGTTTTAATAGACATCATTTCCATTTCCCCTTTTAAAAGAAAATAGGGTATAATAAATCAGGATATGACAAAATAATACAATAGAGCAATATAATATTACTGACTTGCAAACTGGTTAAAAGGCGAAAAGTGCAAACCGCAATTAATTAAATCCGCAGTTAATTTTATTGCAGGCGGAAGTGGCAACAACAAAAATAGCGCAAATTAAATTATTGCTGGTGGCCACAATGAGCACAAATTTGTCAACCCTACAGAAAGATATTCACAAGCTTTTCACAGTCCACTTTAAATCGTTTCTGACGTAACTACAGATTTTTATTACAGTTCGGGATTTAAATTGCTTTTCTGTGTGAAAAGAAATGGAAATTTAATGGTACTGTTTTTTGAGTGAAATATTGAATCCAGATGACAGTTATTGACGCTTAAAGTACAGTTAAACTAAACGCTAAAAACTCTGTAAAATTTTTGAATTTTCTAATTTGGAAAATATTAAAATATATGCAGCCACTAAAAAAAAATAAATTACTTAATAAGGCTGATGATAATTTTTAGAGCTGAATGTTTACCATTTATCTGCAATTGCTTTCTCAGATAACATGGTCAATAAATTGTTTCGATTGTTTCGAATTCCGTCTAACACTTTTATGCATATCTCTCTTTATATTCGCCGACATCAGCTTGAAAGTCTACACTGTAATTAATCTATTATATGAATTGCGTGAGGCACTTTCATTGCATGCCACTTCAAGTACATAATGCACAGAATGGTTGCATGCAAATTATTGCAAGCTGAGCATGTCCCAAAATTGTATCCTCCAGCTGAAAGCGGAAAACTGAAAACTGTACTGTAACCAATCATAATCGACAAAAATCGCGTGCTTCAGTTCAACTTACAACTTACAAGCTCTACAAGTTTTTGCTGCAACTTGAAACTTTTTTTTGGCTGCCTTCTGGACTCGGTGGCAAGTTAGTGCCATGTAGCCAGCTTTAGTTGCATGCCAAGCCAACATGCAGTCTATGTTTTGACCTTCGCCGCCGCCGCTCTGCTCCCCGTCTCGTAGCAAAAAGGCGGCACCTCCATCATTAGGGAGCTTGTTGAAGTGGCTACATAAGCTTTGAGCGCCTCGCGTGCCCTTTGATGTATTGCAATTTTGGCATTGAGGTGTTGAAATTTCTTTTAAAGCTTTCGTGTCTTTTTGGTTCTTTCAATTTCTGTTGGTAACTATCACCTTTAATATCAGTGGCTGCTCTATTCAGATCTCCCACTGCAGCTTGCACATTTTTAATTTGAAGCTCAAACGAACCGACCACGCCTAGAATTCTTTTGGGAAACCGCACACCTTTCACTGAAATACCAAAAAGCACATTGGTTTAATTTGTATGAATGCGGATTAAAGGTAAAACAGGAAAAGGGCGAAAAATATTATGTATATTTGTATTTATGTGTTAAGACTGAAAGCGCAAATGGAATAACTAATTAAATTTTTGACTGCGAATGAACAAAGTTGCTGCTTACACCACAAAGTGGAAACTGCGAAATGCAAACTGCGAATTGCGAGCTGCTCTCTTTGGCCCGCAGGCAGACGTAGTGTTCTGGCTCTTAACTGTTAACTGCCGACGGTAGTCAACTACCAGTTTAATTAACTTGGCTTATAAAATTTAATGCTAACTCGCAGTGTGCATAGTAAAACATTATCTACCAGTTGTAATAGTTGTCCATAAAGGTTGTCTATGCAAATATGTTGCAATGGGTATCTTTGTTGCCACTCAATTGATGGTGGCTTTAATGAAGCCACCCCCACTTACTCTATTCTAGCCTATATCATTTGCATACCCCTCTTCTCCTCCTCTAGCGACTGCTTCATTTTACTTTAATGCACAGTGGAGTCAGTTACTTTGTCTAATTGCTGGCCCGCAGCGAATTTAATGGGTGTAGTTGTAGTTAAAGTTATAGTTGTTGTAGTAGCATCTAATGTGCATATTACAAAACCTATTAACATATTTGCCAACGTGTTTAACAACAAAACCCTGACGATGCTCTGGCCACCAATCAGCCAGTGTCCAACTTTGTTGGTGGTCACGTTTTTAGGTCCGCAACGAGACAGCCTTGCATAATTGCGCCGCCAAGTGCAGGTCTGTAGTTCTGCTAGTACAACCTCATCACATAAATAACCCACCCAACATAGATCCCAACAAACCCACATACATACACACTCGTCGTACATATATATGTGTTTTTGTGTTGTTTGGCTTTTTGTCTAGCATGGCTATTATGCAAATGGCACTTTGTTTTAACAACGCAATGCGGTTGGGCTGATGATGGAGGCTGCGACTAAAGCTGAAGCTGAGTCTGACATTAGTTCGTCATCAACCTCTGTTTTCCCCTCTCCCCCTGTCACCCTTTGGGCCACATTACGCGCACAATTAATATGCCAAGTGTTATGTGTGCGCATACTAATGACTTTTCCCAGTGGCCTCCACATCTGCAGCTACAACTGCATCTGCGTTTGACTTGTGACGGACTCATCTGTCAACTGTGGTCATCTATCAATAATTGTTTAACTGCCCGACAAAACGGCGCAGGCGCAGCAGTTCTTAACCCCACCAATTCCCCTCTTGCTTCCATACCCACTCACAACATGACCAACTAAATACACAAACCTACATTTATGTATATGACACATAGCTCAGAGAGTCACCATTAATCCTGTCTGACAATTGTCGTCCGCAGTACATGAGCGAGGTCTCATAAGGTTCACGTCATTTGGGCGTTACACTAGACCCAACGTTATTTTAACTTCTAAAGTGCACTTAAAATTTAACGAGTTTTCCTCGAGAGGATCTCCAGATATTTAAAATAATGAGTTACATATGGCTCTCCTCTTACGTATCTGAACTTGACCATGTTATATTTAAACAAAAGGCAGCAATTAAGTCTGCTTTAAGTGTGTACTAAATAAGTTATTGGCATGTAAACTGTTAAACAGCATCGTTTATCGATCAAATTTAAAGTTTTTCTATCTCTATGCTCTGCTTAGGTCTGCGTCATAAATAAGTCCGAAATACAGACGGGCGAAACACTCTCAAGAGTCAGAGATACACAAAAAAGAGCTATCCAATAAAATAAATCAAAAGAAAGTAAAATTACGACGCGTTGAACGATCAGACTGCGAATACGCATTCAAATAAAAAACAAAAAAATTGATTTCAATAAAATCACAAGCGAGAAAAAACTTTCGCTACTTCAGTGGCAAAAACAAAAATAATGTAAAAGCAAAAATTATTGTCAATGGCATAACGAAGTGGAAATACTCTGGAAAAGGGGTGGCTATAGAAACAAGATACCCTTTTCAAAAATTAAATATGGGTGAATAAATTTTTTAGTTATTATTGCTATTAAGATTTCGTTAAAATTAAGATTGCTAATTTTAAAAAAATATTTATTAATAATTTGGCAATTAATAACCAAGTAAACTATATAAATAAAAATATATTCATTTTGATTGATTTAAAAAATATTAATATTAATATTAAATTAGAATATATGAAATTAGAAAATATCAATAAGAAATTATAGGGTATCAAACCGGTGCATATGTAACAATATAGTTTTAGGTGAAGCATCATTATCATGGTCAAGCCGGCGTTGCCCACGCATGCGCAGAATACAAAATAAAAAGACAAGAGGAAGAGAGAGAGAGACACACACACTCACACACTCGTATTACACACAAGTAGATTGGCAAGTGGACGTGCCACAGGCAAGAACAGCTTTTTTTCTGCCCAGTTGCTCGATCGGCTGCTTGTCATGTGAATTTGGGTGAAATGTTTGTCGCTGGCTTTCAAATTCACGGCTGGCTTTTCAGTTTGCAACGAGCCACACAACCCGTGTGTGGTGTCGCCTAAGCCTAAGAGAAAGCCAATATCAAATAAAATACACACTATCTGGCTATGTCTTGGAGTTGCAAACAAATCTGTCTGCTGCTTTTGCTGCTCGGATTAGCCGCATCTCAGCAGCAGCCTGCGGCCCCAGAAGTTCCCTTGGTGGGCACCACTCCAACATCACCGCTACTAAAACAATCCCAGAATATTTTCGTACAATGGGTACTCTCATTGTTACCACAGCGACCAGCTGGTGGCCAAGAAACCGCCACGTTGGCCACACTCAGTAGTTCACATACAGCTGTCACTGAGGCGTCAGCGGAATCACCTTCAACCACCAGCACAACCACAACCACGGCTGCACCGGTGAGTAGCACCACTACTACACGTAGGGCTACAACAGCGGCTACACCCACATTGGATCCACCCAGAAACTGCAGCGATTGCGTCTGTGGAGTGGCCAACATACAAAAGCGAATTGTTGGTGGTCAAGAGACCGAAGTACATCAATATCCCTGGGTTGCCATGCTGCTCTACGGTGGACGCTTCTACTGTGCCGGCTCCCTGCTCAATGACCAGTATCTGCTGACAGCTTCCCATTGTGTTTACGGCTTCCGAAAGGAGAAAATCTCCGTGCGACTACTTGAGCACGATCGCAAGATGTCCCATCTACAGAAGATTGATCGCAAGGTTGCAGAGATCATTACGCACCCAAAGTACAATGCACGCAACTATGACAATGATATTGCCATCATTAAGCTGGATGAACCAGTGGAGTTCAATGAGATTCTGCATCCCGTATGCATGCCCACCCCTGGGCGGAGCTTCAAGGGCGAGACTGCTATTGTCACCGGCTGGGGTGCACTCAAAGTCGGTGGACCCACCTCAGATACACTACAGGTAAGTGAGAATCAAACAAGCTTGGAACCCAAGCCTGTTTTACAAGCTCAATTGCTCTCTTAGGAGGTTCAAGTGCCCGTCCTATCGCAAGAAGATTGTCGTAAGAGTCGCTATGGCAACAAGATCACAGACAACATGCTCTGCGGTGGCTATGATGATGGAGGCAAGGATTCCTGCCAGGGTGACAGCGGTGGTCCCCTACACATTGTGCCAAATGGCACTCGGGAATATCAGATTGCTGGTGTTGTCTCTTGGGGCGAGGGCTGTGCCAAGGCCGGGTATCCAGGCGTCTATGCCCGAGTGAATCGCTATGGCACTTGGATCAAGAACCTCACCAAGAATGCTTGTCTGTGCCATCAGGAGACCAAGAAGATCAAGTAAATCACTATTGTAATCATAAGAACACATACACACACAAACAGAGTTATACTCTATGATCAATACTTAATTTATTATTCAAATAAATCCCATAGCAACGAATGACCGAAATTTCAGTTTTTGCTAGCGAAAACTTTTCCGTTTCGTGGAACATCGTCCGAAAATTCCCAATTTAAAGAACATTCCCCAAATCCCTGGAAAATACTGTTTTTAATCGACATAAAAACATGACATTTTCCTTATATGGATTTAATTTATCATCTTATTAAGTATTTATCGACTTTCAACTCTGCTAGTGTATTAAGGCTTCGACTTTGGCGAAGATACATAAATGTCTCGATTCGTTTATTTATTGATTAAAAATAATAACTACTGCCAAGTACGATAGTGTAGTTTGTTAAAGGTTCTTTGGCATTTCACTCGCTGCAATTCAAAGGCAACAACCTTTTGTGGGTCCGGTTTACTGGTCTGGTCTATCCAGTTCTCAGTTCAAGTTCAGTTCTATTTCAAGGTTCTTGATTTGGCTTCTTGCTAGCCAAGGCACATCCTAGCCAATTCAGTTGCCAATTGCCAGTTGGCCGGAAAAGTTCATTTCAGAAATGAGATACATTTGCCTGCTATCCCTGCTGGGCCTCTGTCTGGCCACGCCCAGTCTGCGCAGTGCCTCAGAGCCAGCCAAGATTCTGGAGTCTCTGAGTAATTTGCGTCAGAATAGCTTCCTTGACTGGATCGTATCCATTCTGGGACCAGACTACACCGGCTTGAGCACTCCAGCCAAACGGGAGTGCCCGGCATGTGGTTGTGGAAACATAAACACCCGACACCGCATTGTGGGTGGCCAGGAGACAGAGGTGCACGAGTATCCATGGATGGCTATGCTGATGTGGTTTGGTAGTTTCTATTGTGGTGCTTCCCTGGTCAATGATCAGTATGCGCTCACTGCGGCCCATTGTGTCAATGGTTTCTACCATCGACTGATCACAGTGCGTCTACTCGAGCACAACCGTCAGGACTCAAATGTGAAAATCGTGGACAGACGAGTGGTTCGTGTTCTGGTGCATCCCAACTACAGCACACGTAACTTCGATAGTGACATCGCTCTCATTCGCTTCAATGAGCCAGTGCGTCTAGGCATCGACATGCATCCCGTTTGCCTGCCCACACCGTCAGAAACCTATGCAGGACAGACCGCTGTGGTCACAGGTTGGGGTGCTCTGAGCGAGGGTGGACCGGTCTCCGACACCCTGCAGGAGGTGGAGGTACCCGTCCTGTCACAGCAGGAGTGCCGTGACAGCAACTACGGAATCGACAAGATAACGGACAATATGATATGTGCCGGGTATGTGAAGGAGGGCGGCAAAGACTCTTGCCAGGGTGACAGCGGTGGACCCATGCATGTAATTAGCTCAGGACAAACCTATCAACTGGCTGGCATTGTCTCCTGGGGTGAAGGCTGTGCCAAGCCAGGATCACCTGGAGTCTACACACGGGTCAGCAACTTTAACGAATGGATCATGGCTAACACTCGAGACTCCTGTGCCTGCACTCAGCCTGAGGAGTCGACTGGAGCTGCTGAAGCGATCAATACAACAACGGAGCAGTCAGAATTGGTCACAGCTGAGACAAGCCAGGTCAGCGAATCGACGGAACAAGATCCGATAACCGATCTTTAAGTACGCATATCATAAATGATTAAATACTCTTAATAAAGGCAATGCCCTCAAATCTAAACACTAAATTTAATTTTGATAGCTTCATATGCAAGGTTTTTCTAATTTGTTCACATTATTTCAAGTCGTTGTTTTATAACAGTTTCCAAAGCACTCGGCAAACTGGTTTAAAAATTGCAATACCTTAACACCCATAGAACTCTTTTATCATATATGTATCTGACCCTCAGATGACTGAATTGTTCGTGTTCACTGGCTTGTTAACTTGGCTTCTCCAGTCGCTTCAATTTCCGCCTTTAATCTGCTTGTTTACAAGTCTTTCCCCCAAGGCAAAGCAGATTTTTTGTGCTCGAAATTGGCACTAAATCAATGCCAGAATTACAACAACAACAGCAACAACTCCTACACACTTCCAAGGGGATACAGTTTGCACAACGATCCGGACAGCATTGATCAATAACTAAATAATAGAATAAACTGCACGAGAGGTGTTTAAATTTTTCAAGGCGGTTTAAAGTGAGAAATATATGTACATAATAACGACAGAGTGGAAAAGAATAAGAGTGAGTGAGATAGAGGTGCTAAAATTATGTCCATCCTCAAGCCAAGTTTATATTTTGCGGCCAAAAAAATATTTATTTTTATTTCTCTCGTTATTTCCTTTATTTCTCTTTGCTCGAAAGGCGCAAATTTGCTGCAATTGAGCGCATTTTGGTGTTTGGAAGCCTGCGGGTTAGAAATATTTATTGGGGCGGAAAATTGTTTGATTGAGTATTAGTGTGGTGCTTTTAAAAATTCGATTTTGGCTTTCTCTTTCACCGGTTTGTTAAAATGCCAAAGCCGACTTTTAAACTGAAGCTGCAAATAAAAGCTTTAAATTTAAAAATGCTTGAAAAAGTGAATGCAAAGCGTTTAAAGTACTGAAAGGAATATAGAAATATATGATATTTCTTAGCCCAAAACAAATTTAATACGTTAATTGCATATCAAATGAAACAATTTGATAAACATACTTTTTTATTAAATTTCCCAACAAAGTAAAACATTTTTACTTTCCTCAGGATAAGCCGATCATACGCAAGGCACTGCTAACCGTGTTGATTAAGGTGACCGTACACACAAGTGCACCCACAAGCATTTTTTCCGTCATAATTAGCACCACATCGAGTATGTTCGCTGCCGGCTAAAAGAAATAATTAATTTAAATTTATTTGCAATTAATAAAGAGGATTTGTTGAATGTCCACCTCGATGAATGTTATGGTCAGACTTAAAGTTCGCTGTGCAATGACAACGCCAAGAGAGACGCAAGTTATTAGTGCCATTAGCGTTACTATGGCCAAAGCTTCCACCAAGCGGACGGCGACCGGCATCCTGAATGGATTAACTATGTGCTGGGTGTTTTACAAAATTTTACTGTAAGTTTTGGATAGAAAAGTTCTAAACTGAAATGAAATGACAAGCGAGACATAGTTATGGCGACTTTTTTTTTTTAACAGAGTTCTGACCAAGGAATTTCTTAATTACAGGGTATCTCTTTCATTGGGTTATCATCGTTTGTAAACTACATTTTCCTGCTTCGTTTTCAAAAAAAAAAAGTGGATAAATAAGCCAAAACTGTTTACCAACTGATTGCAACATTAAGGCCACAAAACCGCCAACAAATTATAGTTTTCAATCGGTTCTTTGTTGTTGTTGGCATTCCATTGCAAGGCTATAACTTTTTTCAATATGCAATTCCAATTATCCTATGCAAATGCAATTTGTCTCGCTGCCGAGCAATTTAGGCCCCGTTTGATGTGTCTGCCTGGCATAGATTGTTCTGAATTATGGCACTAAATGGCTAGACATGTTACATAATTCATTTATATATAGTCCGCACCAGGGACATTTTCCCTGATAGGCAGTTTGTCTGCTCACTCAATTCAAGCGCCACAACAATAGAGTTGTGTGTGAATATTTTCTCTCTTTTTTCCAGTATGGAGAATGCTTTAACAGCAGCTTATTTATGGTATGAAAAATTCAATTAGCTGCATGCAGAAATTATGAAGAGGGAAAAATAAACAAAACGTTTAATTGATTTTTATGTAGAGTTTGCGATACATTTTTTTAATTCTCAACTAAAATATTAGTGCATTTTAACGGCAGTTCAGAGCCATTAATTCTAGAAGAAGATTGTCTTTCTGCTCTCTGCCTAAGTTGAGTTTTATTAAACAAGACGCAACACGGCGATTTTCCGGTTTTTGCTTTTGATTTCTTTTTCGCCAACTTCATAAAAATCCTAAAATAAATATTTGCACACATAAGTTCAAGCAACGTTGTCGTCTTTTTTTGCGTCTGGAGACAGACAGCAAAATAAGCGGAAAGTTTTTGTCGCAAATCCCTAGCAAATCCCAGCCGCAGGCACTCGATAGACTGAAAAGGGCAAAAGGGAATTTAAATCAGTTGAGATGCTTCTATTAGAAGTGTTCGCACAGAAGATACCCTGCTATGTATATTAGACTAGCTTTCATTAACCTAAATTATATAAACAGGTATATAATATTATTTAAAATGTTAACGATTAAATGCCTAATAATATTATATTTAAAAAATATTTTTTTTTAATAGTAAAATTAAATTGCTGTGTAGTCGGTCCACTAGATTACTTCTTTCAATTTTTAATCAATTGATGTAAGCATTTAAAGGGAATCAAAAATATGCAAAACTCTGCAAGTATGAATGTTTATTTGCACTGCTCTGAAGCTACTGGTTTCTGGTTCTGCTTCTATAGAATTTTATTACGAATAATATTTACCTCTTATTGTACGAGTATTTTGTATTTATTGGGATGAAAACAACATCTGCATTGCAACATTGAAATCCCGGAAATGCCACCTGTTATTTGTATACAATACCTGAATATTGGCATGAATATGTATGTAAAAGGGGGCATTGCGGAGGGGTAAACTATAGCACTGGCATGTCACAAATTGACAGCTTGTTGGCAAGTTCAAGCGTATTGAAATGCTTCAATAAATAATTTGTACAAATTAAAATTTTATTGAAGCACAACAGTACGAAAATTTGCATACAATATAAATTTCCATACCAAATAGTGCAGAGCTTTGCTACTTTGTCAATTCAAAAAAAAATTCAAAAAAAAAAAAAATTCATTCATTTATGTTAACAACAAAATGGAAATTATTTGTGCAAATAATTTTAAGTAAGAAATAAACTACGGAAATTAAAGCAGATGGAAGAAGTACAATTCGAAAATAAAGCTCATTATAATTCCGAACAAGAAAAGATCCATTTCAGTGCCCGTCCCTTTAGTTTTATTCTGTGCTTGTCTTTTTTTTTTTCTCTCTCACTTACTTTTTTTCTTATTTTTTCATTCTTTTGATTTCATTATTGTTTTTATTGCTTTGTACTTTCGTGTGTCCGAGTGACTGACTTTGCCAAAGCAAAAGGCGCATTTTAATTTCATTATTTTATTTGGTAACTCAGCACGTTCCAATACCCGCCCAGTTTTCCATTGAAATTCGCATAAAAAGGGTATTAAAGCAGAAGCTCTCACTGATTGTGAAACCATTTTTTATTTTGGCATTTTTTCAACTCCGAACACGCCTTGCCACATTATCTTTGCCTATTCTTTTTCTGCTATTTTTTTCGAATTAATAAACAATTTTTTTCTTTTATATTTAAGCTAGCTACAAATTTGCGAGTTATTGCCACATTTTGTATTTTTGTAATTCTCTGTATTCTTTTTATTATGATTTCTGTGCAGCGTCTTCTCGTTTTGTCCTAATGAATCATGGTTATGTCGGCTATAATTTAGTTTTAATAGCATTTTGGTGACATTTATGCTGTCAGCGTCATGCAATTTTATTAATGTTCAAATGAGCGCCCATATATGATATCATTATAAAGAGATATCACAGCTTTTAATGTCGTTACTGTGGGCTTTGTATAAAATGAACTTATGGCCTCCTTCTGTGTCTGCTTCTGAATTTTGGAATTCTGTGGCAATTGAGAGTTATATAGTCGCACTTAAAGCTGTTCTTTGATGATTTTTACAGAGATTATTAAATTGGCTTGTTGACAGCACACAATTGAAGTACATTTTCAAATTATTGCGTTTTGTACGCCTAATATTTAAGTAGATGAGTATGTTATTAGCAAAAGATTCTCTTTGTTTATGTAAATTATTTCAATGTACGTAAGTTATGCAAATGAATATTGTTTAATGGTCATAAAGTATTCGAAATGTTTTATCTTAAGTAAGTTTACACCCCAACTAGAAATTTATGTCTTTTATTCCCACCTTCGACAAATTGTTATCCAGAAATCTCTCAGCTTGGCATTAGTGTCGTTAATTTTTTCAATTTTTCTGTTCACTTTTTGTTGGATAAAGAACTGTTATATAATTGGGTTTCTTTGTATTACTTTCAGTGCTTAGCTTGTTTCAGTTAACAGCCCTTTAAATGAGCCACGGGGCGAGTACAAAGCCAAAACCTAATCATCTGGCTCACTTAAGTAATAAAGTAATTTATCGCTTTTCAATATCCTTTAAGCAGTTTTTGCCCTTTTAGCTCCTATTATTGCACTTCCTACGCCAAGGGCCTCGAGCCTTCTGCGAGCAAATGTTTAAGGGAAACCCACACAAATTATTTTCGCGCTGGTTTCATCTGATTTTTTACGGCTCCTCTTTCGCTTTAGAGAAGGAATAAGATGACTCCGGCTGTGGTTGCTGCTCTTTTAACTTGTCGCTTCTCTTAGCCGGCGGCACACGTTGCCATTTTTATGTATTAAGCTGAGCACAGGGATTGGAATTGAGATCGGTATGGGATTGGGATTGGGTATGGTCTCGGAGTAGGAATGGAGACTGGGTCATATTCTACAGAGCCGCCTGCACGTTTTTCTGCACTGCCGCTGGCGTTGCCAGACCAGTTTGATTTTAGTACCCTGGTACTCGCACAGGCACTGGCAGTAGCAAAGGCACAGACCAAGGGCCAGTAATGATTTTATTACACGATTTTATATCCAATTTTATTACCTTTGTGCATGACGCTCCTCCACCTTCGACTCCAAATCGATGGCCAAGGAGCAAAGCGCTAGGATTGTGTTGTCGTTGTTGTTCTCGTTGTCCTTACGCCTTTGGCAGCTGCCATTGGAATTTACGCACTCATAAAATTGCCAAGTTTGAATTGTGTGGGAATTTCGAGCAAAGTTTCGTGAAATGACTCCAACCTCGGCCATCATAATTCAATATCATAAAACGTTTATCCAATTAATTTTGACCAGTTATATTTATAGCCAGTTCGTGTAAGGATGCGAATAGTAGATCGTTTTTTTCAACCCATATGCTCCACATTTCGATGATGTAAGTCATAAAACAGACTCCGGAGTCCAGAGAGATTAATTAATAATTACTGGTTAAAATTTCAAATTGAATTTCCGTGTTTATAATGAAAACAAGCCAGTTGATTATTTAGAGAAATCAACACATCAGAGATTACTTTACATTCGGCACATTTACACGTTCGATGAGTCGCATTGATCTTGAAAATGTATCCAACGGCTGTTTTGGGACACGCTTGAATGCATTCAGAAGTTGTTTCAAAACACATTTGCTATTTGAATACTCTACACTTAACTGCTTAAACTGAACAAATGTTTAACGTTTATAAATGCTTAAACAATGGAACAATAAAGAATGAAATTATTGAGGAAATCATTTTCCATGCCGTTAAACAAGAGGTAGAGAGAGCTGCACACCTGTTGGGCAAAGTTTACCTTAAAAGAGTGTATCTATTAGTCGACTACAGTTACTAACAATTGTGTTTCTCTCGTGTTCTGTCCTACTATTCATTTACTCTCTATAGCGCTGACCTAATCTGGTTAGATTTCCAATTTGGATTATGCTGGCACTTTTGCTAATGAGCACATCCCAACCTACAGATGGGCACACACACACAAACACATGCACACACCCAGCACAGTAACCCACACATGTAACGAGACAATTCCAAACGTCATTACAGTGTGTTTTCGTTTTCCGTATGTTGTTTTTGCTGCTGTTGTTGTTGTTGTTGTTAGTCGTATTTGTTTCAGTGTCAAGTTCAGCACTCAATGTTGCATGTTTCGTTTGCTTTTTGCGGCGTTTCAAATGGCTGCATGCCAAATATATAATGGGTTTCCCTTGATGACTTTGCAAGCTATGCAGATAGAGATAAACGTGGCAACAACAACAACAACAAAATTGGAAACTACAACTCATAAACATGAGTATTGTGTATAGCGAATGAATTATGACTTAGTTTTCATATTTTAGTGTTGTTGGAAATTCATTATAGTGTCAGCCAGAGTAGTGGCAACGGGTGACCATGCACCAAGGGGCATGAGGCAAGGCTCATTAAATGTTTGTATGTGTGAGAAATAGTTTATAATTGTTGTTATGCGAAAATAATAATAATTATTATTATGCCATGCACGATATAAGTCAGTATTATAAACAAGTTTCTAGTTTCCTTCAAAATTGTTTGTAGAGCAACATTTGTTTGCTTAGTCTTAGCATACACTGAGAGAAACTATTTAGTATCAAAACAAATATGTTGAAATTTTGGAAATATTAGTGGATTTACTTTATACACTTTATAAGAGCCTGAATCTTTTGCTCAGTGTATCATCAACATATTTTAATTATGACCTAGGCAATTGGCAAGTTGGCAACTTGAGAGACATATCCGCCTCAGGTTGAACTAGATTTAACAATTGGCTCAAAGACAACATTTGTGTTTGTCGCAATCTCATCAGACTCGTTGCTGGAATTGTCATTAAGAAGCATGCACTGACATAGAGCCAAGTACAGCTGGGCTGTCAATGCATTAACATGACCAAATTAGTCTCAGCATCATGCGATTCATATGATTATAGATAGAGGTCTCACACTCCACCCTTGTCTGCCAGTCACTGCTGACGTCAGCTGAGCACCGATCACCAAACGCTGAGAGGTTTGAGCGAGCTTCTGAACCGCAACATAAATCTATGTGTGTGTGAGGTGTACACAACATCTAAGTAGATGCTACCAGAGCGGACACAGTGCTTACCTGAAGTTCATAGTTAAATGAATTCATTTGCTATTTAATTTGCGTTTGAACTTTGCTGAGTATTCGGCTCAGTTTCAGTTCTCGAGCGCACGTCGAGGCGAATAAATGCGAACAGCGAACACGCGAATTAAACTAAAGCTCAAAATTCCGTACTTAATTCAAGCCAATAAAATGTATTATTATCGCCTTCTTTGGTTAGTTAGTTTGGGTCTGCACTATGCTGCAGCTGTGGTGCATCAATCGCTGCAGGATGCACGACAGGATCAGCAACAGCTCGTGCATCGGTACATTAAGACACTGCAGAAGGAAGAGGGCGCCATGCGTCTGATCGGCGGAGATGCCGAATATGAAGGTATAAAACTATGAGAAGAGAAACGTTTTTTTGCCCACACTAGACTTTACTTTCTTTCTAGGCAATATTGAGGTACTGCATAACGACAAATGGGGCGCGGTTTGTGATGACGAATGGGATACGACAGAGGGTGAAATTGTGTGTCGTCAGTTAGGTTTTCCAGGGCTGCGGCGGTACACGCACAGTGGCTACTTTGGACCCGCCCGACGGCGCTACTGGATGGACAATCTGTTTTGCGAGGGTCACGAGGAGGAATTAACCCAGTGTCATTTCGAGGGCTGGGGCAACAGCGACTGTGATCCCAGCGAGGCAGCAGGTGTTATCTGCTATCCACCTAGAGATGCTGTCATCTCCCTACCCATTGAACTGCCCGATGATCGTGTGCTACCCAAGTATCCCATACATCCGAGTAAACGTTTGTACGTGAGACTTCGGGGCGGTCGATACCGTAACGAGGGGCGTGTTGAGGTGCGTCTCGATGGCCAGCGTTGGGGCAGCATCTGTTCGGATGGTTGGGGCATGTTGGAGGCGAATGTAGTGTGCCGCCAGCTGGATTTGGGCTATGCCAGAGAGGCCTTTCAGACGGACTACTTCGGTGGTGCACATGTCTCACGTCCCATTCTCAGTGGCAGTGAGTGTTATGGCAATGAAACGAGTTTAACGGATTGTCTGCATCATGATCATCTCAAGGGCATTGTGAGTTGCCATGGAAACAGTCAACATGTGGCGGCTGTGATTTGTGATTATCTATCGCCTGATTTGGTTGTGGACTATTATGAAATCGAGCAGACTGCTCATTTGGAGGATCGTCCCATGCTGTTGATGCAGTGCGCCATGGAGGAGAATTGCGTATCCAACGAGGCCTATCGAATCCAACGGGATGATTCCAACTGGCGTTATCAGACCAGACGTCTACTAAAATTCACCGCAGCCGCAATTAATGCAGGAAATACTGACTTCAGACCCTTTAAGGAGAAGTCTCAGTGGGAGTGGCACATGTGCCACATGTAAGTGCTCTTTAAGCTTATTTAAGCTCAACTTGAATTTGGGTTTTTGTAGGCATTACCACAGCATGGAAGTGTTTGCGACCTTCGATATTTATGACTTACAGGGTCGTAAGGTTGCTCAGGGTCACAAAGCATCCTTCTGCCTGGAAGACAGCAGCTGCTTGCCCGGCGTGCCCAAGAAATACAACTGTGCAAACTTTGGAGATCAAGGCAATTTAAAGAAAATCCTTTTATTGTAGACTTAATTTCATTGAACGATTTTTTCATAGGAATCTCCGTGAATTGCTCCGATGTTTACCTGTACAATCTGGACTGCCAGTGGGTGGACATCACGGAGCTGCCGCAAGGCTCATATATTCTCAAAATTGCTATCAATCCAGAGTTCAAGGTAGCCGAAATGAGCTACGACAATAATGCTGCCATCTGCGAACTTTTCTATGCAGAAAACTATGCGCGTGTTGACAACTGTCGTCTGGCCAGACCCTAAAGGAATTCTCACCAAAAACAGTGTTGAAAAGTGCCAAATATTAGAAAACACCAAAGCGTTTAACGTTAAGATGTTTGTATTATTCTATACAAATAAGATTTATTTTACCAAAATAAAACTGAACAATCTGAGGTCGTCTGCCATATACTTATGTATACTGAAAGATGAACTTGAAAATCAGTCGAGTGTAAACCTGTCAGAAACATCAACAACATTGTCGTCGTCAGCGAAGCATTCATCAAGTGTCAATAGATACAATTGTTATTGCTCAAAGATGGGTGTTGAACCAAAACGGGTACAGAAACTGGAAGTGCAGGGGAGGTTAAGATACTTATACGCAATGGGATGCTAGGACTTGAAACGACTATAGAAATTGTTAAAGACTTATTATAACGAAATCAGTTTTACTTATACATAGCCAAATAGTAAACTAAAGAAATATTTGATTTGAAAAATAAATATTCGCTTCTATCAATGAATTGGCAGAAATAAATCGGCGTAAGAATTTATTATAATCTGATTATTTGTACAATTACTACTATATAAATACTACTACAATCAATGATATATTTTTGTTCTGATTTCAAAGCCTCCATCTTCTGACAAGTCTGACAATTCTGCATTCACGTAGATAAGAGTAAAAGCATTAAAACTACTCACTTAATCAACTAAGAACACTGCACATCAATTGGGTCAGAAACTTCAACTTTGACCCACGCAATTAATGGTCCAATAAAGATTCGTACGAATAGTTTATATCCAAAAAGGAAATCAACAGCATTTTTTATACAAAACGAGGGAAAGAAGAAGAGCCAACGACTTGATGGATGCACGTGGCAAAAAAATGAAGCAATCAAATGGTCGTAATGTCATCAACACCATCCGTAAGTGGACAGGCGGCTGAGAGCATGATGGAGGAACGAGAGGAGAGGAGGTTGAGGTAACGGGAACTGTGACAGGATTGAGGGCAACGATGATGAGTCACTTTGGTCACGAAGCTATTTTTACGCTTGATTACACGATAAATGAAAATCAAATGTTTGATTGCTTAATGCCTGGACAGCAGCACCGAAGCAGAGCCACCCACTGGACGCATGGTACCACTTCAAAAGTGCTGCAATTTTGCCAAAGTGCTAAAGTCCTGTGGGGATGGTTTGGATGGATTAGGGGAGTTGGGTGATTTGGGTGGTTCGCTGAACATTTCAATTATTTATATGCTTGTTTGTCTCCTCTCAGCTCGTGTGTCTGTGCCAGTGCGAAGGCACGGGCGTGGCACTCCAACTCATGTGTGCACGTGCGATATGAGAAATAGAAAGTTGGGAGAGTTTGCTAGAGTGTGGGAGGCGGGTGATAACACTTGACTGCTCCCAGTTATCATTTTTTAGCTCCCGGACACGCAGCAAGCTGCAAATTGCAAAAGCTGAAAGCAGACTTTGACTGATTTTGCAGTTAGTTGAGTGCGTTCAGCTGAATGAGGGTAGTAGAGAGGTATGAGGGTAGCAGTGCCTGGAGTCAGAGCATTGTCAATCTATTGCCCAACTGAGTGTAGTTTGTACTCCAACACCTTCTGACTAATTTATTAATTGCCTGAGACGACTACAAATTAAAAGCATTTTACTTTAGCCACACTTTCAAGTTGCCTTAAACCGCTTATGTTAATTAAATTCGAGAAAATGGGTTTCTTCTTCTGACGCAATCAATCAATCCTTTGACTGGAGTGTTTATGTTTTGTTTTGTGTTAAGTAGAAACCCATTTAAATTTGTATCTCAGCATTAATTTTCGGGGTAGCTTGAAAGGGTTAAGCTTCTGTCTTTCACTTAGAAGATTTTCCTGCATATTGATGAGGTCAGCTGCTTGAAAAACTTTTCAATGACAAAACGCTGAACAAGTTAAATGTGTAAATGCAAAAAGATTAAGACAAAAATAGATGTACAAGCAACTGCAGGGCAAGTAATTTAGAATACACCAAAGAAAGAGAAACTTACTTATCAAATTTGTACATAGCAAAGCAATTGTTTAACATTTCATTAAATCCCGGATGGTTTGGATGTCAAGCATGTCAAGTATTGATTCAAGCCAAGTTCCAGTTGCAACTCCAGTTACAAAATATTTACAAAACGTTTGGCAACTTGGCTAAAACCAATTTGAATGGGTGACTCGAAGGCAAAACAAAAGTGCTCAGAGGCAGGCGGAAGGCACAAAATTGTTATTTCAATTGTCAGTTGCACTGCAAGGCGTGGCACTGCCCACATTCCGTATACAGTTAATTTTGTGCTTTGCCTGCAATAAATTTTAAATGCACATTTCCAATGAAGAAGCAACAACTTCAACAACGTCGACGTCAACGACGACAACCAAATGAAACGAAACGGAAAACAATTTTCTGCAATTTTACTAAAACGACACAAAAACACACACACACATTGACTCACATGTGGACAAAGGGGATTTGGATTGGGAATATGCTGCGGACATTCGAAATGGAAATGAAAATAGAAATGGAATGGGCACGAAAATCGGTATCGGAATGGGATTGTGTCTTCAAGTCCTGGCCACCATTGCAATTCGAAGTGTCCTTGCAGCGACTACAAATGAAATTGTTGACCAAAGTGCAGCGTTTAAGAAAGACACACACACACACACTCACAGCATTATATAGAGCATTAGAGCTGAAAGTTTCCATATGGACAATGCAGTTTCCTTGCGAATCAATGTTCAGATTTCTGTTGCAGTAACTTGAAAACCTGAATAAAAGTTCTTTCAAAAGGTATTATCTGCTTATTTAAAAGCTTTAAAATAAAACACAATAAAACAAAGCTCAAATGTATTTATGCATCTGCTTAAGCTTCATTCCTTCAGTTTGTATTCAAATCTTATCATTTTCCTATGTGGCAGCAGTGTATACCCTTTTAATATGGAGCTGGCTAATATTGAAGTTATTGCTATTCATACAACTCAGTAATTTTTATTTAATGCCTTAAAGCTTATAAGCAAATTTGTTACTTTTTTAATGGGTATTTCATAGTTGGAAGTCTAGCAACACTCTTATGCGTTTCTTTATTACTTTAGTTGCCATTTTTATGAGAATTTTTAAGACATTTTTGTACATTTAAATTTGGTTTAAATTTTATGTGCTGGATATTGCCTGGCAGCTATAGCAACAAAGCAAATTGCAATTGTTATGCAAGTTGCAAATTGCAAGTTGAACTCGAAAATGAAAATAGTTTATTGAAATAATAGTAGTATTAGCAGTTGTTAAAGCTGTTGAATTTACTGTTATTATTATTATACTGTCATCGCCTGGAGGATAATTGAACAGGGAAATTGTTTACTGCACATTTTTCAGACACCCAATTATATTTAATTTGTTGGTACTTTGAATTGAGCAGAAATGTTAGTAAATGTTAAATATATTTTATGTTTTTTCTTAGTATACTTACAAATGTGTGCTTAAATTGCAATCCTGCTCATATGATAAGATTTTCATAGAAATTTCATTGTTGTTGGCATTGTTTTTGTTGAGTTTTTGCTTGTCTTGTTGTCAGACACATTCAAAGCATTTGCATTTTAAACGCAGCTAATTGCGAATAAACTCATTAGATGAAAGCGACACAGGCAGCAATTGGCAACCACTCACCCTCCCCATACCCCCTTTCTCCATCAACACACTGGATACCCGCACAAATTGGGCAACATTTGGTGGCATCTTTTGCCAAATTGAAAGCGGCAGACAATCAAGACCCCCCTCCTGCCTTAGCAACAGCAGTTAGGGCGAACATTTGGCTTGTTATCATTTTCATGGTTGATGCGACATGCGAAAATTCTAAAACAGTTTGAGCAAAACAGCGAATGGGTGAGTGAGAGTGAGAGAGACAGAGAAGGACACCAAATATTGTGTCGAGCTTTGTTGTTTGTCAGGCATTCACCCAAACATTTGTTTTAATTATTATGAATGCAAAGAACATAATTAAAAATGTGAAATTCATTTTCATTTTTAACTACACCTTATTTCGTTTTGCAATTAAAAGATTTTTGTCTGTTAACTTACATCGGAAGTGGGTTAATTTTGTGTGTATGTGTGTGTGCACTAATGTGCTAATTACCCAATTGTGTATTATGAGCGATTATTTTAAGTTGGTTAAACTGTATTTACTTTAAAATGTCAGTTCAATTATACAAATTTGCTGTTAAACTATGCAAAAATAAATTAAAAACTTTATTTATACATGTTCAAATAAATTTATGCATTTGATTTCAAAATTTTACGCTCACCTGGAGTCATTAATTTTGAAATTCTTTTGTATTAAAATTAATATTCAACAGAAATAAATTTATTGATAATTATAAACAACTTAGCTTGTATGGTTTTCAAAGTTTAATTTTTAAATGGAACTAAAACTGAAATTTGTGAACATATTGTCTTCTTTGCTTTGACAAATAAGCTGCAATCATTACTCCATCATATCATTTACTACAAGCATTCCAGTGACACTTTTCAAATGTCAGCACTTTGCCGCGTGCAAAACAATTTGTTTTGTTATTTGACTCGCCTGTGGCAACAAAACTCGCAGATCTACGCACATTTCCTGCCCACTGCTGATTGCAGAACAAACTCTACATTTCTCCACGCCCCCGTCGCTCCACGCTTTGACAACGTATCCCAAGCCCGCCCCTTTGCTGCCACTTTATTCCCCCACTTGACACACTTAAGCGCACTTATCAAACCGCGCAAAAAAGTCAAACGCATTGAAACGCAACAACCAGCAATGACTCACGGACAGACAAAGAGACAAACAGACAGACGAACAGACACCCAGCAACGGCACCATTGGGATCCATATATCAAAAATCAGCAACTGAAAACGAAAAATGAAACAGAAGTTAAAACGGCAGGAGAGCCGCTCCTAAAGATACCCAGCAGTTAGGTCTATAAGCACGGACTACCTTCTACGTATTTGGCTACAACACTACATACCCGTTAAGCTCTTTAATTACAGGGTACACAAAAGCATACCCTTACCAACTGATGCTGTCTCGCACATGTGACAAAAGATAAACAGAAGAAGAGAAATTCTAAAAATCGTAGCACTAAAAAAAATACACAAAAACACAACATGTGAGAAAAACTTTCATGTTGGCAACATGCAGCATTTAAGGTGGCAGGAGGCGCCACGATAAGCATGCAAATGAAATGGCAACCACATTGTGCCGTGCCGCCAGCAGCGATGCCTGCGGCAAGAGCTACAAATTCAACTCGCATATCGCGTGACAGAGATTTCCGAGTATGACTGAGCAATCTTAATTGCGGGTCAAAAGGCCAAGCGAAAAGCCAGAAAAATGTTTCCACCCAGAGACGCTGACAAAATGAAAATTGAGATAAAAACGTGGAAAATAAAACGATTGCTAAAAAATTCTTATAAATGTTTCACATATGTCATAGAGCTAAGCTCGGTATTTTTAGTAACATAGGTAGGGTATCCCACTCCGTACTCCGCACTCTTAATTGATCTAATCTTAGCACTTGCTGCAAATCTGAAATGTAAACCTTTTTCACACAACAGATTAAAGAGTGTTAGATAAACCTTTAAGCCAGCAACTAGCAGTGGGTCGTATAACAACCGCAAAACTGATACAAAAACATCAGATACAAGATACTTTGCCACACCCCTCATAAAAATGCTGGTAAAATGTGAGAAAAATATTCAGATTTTGAGGTAGGTGAAAAGCGGACCAAACCTTTGAAAATGACAAACTTTCTGGGGATCAAAACGGGCTGCACGATGTGTGGGTAAGGGGAAAGTGCGGTCTATCAGAAAACATTGTACCATTCCATTCCAACCCAAGCTCGGTAACTTTTGAGCTGACAAAAAAGTTTTTCAGCACGCATACGCCGCGTTGGCATTGTCGCACTTTGCTGCATACTTTTCGGCGGTTGCCAAATCGGTCGGGACGGGGAGGGGAAGTGAAAAGGGGGTATGGAAAACGCTGCGGGTATTGCGGGCTGCTCGTTATGTTTCGCTCTCGGCACTTGCCTTATGAATTATTTGAATTTTATGCGACAAATCACCTACAAAATATAAATTCCTAGCAAAGAGCGACATCTGTTCGGCTCAGAAGGGGAGTGGAATGGGGTGAGCGGAGCGGGGGATACTATGGTACGTGATCACGTACTGAGACAGCACCACGTTACACCGTTAATCGTTCGTTAATCTCTCGTAAAATTTTCGTTAGAAATCCCGCCGTCAAGTTAAGTGGATGTCTGACAATTGCCGCTTCTCACATTTCGCTTTTTGCTCTTCGTATTCGCGCAATTCGCATTTGAAGTTTTCGTTTCTTATAACGCGTACAAAGTTTTTAATCGAAAAAAGATGTGACCCCCCATCAAGTCAGGTATTATTCCTTATACCCCTCCCAACCACCTCACCCCCCTCTACCCATTGACTTCGTAATTAAGTAAGCAGCGTGCTGTGCCCTAAGGAACAGTTCAGGTACCAGCAGGAGGTGCTGGCTGAGCAACGAGTTTTTGAAATGTACTATATTCAAACCCAAATCCGCTTCAGGTCATAATACGAAATGAGCAATGGACCTAAGGGAAACACACTTCAAATTAATACAAAGATTTTGTCATAACAATGGGCAAAAGTTCTCAGAGAAAGCGAAGGATATTTTGAAATCTTGATTTAAAGACAATTGCTGTAAGCAAACTTTAATAAAGTTTAACACGTGATGTAACTGAAACTGTGATTTCTTATTATAAATGTAGGTTAATGAAGGTTCTGAGGTACTTATCTATGCTGTAAAGCATATATGCCATAGGTAAAATAAGTTTCCCCATTACTTTGACTACCTAAGTCTCACATCATTTAAGAAAAGAAAACAACAACTGGTTCTAAAGCCTTTTCAAATTAATTGCAGACAACAAATATCGTGTAACTCAAAGATAAACGTTTCTCGAAATACTCGCTGTCTGTTACCTTTACCCCCTCTGAAACACTCTCCGCTGTCTTATGCAATACTTTCAACGTTAATACAAATCTTATCCCTCATGTGACTCTGAAACTTTAACTAAATGCTGCTCCGAGACAATTGTACAAGTTCAACATTTGTCACACGTACTAAACATTTACGCAAGATAGAAAAACAAGAAAAGAAAAGAAAGGAAAAATGAAAATACGGGAAAAGAAAATGACATAGCATGGAAATTAACAAAGAAACATCAACATCAAGTCAAATTGTTGCTCTTGTAGCCCGCATGTGAGACTATGAGACTGACTGAAAGGGCAAGACACCCAGGGATCTTCTCAGACAAAAGCGAAATCGCTCTGGATATAGTTGTCGTCATTTTTAACAGACTCAAAGACAAACTGTCGGCATTGAGGAGAAGGCAGGTTGACATGCTAAAGGCACAGACAGCATCCAAAGTGAATGCAGCTTCAACGCTAGAAATATTTGAACTCGTTCCTATTTCGTGCTATTTGATTCAAGTCTTCTAAAGTGTGTGTGTGTGCGTGTGTGAACGATGTGTCTAGCTTCCAAAGTCTATAGCTATGACTTCTTTTTCGGGCTGTCACATTTGATACGCCCGTGAAGAAGACAAACACGAAGACAAAGACGAAGACGGCGATGACGTCGACATGAACTGCGGAGGTAAGAAGCAACATGAGAAACAATTTAGTGTTGATGAAGGCAAAAGGAGCGTCTAAGACTCGGGGATTTACCATAGCATGAGGCATGACGTTGACTTTGTTGCAACTTACGGAGAAGTGCATGAGTAACGCCAGAGAAGTGCACTGAGAAAAACGCACAAAACTTAACTCTAGTTACAATAAAACAGAAGATTTAAGGAATTAACTTATAATTTACAGGTATGTTTAAAGTGTAAAAAAATTTCAACAGTAATGAAACAACATTTATTATATTTTTACGACGTCAACTTTATTACTTAATTTAGTTATTTGTTGGATTTTAATCAGAACACCTTCAATTTGTGGTCCGATTTAAGCATGATTTGTATTCAGTGTACGCTCCTTGCCCCTGCCACTTGGCCAAAACACGGAAAAGAATTAATGTGCAGTTGAATACAAAACGCAAACATAATTAAACTTGCCACACCCATTTTGCAAGACGATACGAGTAAAATTGCGAGTGTTTTCACATCTGAGACTCAGACAGAGACCGTGCCTCATTTGTGTGTTTTATTGTATCTGTCTGCCGCACAGAAATAAAACCAAATTTGTCACAATCACACAAAGACGAGAGGTACGAGGGGAACCAACTAAAAGAACTCTTGGGGAATTTGACGAGCCACTCATAATTCGCAACTAATGAAACACGCAACTTGGCCAACGACTTTGTCGCCTGCCGACGACATTTATGCAACTGAATTTTTATAGCTACAAAATTAGTGCAGAATTGTAGTAGGCCACTCAACAATTGCTCCTTGTTTCCTGTTCCCACTGCCGATCCTACAAATGTCTGGAGTTCATAAAGACGCACTCGTATTGAGCCATAAAACGGCGCTTGATTGGAACTCTACGTGGGCGTGTGTACAGAAACTGCAACTAATTTGAGATACAGACTACTTTAGTTTATTCCTGAGCCGATTTAATAGCCCAATGGCTTTATGCATAGCCAACTAATTGCAGCCATCTGTGGGTGGCCAGCAAAAACTGAGAATGCGATACAGTTTTATACTCATACATATATATTTTGGCTGCTGCTCATCGTCCAGAATAACCGCCAGCCACGAGCCCAATTTTCGCGCTTAATTATGAAAAGGCAAACAAACTTTTGTGGTTGTCCAAACAGTTGGGGAGTACTCTCACGTATGCACGTATGTGTGCAATATCCTGTCCACTTCCGTGGGTTCACCATGTGCCAATGTCTGGGGCAGAGAATCCCAACACAATGCGATCTGTGTACGCGTATATATAAAATAATTTCTAGCCCGCGGCATTTTCTGCGCCGACAGCTGCTTTAAAATGCATTTTCAATTTGTGGGCTCAAAATACAACCCAAAATGGGTGAGAGAACTGTTGGCATGGGCATGTTAATATGTATGTACCAAGGAAACAGCGACAGTCCTTTGTAAACTAATTTGCTTGAACAGAGAACACATATCGAAAACAACGCTTTGAGGCCTTTTTGCATAACAAATACACAGTGGCAGCAAAATGTATGCAAACAATGTGAAAAATGCTCTCCAAAATAACGAAAACAGCTACAACAACAGACATTCAAACAAACACGGCGCACAAAATAATGAAAAAATGGGAAATATAAATTGGAAAAAAATGAAAATGTGAAAAACAATTGCTCATTGTCTGAGCAATTATACACGCATTGCTGCCTGTCGACTCCTCACCAACCCTAGCCGCAGTTCAGCGCCAAGCCGACAGACTACAGGGTGTGCCACGCCCACAGACAATTTAACCAAAAATTTGAATCATTTCAGTTTACAGGAATGAACGATTTTAGTGTCCTCTTATAGTTTTATTAAATGTTACCGATAAATTAATTACAGTATATTTACTGTCTAAAAGGGTGTTAAAATTGAAAACTAAAATTTGTACCTACAATTATAACTGATGGAATAATTCGCAGTATAAAATATTAATTGTAGTGAAAATATATTTAAACATCTCAGCAAAAAACATATGATTTTAATCTGTCGTAAACATTTTGTCCGCAAAATAATAAAAAGTGACAACTCTTATTGTATTTTTTACAGCATAATAAATAAATCATTTTTTATATACATTCTTCGAATTGCGAACAAATGTAGGTAAAACCATACGAATAATTCTTATCAAGTTTTTAATGTATTGCTCAACTTTGAGTGGCACCAAAAACAAAAAAGGAAATGTAAAATATTATTTCTATGTCAAATAATGACCTGCTGCAGTTACTTTCCCAGTGAACTGACTACTCTTTTCACGACTGCCCCAAATTTTTACTGCTCATTAAAATATGGCAGTCAATTTGACAAAAGCCCTATAATAAACTTCCTAAAGGGATCTCCCTCTTGCCGCATTTGACAATAACATAAAGTATAAAAAATTGGAATGAAATGTATTATGGGCGCTCAACTCATTTATAATTATAATGGATTTTTTTACGAATACTTAGTATAGACTTTTTTTGCACTTTGCTTTCACAGAAATCTCTTCTGTGTGCCTTTTTGGCCAACAGTTTTTTTTGTATTTTTGTTCTAATAACAGAAACAGAAAAGAGCCAACATCATAAAAGACAAATGAGCCGCAACCAAAAGCGGCCGACAAAAATACCAAAATAAAATGGGAAAAAAGCGAAAAAGATGAAAAAAGAGACTGTAACCGAGTTCGTCTCATTGTCTACATGACTTTGGTCAACTTGGCTGATTGCGCTGTGGGAGTGGCAAGAGTAAGCGAAACGAGGTGGAGAAAGGGGGGATTATAGAGTGAAATCAGTTTGTATTGTATTCCTTTTGAAGGCATCTAATATTTTATGTATTTTGTGCGCTTGCAATGATAAAAAAGCAAGTGAGAAGAGAGGCAAGAGGATGCTGTGGACATCGTTGACTTCCAAGGAAATGGCTACTTTTCTAAGCTTTTAATAATATCCTTTTTATGTCCACTAAATGAAGGATATAAAGTCAACACTTTGTACAATAAGGCGCCAGAGGATGGAAGCTTTGCACATTTTCAACGCCTTTTTTCTGACTGCCTGACTGCCTGCCTGACTGCCTGCCTGCCTGTCTTGCCCTGCAGCTGGCATAGAAAACTTGGACATCGTCTTGGGATCTTTCCTCTAAGTTGGCCATTTTCTATGGCCAACTTTTCTGCCGCTATCTACCGGCTTGGTTTGCATAAGTTTGCTTCCAGGCACTTCCGGTTAATGTGGTCAGCAGCAACAAAAACAACAAATAAAGGGAGAAGCAAAGTCTAGTAGACATTTATATGGGCAAATCTTTGTGTGATTTCCGCTTGAATGGTGAAGCTTTTTGGCATCCTCGTTTGGCGCCAACAACTGAGCATTAAGTGGCGACAGTGCAGCCATCAATCTTTTTTTGCCCCACTCACGAGAGTTTTATGAAGCAGTTTTAGCAGGGCTTTCATCTTTAAACTCAGCGCTCACTTTAAGCCCGCCAAATCAATAAAGACGATCAATTGGGTTGCTTGGGTAGCTCATCAATAACTTTAAGAGTACACAGCTCAATGGAGCAGCTTCAAATGTCGTTTGTTGTCCTTTACCCTTTAGCCCTTTTTAATAAAATTAAAAGGCCAACATTTGTCAAGCTTTGAACGTGAAAAAATTATGGCTTCAGGGTAAAATGAGTTGATAAATTTATTTAAATTCAAAGCGAACTTTAACTTAAAAACTGACTTGAATTCGTGTACGTATTTCTATTACATTAACTGAACTAAGCTCCCCTAATCTCTAACCATTAATTAGTCAAATCTGGTTCCATATTGATGTCAAAGCTTTCCCTATCGAAATCGTTTCCAACTCTAAATGGTTTTCATGTTTCCCTGCGATTGCACTTGGAATTACCACAGGCGAAGAAGCTTCGATTGCCAGTCAAACAGAAAAAAATGGAATAATTTCAATAAGCAATTAGACGGCAATTACTTACAACAACTAACAGGACTTGCAGGACATTCCCAACGACTTTGTGTTGACTTTTGTCGAAGGGTAGAAACCAGCAAATGGAAGGACTTTGACTTGCTAAGCAATTACTTGAAATTTATATGTGACTCGAACCCTGAAGTAATGCCAAGTGAAACCACTCACAAGAAACGTTGCCATAATTGAAATGCTTAAGAGAAATGGCCAAGAACGTGGACGTGAATCGGACTGACGCCCAAAATACCAAAAGCTACAACTGTGTATTACATATTAACTTTTTGGTGGGGAGGCCAAAAACTAATTGAGTTACATACTCAGTTATAGCCGAATACTTGAATTTGTCCATCCCGTACATTTTGTCCACCCACATAAGTTTGCAGTTCTGTTCTTCATAGAGAAAAGTGGGGACAAAGTTTGTTTCTCTCTGGCTTGGCTGGCTTGTTGAGCAAACCAAAAGTTTACATTGTTTAATTTCGACAAATGTAAGACACTCGAAAGCGATTGCAACCCTCACTAATCTTTTGTTTGCTTTGTCGTTTCGTGTCGCATCGTGTCCTCTCGCTCTCGCTTTCTCTCACTCCTTCTCCCACTCTTGAATAACTTCACATGTTTCCATGTTTCTTAACATGGCATAATCCCTTTTGCCTTGCTTTTCTTCTCGGGTTCAGAAAAACTTACTTTGCACTACATAGACTTATGCAAGAACGTATATTATGTTTATGTTGGTGTGTGTGCGTGTGTAAGGGGATAAGTTTGCTCTGTTATTTCCGGCGGCGCCATCTTTAAGTTTCATTAGTATGTGTAAATCTGTTTCACTGTGTGTAAGTTCTCAGTTTTATTTCTTTCTGCCTGCGAGTCAAAAGTTCTTGTAATTGAGCTACTACTGTGGCAGCCACTCTGGCGTATGCGTAATATTTAATGACATTACTTTATCATTTGTGACAACAATTTATGCTGGCGTTACTTAAATGCTACAGCTTAAACTACAAATGAGCAGCTTAATTGGAAATGACTTCAAAACTAAGCTGATTCCATAAATTACACTGCTCTGCCATTAATATTGATACATATATAGATATAGTCTTAAAATATCGGAATCTGCGCTTTAAACGGACGATTTTCGTAGTTGTCTTTAAGAGCAAAACAATTGCATTATAATAAACCAGAGTGTGCCTCAAGTAGCTCGTAGAGACTGCTCTCCTTATGCGAAGCAACAGTAACTTCCATTGCTGACAATACAAATGTTACCGGGGTTGCCACCCACAAGGACAGTGGGCAAATTTGCTTTGCGTGTGTGCTCCTAAGAGCTTTACTAAATTAATCAGCATAATTATGCTGGCAAGGCAACCAGAGGGAGCAAACTCAGAGCCTTACTTTAGCATAACTTAGCTTACCTTTCCGTACCGTACCTTACATTACCCTACCTTTCCTTACCTTATTTATTAATTAGTGATTCGTTAGTGCAGGCAGTTTGTTTGTTCCTATTGTTGTTATTGTTGCTCTTGGGCATAACTTTCGCTGCTCCGTTAAAAAACAAAAGCAATAAAATTAAAGTAAGGTAAGCCAAGGTAAAAGAAAAGGAAAAACAAAGTGTCGCATTTTAATTATGCTGGCAAACAATGCACGCCCCAAGTGCAAACAGGCAGTCAGGTTTTACGTTTACCTGTGCTTAATTAAAATAAATAGACACATACATACGTTGCCAGTTAGTAGCTGCCAGTTTGACTGGTCACATGTCCTTGAGAGGACCACAAATTATGCTCGGCAAGACAGTTCTCGTTATTATGCGAGCGGCGTGTTTCGGTATTAACCGATATAGACGGCTATTTCCATAAGTCAACAACCATCCGACCAACGAACTGAGCAATTAAAGCCACTGTCCGTCATGGACATAGTTTGAAAATGGACGGACTGCATTCGATGCCATCTAAATGCCACTTTCGTTTAGTAGCTTCTGCAAATATTCCAGATTTTTTGTTGTTTTTGGTTTCTGGTTACTGGTTGCTGCTAGCTGGTATTCTGCTTCTTGCCTCGTATTCAAATCAGTTGCAACGCCCAATTAATGTAAGCTGCCGCAATGTTGCATACTAATGAGAGAGAACTCGTTGGTATGAATTGCCACTGGATTGTGAGGCAAAAGATGCCAATGAACATGAACGTAAAGATGTGCCGAGTCTAGTTGGATACATTTTGAGAGGAGTTTGGGTAGAGAAAATCATTCAGTTTGATTTTCTAACTGTTTGCTAGGGAATTCCAACTCAACTAGGCTTGACTTAATTAACTCTTTTGATTAGGAGTTAACAAAAGAAATGTTAGTTAAATAAATTTAAACAGATAAAGAATAAAAAGTCAGTAAATCATTTAAACGACGAAACACAAATGTTTTGTTGGAATTTCTTCTTTACTGTGAGGTTTAAAGGCTTGTGCTTTTTAGGCACTCATAAATGCGTTTCTCTTTATTTGAAATTTCGCATTTGCATTTTAATATTTTGTTTGCAAAAAAAAATACAATAATAAAACAATAAAAACATCAACTTTGGCACTTTGCAGCCATTTTCAAGGCGGAAAGTCGCCCAAAATGATGTCATTAAAGGCACATGCTGATGGCGTTTTGAAGGCATATTACGCATACGCCGCTTACAACAGGCGCAACAGCTGTGACATGCTATGTCAATGTGTGACCGTATGTGTATGCGACTCTGTATTTCCGTTGAGATTTCCCTCTTGAACATTTTACGTGCAAATATTTTAAGCCTTTATGGCAACACAGAAGGCGCAACGCAAAGGGGAAGAGAAGCTAAAGCATTATTAGGCGCATATTTGTAGAGCAAGTGTAAGAACACTTTCCATATATATGTCTTATATACTTATACATATTTTGTATATATATGTGTATATATTTTGGAGGAATGTGGTTATCTGCGTAAGCACGCAGCGCTCGTGAGTGGCACGTGACTGCGTCGTGGAAGTGCGTTTTTCTCCCCCCTCTCCTCTGCGGGGATTTATTAAATTTTTTCGTCGGCAGCATAATTCATGAAATTTGTTTTAGATGTGGTTGGTAGAGTATAACTCCTCCCCGTTTCAACCCCTCGGTTCACAAGTCGTTCGGTTTCTTTTTCGCATTTCCGACTTTAACTTTTATTTAATTGTCGCAACTTTTTAGTAAGACTTTTCTTAATTAATTAAAAAACTTTTCAAAGCCTCAATGAAAATGCCAGCTCACCTTTAAAACTTAAATGAAAAGAACCGCACAATGGAGCCGACAGAACCACCTGCCTAATATCAAAATTGCTGAACATTTTTGGTCATTTCATGTTTTTTCCGGTAGGTGTACTCCAAAGTAAAAAGTCATCCCAAAGTCAAATAGAAGTAAAAAGATTTTTGGCAATGAGAGGGCAAAATATATTTACCTTTATCGTTCAAGTTCAAACCTATTTTATAATTGGCTTTATCTATCATACTAAGAAGTAAAGGATGTATTTGTATTAAATTAGAGACTGTTTGTAACTTATTAATGGTTTACTTATTACATATTAATAATTGCAAGGCTTTCCGTTTAAAACTGTCTTCTCTTTAATATCAGTTTTGTTATTTTATTCCTTAAAATAATTTATATCTATTGCATTGCTAAACCAACTTAGTAATGTTATTATATTTTCTTTTAATTCCTGCAACTTAGTTCTGAAATGGGAAAACTCACACGTTACCTTGGCAGATTATTTGCTTTGCATTTATTTGCGGAAAAAATAATATGCTTGACAAAAGCGTAGCAGAACAAAGGAAATAACAGGATTTCGCAATTTCAAAATAATACATTAAAATAGAAGTCTCTTTTAGAAATATGAAGATTAAATTCTTTAATGTGTTTTACGCCTGGCTAGCCACTTTTCATACCCTGTAAGCAATCTACAAAGCAGAGTGAAATATTACATTACTTTTTTAGAAAGTAGATTATTATTAATACACAAAAATAAGGCTCAGTCCACCTCCATTCCAACTAAAGGGTATTGTCAATTCGATTACTACAATTCATAGCCCATTTTCGTTTTGTTTTGTGTTACTCATTGTCTCAAATATAAAACGAAGAGAAAACAAGGAAAATAAAGATTTTTGCGGGTTGTCATTTATTTATTTTTTACTTCGTCTGGCAAATATTACTTAACAGCAGTTTTTTCACAGAGAGATAAACAGTGAGAGAGAGAGAGAGAGAAAGTGGAAGTGGAAGAAAAAAAGAAGTATATCAAATGCTTATGCCAGGATTTTGTCCTTTTTGATGTAAAGTTGCTAAGCGCCAAGCAAATTTATAATGCCGACAGCATATGTGTATTGTTTCCGTCTGTTGTCTCTTCTTGTTGTTATTTGGATGTTTTGTTTTAGCGCTCACTGTGATTGTTGTCGATGCTGTTGTATGGTTCGGTTCGGTGTGTCTTTATCCTAGAGCCATCTGCTTCGCTTTTGCTTTATTCTGTTTAATTTTGTACTTGCTGCTGTATCCTGCAGCTGTTTGCCTGTTTCCTACCTCTCTCTGACTGTCCATTCGTCTCTCTCTTTCTCTCTTGTCATCAACTTGTTTTCATTAATGTTATTATTCCACATTTCTATGTTCACGTCATCCCCAACACACAATGCCGTTCTCTAATTTGTATGCATAATTTACGGACACACTGTGACGCTTTCCGGGCATTGGATGCCTGCAGAGAGTTTCCATTTCCAATTGTCGCAAGGCTCTTCAACCATATATATAACAATGTGTGTAAGCGTGTGTGTGTACTTTGAAATTTTTTTTGTTCTATTGTGCTTGACAGCTGATATTGTTTATGTTGTTGTGCTGACTCTCAGAAAGATTCTTTAACTATTGATGAGTTTATTTCAAACCAAATTTTAGTCTGGTAGTATGAAATCTGTTAACTCGAATGTTTACAACTCAAGTTAATTAATTGAAAGTCATTTAAAAATAATAATGGAAGCTACACTTTTCGCCTTCAACAATAGACGTTTTTCTTACGTATTTAATTCGTCAGTATTCCCAATATCTGATCAATCATATGATTCGACCTGTAAACTTCTCCAACTTTATTTATATATTAAATGTCAAGATTCAATGTTGCCCAAATTGAAATAGTTTCACAATCTAAAGAAAAATTGCAACATATTTTTTCAGTCTTTGCTATTCTTTGCCCGAAGTTGCTAAAACTTTTAATTGAGAATCTATACAAAAAAAAAAAATTGGTAAACTAAACGTATTGTTACAAAATGAAACAAAAGAAAAAGAAAACTGTTTTGCCAACTGCAATCAATCTAAATGTCTGGCTGTCAATAAAATTGTCAAGCAAGCTGCAGTTGCAGGCCAATTGCATGTCAGGTGAACAAGGAGCAAGGTTGACTAAGGGCCTATATAGAATCAGCAAACACGTTTGCATACCTATTTCTAACTCACTGACTTTGACGTTTGTCTCTGACCCACAATCCATGTGGCTCCACTGGGTAACTTTGCTGGGCAGTGAACGCAAGTCGTGTGACACAAATGCGGGGAATTGACAATTGCAACGGCAACTGACGTAGGATTGGATGACATTTATTTACCATAGAATAAAAGAGTTGAGGACTTCAATAACGAGACTCTCTTCAAGGTTTAATACTCTGTAACTAGCAATGCTAGTTTTGCAGTTAAATTGGTTGCAAACCTACTTCTACTGATCTGTTGAACTATTTCTACATTTAATTGCCATGGTATTTATTAAATCTTTTCATTAAAACCTTGAGCAAGATATCGGGATTTACATAATCAATGCTATTAAAAATATATTTAGGTTATTGTTTAATCCGCAGCTTAAGTGAAAATATATGTACTACACATATAGTAATGCTTCGATCAATTCCATTGTCAAATACTTGCTCTTCGCCGTTATGGTAAAAGAAAATATTCACTTTTCGTTGTATGCACTTCTGAGGATTTTTCACTTCAATGCAGTTGACATTTTTATTAAAAGCTTTAAGTTGTAACAGCAGAGCAAATTCAAACACACACACATACACATAGAAATATCCTGCTACAGAATTTGCTGCAATGGCAACGGCTGCTGTCAACTTATTGGCTGTAAAGCGTACATATACTTTATAGATGAATGCATGTGCATATGTGTGTTAGTGAGTGTGTGTGTGGCTGTGTGTGTGTGTGCGTGTATGTGTCTCAACTTTCGTCTTACGCTACAATGTAATATTGTCAAATATGAGTTAGTAGACGAAATCAGCTTTAAGTTGTCGACATCGCCTGCTGAATCCTTTTGTTTGATGCTCGTAATCATTGCTAACAATTTTTTGTTTTTTTCTGCACTAGGATTGTGTCATGACACACACACACACACACACACACATCCACACACTCCTCTAGACTTTTTTTTAAGCATGAAACTTACAGAGTTGCAATATTTTTTTCGTTGTCGTGCTGACTTATGAGCTGAACAGAAGCAGCAAGTAGAACCCAGGAGCATCATTTTTATTAGCTGCCAACGGGGAACATTTTTGTGCAGTGCGTGACATTTTATGAAAACTCACTTGATAAATGATTGAGAAAATGCACACAAGGGAAATGCATACAAATGAAATCCTGAATGATATTTTAATGCTGCTTCCAAATTGGGTTAGAACGCGTTAGAAATAAACAAGTATACAAAGCTCTAACTTTGAGAAATGAATCGAAATGAATGAATGACACAAATACTTCTAGTGTGCAATTATTCATTTGAGTAAACGCACAAACATATAACATTCAAAGCTATCCAGTGGCTAAATAAATTGCGACTGCCTATTATCAATTATGTGTGTGGGTTTCACCAAACAGGCGACACAGTGCGTATACGTTATATTTATGAACGCTTGGCCAGCATTTTGACCAACTGTTTATCCGCTCGGGTGTGTGTTGAGTGCGTTTATGTCATTCGACATTTGCGATTGCCGCAATTTTCGCTTTCACACACACACATAATTCTCGTGCATAATTCCGTCGAATTTCTGATTGCAATTGCATTTGCCCGCGTTAGAACCCAAAGCCTGAGCCGTATTCTGTGCCTGGCAGCAAACAGATTTCATCGCATGTACGGCCAAATGTCTAAGCGGAGCGGGCTGAGCTGTTGGAGGCAATGGCAATCCTTTCATTTCCTTGTCTCCGCTCTCCCGTATTCCCTGCTCCATACAATTCTTCGCACATGGCGCTTGTTCATTATGCGCATAAACATTTTGGCATCCGTTGCCAGCTGCGTTGATTTGGCGGTTGCCTTCGCATTGTCTTCCAGCTGCAATGTGTTAGATATTTTCGGGTTGCTCCCCCTATCCCCGATCTCCTACTCCCAATCCTCATATCCCTAGCTCTTTGGCTGTGACTGTTGTTGCCCGCATTTGTTTTCGGCCTGCTTGCCTGCCTGCCTGCCTGCCTGCCTGCCTGCCTGGCAGTTGCCACTGCCTGATAATGACGGCTATGTTGAGATTTTAATTTAACTCTCAAATTGAATTTGAATTGCGACCCATGTAAGACTTGTCAAACTTTAATTTCTGCTTAAACAAACTGAAATATAATATCAAATCAAGATATATTATTATAGTTATTCGATTGCATATACATATTGTGTTATTATTTACCTACTTCTGTTCAGCATGAGCAATTGAGCAAACAATTCATTTGCATGCACTCGATATTGAAAAGATTAAACATAATAACAACATAAATTGAATGACATTGTTATAAAATGTTATTACAATTCTGCTGCACATGACAGCATAATCACAAAATAATTAACATATAATTACGAATTTGCATTCACAAAGTCCCGCATTGGGTTGGCCAGTAATGGAAAATGCACAGAATATGGTATGTGCTTAGCTGTTAACCAATTACTTAATTGTGATTTAAAAGAAGAAGTTGTATGACATAACTTAGAACAAGCTCTTAAATTCCAACTGAACTAATATCGTCTAAATTTTTACGATTATTTGTTGAAGTGTGCCATAGATTTTCAGTTTTTCCCAATGAGAATGGAAGTGTTTTCGTGTGTAAAAATTGTCGACCATTTGGCACGCATCAAACGTGTCAAAGTGACAATTCTTTATTTACATATAGCTGACATTCTGCGCTCCCTGGAATTCATGACCGTGATGAATGACAGCAGTAACAACAATAGCAACAACAGCAACATTTGCTCCTGGTCACATTTGCGTGCCTCGACGTGAGTCGCATGCGGAACAGGGAAAGCACACAGGAAAAGTGAGAGAAATATTTGGAGCGAGAGACTGAGTGGAAAATGTTGAAAAAGTGTCGCCATTGCCACAGGTAAAAATGTTTGGCATTTATCAACGACGCTTACACACAGTTTTCCCCGGTTTTCTTCTTCTTCCTCTTTTTTTTTTTTTGAATGAAGCTATCAAGTTGTGCATTTTGTTTATTTATCAACAGATTAGCAGGCTGTTTCAGACATGATGCCTTAACATACAAGACTTCCAAGACTCTCTCCCGCTGTCTCCCTTTCTGGCTTTCTTCTCTTGGCATGCAGCCTTCTCTCTCAGTTGGTTGACTTGGTTTAATGGCACATGAAATCGCAATAAACATGGCCCAGAGCGTCAACTTTTGTGGCCTGTAGTAAAGTATAACTTACGCCCTGAGCGCACATAAGTCAAAATTTCACAGTGACAGTGAAAGTGGATGGGGAGTGCAGTTGTGGTGGTAGTGTTGATGTTGTTCTTGTTATTGTTGATGTTGCCACGCATTAAGTGTAGGCGTTGAAGTTGCACAGTTGTTCAGCAACTTTGTCCCTTGGGTCTGTTTTGTCCTTCTTTCAAGCCCAGGGCCCAGGCTCGAACTGTGAAATATGTTGCATACATTTCGGGCCAGACAAGCGACACATTTGCGGTTTATAGTAGGCGTGGCGCGTGCCAAACTTAACACACACACACATACAATAATTTTTATGCCATTTGCTTGCCCCTCACGTACAGCTCAAGGAAGTTACTTCGTTTTCAGTTCCAAGTTCGTAGCTCATACTTCATAATTCATTATTCTCTTTCTTTTTCTCTTTTTCATTATTATTTTCATTTTCACATTTTCCTCTTCTACTACTGCTTTCATTTTATATATGTATTCATATTTGTGGGTGTGTGTGGGAGTGTGTGTCCGCTTATAGTGTTGCTGACAAATTGTTTTAAATTGCGTTTTCATATCGTCCAGTGTGGGAGTGTCAAAGTTGAAATATTTATAACACAAGATAAGTTACAGATAGGCTATGATCTTAGAAGTACGCGATAGGCTAAGAAAATGGCAACACATCTTTGAAAACAATAAAATAATTTTATTTTTGAGGCAAACTGTATATCACTTATCGTTGTCTTCATTTAAGTCACAATCAAGATATTGTAATTGAAATACTTTATTAACCACAAACAATTACTTTCAATTGCACAATTAATCATTTATTCAAACGATTTCTTACAAGCCATTAAGTAAGTTAATAAGAAGCTCAGTTTAATTTTCTTGAATGCTTAAATATCACATGTAAATAAAATATGTAAGGATTTCATTTAAAATGTAATTGAGTTAGGATTTGAATTCAGTGCCCAGTTTACTATAGGGATTATAATGTTTTACAAAATGTGCTCACAAAGATTGCAAAAGTCTCTGTCCATTGGCAATAAATATTAAATTGACTTTACTACTGTCACATGACATGGACTTGATGAAGGACCAGACGAATACAAAAATATTCAACACTTCCACTTCACACTAAGTGTTTTGCGAACAGGCTTTGCATGTTAAAATCAACAGCATTACAACAAAAATAACAGCAACAAAAACATACAAAATTTTTGAACAGGAGCAATCAAACAGCAACAGGGCCAAATGATGTTGATAGCCATGATGTCCACTGCTCAAACATCAATGGAATTCCAATAGGGCAATCGTTATTTGATGGCTGAGCCAACCGTTACAATTCATCAAACAACAAATGGATATTACTTCATCGAAAACAATATTAAATACTTGAACGTAAAACACGGACATCCCACAAATGGCCGACAGCGTCAGGAGCTGAATTTTGCTCAGAAACAGAAACAGGCGCAGACAGAGGCAGACGGAGAGAGGCTGGTTGGGTAGTCACTGCTAGGAAGCATACCCGAACAATGAAACGACCTCAAAGTGTGTCCACATGGAAGCGAATGACTGCTGCGAGCCTGAAACAAAAGTAAATTGCAATAAAAGTTTGTAATTGACAAACGGACAACAAACAAAACTCCACTTCAGTTGCCAGTCGTCAGTTGCGAGTTGGTGGACATTCGGTGTGTTTGGTTGTTTGAATGTTGGATATGGATGTCGTTTGCTCTGACTCTCCTGCGACACTCCATGTTCTCCATGTTTTGGGCAACTAAACAACTGGTGCGCTCAAATCAACAAAAACCGATTTGCAGAAACAGGAAGCAGCAGTAGCGACAGCAGCATTGCCGCTGACAGACATGCAACCCAACATCCAACACCCTCGTTCTAACACCCAGCCTCCAATAAACCCTCAACCCTCGTGGAATGTGCCCGCATATTGACTTTGTGCGAGGAGCACAAACGATTTTGGATTTAAGAAATAAAAGTTTAGTGCCTCAGCGAGCAAATCTGCAGCCACAATGGCAAACAGCTAACCAGACTCTCTACACACACAAACACAACAATAAAATTTAGGAACTCTACACTTCAGATACCCATTAGAAAAGTATTTATTTATAGACTTTTACATACTGTCTAAAAGATTTCAATTTACAATTTAGTTAGTGTACTTAGTATTCCGAAATTAAATCGCGATAAAAGTTTTCATAGAGCGTAGCTTAGCTATTGATATCGAATGGCTACCAACCTGCCACTACATTTTACCTACATAATAGTATACCCTTTCTGCTGTAATACAGGTCATAACAACTACAAATACAGCAACAACGACAATGAGCTAGAGCAAACAAAAGACGCGTCTGTGGTTAGATACCCGACTGGGTGGATGTGGCAAAACTCAGGAGTATGCCTGTTGTTGTTGTTGGCCTGTCGAATGGCAAAATGTCGGTGGTTACGACTTTGACTTGTTTACCCCGCCAGCAACAGAACAGAAGCTAGGCTGGGCAGTAATTCAGAAACGAGGGATATGTGTATGTGTATGGTTTGGGGCCAGCCATTGCAGGGCTCATTGGTTTTTGGGGCAACGTCTGTAAATGGACAGAGTTGACTACTCCACTCGATTTGCCGATAGACCAGAAACGCAATGACAAACGACAAGTGCAATCGTTTGGCACTGTTGGCGACGATCCGTTTCCGGCTTCCGGTTTCCGGGCGTGAAAATTATGGATACACCCAACAGAAGCCAAAATACGTGCACAAATGATAGAAGCTTCTTAATTAATCACTCAATAATCTGATTTTCCGAATTGCAAACATGCACGAACATGATTATACCCATTCCATAGACATAATTTGTAATCGTAGGTATGTTAGTTTATAATTGCCTTCAGGCGCTCAACTAATGCCTGGTTGAGATGGTAATTATATAATTTGCATGTCTCTATCGCAGTTTGAGAAATTAATGAATTCGAGATTAGCAGAGAAAACTCATTTCAATTTGTGGCCGAAGGGCAGACAATAGTAATGTGAGACACTTTAAGCCTTTCAACACGAAATGGTCAGCGAAATCTTGATACAAAATTAAACAAATTCACAAAGATGCCATTGGCTCTTTGTGCAACAAAAACAACAACAACAAACGATGCGCTAATTTGACAAAACCCACATGAGGTCCTTGGTGGTAACAAAACACGTTTACGAATACGAATACGAATACCACTTGATGAAACGGCCCTTGGAACAGACGCGCACTTAACTTGCTCCACAGGAGGCTGCCGTAATTGCGAGTCCAACCCAGACGATAAAGGTCCCAGACGAGAACCTCACATTCAATCAAATCGAAATTAAATTGACCATTAATGGGTGTGTTTGTTCATGTGTGTGTCAGTGTGTATGTGTGTGTAAATCAGTTTAGCACTGAACAGTATCGAGTGTATTGAATTGCTACGCGAATACCATGATTTTCTATGGCTCAAACGTTTCTGAGCGTTATTGGCATTTGATTACGACAGAACAGGTGATTGCTTTACCAAAAGAACATGCTAATTAATCAGCCTACAAGGAAGAATGTTCTTCCAGATGTACTGGAAAGAAAATTTTCAAAGTAACTGATATTAGACTTTATAATCGTCATTGATTTCGGCTTTCCAAAACTCATATAACTTACGTAAATTTAATTTAACAAACTATCAAAATCTGTACCAGCTCTTTCTCTGAAATTTCTGCAATAAGTATTTTTTTCTCTCATAAACCATAACATGTGTAGCAAATGCCTGAAACAAATTCAATTTTCTACTCTTTGCAGCCACAATTATGCTCTACTTTATATGAACTAAACATTTCGCCAAAAAACTTTATTTGATATTGTAGTATACAAATTTCAGCAACCTCCTTTTTTGGCCATGAATTCCACATTCTCGAAGAATATTATTGACATAACTCGAAAGTAAAAAGTCTAAAGCATTTGCAAACATGTTGGCTGCACATTTTGCAGCATTTAACAAACTCATTAAAAACTTTTCCATCCTCAAAAATACAACATAAATGAAAGAAAAAAAGCAGAAAAGAAATGCCATATACAGTCTCTGTCAGTTCACACACCTGCATATTTGGCCAACACTTTGTCAGCGATGTTGGCAAACATTTTGAACCTGTTTTGCACATAACTCAAACGTTTTGTCGTTCTTTTCTGCGTTCATTTTCATCGCTTTTTAACCACCCCCACTTTTTGCAAAGCTTTGTTTTAATAATTATTTTTCTGGGTGGCAAAGAATTTTATCTTGGTTCGAAAATGCATAAACTTTGCCATGTGGTGGGGGCAGCAAACGGCAAGCATTTTTATAGCGCATTTAATTAATTAGTCATAAAGTTTTGTTCTTCTTCAGAAAGTTGGTAGCTCGCCTGCGAGCGTCGCTTTCATCAACTTAGAAAAAGAAGTGGAAAACGGTTACGAAGGTGGAGGAGAAAGAACTTGGGAGTTTTAGCCAAGTCATTATCCCTTTCTGTGCTCAGCTTCTACTTATTATCCAGCGTCAACGGCAGCTCGTCATCATGCGCTCGATTATGTCAGTCCATCCACCCACCCTCCCTCAACTCTTACATAGTTCAGATCCCAAGACTCCTTGGATCACGGGCCATAGGCCAACTCAACCCCAGAACCCCATAACTTTTGGATATTCGCCATTTGTGCTAAAATATTCATGTGCATTGCTAAGTGGCCCGCGAAAGGTAAATCCTCGTGGACCAGGAACTTTAACCTGGTACACAATTTGGCCCACTCTACTGCAATTATAATGCCAATTTCCCGTTTTGTGGCTGAAATATTCATAAAATGCTTAATTAATTGATTAATGGCCTCAAAGTCAAAAGTTTTCCCAAAAAGCTATCGCTAGGTATCAAATTAGTTTCCTTGGTTGGGGAATAAAATGGCTTTGTGGTAGGAGGGTCAGAATTATGATGCTTATCATGTGATATGTCTGAGAAGGGGCAAACACAATGCTGGCTAGTTTTTAGCCAAATCGACAATTGTGCCTCAAAATTTATAGCTTTTGTTTTGCAAGTAGAAATTTATGTAAAATTCATATCGTTTATGCATATTGTGCTTTAAGTAATCATCTTTTTACTACATGCCATTTAAGATATATATTTTAACGATAAGTTATCTTATCAAAACATTTATTTTATTTAGCTAAATAGTTATAGTTATCGCTCAATAAAGGTTATAGTTCCTGCAAATCACTACATATGTTAGTGGAATTTTAAAGAACTACTAAAAATAGCCAACGTGGCTTTTAAATAATATTTCCTGTGATTCCAGAGGTTTCTGGCTTGCCAGAGGCATTTGACCGACAGCAAAACCAAAATGTGTTAAAATTTTTCACAACGACTTTCGCACGTAACATGTCATGCCAGCATATAATTATATTATTTCTGTATTTCTTTTGTTTAACACTCGATTCTCCATTTCCAACCAATGTGCGTCGATGGGTAATTCTAGCTGCTCCATGACTTCCCTTGGTCATACAAGTAAGATCGTTGACTTGATAAACTTGAATGCCCCAAGGCACATAGTCACATGGACACACAGTGCAATATACAACAACAATGGTAATAACAACAACTCTGCAACAACAATAGGGTAACGCACGTGTTAACAAGGATGCGATAAAAAATATAAAAAAAAATAAAGCGTAGTGAGGAAATAAACGCTAGAATGACAGGAAATATGTGTGCGTGACATTGTAACTTGCCTGAGTTGTTTCTGTTGTTGATGTTGCACCTTCCCCTCCTAGTGTTGCTGGTGTTGGCAACACGAAAGCAACAGGACACACTATACCTGTACAGTGTGCACAAACATATAGCTACAACTGTAGCCAAGCATTTTAGCTTCGCGTGTGGATGTTATTCTTGTAGGATAGGCGGGATTTTAACAAGGGGATGACCGTCCCCTGAGTGTCTAGCATTCCGCATGACGTGTAATGGTCAGCGAAAAATATATAAAACATACAGAACTATAGGAAATGCGTTGTACCATTAATCAAAGGCTTAACTATAATCCAGAAGGTATAAATTACAACGCAACAGACTTTAAGTCGAAATAGGCTATTTAACTAGGAATTTGGTCATTTTATCCCTCTAGATCATATCGTTGAGATTGTACAGCAATCAGTTAGTTAGAGAAGCTTCATCCGAAACAGTAAAATAAACATTTAAGCATACGTAACTATCGACTGACTATCGAATGAGCTGCCAAATATGCTCGATAGATTTGTTGACCGATTTACGACTCTTACTCTTAACTGCCAATTACTTTGTATGCAAATACGTACAGAGCTAAGCTTTAATTTCAAACACTGCTAACACAATGTTGCCCTGCGACTATATGGTTACATAGTTCCCCTGTTTTCTGTATTTTGTCTGTCTTATCAAGCGTAAAAACTCGTTAAAGCTATGCATATTTCTGTACTTGCTACCAACACGCAGCATTTACAACTGCAATGCAATTTTTACGATCCAACGTTTGGTCATAATTTTATTTCTTCTTCACTTTTTTTATTATCTCTGTTTTGTTTATTTTTTTCACATTTGTTTGTTGGAAATTTTGTTGTAGGGCTTAAACATTTTGCTGGTACAAGAATTTTTTCAGCTGCCGGCGGTAACTTTGTTTTAATTTGATTTGGCTCTGACGACCACTACAACTGTTTGGCTAACTCAATAAAAATGCATTTTACATTTTGATTGGGACATTATCTCCAGCCATCTAACAGTCTGCCAGTCTGACTATCTGCCGCACTACAATTAGCAGGACTATTAAAATTTCCTGCAACTTTGTCGCCTCACATAATGTGCACGCAAATAGCCAATCCTTTTTAGTCCGCTTCAACATCATTTTAATGGGCCATATAATTAGGCGTGTGAGTGGACTACATACCCTGGATTTTCAGGTAAACAGGGTATTATTTGGAGTTCAAGTTTTATGCCACTTACACTACTTTATGAATGAACCTATCTATAAATAGAGTCAAATGTAATTAAATAGTTTACAGCATATCTAACAGTTTATACCAATAAATATTAGTTCAACGTGTTTGTCAAACAATGTAATTACAAATTATGATTTATGTCGGCTCTAAAATTAGACACACTCATTGTCCAGCCATGCCCACATTTAACAATTTGTAAAGTTCACTTTAGGTTGCTTTAAATTATCCAACAAATTTATTATCCGATTTTTCTTTCATTCGTTTGAATTGCGGTTTTAATAAAACGGCGCTTAGTTCGCATTGTCCGCAGGAATTTTTTTCGGTATAAGTTTGTCGGAGAATGGCTAATAGGAGTCGGTGCTGGAGTTGGAGTTATGGTTGAAAACCAGCCCAGGCCAGGCCAGACATTGGCTAGACCATATATCATATATATGTAGCCATCTTTGTGCGAAATGCAGCGGCAACTCTGGCAGACGCCTTTTGATAGACGATTTATTAAGCGTTTATTATTAGTTTTTGCCATCGCGTCGGTGGCTTTGAAGCATTTTTGATTACAAATTCCTACATCCATAGATATTTTTTTTGGCTTTAGCATCGAGATGAGCGAAAGGAAATGCAATTTCGGTTTGTTAGCAAAATAAAAGTCTCCCCAAATATTAATGAAGAGTTTGCATTACTTTTAATAATTGACTTTGTGATTGATTGCACATTTCTGTTAAATTATTCTACTGGAGCGTAATGTCCTTTATGCATAAAGAAATGCTCAAGTTTAATGGAAAATAATTCAAAAAAACAATCTCCCAGTGGATTGGTAAAACACACGCTTCTCTTGGTCTTTATTGTTGAAACATTAAAAGAAACCAACACATTTTTACAGAAGTCAATGCTCGAATTATGTTAAAAGCCTGAGTTGAGTCGGACTGAAAATGGCGAGCGGCTTTATTGTTATTGCATAAAGACGTGCAACAACAAAGCAACAGGATCAACAACAGATGCCTTTATCTGCTCAATATGACGCTTAAGTTGTCGCTTCCTGAAAGGGATTTCGATTGTAAGGATGTGCAAAACAATTAAACCCCCTTGGGCTAAGGGACTAAGGGAAGTGAGACAGTCGGAGACATTACCATTATTGTTCACCTGCCTGCAGGAAGCATTGGCTTTCTGTGCATGTTAAATGTCTCCCAGTCTTTTTGTTGCTCTTGCAATATTTTTTGAAAGGACTCGCGCTTGTGTCAGTTGACAAACAACGAAGCCAGTCATCTTTATATCACAGTTTTGCGCTTTAAAAAACAAGAAACCAACACTCATGAAGCTCGTAATCGGCAGCTCAGGGTCAACGTAAGGCGGTCAGGGCCTGGCCTGGCCCTCAGTTCAGACTGACATTAAACATGCATGAGGCCATCAAAAAAAATAAAAATCATTAAGGGGCATAACATCATATCACGCATACGTCGCGTTGTCTCGACTGCACCCAAGGATTTTTACCAGCTGTCTAGACTTTGGACTGTCATTGAAGTTAAATTCCATTTGACTTAGTGAACTTTAAATCGCAGTGCCAAGCAAATAATTCATTAAATTTATGATAGAAAATTGCTGTAATTTGTTGACATTTTGTAAATTGTTTTCAAATTGCTCAAATTGCTTGCACAATGTCGAATTTAGTTTACTGTCACATTAAATTGCTCCATTTTGGGTATGTGGAAGTGGAAGGCCAGGTGTAGCATTATAAAAAAAAGAGAAAACAATATTTCCATGTACACACGTGTCGTATGCGTAATTTGGCTTATCGATTACCTTCGCCGAAGCAACGACGTACTTTTTAAAGTAGACAAATTCACGACTTTCGTTTCGTATAGTATAAATATAGTATTTTTTTAACTGAAAAAGGGTCTTGGATTTCTATAGCAATTATTATTATCCAGTTTTTGGTATAATTAAATAGAATTTGAAATGTTTCTTTTATTTCCAAATCAAACTCAATTCGAACATAACTTGTAACTGTTTGTGGTGTTGAGATTCATTTATTGGAAGTATCTCTGAAGTATCCCTTGTTCGTACAGGCGCTTGACATCAGTGCCTCCACCAATGAATTTGCCGTTGATAAAGCAACGGGGCACTGTCCGAGCACCTGTCATTTCACCGAGCACTGCCAGAATCTCCTCACAATCTTGTCGTAGATCCAGTTCCACAACTGTCATGGCAACATCAAGTTTGCGAAACTGTTCCTTGGCCATACTACAGTAGGGACAATAGGTCTTGCTGAAGATAACAACTTTATGATTATTGATTGTCTCCCGAACAAATTGCGCGTGTGCACTTTCCATATTAACAAACATCATTGGCTTTTGCATAGAACTGATAACGGTTCCCATTTGTACTATTTATCAAGTTAAGACGAGCTAATGGAAGGGTTCCAAAATTGATAGGATTTGTTTCGAATTGAGCTATGTTAAATTTTGATTGTAAAAATTAGAATTTTAAAATTACACACCAGAAAAAATCATTGCAAAACCTGTTTGCTTAGATTAGAAATATCGTTTTCCAAAACCTATTAAAATAACTTTTAAGTTTATCAGACAACTATCCCCTGATATCAGCTGCACTTTAACCCCATAACTTTGTGGTTCATTGTGACAATTTGTCAGCCGAATGAGCTTTCATGACACTTTCACTTCATGCAAGGCCCAGACACAGGTTTATCCCATTGACACCACCCCAAACACCAGCCATCAACAAAAAGCAGCCCAACTATTATGATAAATGAGTAGGTGTAGTGGCGACACTCTCTTATGAAGCAGGCGTTTATTATTTATGCAAAGTCTAAACCTCAACTAATGGCTAAAACATCAAAGTACATTTAGTAATGTGAGAGTAAAGCAAAATCTTCAATGGACGGCACTTTAAATATTAAATAACCCCGAGCCAAAGTCATTTCAAGTGCATACGAAAGTATTGCATTGTGTGGAAAGGTCAAAAAGATGTTGAAAGCTTGAAAACTAACTCCAGACATATGAGGGAAAATCCATTTCATTAACGTGACGGCTCTTGCTGACTTCCTGTCCTTCTCATTTCCCCACGTCCCGAGCATTATGTGTTGCCTGTTGCAGACACTGCCAAGTTGCTTGTAACAATGTAATTTATTGTGCGCACCTTTTGTTTTCAGTCAACACACTCCCAGCGTTGGGTAATAAAACAATTTCTCAACTCGTATGCAACCTTGTTGTTGTCTTGAGAAGTTGATTCGCCCCCGCGTGAGTCCTTAAAGTGCAACAATTTGGCATGGTAAATGGATTATCCTCTGGCAGCTAGCTAGATATACTTGTTGTTCTAACCAATCCGACAGCAACTCATTATGGCTTCTTGTATAGTTTTATGACCATCTTCAAAGCGACTCAACTTAAAATGCTATCACATATGCAAACAACTTGTCCAAGTAATTAAAAACAAGTAACGCATGCGACAAGCTCATTTATCGCATGCTACACTTCACTATTCATAGCTCTCAGTTTGGCATACAAATGCGCATGCTCTGGCTCACTTCCCCGCTCTCCTTCGCTCTCTCTAAATCCCACTCCAGTGCTCTTGGAGAGAAACAGCTGTTTTATAGTCGGAAATTCTGAGTTTTGGCATTTAATTGTTTTGGGAAATTTACTTACAATCATTTTAAATTGTTCGCGGTTTTTCCCAAGGATTAGTACTTAATTTGATTAGGCCCATTCAACTGGAGGACGTCGGGCGGCATTTATTGTCGCTTTGTTGATTTTTCAGTTCGTTTGCGGCAGCTATTAAAATTTCAATGTGCAATTTTTGGCTCCAATTCGCCATAACTATTATTTGGCCAATTAAACATTGAGCAACGATGATGACCGAAATTCGCTGTTTTTTGGAACGACGCTATTGTCATTAAATAATAGATTGTGAAAAGGTTTATTTAGGGACTTAAAGATGTATTTATTTATGACATATAAGGGATAGTTTAATTCACCAGAGTGTGAATTGCATAACATTTCATTACACTTACAACTTGATACTTAAATTCTTCTTTACACACTCTTAATGTATGCAGACAAATGGGCAATCAGATTAATAGTTTAGCAATCGAACTGAATTGCAAATCGTATCAATATTTTGTCGACTCTACAAAACTATAGAGAGCCAGTCAATTGCTCCATTGAACTAATGGCAAGTAGTTAGGTAAGCTTTTAACGAGCTGGGCTTTAGTTAAACTACCTTGGAGTTATACTGTTTATATTCTATTGTTTGTTAAACAATAGCTTTGTGCTCGACTCGTCGTCTAATCGACAGCAATTTGTATGAAGCAAGTACACTTAAGGCGAGCACAGCCTGCCAAATTAATATCCAATCATTAAGTCAACTATACAAACTTCAAAGGGACGGAAAGGGAAGTACGATGAGAAGGAGAAGAAAACTAACGCAATTTCTGGCTCAACACTGACCTATAATAAGTTGTTCGAGTCGCACAAATTCCAGAGGAACACGCACCGGGCTGCTCCAGCTACAGCAAAAGGGTTGGGATTGCATGCCAGTAAACGCACCTCCGCCCCTTTTGCCCTAAATCATTAATGTCGGTCATTTGCAGGGGTTGCTGTATATGGCAGTTGAGGGTGGCAACTCAGAGACGGTCTGTAGACTATGGACTGTTGACTGTCGACCGTTGACTATCGACTTCAGCGACTCATTTCTTGGCTAATTGCACAACGTCAAATGGCCCAGAAATGTGATGCGTACTTTGAACTCCAGAATTGCCTACTTGGAAGTAATCTTCAGCCGCATCTCGTTTCATTTCGTTTCGGCTTAATTGATTAGCTTAATTTGCATTTAATGTTCATAATTTTTAAAATGCTCACACTGACTGCTGCCAGTAACAGTGGCACAGCTTCTGTCATTTGCAAAAGTTTGTTATAAATTTCTTCATTAAATATTTTCATTCATGTGCCGGCAGTAAAGGGTTAAGCTAAAGGACTCTACTTCTCTTCCTTTCTCATGCTTTCTTAGTCAGAAAGTGAAATTAAATGAACTGCCTGTGCTGTAATTATTCATGTGGGGATTTCCCAAAGGCAGCTGCCAGATAAACGCCAAGACATCACTTTTCGTTTGTAAGACTGAAAGTAACCCTCAAGTTATTTACATAGTTTTTGCAAGTGGTTTTCCTTGTGCTGCAACTCCTAAGTAGGCAGTTTTGGCACAGGTGTCTCATTTAGTCAATGTTATCTCAAATCCCTATGCAAACGTTCATGTTAACTCAAACGAAGCCAAAGCAGTCGAGCAAGAAAAGCTCGTTGAAATGCTTATAAATGACTCTTGTATTTAATCACTTTCCACAAACAGAACTTACTCCTTTGCCAGTATACATATCATTTTGTGAATAAGCTTTGCTGTTCTTAACTCCTCAAAGTAACGATGTTTCTCCACCCTTACCAAAGTTTTTGCCACATTTTTTCTGCCTACAAAAGAGTCATTAAATCAATTAATCCTACATACATTTATTTAAAAATTACTTACTTAAAAATTACTTAACAAGCTTAGACCTTCGTCTAACTTACTGAAAAGTAAATGTTTAGTAATTTTTAAATATTTCTTCTTCGTTACTTTCGAGCTTCGCTTTAAGTCGTAATCATTCATTAAATACCTACAAAAAAAAAAAACCAAGAACTCGATTTTATCCGTCCATATAACCGAAAACTGTATCTAAATAATCATTATAAACTTAGTCAACTTCACACTCCATATCTTTCAGCGCAAATTCTGTTAATGTAGCCAAGAAAAGTTTGTGCAAAAAGCATTCATAATTATCAACTTATTCAGCATTGTTCAGTCACCTACCAATTAGAATGAATATCTGAAACAGTTGCAGCGAATCATTTGCCAAAAACCAGTTTAGCAGTTTACCACTTTAGCAATTTTATCAACCGCTTTTCGGACAAAACTCCCGGACTCCCAAACTTCCCAGCTCGAAGCAAACAATGCGTTAAAGGAACCCACGCCAAGTCACAATAAACGTCTAGACGTTGGTAAACAAAGAACAAAAGACTCTATAGAACAGTTCCTTAGTTTCACAGAACCAAAAGAATACAAAAAGAAAACCAAAAGTGCGAGCAGAAAAACTTTTAAGTATTTTCAATGCTAACTGCATAAAATCTACATAATTGACATTTGATTGTGCGCCTTAAAAGGCGTGGCAAAAGGCAGCGCACAATCTCATAACTATTCGACTATCGATATTTGCATTTTTCTCCAATAGATCCCGGATTGGTCAGTATCTTATTTGAAATGCTAACGAAGCTCCACTACGCCAAGGAAGAGTTACACATGCAGCACTGAAAAGCATTAAATAAAATCGATTTGCATATAACTAAAAATAAAGCAAAGCTTTCTTTTACGTACCAAATTCATGATCGAAGCGTAATGTTAGGTTAACAGTATTTTGTAGTTAAAATTAATAAATTTCTAAACGTCATTATTACTTGACATACTCCAATTCCAGCTGTCAATTCCCACATGCAACGCGATACAATTTCTGCATCTTAAAATGCAGTAACTCACATACACACACACGTACACTCACACAATCACACACGCTGCAATACAAATTAGTTAAATTACATGCGCTTTTCGCTCAGGTTTTGGTTGATTAGAAAAAGTAGAAGCCAAGTTGACTTTGGCTCTTGTTTTCAGATCCGTTTGGCATCCTCCTTGGCATTTGCAGAACCATAGTACATAGCAAACTGGCAGACAGGTCGTTTCCTTTTGCCAGCTGCCGCTAACGAAGCTCAATTCAAGCGCCAAATTGAAATTGATTGTGACATTTGATCATGCGTTTGCCTTGCCTGGGAAACTGAAGAGTCAGCCAACTTGCCAGTTAACTGACTAAAGAAAAGCGACCCCAATGGTATTTGCGAGGAAAATTGCTAAAAAAAAAAAGTAGGCGCAGATTGTTGTAAATTCTTTTTCTACTTTCTTGTCTTTACGCAACGGATAATTTGAACGAAAATACTTGGCCAGACAAGGCAACAGATAGTTTTTACTATGTAATTTTATAAAGTAGCAAGTAAATAAATATATAAAACTCTTTTATGTTCTCTAGAGAAGCTCAACCGTAAAGTTTATTCAAGTATTCCATATCAATTAAAATTTTAACTGAATCGGTACACTTTCGATATCCAGAAAGTTCATCTGGTGTACATCAGAGTTTTGAGCAACACATTCAACTACATATTGAGTTACAGAAAGTTTTCAGCACCGTATGTCTTCTAGACTTTCGAACACATGTCACGCACTCAAACAACTCGGTGAAAGCCCACGCAACAAGAGCAAAGTACATTTCTAGGCCTAATCCCACGCACAGCTGTTTAAATTATTCTACTTGAGGCTGGTCGTAAGAAATGTTTAAGTAGAGCACCATTCCAGGCAGTCCACAGCGTTGCAAAGCGATGATATTGTAAAAATAATCAAATGCGAATAAAATCAAAACATTGTGGCCAAAAGCAATTTGCATGCGGAGAACCAGCAGCCACTTGCAACATGCCCCATCGGCTTGCCTGGGCCGGTCACACTTGAAGACAACGCCGAAGGCGCCTCTGAAGCTGGAACTGCAGCTGGCAGCGGAAAAAGTAGTAGGTAGAAGTAGTAGAAGTGTTTTGAAGACACTTGTTGGCCTGTTGCCAGTGGCAGTATGAGAATACCGACAGACACATACACAACATTACGAATACAAGACAACATGGGCAAAGTCGCGTTGCAACCAACTTGAGATGCAGAAGCACTTTCAGATCATCATGATGATCATCATCTTCTTGCACCGACGACAGCATAACAAATGAACATTTAAATGGAGACGCAGTCAAAGCAAACGCCAGAGCTGGGTCACTTTTTAAACAACCACTCAAGTTATAGCTGCTACACTGATAAAAACAAAGGATGTACTACACTGTACTAACAAAATCATTAGTTTCCACTAGAAATATTCAGAGTAAATCTGTATTGCAAAGCTATTTATAATGTACTGAAAATCCTTGAAATCCTAAATGGATATAAAAATAAATTAGCTCTTCAATCTCACATCCTATTTTGTCTGTGTAGGAGGAAAACATTTCAAAGCTTTAATCAAGCATCAAGTGTGCCGTGAAAAAGTTTCGCGTTGCGTCTAGGCTGGTCACTCAACTGGCCAGCCAACATTCAACATACTACACGCAACATGTAACATCCAACGTCATCGTCATCGTCATGTTCATCATGTCTTCGACTCAAGAAGCTACTCCCATCAATTTGGAAGACTTCTTTGCCGTTTTAATAAACGTTCAGTTGTCAGGCTCAGATTGCTTTTGCCTTTACCAGCTGCTGTTAGTTCTCGCCTCCTTACCTCCCTGTTGCATCTATGTGTTGGCCATGAGTTGTTGAAAAGTTTAAATGGGTTTTACGCAAAACTTTTTGATATGCTACCGCTGTCCGTTGAATTATTTTCACTCTTTGTAATTATTATCTCAAAGTTTATCTTTTTTTCTGCTGCCCTCCCAAAAGCCACTTAAAACCGATGACAAAATTAGCCAAAATAAAGATGAAACTTTAAAAACTTGGCTTAATTTTTTATTGGTAAGACAAAAGGTACAAAATTTTTCCAGCTGATATATTCTTTTAATTAACTTTGATTAGTTTTACAGTATTCAGATAACATAATTCGTTTGTCTAATTTTCTGTCGCTTTCATCTCCAGGAATTTATTAGTACGTAAGATAATTTAAATTGTCAGACATTAGCACACAATTCAATAGGAAGTAATAGACCAAATGGCAAACAGTTATAGATACAACTGACAAAAATTGCAACAAGTACATTTCGCCCCATAAACGTATCAAGATTTATGCATGCTATCATTTTATTAGCCTGGCCAGAACTGGACTCTACCCGCAGGGTCCAACTGCAATATTTATCGATACAATTGACCAGAAATGTTTGCCAAGTGGCCAACAGACAGTTTTAGATTCAAAATGTGTGCCAAGTGTGCGAACGATACTCCAAATTGGCGGCTCCAATTGGTAGTTTGGTCAAGTCTATCCATTTATCGTTTAAATCTTTTCCCGTACAAGGCAAACGTCAAGATAACTCCTGCATTTTGGCCAACCGCCAAACCGTTGGCGGTTTCACTGCTGTTTAGTTTGAAACTCGTATTCACAGTTAATTAATTGAATCTTCGGATTATTGCTGCATAGTAAGTGAATATTGTATAAATCCATTGGAATCAATTAAAGTATGATGAAGTAAACTTCTGATTGTTATATAACTGATTGGTTTTGTAAGAAAGAGTTTGCTTAGAAATATTTTAAGAATTCAGGAAATTAAAATGCCTTAATTGATTTTCTTTTTAAAATTGTTGTAAATTATACCACCTTCAGGAGTTCTTAGAATTAGGATAGAATGAATACTATGAAAGGATTTCATAAAGTGATGTAACCATAAAATAATAATTTATATATACTGATCTCATGTGTGTGATTTACAATTTTTAAAGTATAAAATGATTCCAATCATTGTGTATGATACATTAATATAGCTCCATTTATATATGGCTATTAGGTATCAATCAAATGAACACATTGAAGCGAATAATAACTTAGATCAAATGTCTTAAAAACTGGGTTATAGTAAAAAAATGAACGAGATTTGCAAATGTACTAGTTTATTTAAAAGCTTTTATTGGGTAAATATCGTTCATTATTTTATTAAGTCTTTAAAATCCACTTCAGATAAATTCCAAATTATAAAGTCTATTCAGGCAAATAATAATCATAATAATAATAATAATTATTATTCACGGCTGATTGTTTGAAACTTGTGTATCAGTCTTTAATTTTCATGATGCGGAATACACTTGTACTTTATGGAGTTTTTTTTGTGTGGTTAATTTCTCAACTTTATTGCAATGTAAGTGAAATTAAAGTTAATTAACCGTTAACTTAACAAAAATTTTCTTATCAGGAAGCTGTCGTGATGAAATTTTCAAATGCCGTGTGTGAATCACTAAATAAATCGTGGTACCGTATTAACCAGTGTCGAATGTATGCAGTTAGCCGCAACAGAACTACTTTTAATTTCAATGGAACACTCCTTCATCCTATTTACAATGTAATTGCTCATTTACAAGCTTTTAAAAAAGCCAATGGCTTCAAGCCTTGGCTCTTTAACATAACTGTGGACGCATGCCGATTTTTCAAACATGAATCACACATGTCCCTACAATGTAAGTTAAAAATTATTTCGTTGACATTATATTTATAATTTTATTGTTCTAATTTATTTATTTCAATTTTAATTTGAGTTCATTTTTTAAACAGGGTACGCAATTAATTCAAGGACTTTATCTTCGACCTGAGATTTTACGACTTCCTTTCCCAAGTGGAGAATATTTGGTGACAGCGAAGTGGTTTTTCGATAAGAAGCCACAAGTCTTGGCAAAATTTTACTTTGAGTACACTGAGGACTTTTGAAAATTTGATAAATTTCAAATACAAATACAAACTAAGCAATCATAATATTTGAATGTGTCTATTATGTTTGTTATAATTAATATCCCCACTAACAAAGGAATAAAGGAATGAAATTATATATAAAATTTATATTTTATATTTTCGAACGTCATAAATAAAGAGCGAACGTCGTATATAAAGAGGTTAAATATTATACCAATTACAAATTTTATTACAAAAATAATTATTATATATTATAAAAACAAAAGCATAAAGATTATGACTTTAAATCAACTGATTTGATAGATAGCTTAAACGATATTATTATATTAATCTCTTAATTATACAGTCTACTCAAGCGAATAATTTCTACGTTCATTAAATGTTCACACATGCATGTACATGTTCAGTCGAAAATAGTGGTCATGGGAATAACATTAATTTTAATTTCCGCCTTTCTAGCCTGGATAACTCCTTACCTAAGCTACAATGTAACTTCGGGAAATATTTCTTATATCCAAATTAATTAATATTCTTTCTCAAAGGAAGCAGCTACGTTCAAATTTTCTAATGCTGTTTGTGAATCTTATAACGAATCGTGGTACCTAATACACCAATGTCGAATACACGCAGTTAACCGGCATAGAAATACTTTTAATTACAATGCAACCATCCTACATCCAGTCAACAACATTGATATCCATATGGAAGTATTTAAGAAAGCTAATGGATACAAGCCATGGCTCTTCAATGTAACTATTGATGCTTGCCGATTTTTGAAGAAGTCGTATAATCCAATAGCAAAAAAGGTATACGATCTTTTTGGTGAATTTTCAAACGCTAATCACACATGTCCTTATAACGTAAGTAGTGTTTCATATTTACTTAATTCTTACAAATTTTATATTTTTTTATCTAGGGCTCACAAATTATTCGGGGATTTTATCTTCGACCAGAGATTCTACGGCTTCCTTTTCCAAGTGGCGATTACTTACTGACATTGAATTTTTATTTTGAAAAAAAGCGAACTGAATCAATTAAGTTTTATGCAGTATATGTGGAGGATTAATATCAAGTTTAAAATACCTTTTCGCTAATTTTTATGTTTGAATGGAATATACATAATGTTAAAAATATGTACACTTTTCCTTGTATGCTATTTCACTCTAGCTGAGTGTTTCTAACCCATATAAAATCCAAATAATCAACCCTATGAGTTCGACATGCAAAGAAGTACTAAAATAAAACGGAACAATTTATGGTCATATCCACAATGTTTCAAAATGATGTTTGAATTACATTACTTCATTCTTCATTTTTCATTCAACTTCATTCAGTTTTGTCAAATTCAAGTTTTCAACCGCAGTTTGTGAAACCTTTTAAAGCTCGTGGATTATTATACACCAATGTCGGATATTTAACTAAAATACATTTAATTATAATGCAAATGTCCATCATCCCATCCAACACACGGATGTTCATTTCCAAATATTTCAAAGAGCTTATGTATACAAACCAAGGCTCTTTACCATTACAATTGATATCTGCTGATTTATGAAGAAGACTTACAACCCAGCCGCACAAATTGGTTGCATGTCCCTTTAATGTAAGTAATATATATATATATATATATATATATATATATATTCATAGTTTATCTTTAGGGCCAGGAATATTTATATACTAGGTATTAATGGAACTAGTTTGTATATGTATTTTAAAAAAAAAAATTTTTTTTTTGTTTTTGTATTGTTTATTAGTGAATTAAATAACATTTTTATCACTTAAAATCACTCATCACTCAAAATTATATTTGTAATCTTTTAACGATCTGTACATAACTTACAGGCAGAAAGGTTTTTGTTTACTCACAATTATTATGCGAAATTACCTATAATTACAGTTCAAAGTTAGTAAGTATATTCAACCGAATAGTTTTTATTTGAATTTAAAACCCATGGCTAAAACCACAAGTGGTTTTTTATTCAGTCAAAAGTTGTCGTCATGCAGAAAACATGTATTTTTTTATCAGTCTTTCTTTTATGGATTGCGCCAAAACTGAATTACAATGTGAGTTCAAAAAAGATTTTCTGCACCAAAAATTATTTTAGCTTTTTTCAAAAGGAAGCCGTCCTATTTAAATTTACGAATGCTGTTTGCGAGTCCTTTAACAAATCGTGGCTTCTTATACATCAATGTCGAATATACGCAGTTAATCGCAATAGAAATACGTTTAATTACAATGGAACTGTCTTTCATCCTGTGTACAACATTATTCTTCATTTCCAAGATTTGAAAAGAGCGAATGGATACAAGCCTTGGCTCATTAATGTAACAATTGATGCCTGCCGATTTTTAAAAAAGACGTATAACCCCGTAGCGCAACTTGGTTACGATCTTTTTCGTGAATTTTCAAATTTCAATCATACGTGTCCATACAATGTAAGTATAAGATTTTTTTCAATCACTTTGAACTGTTTGGTATAGTATGCTCCCGATTATATCGACCCAGGAAATGTAAGAAAATTAATACTTTTTTTTTATGTTTATTACAATTTTACTACAGGGTACGCAACTAATAAAAGGATTATATCTACGACCTGAAATTTTGCGGCTTCCAGTACCAACTGGGGAATATTTAGTGGCAGTGACCCTTAGGACAGACAAAAAACCACTTGTAGCATTAAAGCTTTACACTATATATAACGAAGATTGATCAAAAATGTTATTCCGAACTTAAAAATCAATTTTTTTGCATATCTTAATTTTATTTTATAATAAATGTAATTGAAGGAATAAATTTATTTGAAGTATATAAACTTCGTAAAAATATCAGGGATCTGTATAGTATTATTATTTATTCCTTTATTCCAAATTTGGTGGCTCAAGCTCTTGTAGTTTAAAATATCCAGGTGATCATGTGGACGGACAGATATATCGACTCGGCTGTTGATGCTGATCAAGAATATTGTGTACTTTATAAGGCCGAAAAAGCTTTCATCTACCTGTTAAGCACAATTCGGTTCTGACAATCTTAATTGTGATCAGCATATATTTTACTATGGTATGCATACTACGTATCACAACTGAATCAATAAGTCCCATACTGACCATTTCTATATTATTACACTTTTATCGCTAGACAACTTATTTTATCTAATAGCCTTCATTTAGTTATTATCTAAAATAACCTTTAATTTTGACTTTAAAGTTATTTAGTATGAATAGTCAAGCGAGAAAATGTTTATCTGAAATAAAAATTGATGACTTAAATCATTGAATGTTTAAGAGTGCAGTCGAAAGCTTTCGTCATGCAGGCAAAACTTATTTTTATTGAAATCTTTCTCGTATGGATTACGCCGAAACTGCATTACAATGTGAGTTCATAATACACTTCTTTTGCACTTAAAAAGACCTTAAATTTCTTAAAGGAAGCTGTCCAATTCAAATTTACAAATGCTGTGTGTGAATCTTATAATAAATCATTGTTGGTTATACACGAATGTCGAATACGAGCAGTAAACCGCAATAAAAATACTTTTTATTACAATGCAACTCTCCTTCATTCTGTTTACAACATTGATATGAATATCCAAGTATTAAAAAAAGCAAATGGATTCAAACCGTGGCTATTAAATGTAACAATTGATGGCTGCCGATTTTTAAAGAAGTCGTATAATCCAGCTGTGCAACTTTTATTTAATCTTTTTCAAGAATTTTCAAATTTCAATCATTCGTGTCCGTATAATGTAAGTATTAAAAAGCTAAATAATTATTAATCATTTTGAACTGATAAATTAAACGTACAACTTATTATTTATAAAACTTAAATACGCATCGACTCGGGAAGCACTACTAAGTAAATCAATTAATTTTCACATTTACTACAGGGTACTCAATTAATCACAGGATTCTATCTTCGACCTGAAGTTCTACGTGTTCCACTTCCAACTGGTGAATACTTAACTGTAGTGACCCTCATTACAAAAAAAAAGGAATATATGTCATTCAAGTTTTATGCTTTATATACTGAAGATTTATTACACGCATAAATATACGCTTTGTAAAATTATGTGGAAATATCACAAATTTCTTTGCGTCTCCTATTGAAAAATAATAATAATTTATTGTCTTCCTATATTTTAATAAAAATTACAAAATATTTTATAATATGATTTATAAATTTGTTAAAGGAACTTGATCAGAATAAATGGTGGATTGGAAAACGAAGCTGAATTTTACTTAAAAAAAAATAATAATAATAATTTACCAAATTCTAATTATCATAATGACCTTTAATATTAATCGCAAAGTTTTTAAGGTAAATCAAGCGAATAGTTTCTATCTGAATAAACAAATTGATGGCAAAAATCATGGCTCATTGTTCAGTATAAAAATGCAATTGAAATTAACTTTGCTCAGTAAAGCCTCGTTGTGGCTGGTCAGTTTTTATGTCGGTGCAAGAGTTGCCACTGCTTTAGGTTTGTCGCCCAATGCAAATTGCCAGACAGAGGATGCAAGGGAGAAGAGAGAAATCTGTTGGAAGCTAGCGATTAAGAACTAATTTTATTCACACTGGCGACATTGAACAACTAAAAAGTACATACAGATACAGACTCACGTTAAAATGGAAATTTAGAGACAGTTGCAATTGCAGATACATTTCAAGTATAATCAAAGTGTTGCAAATATTTATAACATGCCATATCGGAGAACTGCATAAAAACCAAAATTAAATAGCAGACACTGAGATCTGCTTCAGACTGTTGCTCGCTTTTACAGTTGCCCTCACAACAATGCAGCCAGTAAACACTTTGAAGTATGTCAATGCATTGCTTGCCACATGTGCAACATTTCGCTCCTGTCTGTGCCTGCTTAGCCAGCGATAATTTATGTGTCGGCTCTCCGCTTTGATCACACGCGACAACAGCAAAATTCCCAGCAGCAACAAAAAGTACAACCACAACAACAACTTGCCACTTGCGACTAGCCACTTGAAAGCGAAAGTGACATTTTACTAATTTAGCATTTTGAATGCGTCTCGTGTCAAGGCACAAGAAGATTTATTCGCCAATCGCAATGCATAATGCGGTCGCTTTAATTAAAGAATCTTTTAGCAAATTTATGCACTTGACTGCAGATCGATTGATTGATGTCCTCAAGGCGTGCTTGAATCTTATATCACTGACAAACTCTGCTTGTGTAGCAAGTTCAAGGCGATCAACAGGTGTCTAGACTGGCAACAGCCTGTTAGCGCTCCATAAAGATTGCCATCGGAATCGAAATTGGTTTATCAGCTTGTGGAAACAAAAGATAAAAACTAAGAAGTTTATTTTTCAAAAAGCATTTATTTTTTTTTTGTACAGCTAAGAAATGAATATAAAAAAATATAAATAATATTTAATGCTAACTCAATAACAGATTAAATTTATATCTTGAAAATTAAAAGGAATAAAATAGGCAAATACTTTAAATACCTTTAAAAATGTTGTACCGATTACTGAAGTAATTATACTTATAATAGATTCGGCTAACCATTTAATGAAAATAGTTTAAAATGTATAACCATACTACATTAAAAAACATTTTGTTAATGCTAATAATATTTATTTAGCTTTCATTGGAGAGATAATTTTAAATATTTTTTGTATGCTAGAATACTTTAAATTCATTTAGCTTTTATTTAAACCAGAATTTCCTGCGTTGACCCAAAAATGGCATGCTGAGAAAGATGAATGGCTGGAACATCATTCATTTGCCAGAATTCGGCATCCATTCGAGTTGTATGGCCATTGAAATACAATACGACAAATTGGTTTTTGTGTTTTTGGGCCATATTCGGTTAGCAATTTTCGCAAATTGTTTTTACACAAAATATTTGCACTGGGCAGATAAAAGAGTGTGTGTCTCCCATTTATATCGGCCATTAATATTGCACTTTTGTTGCACTTAAATATTGTAAATATATTTATATGCTCGCTCAGACTCTTTCGGGGCATCAGCACTTTTGTGCAAATATTTGAAAATACTGTTAAGAGTACTCATATATGGTTATATTCTTTTCTGTTTCACTGTGATTTGCTGCTGTTTGCATTCTGCAACGAAATTAATTGCGTAAATTGTATTAAATGCTTTGCCATTGCCATTTTAATTGAATGCCTTTTGTTTGGCCAACTCGACAATGTTTTTGTTGCTTCGATGCAGCAAAATGCCAATCGACCGAGAACAAAAACACAAAAATTCAAAACATTGCCTGCTGGTTTGTATTTGACGCGATAAACGGATAAAGGCTGGCCAAAACGCTCTTGTTATGTCCAAAGTATGCTCGTACGAACACAATATGGATTTGTTTTTTTGCCAATGGATTTTTGAAATAAAATTTTTAAAATATCATTTATTGTCACTAATATTTGTTTAAAAAATATATTTCGCTGTGTAATCCAAAACGATTGATTTTTTTTATTTTCCTCTTTTGCTCTCTCCTAGAAGGTTTTACACATCTAATCCTTCCAACGAATATAACTATTAACTCTTAATTGTGTTTTAATCCAAAATTGTAAACAATCCTCATCAAATTATATAATAATAAAGCCAAAACCACTTACACATATTACGGTTCACTAACTACATACCAATCAATGGAAATTAAAAAAGAAATTAATTTTCCCAATTACAGGTTATCATTCTATCTGAGAATCTTATCAATACAAATGTATGTTCATTAGGTAAAAGATGGGTACATTTCCAGTGGACGATTTAGTGTTTCAACATGCTTGACCCAGTCAGGTTTATACTGCTTTTTAATTATTACTATGGTAAATTTACGGGTTTGATAAATTTTGAGATCGACATTTCCACGGGAAGACCACGGATGAGCACAATTGGAACTTCCTACTCGGCTCTGATCAACGTATTAACCTTTGGTATGTTGCCAGTATTATATCGATATACAGCCTGGAGTGTCTTTTCAACGGAAATAAAAGGATTCTACGAATACGTATTTGTGATATCATTGACCCTGCGAACTTTTTGTGTATTGCTTACCATTTGCAACCGTTGGTTTCAACGCCAGCAAATTATCAATTTAGTGGAGCAGCTTCGTCAACTAATAATCAAACAACCGCAAGTGATGAAACTATGGCGAAAAGGAGTAATTTTAAAGTGCACAACAGGAACGCTGACTGAGGGCTTACACTTGGTAGTGGCACTCAATTGTCTGCGATATAATCCTACAGTGGTTTTAACACTTTGTGTAATCACAATGAATATGCTATTAGCTCTACTCAACAATACTCTTTCCCAATGCTACTTCGTGATACTCAATTTTCATGGACACTATGTGCTGTTAAATGAGAAACTTCGTTCTATTGTAAGAGAAGCACAATCACTTGACTTAAGCCATCGGCGAGGAGTGAAAAGGACCAAAAGCTGTGACTTGACCAATAGAATTAATAGTCTAGCTTACTTACAATCCGATCTGCAGTCGCTCATACAACGGATAACAAAGATCTTCGGCTTGCAGACACTGTGCATTAATATCGTATTTTACATAACCATGGTCGCCAGCTTCTTTGGAACTTTTCTGTTCATGAGATCAAACTGGAACACCTTAAACTTGCTTAACTTTAATGTTACCCTGCTCATTGTCAGCATCTTCGTCTTCTATGCGGATAGCTATATCAGCTTCTCGATTGCATATCATTTACAGGATCAGCACGACAAATTACACTACTTAATCGATCAATACACATCAATTACTACTGACTTAGATGCGCGTCTCTTGAAAGCTGTAAGAGTAAATTATTTTAATATAATTTGAAAGCTAACTTTAGTTAACTAATTTCAGTTTGAGAATTTTCAACTGCAATTGGCTCGTAATCCTTTAAAAATATCAGTAATGGGCCTTTTTACTTTACGCCGTTTTGCTCTTGTGGCAATGCTCAACTCAATACTAAGACACTCAATCATCTTGATACAGTATGATATAGAAAACGTGTAATTGATATAATCTGAGAAGCCACGAATAGGAAATCCTATCACTGCAGTCCACTGGAGTTAATAACGTAAAATAAAATAATTGTATTAATTATTTAACTTGTGCATCAACTTTATCGTTTGGAATTTCACTGAGCTACGCTGGAGAATACAAATCAAAATAATTTGCACTTAAAAACATTTCCAATAATACACTATGGATTAATCAGGGAATCTAATCGATTTTTGTGTTCTCATTTGGGTAGCTTCATCGGGGTACCTGTTAGTAAAAAGCACGTTAAGAATTATTAGTCGTCAGCTATGTGTGACCCGGTCAGGTTAATATTGCTTTGTAATTATTACCATGGTCGTGTTATGGGTTTGACCAACTTTGAGATCGACACTGCCACGGGAAGAGCACGTATAAGCAGGAGTGCAACGTTCTATTCTGCTCTGATGAACATATTATTATTCAGTATGCTGCCGATATTGGTTCGATTTAAAGCCTGGAGTATTTATTGGATAGATATAAACGGGCTTCCCGAATACGTTTTAATGATTTCAATGTCACTGCGGTTCATTTGCGTGTTTTTGACCTTTTTTAACCGCTGGTATCAACGTCAACAAATTATTACTTTGCTGAACGAATTTCGTCGACTGTTAAACGAGCAACCGCAAGTTATGAAACTATGGCGAAAAGGAGTCATTTTAAAGTTTACAACAAGTTCATTTACTGAAAGTCTACATATCGCAGGAGGAATATATTTGTTGCGAAATAGTTACACGCTTGGTCTATCTTTGTGCATACTAGTAATGAATATTCTGCTAGCTCTACTCAACAATATTCTAAGCCAATACTACTTCGCACTGCTCAATCTTAATGGACACTACAAAGTAATTAACGAGAAGCTTCGATTGATTTTAACAGAAACACAATCACTAGAGTTGGATCGCCGAAAGGGAGTGAAAAGTCTGAGGAGCTGCGACTTGGCCGATCGAATAGACAAATTGGCTTATTCACAATCCGATCTGCAGTCGCTCATACAACGAATGACAAGAATTTTCGGGTTGCAAACACTATGCATGAGCATAATATTTTATATATCCATGGTTTTCGGGTTCTATGGCTCCTTTCTGTTCTTGAAGTTAAACTGGAACAGCATTAACTTGCTTAGCCTGGATATTATCATGATTATTGTAGGCGTCTCTATCTTATTTGCCGACATTTATATCACTTTCTCAGTTACATACAATTTACAGGATAAACATGAGGAATTACACTACCTAATCGATCAATATACATCATTTGCTACAGATTTGGATGTGCGTCTGTTAAAAGCTGTAAGAGTATTTTAATTTTATTATAATTTGGAAACTTAATTTAGTTAAACTGATTTCAGTTTGAGAATTTTCATCTGCAATTGTCTCGTAATCCGCTGAAACTATCAGTCATGGGCCTCTTTTCTATGGGCCGTTTGGTTATTGTGGCAATGTTGGACTCTATAGTAAGGCATTCAATTATCCTAATTCAATATGATATTGAAAATGTATAATTGAAGTTAATATGAGAATCTTCGCACAGGGAATTCAAACACTTCGTAAACCAAATAGAATAGTTCTGTAAAATTATCAAATCTGTAAATTTAAAAACAAATAGTTATAACTAAATAAATTTGTGCTGTTTAATTCCTTTGTTTATCATCTTCTCCTTTGGAAATACACAGAGCTTCGCTGGGGAATACAAATTGCAATACTTTGCCCATTAATATATTTTCCAATTACTGTTTATTGATTAATCAAGATATCTAATCGGTCTACGTGTATATGTTCATGCTGGGTATCTTCAATAGACTACCTGTTAGTCAGTAAAAAGAATGTTTAGAATTTAGTCCTCGATTATGTGTGACCCGGTCAAGTTGATATTGCTTTTTAATTATTATCATGGTCGTGTCATGGGTTTGACCAACTTTGAGATGGACACTGTCACGGGAAGAGCCCGGATAAGCAGGAGTGCAACGTTTTACTCTGCTCTGATGAACATATTATTATTCAGTATGCTACCGATACTGATTAGATTCAGAGCCTGGCGTGTCTTTTGGAAGGAAATTAACGGACTTCCCGAACACGTGTTAGTGGCATCAATAGCGATTCGAATCATTTGCGTATTGTTAACAATTTTTAATCGCTGGTATCAACGAGATCAAATTATCTCTTTACTGGGGGAGTTTCGACGACTGATAATCGAGCAACCGCAAGTTATGAAACTATGGCGAAAAGGAGTCATTTTAAAGTTCGCAACAACTCTGTTGACAGAGAGCGTACATATGTTAGGGACAATCAATGGATTGCGAAATAATCACACGACTGGTCAATCTTTGTGCATACTAGTAATGAATATTCTGCTAGCTCTACTCAACAATATTCTAAACCAATACTACTTCGCACTGCTCAATCTTAATGGACACTATATAGTATTTAACGAGAAGCTTCGTTTGATTTTAAAAGAAACACAGTCCCTAGAGTTGGATCGCCGAACGGGAGTGAAAAGTCTGAGAAGCTGCGACTTGGCCGATAGACTTGATTGTCTAGCTTATTTACAATCTGATCTGCAGTCCATAATACAACGAATGGCGAAAATATTTGGCTTGCAAGGACTATGCATGGGCACAGTACTTTATATATCAATGGTTTCCAGCTTCTATGGAACGTTTGTGTTCTTGAAGTTAAGATTAGACAGCTACAGCTCGCTTAGATGGGATATTCTTCTGCTTATTCCCATCGTTCTCATCTTTTTTGCTGACATTTATATTACCTTCTCAGTTATATACCATTTACAGGATAAACATGATGAATTACATGAGTTAATCGATCAGTATACATCATTTACTTCCGACATAGATATACGTCTCTTGAATGCTGTAAGCATAAATTAATTTGTAATTCATATGTAAACAAATTTACGGTTTCTTTATTTCAGTTTGAGAGTTTTCAACTGCAGTTGGCTCGTAATCCGCTGAAACTATCAGTTATGGGTCTATTTACTTTGAGTCGTTTTGCTATTGTGGCTATGTTCGATTCCATACTAAGGCATTCGATCATCCTGATGCAATATGATATAAAAAGCTTGCAACCGAACTTAATTGGAGAATCTTAGCAAAAAGAATTCTCTCCTCGCTTGATTATAACTGAATAATTAGGTAAAAAACTTGTAGTTCAGTTTCTAATTTTTATACCTTAATAAAATAAATGTATGGTTCACTTAATTTGTTTACTGTAAATTCCCTTGAAATATACAGAGCTTCGCTGGGAAATACAAGTTGAACTACTTTTTCTATTACGTCAGTTCGCAATTACTCTCGATTGATTAATCAGTGAATCTAATCGATGATTATTTTTGTTATTAGTTGAGCTGTCAGCCAGTTACTAAAAAACAGGTTTAGTATTATGTCCCCAGTAATGTGGAACCCAGTCAAGCTAATGTTACTTAGTAATTATTACTACGGTCGAGTCGTTGGTGTCATTAACTTTAAGGTTGACACTTCCACGGGAACAGTAAAATTGACTAGAAGTGCAACTCTTTATGCAGTTTTAATCAACATTGTAATTTTTTCTATGATTCTGGCTATGACTCATGTAAAAATCTCCAATGTTTTTATGAAGGAAATAAAGGGAATTCACGAATACGTGTTCGCGACGGTGATGTTCCTACAAATCATTTGCGTATTGCTCACAATTCTAAGTCGTTGGTGGTATCGCCGTCAAATTGTTAATTTGCTAGGACACTTTCGTCAATTGGCGCTGGAGCAACCGCAAGTGATGGAACTTTGTCGACGTGGAATTATTTTAAAGTTTACTTCAGGAGTAATAATTGAAGTTTTTCAATTAACAATGTCAATAAAAGGATTAGGAAATCGTCCAGATCTACGTGTGGCATTTGGCGTGTTTATCCTGTTTCTCATAATGAGCCTACTCTACAATGTCACAAGTCAAAACTACTTAGCTATGCTCAATCTACATGGACACTATGTGGTGTTGAATGAAAAGCTTCGTTCGATTTTTAATGAAACTGAATCCATTGAATTGGATCGTCGAAAGGGAGTAAAAAGCCTAAGGAGCTGCGCCTTGGCTGATCGAATAGACAGACTAGCCTATCTACAATCTGATCTCCAGTCCCTTTTGCATCAAATGATGAGCATTTTCGGCTTACAAACCTTATGCTTGGGCCTTATTCTATACATTTCTTTAGTTGGCAGTTTTTATGGCGCCTTCCTGATCATAAAGTTCGACATGAAGAACTTTAATTTATTAAGTTGGCATAGTTGCATGATGATTTTATGCATGTTCATCTTCTTAGCCGACACTAGCATCACCTACTCGATAACATATCGCCTACAGGATCAACATGATGCATTTAAATACCAAATCGTGCAATATGCAACCTTATCACCAGACTTGGATTCACGCCTTCAAAATGCAGTAAGTAAATACATTTTTATCTTATTTTAATACTATTAATCATTTGATTTCAGTTTGAGAGTTTGAAACTGCAGTTGGTTCGCAATCCTCTAAATATATCAGTTATGGGTTTGTACACGAATAATCGTGGTTTTATCGTGCCAATGGTGGACTCTTTAATAACTCATGCACTCCTTACAATACAATATGATATGGAAAACTTTTAAAAAGCAACGTGGTGTAGTAACTGATAATTAAATTAATCTATTCCAATTGAAAATATAATACCCAGATGATTAAAGTATCAGACAAGATTTAAACAAGCATTAACAGTTTATTTACTTTCTTCTGCCCTAACATCAACATTTCAAACGCCAATATTACAAAAACAAAAATCATACGCCGCGTGAAACAGAAGCAGTGAAATAAATCCAAAGTCACGAATGCCAAACAAAAATGCGATACCAAATTGTAAATATTTTTCTATTGAGTTTTATTTGAAAAGTTGCTGAGCGTGCGAGCCGGCGGAAGAGGAAAATGCCGTAAAAATGCCACCACCAAATGAAAAGCAACCAAACTTCCCCTTCCACACCAAAAACAACTTTGGGGAGGTCTTACCTGTTTGTTGGGTTACACGCTCGTTACGTTTGATTTATAAAAGTTTATTTTTAACAAGCTTGAAGGCAGTGCACAAATTAATTGCCGTTGTTATGTTTGATAAATTGCGCATACGCAGCGTTGTATGCGGAAAACTCTCTTTCTTGAACAACAAAGCAGCCACAAAATGTTTGCAAACCCTATAAATATAAAGTAAGCGAAGTAAATTTGTGTGCCAGTGTTTGTGTTGTGTAAGAAATATAATTTTCTGCATATCAACATTGATTAACGTTTCGGCAAGCTCTTCAGTTCCAAGGGTTGCAGCTGAGACTAAGCGTACTCGAAGTTAGCAAGCAATTTAGCAGTTGAAAAGATATTTTAATGAGAAATTTTTCTGTTTTATTTATTGCATTTCTCTTGTTACAACTGCTTAAAACTGTTAAGAACAGCAGTAAGCAGTGAAAGGAAGCTAGTCTTAGACATAATCTCAATGCTTAACATTCGAATGACCATTGAACTCGATAGCAACACAATGTTCATTTCCTTAGCACTGTGAACGTGTTTTTCTTTTACCTGCTTTCACAAAATATTTGTAATTTATTTTCTAAATGCAGAACCTCTTGCTACAAAATCCGCTTGAACTTCAACTTGGCTCCATGTGTTTTGTTTTAACATTTCTCTTAATTTGTTTTGTAATAATGTGGCGCTTTGTTCGCCCGTGCACGGACCCAGAAAAGCCGGAAAAAATGCTACAAAAATGCTAAAAAAAAAAAAAAGAAAACAACAAATACAAAAACGACAAGAAAAAAAAAGCAGTAAAACAAAAACAATATTTCTTTTCAGTTTCATTTTTGTGCAGATATTTCACTTTGGTCCTGTTTCTGCAACTGCTGGTGGTCCTTTCGCTACGGCGCCAGCGGAAATGAAAACTTAACGCTTATTTGAACCTTCAACAGTGCACATAAATCACCAGACTGACGCTACCTACCCAAACCCTCACCCTCAACCTCCAGCATACCCCCTTTTACCTCACATCGCAATCCCAAAAGCTGCTTAAATGCCATTTTGTAGCCGTTTTTTGCCATAGACTTATTTGTATCGCTCACTTCAAGTTTTCGGCAGTGTCTTTGCTATTCATAATTTTGTCTCAAAAATATTTGTTTTAGGATATTATGCTGTGCATAGGTGCGTGAAAAATATTTTCTTGAACTTCCTATCAGTCTCATTTTTCGAAGATATCTAGGTTGCCCCATTCATCCGTTTCCGATTCGCGCCGGAAGTGGCAGGCGCCTGTGTTGAGCACTTTCACTGATTACACTTGCCACACTTGTAGCTCATTTGTAATTTCAATTATTAACACAAATACAACCCTTAAAGCTGCAAGACCCGTTTCTGCTCCAACTTCGCATTGCAATAAAACATTCAGTGTTCAGTGGAGCTTTAGGCTATCAAATACCCGTTCCACATCCGACATAGACCAAAGTTAAAGTAGTCAGAATTTTTTATTTGCTTTCTCAAAAATATTATACAGAAAGCCATTCCCCTAGGCAACTACCACACTTAACATCCGATTGCATTTAAACGCCTCCAGTTCCAACTGCTCCTCCCTCCATTCGTCATTAAGGGAAGTCTCCCGCCGTCTGCCCTTGATTACCCCCTGCGAAACGAGTTCGTCTCAGCGCTCAACATTTTCAAGTAATCTGAAATTTTTGTTCATTTGATTCAATTACACCTTTGGGTGTTGTAATATTGGACTCATGGCGAAAAAAAAAATAACTAAAAGGAATTGTGAAGCTTGAAGTATGTTCAGCCAAGGAAAACAAACGTCCGTTTGTCTGGCAACAAAAATAAGTTAAAGACAAAACAAGTAAGTTTAGCTGCAAAACTTTAAGAGATTTGTAGCATCTGTTTAACTCAACTGAGGAAAGTCTTTGTATAATATTCCAATAACACCTGGACTTAAAAATTATCAATATAAATATTTCAAAATAGTGCAACAAAATGTATGTTTAATATAACAAAACTCTGCGGTTTTATTTATATATAATCTAATGAAAGTAAACTCTTTTCAGATAACTAAACTTTAAAGAACTTAAATTTTATTCTGCTGACCTAATTTTTTCAACAAAATCTTAAATAATCAGAAAATATACTACAGATAGACAACCAATTATAATTTTTAATTCTGTTTTATTTAAACTACCAGTTTGTACTCAGTTCTTAAGATATTTCTAACAACTGTTAAATACGAGTTATAATTTCTTTTAGTGCGCAAACTGAAACTCTTTGAAGCCCTTTCTTTAGTTTCATTAAAGCGGAATTGAAAAGAATAGGAAACAACAGATGAAAATGAAATTCACGCTTCTTTTTATTCAACATGGCTGCTAATTTGATGCAACAACATTGCAGAAACTCTAGAAAGGGCTGCAGTTTATTTGCAACTTGCCTTTGGGGTTAGCTTTAATTTCATGCTTACTTTAATGCGAACAAGGAACAATTCCATGTCCTCCTACACCATCCCCAGAGCCGTAGACGTCGACGTCGCCGTCCTCGTTGACTTTGTGCTGTAGTTAACGGCTTTGGCTTTGGGTCTGGCTTTTAGGGTGGCTTTGGCCGCAACCCGCGTGAGGTTAACTACTTTTCATGAGCTTAATTTTAAATTGAGGCTGCCGCAGCTTCATTTACTTTGTGCCTTCAACTTTGTTGCGCGCAACTTTTATGCGGACTATTTAGCAAAGTTTCTCTCTCTCTCTCTCTGAGCACCAGCCTCGCCGAAGTGGAAAAGCGGCTGGCGGACTGGGAAATAGATGAAAATTCTATTAAGCAGACACCAATCAACAGCGTTGCATCAAGGCAATGGGACCGGTTACAATCCCATTGACTTATTAAGCCAAATAATTGCTTATTTGCACAGCAAGCCCAAGTCGGAGTCGGAAACGGGGTCAGAGACGAAGTCGCAGCATTTGCGATAGCAATTTGCACTCGGCGCGAAAAATGACCACACACGCCCACTTTTGGATGGGCGTAACAGCTGATAAACCATCCATGGCCAGTTGCCGACTCGAAACCAAAACCATTTGCCGAGAAACACGCCTATCATCAAATCAAATGCATCTGTAATTAAAAAGTTTCCCCTTCGCCAGTTTAATTAAAGTTTTCTGCTCGCTCGTTTCGCTCTTACCATTGGAAAAGCCTTTGAAAAGCCTTCTATGCAACCAGTTGATGACTCTATTAAAGTGAACGGCTTGGAAGCGATATCTATTCATCGATTTTAATGTTTGCTTAGCTCCTTTAATAACTTACTTAACGATGCTGCAGCCACGTGATTTTATTGACCGTATGCGTATCTTTTAAGAGTTATATTTTAGAATTCAATGGTAGTTTAAATACACCTCAAATAAATAATTAATTGATTGAGTTACTCGTCATTTATTTATACTAAGGTAAAATAGTATTACTTCCTCTTGATTCTGAGCTAAAACCTAGAATTTTTATTTAAATAAACCGCAAGCAATTTTGCAGCAAATGCTGTAGGTAATTCAAGCAACGTTATCATCAACATCAAGCTCATGCATTTTTTATTGCCTTATCATAATTATACATTTTCAGCTTTCAGAATACCGACAACTCAGAATAATCTAATTTCACAGCATGTTAAAACCATAGGCTATCTATGGATGCCAAAAATTCCTGGTCCAATAAAAGTTTTCATGCACCCTCAAAGGAAAATATCAAAAAACACAAAATAGGAAAAAGAAGTGGAAGAGGAAGCTGGAGGAGAGGACGAGTGAGCGTTTAAAACCTCAATAAAATGTTGGACCTGAGCTCACTTCGTGTTGCAACTCATGGTAGTTCCAAAAGAGTTCAGTTTGGGTTTTAGAGCCTGATGCAATTTACTGTGTTTTGTTAAACGCTTCAACACGAAACTCTATGCTCAAAAGCATCTCACACACTCTCACACACACACACAGGGAAAGTTCGGGCTAACGGATATATAACTTAAAGGCACATCCGTTTCAGTCCAACGAGCTGGCCATAAACAAACTCAAAGCTCTTTAAATGTTATTTTGGGGTATATTAGTTGAGGGCTTATAGATAAGAAAGTATATTTAAAGAAAGCCTATTTAGCTTCATGATTCACACCATTACTTTTACACCGTTGAGTTTTCTGCTAAACTACAAAATGGTTAAGAAGTTATTAAAGTTGTTTAAATAATTATTTCCATTTTCTTATTTACAGGGTATGCACGTTTTGTAACATTTCTATTGCCTCTTTTCTGTTGTTTTGCTGCTGCTTCGTCACACTGACTGACCGTTCCTGGGCAACTATAAAACAATTTCGCATGTAGGGCGGGACGGGAAACTCATTCAACTCCAACTCGTTGGAAATAAAATGCTACTTTTGCATCGAGCTGGTCAAGCTTGCGGTTTGTCTGTCTCCCAAAGTCTCTCTCTCTTTATCTCTTTCAGTCCATTTCTCCACCTCTTTGGCTACTTGTCCATCTTCAGTCTTCACCTGTTCAACACCTGTGAACATGTGTGCATGTAATGGCTTGTATGTGCTGCATACTTTTGGGAAACTCTTGTGTTTCTTTTTTCCGTCCTGTTTGGCATGCTTTGCTCGCAACAATACAAATTTTTGTGGCTCGTTTCACAACAGTTTTTCACATTCCTTGAGGTGAAAATAAGCACACATACGCACACGAGCAGCAATATATATGCTTATACATCTTTATAACATGTTTGATAGTCAACATTAGCCAGGTCTTAAATCAATTATAGTACACGCTTTAAGTTAACTCTACCAACAACTGACATTAAGTTTTTCAATTAAAATAACAATAAAGCTTACGCTATGACCTCTGCATTATCTTTACTGGTTGCTTAGCACTCGCTAAACCGCTAGAGTCTCACAACCTTTAGCCATATTCGTCCTTCAAGCCAGTTCAGCGAGCCAGCCAGAGTTTGTCCCACACAATGGCAAATAATGGCCTCGTTATGTGGCTTCAACTCTTTGCCTCATTAAAAGGTGAACTTTGTCGCCAACCTTTCCACCTCTCCAACTCTCTTCCGAGGCGTGTCTGCCATTGTGGTTGCGGTGAGGCCGCATCAGTGTTGCCATCTTTGAGTTGTGGTAAGCTAAGTTCTGTTTTGTTAAAGCCTGATGGAGCGTCAACTTTTGTGGCTTTAATTAAACAACACACCGCAAAGCCACAACCTTAAAGTGTTGACCACAAAACGTGTCCTTGACTATATATTAATTTGTGCACCAAAAAAGGGTTTTAGGATGACTTTTGGAATTTGGACCATTTGGAATTATTTAAAACCTTAAGTAGTTTTTTAATCAAATTTAATATATTTACCTATATTCCTTCTTACCTTTGCTAATCATCAAAAAACAAAAATTTTAAAATCACATACTTATTATTAAACAAGCAAAACAACATCAATGAGTCCCAAGCATTTCTCATGTTCTGTTCCTTCCAATCAGTGTCAGCTAGCATGTTTGACATTTGGGCCCGCTGCTAAGATCTTGTTAGACAAGCCAAACTACAAATTTTCCAAGTGTTTGCACTAAAAAGCAATTAAAATTTTACACGAACATTTTGCCCAAGACAATTATGAGGCCCCCAAGCCCAAGAGAGTGAATTTCCAAACAGTAGAACTGGCCAGATGCCACACACTGCCAGAGACCGCCCGTCGAATGCACATATACATGTATATGTAACATATCTGGAAGGCATAACTCCCCACAATTTCCACACATTTACGACTCACAATTTTAGCCAGGTGCAGTTTGGTCTAAACGAACAGGGCACAAATTTTAAAGCCGCAGACCACTAAAAAACGGCCAAAGAAAAGCCTTCGCTGCAAATTGAATTGTAACCAAAGTCGTGTCCGCATAAAAAAAACAGCAGGGAGAAGGAGCAGAGAACAGAGGCTTAAAGCGAGCTAGAGGGGGCGTGGCGTGGACGGGGCGTAGATGGCAGTGGTGAAACGAAGGCTTTATGTTATTGCTAAGCAAAGTCTGGCCAGCATGTCCGAACCCATTAGTTGTAGCCAAGTTATGACTCTATTAAAAAAGCTACGCCTCGCTGCACTTGCCAATCCGAGTGTCGCCTGCAATGTGCTGCCAATTCGGTCAGTTGTGGGCCAAAACACTGTCTCTAATAAACACTGTCACATATACTATATAAAATGCCAATGCCTCGAGCTGGTTTCAATAACCAAATCCAGAGTAACTAGAGAATATATAATACAGGCTACCGAACATCACAATCTTGGATTAATAGTTAATTCATTGTTACTACGCCGCCGGGAGAATTGAATTTCTGAATTGGTAGCATTAATTTGAGTTTATTACAGTTCCCACTGGGATGTTACCGATTTGACATGGGTTTGTGGTCAACAAATTCTCAGCATACGTCAAGTATGACATCAAATTTGTAGCATGCATTGTTATTTATGGTTACAGTTGTTAATCTATTGTCATTTTGGGTAGTTTCACATGGATTCTTATCACAGCAATACATCAGGTCTTGGAACATTTAGAAGCCACCCTTCTCAACACTTTATCCAACAGTCAAGGACCAAGTTTGCAAAGACAGCCGAAAAATCGCTGGAAACTCATTAAAATACAAAGTAATTTTCCACACCATATCACCATGCATGACACATATATCAAAAATTTATGTGCGAACCGCCAAAAGTTTAAACAGAACACAACTGAGCAGAGCAAATTAAATACATTTTTGATTATGATTATGGCAGCGGGGGATGGAGATGAAGCTAGGGGGCCGGGAGGCCAGGATGCCGGGAGGTTAGTCCATTGGGGAGCTGGGTAACCCTAGTCAAAAAGCAAGTCAAGCTGAAAAACAGCTTCCCAACAACACTTGACACGCAAATTTCTCTGTGTGTGTGTGTTTCTTTTGCCTCTTGACATCTTTTCACAGCAGGGCGCTTAGGTTCTACAAGGGGGAGGTTCTACTATATATAGAGGAAGGCATATGCAAAATATGAGTTGGGGTCACATTATGTGAGTCAAGTGATATAGGACAGAATAGCTATGCGACATGTGCCCAAATATTTGCACATCCCATTTCAAAGCTGAACCGAAGCGAAGCATTCATAACTTTCTCCCAATTCGGACTCCAAAACCGACTCCGATTCACTTTCTGATTACAACTTCAATTTGATTTCTTTTTCTGTTTTTTCTGCTTCCATTTTCATTATTAGTTAGCTTTCTTTTGGGTCCACTCACTCTCCATTTCTCCCCAACTATCTTTATCTTTCTTGTCAAATTTATTGTTCTCCTCTGCCTGCGACACTTTCTCGACAGCAGTTATGTCAGTTATGGTCACATTTTTTGACATTCATTGGCCTTTTTTTATAATTTTTCTATACTTTTTTATTTTTTCTCTCCAAGCGACAGGCGCCACTCAAATTTTAAATAGAAATGAGCGCATGAAGCGTGAAATTAAATTTGATAAATTCTATTTACGTTAAGCGAACGAAGATTTGTGTGCAATTTTGGACTTTCTTTTTTTTCTCATATTTTGCTATGTCATTTTTGTTGCTCTTCTTCCTGGGTCACATTTTAAGTGTATCGAATGACTTTTTCACGCTCCGTTGTGCAATATTTTCAGTGGGGACATCCACTAAACCCAACTCGCAGGTCAAAAACGGGCTTTAGCTTAATGTGTGGGTCAGCTACAAAAGATACTTATATGGCTAAGGCTATGAAGGTTCCGGATTATGATATGATTTCCAGCTGCTTAGCTTTCATACCTTTGGCTAAAATGGTATTAGCCTTATACAAGAAAATGGTCGTGAATATAAGAACGGATGTAAGAAACGTTATAAAAACCTAATCAATAAATATTACCCATTAAAAGAGTCATAAGGGTTGTAGAAATCTTTAATCTGATATGTTTTTGTCTCTTATTATAAAAAGATTTACCGCTCTTTACATTATATTTGAATATTTCTTCTAAGTAACAAATAGATTTGCTTTAAACTATTTGAAGCCCTCATTTATCATAACTATATACATATCTGCACTTCTTTCAACCCATAATCACTTCGGTCATTAAAAACCACGCCTTCGCTTTAATCTGCCTAGCAACAATAACAGCAAAAGCATATACAACAACAATAACAAATAGAAGAAACAGCAGAATTACATCCACAATGACAACACTTCCAACACACAAAATCAACGCCAAGTTGCACATTGAAAGTTCCCATTGTGCTGGTTGGTTCCATCTCCCGGTACCCGTTTACCGCTAACCTCTTGCCATGACAAGCTAGTCCCAGTGTCCAGATGTAGACAAAAACAACAGCTGCCTTTTGCTATTGTTGCAAAACTCGACTCTTGACGGACGAACAACAATAATAACAACAGCTGCCAAACAATTTGCCAGTGCAGTGCGACGAGCAATCGACGAACCCACACAAGAATCTCCTGCTTCACCTACAGCCACTCCAACTTCTCCTACCGCTCCATTCTCTCATCTCCCCATTGGCTTAAGCCATCAAGTCCCCCAGCTCCCCTGAGGTCAGCTCACAGAAGCGCTACATTTTGCGCTTTATGCACATTGTTTATGAATTTTCGCGCACAAAAGTTGGCTCGAATGTGGCTGTGACTGTAGCTGTTGTTGTAGCTGTCGCTGTTGGCCTGGCTAGCGATGGGCACTGCTTTGCGGTGCAGCTTGGTGGTGGTGAATTCAGTGCTGTGACTGCTGTGGCTGTGGCGGTGGCTGCCGCTGCCGCTGCTGTTGAATGGTTTTACGATTATTAACCCATAAAGTATTCATTGAAGTGAGCTGAGTGCTGCCTGGGCACACTTTGAGCGCTGCCACGCAAAAGTGCAATAACAAACAGCAACAAACGGGTGGTGTAGGTGGTGAGGGGAAAAAAGGGGGGAAAATGAAAGAGGTAAAGGGTAGAAGGCGGTACTTTAACCAAGCAGGTCTGCTACAAAAGCGCCACAAGTTGCAGTCAATCTTTCCATTTCCCGTGCATCCTTTTTTGCATTTTGGCTTGCTGTGAGTCATTTTTTGGCCCGACGGCCTCTTCAGTTGAGTGCCTTTCATTGGTTTTGCTGTTACGCAGGCCCTTTTATCTGCTGTCCCCTCTCGTTGCCTCTCTCTTCCCCTCCTTGTCTCCACCTCTGCTGGTCTGCTACTTTTGTTCTTTCCCCCTTTTACTGGCGACCCTTCAAGTGCTTTAATTTATGCAACTACAAGAGTGAATATTAAAAGTTTTCAATGTTTGTACCTTTTTGAGACGCCTCCTTTTGACTTGGTCTTGAGGTCGCCTCTGCGGTCCACTGTCTCCTCAGCTGCTCGCCCACTCGTCTGCCTGATTATGATTACTTTTTGGCAAGCGCATTCTTAATGAACAGAAGCCCAAGTGCCAGCCAAGTTAATATGAAGCAGCCAAAACAGAATTCAAGATGAACTGTAGCTCGTCTCTAAAATCTTGCATATTTCACATAGGCTATAAGTGCTGCTGGTTTGGAATAGTTTAGCCAGCGAAATATAGGCTTATCATAAATCAAAGATTATTCTAGGGCTAAACTGAAAAGTAGGTTAAATGGTAAAGTTTGATTAACGGTTTCAACATGTCCAAAGCTGCATCGGCATGGAATTGGAAAGTCTATTTAAGTTACACAGTCACAAAGAAAGTTAAACTTAAATTAAAAGTGTACTTAAACAATTTCTCTATTTTTCATGATCTTCCACAAAAATATTATATAAACCACTTAAAAAATAACTTTAAACCCTACTTAAATGAAAAATGCATATCTCTTTTTATATTTTATTGTTTAATCCATTCTTGCTCCACTTTAATACTTTCCCTGCACAGATCCAAGCAGCTAAAAGGTCTGTGTGTATCAAATTAATATTATACCAAAATGAGTTTTAAATATTTACAGCGCGACCTCAAATTTGCCCTCTCACTTACACACAGGGAAAGCACAGACAGCACAACACACACATGTAAATACAAACATACAGGTAGAGAGCATTCGCATAAACTGCTGTTATATTGCAAAAGGCTTAACAAATATTTTCATATGCAGCCTTTGCACTGAGCGCACACACCCACTACACACACCCTCACACAAAGTGTGGGACCCTTTGGGACGCACTAGACGCCAAAAAAAAATGGAAAGAAGAAGAAAATACTTAGTACGAGAAAAATGGGGGAAAACCCCAAAGAAAGCGGCAAACAAAAATGTATGAAATTATTTTACGGCAAGTGTATGCATGTGCGAATATTATGAGTTAGATCAAGTGGCCGGAGGGGGGCTGAAGGGCGACTGTCTGCTCGTATATGTAGCTCACATACCTTCAGTTGGAATAGGAGAAGAAAATTGGGGAAGCAGAGGAAAACTGAGGGAAACAGAGTTTACATCTCGCTTGAATTAAAATGAATTTAAGTGGTTTGCTTTTGGCCAAACTTTTTTATAGTTAAGGAAATGTGCATAATAGTTAACAGAACGATGAGTGGGTGGTCCAGAGGAGATGGGGGGCTTATGAGCTTAAATTTATATTGAGTGTGGCAAGTATGAAATGTCTGTGAAGTTGCAACTGCATTTTTAATTAGGCGTACTAAATGAGAATGGAAAATGCGTGTCGACAGCCAAGAACGGGAATACACCAAAGTGCTCTAATAAAATAAAGAGTCTAGGATATCCTGCATTAAAAACTTAAAGACGTACTTAACAAAGAATATTCCACACTCAGTTTTAACACTATATAAACTTCAATTATGCGCTCTCTAATCAGATTTCTATTCTTAGACTCTTAAGTTATATGTATATTAAAAATCTATATATATTTAACTTATTCCGACTTTAAATTCAATTTTATCCATAACATAAACAAGCCAATGAAAATTAGAGAAATCCTTTTAAGGACAATTACTGCTTTTCATTGAGCAAACCTTAACAAAACCTCACTCCAATCCTGGCATGAAGTCGGACTAAAACTGAAGTTTCTACTCACCCTAGGTGTATGGAGGTAACGTCAAATTACTCGGATTTGGATGGTAAAGAAAATATGCCTGGCAAAACAAACTCAATTGTCTGTGTAGCTTTATTTACTTGAATTCTGAGGATGTCGTTGAATGTTGTTGCATCTGCTGGTAATTACTGAGCAACGAGTCGTGTTCAAATGCACTGTCCGAGATCTTCTTGCACTCTACTCTCTGCTCTCTGTTGCACAGCAGCTCCACTCAACGAACATGGACAAGTCTGGGCAAACAATAGGCCCTGGGTAGAACATGCATGGCTCGTTGCTTGGACAAGGACAACGAGGAGCTGGTCTTGTTTAGTGCCAACACAATAAACTGCATCATGCTTGGCCAGGCACCGCGTACAAGTCTATGGCATGTTGTAGGTGTTCTTATCACATTTGAGTGTACCCAATCCCAACCCACTCACCCCTCGTAGCAGCTCCTTCTGCTTCCTGCTAATAACTCAATCAGTGGCGCATTGCAGCTGCAACGAAGGACACCATTCATCATGTCCGAAAATATGAATCGCACTTGCCGTTTCGTAACTCAGTTAAAGCGGAATCATCGCGATTATGTCACAGCAGCAAAAGCAAAAGCAGCAAAAGCCCCAGCTTACAATTTATAATTGTCAAACGGAAACTTGCCAGACAAATGGATAGATATTCTACCAGCACTCTTCTTCTTTTTCTGCTCTTCTTCTTCTTCAGCTCCCATGTATGGAGATATGGTAAGGACGCTTCAGTTTGCATCTGCTTCCTGCTTGCTTCACACAAATTGAACTACCAACTGGCCTCATTGATTTATGGACATGGGAAATTGACTTGTGATATATTGTTGAGACCTTGAAACGCATACACTGCCAAAAATTTTAAGCTACAATTTAAATAGCTATAGTAAAGTAGCTCAATAACTATGTATCAGGAGCATGCTGTGATTTGCATGTTTATTAATTCTTCATTTCATTTCATGTTTACACTTGCTTGAATTTTCTCGCAGTGTGTCACAAAGCGCCGCCGCGAAATTGAAAGCAGCCGCATCTCATTCAAAATTCCATTTCGAAGGTGGCATAAATTAAATGCATTTACAATCGCAATAATGCTATTAAATGAATGCTCTCTGTCCTTTGCTCTTTACCCTTTGGTCTCTGTTGTTCAACAAACTGACCGTCTCGCTTGCTGGCCAGAACGCACTTAATGCCAAACAAGGCTAAGAGCTGACTGAACACAGCTCTGCGGGCAAATGAGAATAGCTTAATACGGCTTGACTACTTTGCCGTGGCTTTGACATTTTAATACGTGACTAGGATATGCCGGGTATTTAGTGGGTTAGTGGATAAGTAAATGCAAGGCTTAAAACTCGCTCTAAATTTTAGAAAAGAAGGTTCAAAAGGGCGTTGTTCAAGCACGAACATATTATATTAACAGAAATTACCAACGCAGCGATTATTTTAAGAAACGATGTAAACCCTAAATTTCTAATCTATGAATATACTTGTCTATCTATGCTTGCGACCCGTTTCCATGCTTGGCAACGAAGCCTAAGATAAAAATACTTTGAATATAAAACCACGCTCTGTCCTGTGCGTGGGGTACAACACCAAATTCTTAGAGGAGAGCTGTACTCCGCTGTAATTTGTAGCTATATAAGGCCTAGGATTTAAGAAATAAAGTCAGTTCAATTTTTGTGCTCAACCAACCAAGTCTTGATGTCCATTTATTCATTGGTCCTTCGAGCATTCTGTTGTTTTCCCCACCAGTGGTAAGAGACACAGAATTTTAAACCAGCACCTTATAGTGATGTACTTAAGGTTGCTAAATATTGGTCTGTTGCTATCATAAGAAGCGCAGTACTGATGGCTCTTGTTCTCCCTTTGAGGAGACAGAGTGAGCGTTTTCGAGTCTGTGATCGAAACGCAGAACTGATGGCTCTTGTTCTTCCTTTGAGGAGGCAGAGTGAGAAATTTCGAGGCTGAAGTCGAGAAAAATATAATAAAGTCTCGAAGTCCATTTATTCATTGGTCCTTCGAGCATTCTGTTGTTTTCCCCACCAGTGGTAAGAGACACAGAATTTTTAAACCAGCACCTTATAGTGAAATACTTAAGGTTGCAAATAAATTGGTCTGTTGCTATCCTCCACCAGTGATAAGAAGCACAGAACTGATTGCTCTAGTTCTCCATGTGAGACAGAGATAATAAATATCCGAAGAGGATTAACAAAAAACTCTAGCGCTCTAAAAGAAAAGAGGCAGGGAATAAAAAAAAAAAAAAAAAAATTTTAGTGTTTCCGAGGCTTTACGTCGGAATTGTGTGCGTAAAAAAAAAAAAAATATAAATCGACACGAAATTATTATAGCGTTTCCGAGGCTTACATCGGAAAGTGAAAAAGAAAACTACGAGGTCGATTCTAAAGCAATAGAATCGGAAATCGGAGTGGCTAGAGGATTTACAACCCCAAGAGCCAAAAAACAACGTCCGCAAAGACAGCAGCGACAGAGTCAACAGCAGCAGCAGCATCAGCGACATAAGCGTCAGCGTCAGCATCGTCAGCAGCGGCATCAGCAGCAGCGTGAGCAGAGGCAAAAAAAAATGATGGTTTAAATGTAATTTAATTTTAATTGAAACCGCCGTTTCTGTGGTTTAAATGTAATTTAATTTTAATTGAGTAAACCTAATTTCACCCGTTTCCATGCTTGGCAACGAAGCCTAAGATAAAAATAGAAATATCTGTCCTGTGCGTGGGGTACAACACCAAATTTTAGAGGAGAGCTGTACTCCGCTGTAATTTGTAGCTATATAAGGCCTAGGATTTAAGAAATAAAGTCAGTTCAATTTTTGTGTCTTGATGTCCAGGCGTGAATTTTATTATTGTAACAACAAGTAAAGTAAGAACACAAATATTAAAAAAAGAGAACTTCAAAACTAAATTTAATATTTAAAATCATACAGTTTCCTTTCTATATTTTAGTTTTAAAAAGCCTTTTTATTGATATTCTTGAAGACTACATCAACTTTTGAAAAGTTCTGATAGGACACGCAGACAATTGGACATTTGTCATCAATGGCCTTGATAAACATTTGGCCAAGTGTCAAGCCAATTTGGGACCTTCAAAAACACAGGCACGCACACATTCGAACACGGTAGTCAAAGACTTTCGTAATTCAAAGGACTTGACAACTTTGTCAAGTGATAGGACAAAGGACTTGTCGCCAAACGCTGCACATTCATCTTCGTCACGAAACTGGGGCCAAGTTTGCATTTAAATTGGTAATTAACGCAAAACGAAAACGAAAGTCGGGGACAATGTGCACAAAGCACAGAGATAGATTGAAAAGAGATAGCCAATGTGTCTATACAAACGAAAGAGACAGCACGAAGCGGAAACAACTTATTACGCAAAACGGAAACAATCAACTACACAAAAGATAACAAACGTGCTGGGCAGAGCATGAAGGATGTGAGTAAGCAATGATAAAGCAAACACCACAACCAAGGGAAGTGGAGATAGACGAGGGAAAGAGAGATAGTGGCCGGGTGTAGAAGATGAGGACACATATACGAAACAAAGCCCGCGAGGAAAAAAAAAGCTCCTGCATTGAGCGCGAAATTGATTGCAAAGCCACACAACACAAGAGAGAGAAAGTGAGAGATAGAGTGAGATGATGTCCTAGCGATGGGAGCACGGACTGAAGCTAAACAATCGTTTGAAGAAATTTGCTAGCGCATTTATGAGAAGATAAGAGATTGAACTGAAAGAAACACGTAGAGAGATTAAGAAAATTTGTTCAAAAAATGTTGTTTTGTTCTTAAAGAATATTTAAAAATTAACTTCACTGAACTCCAAAGAATTATGCTTTCATTTTAACGCAAGCATTTACTTAAACTATTTTAAACTTACGACTAATTTAATTCAGGCACGACACCCTCTCAGCTCTGGCCTAAAATTCGTTGTAGATGGCAAGTGTCAGAAAAGTGTCAGACAAACGTAATGACAATAAAATTTATACCATTTCCCCTGAATGTTGCTGCTTCTTTTAACTTTGCGTTATCATTTCATTAAATCAGAAAAAAAAAAGACAAGAATAATGACCAAAAGACAACGCTTCAAAGTTCATTGGGTTGAATGTTTTAGTTATATTTTTCTCTCTTTTTGTCCTTCATTGAATGCTGCCAATTGAATGTGCATAAAAAGTGGTTGGCATGGCAAATGAATACGAATATGAATGAACGAACGAGTGAACAGCAAGGTGAGTCACTCAAAGGGAACAAACTAATCAAGCAGACCAAGGAAAAGGGATATGTTGGGAATGCGAACAGAACTCCAGTTCTTAAACTGACAGTATGACTTCATTAAGATGCAATTTCACTGATATCAATATCAAGACTTAAATAGAAAAAAGTATAAGATAAAAGTTCTTAAATTTTACAGTGAACCATAAAAGCATTGATATAAACTAAACCAAGCAAAACAATGTTATAAATAAGTTTAATTCCTAATTGATGGTCTATTAAAAGTGTCCCTTAATAGTTTAAACAATTAAATATAAGATTTATGCTTGCAACTCAGAATCGCAGTAAATATCAATTACAGTAGGAAACAACTTTCAATTCTGCTTTAAATTGAGTCTCCACATAGTGTCCATCAATCAATCAAAACGTGGGGTTGCCTAAAATGCATTTACACTGCACTACATAAACCACTTTAAATGGGGTCGACCACGTACATAAATAACTCACTTACAAACCTAATTACACTTAATACACTTTTATTGGTCCAACAAAAAGGCAACAAAACTGCTTTTCGCTATCGATATTGATCTCTATGTTGGTTGTTGCTGCTGTGGTTGTTGTTGTGGATGTTGGTGTAGTTGTTATTGCCGTTGACATGCAGCAATTACAAGAGCAACAACGATAGCAACAAAATGCATCGACAACTGCCAACGGCAGCAGTAAAATTTATAGAAAAGTTGACAATTAGCGACGAGAAAAGAAAACCAAAGAACCCACAGCAAATACAGTACCACACAGACATTATGGCACCCACGCAAGATTTGGATGGGACTTGTGGGGAGCTGAAGCAAGTCCAGAGTCCACGCCTCAGACCCTCTCAGCCAACCAAAACGGCTTCCAGTTGGAACCCAGACGATAATCGACTTACAGCCAAACGTAGACCAGTGTGAATTGAATTGCAAGTGGGACGTGGAACTGTAGTGAAACGACGTCGATTTAAAGTACTCATTACAATAAACTTTATAAAGTATTTTTAATTGCTTTTGTTGCACAAATAAGTCTATATTTATATAGATTAAATATTGTGTTGAATATTGAATATTGAATGTTGAACTGAACTTCGATGCAACAAAAGATTAATTAAAAAAAGACTAACGGCGAGAAAGCGGACTGTAAAATACAACAACTCTTCCCTACTAACCCAACTTTTCCATTGTAGACCGATTTGGCTAATACAAACTTTCGTTTCGCTTCTCAAAAACCTATTAGAGTTTTGATGCAATGTAAGTTTTACAGTTTTTACACAGATAATCAAGGTCAATGGTTTCGAAAAATGGTAAAAGTTTAAGAAAATGGCTAAACATTAAATTCAAGAATACCTTTAATCCTTTTGAGTACAGATTCTATAAATAACCACCAAACATATAGCTGGAAATATTTATAAATCAATTTAATCAGCTGTGCTTAATAGAGTTTAAAATTTATCTAAGCAGATTTCATTACAAAAACATAATAAATCAACATTCAGTTTAAACCAATAATATCTTTCTATAATAACATAAGTCATAAACAATAAATAACATGAACAATAAATAATAATAATAAATTATTTAATTAAAAGAAGAATATAGTTTAATATAGTTTCATGTTTCAAGTTATCAGTGTTAATTTAAGTTTAAAGTCACTTACCGCTCAATATATTTAGTTTCAACATCGATGCCTGGTATCACAAGAGGGGACTGAAAGATATTAAAAAAATTAAATTAAAAAATTATATCCGAAAAAGTAAAAGTATTATCGAATACTTTATAATGTATTCCATCAAATAACTGAAGAGAATACCATATTAAAGTTCAATTTGTTACAAGTTTAGGTTTTTAGCTTGGTTAGATCTTAAAAACACTTACATCTTAGTAATTTACAATAAGAAATTTTCCAATTCTTAAAACACTAGACTCGCAACACTTTCACTTTATTTATTTCACTAATACTATTGCACAAGATAGGAGACACGATCCTGAATGGGTCAACAGGGCAGCCACATTACAGAAAAAACAAAAAAAAAAGAAAAAAAACACTGCATGACCCCTTTATAAACTGCACTCGTATACTTCGCTTTATACACTGCACTTCATACACTACACTTTTCGCTGGACTTTTTCACTGCACATTTTCGCTCGAATTTACTTTTTCGCTGGACTTTTGACCTTGCAGCATTTCACATTTTTTTCTGCTGGCTCTGATGTACTCGATTATTATTAGAGATTAATACTCAAAAAAAAAAAAAAATATATATTTAGATTAGCTTTCGATATAATGGTGAAAACACTGCACTTTTTCACTTTACTTCTCACTTTACTTTTTCGTTTGACATTTTCACTGCACTTTTCGCTGGACTTTTTCACCGCACTTTTTGCTGGACTCTTCTCTGCACCTTTTAGCTGGACTTTTTACACATCACTTTTACACTGCACTTCACACTTCACTTTTCCACTGCACTTTTTCGTTGGGCTTTTGACTTTGAAGTATTAAAGATTATTTACTGCTAGCTCTGACGCAGTAGATTATTATTGAAGATTAAAAAAAATAAATATTATTTTCGCTGGACTTTTCTCTGCAACTTTTAGCTGGACTTTTTACACATCACTTTTCACTGCACTTTTTCGCTGAACTTTTTAGCTGCTCTTTTCGCTGGACTTTTCTATGCACCTTTCGCTGGACTTTTACACTTCATTTTTACACTGCACTTAACACTCCACTTTTCACTGCACTTTTCTCTGGACTTTTCTTAGCACCTTTTCGCTAGACTTTTACACTTCACTTTAACATTACACTTTTTCGCTGGACTTTTACACTTGACTTTTTTAATGAACTTTTTCGGTGGACTTCTGACATTGCAGCATTCCAGATTTTTGCTGCTGGCTCTGAAGTAGTGGATTATTATTGGAGATTAAAACTCAAAAAAAAATAAAAAAAAATTTAGATTAGCTTTTATATTATGTTGAAAGCTCTGCACTTTAACACTACACTTTTCACTTCACTTTTACACTTCACTTTTCACTACACTTCCACATTATGCTGATTATTATTTGAGAAAATAATAAATAATAACTTTTACACTACTCGCCACTTTTTACTTGTCGACGGCATTCTGTTTATTATTCACAAACCACAATTGTCTAGCATACTTTCAGGCTGCGGGCTTCAACACAAAAATATGCAGATTCACTTTACCAAATTCCATTGACTTTTTGCATCACATAAAAACAACAACTCAGCCTACCAAAAGAGGCACACGCATTTTACATATTCTAAGAGCAGAAGAGCGGGCGGGCGAACGAAATTATAAGAGAATCGAACACGAAGCTGCGCATGCTTTCTAACGCACACGTAAGAGAGTATGCGTGAGAGTTTAAAACAACATCGTTCAGCGACTAGGCGTGCAGAAAAAACCGACGCGCAAAAGGAATAAACGATAAGCGATTACCGATGAAGAGAGCGACCGAATGATATTAAGAGAAAAACGGACACGAAGCTACGCATGCATATTGATGCTTAGGTAATAGTGAGTGCATTAGAATTAATTACAACAATGCTTACCGCTGACGAAAAATAGAGCAAAGACGGTGGCGTACAATCGAGTAATGCGCTGAATTGGGAACGTGAGCGAGTGAAAAATCATGGCGGCACGCGCAAAACGTGAAACACAAAATTTTAATTGATCGTTAATTAAAGGAAATAATCCATTTTAACGTAAAATAATTATAGCATCTTATGCACACGACACCGCTCTTTCATTTGACACATAATTTAAACCAATTGGACCGAAATTAACTATTTTTTCAATAACATAAAGCGGAGCACTCAACCAAGCGTGTAGATAAGACCGATGCGCAAAAAGAACTAAACGATTTGCAATTACCGATTGTGAAATTCTTTGTTCGAAAGCTTTCAATTTCGAACTAGGCTATAAGGAGTAAGCGAGAAAGCCAAATTCGAAAATAGAAACGGACACCAAGCCGCGCATGCATTGTGATGCAAATGTAAGAGCGAGATCGTACGAAATTACAGCAACAACGTTCACCGACTATACATAGGGAAAAAACGGACGCGCAAAAGGAATAAACGATAAGCGATTACCGATGAAGAGAGCGACCGAACGATATTAAGAGAAAAACGGACACGAAGCTACGCATGCATATTGATGCTTAGGTAATAGTGAGTGCATTAGAATTAATTACAACAAAGCTTACCGCTGACGAAAAATAGAGCAAAGACGGTGGCGTACAATCGAGTAATGCGCTGAATTGGGAACGTGAGCGAGTGAAAAATCATGGCGGCACGCGCAAAACGTGAAACACAAAATTTTAATTGATCGTTAATTAAAGGAAATAATCCATTTTAACGTAAAATAATTATAGCATCTTATGCACACGACACCGCTCTTTCATTTGACACATAATTTAAACCAATTGGACCGAAATTAACTATTTTTTCAATAACATAAAGCGGAGCACTCAACCAAGCGTGTAGATAAGACCGATGCGCAAAAAGAACTAAACGATTTGCAATTACCGATTGTGAAATTCTTTGTTCGAAAGCTTTCAATTTCGAACTAGGCTATAAGGAGTAAGCGAGAAAGCCAAATTCGAAAATAGAAACGGACACCAAGCCGCGCATGCATTGTGATGCAAATGTAAGAGCGAGATCGCACGAAATTACAGCAACAACGTTCACCGACTATACATAGGGAAAAAACGGACGCGCAAAAGGAATAAACGATAAGCGATTACCGATTACCGATGCAGAGAGCGACCGAACGATATTAAGAGAAAAACCGACACGAAGCTACGCATGCATATTGATGCTTAGGTAATAGTGAGTGCGTTAGAATTAATTACAACAATGCTTACCGCTGACGAAAAATAGAGCCAAACGGTGGCGTACAATTGAGTAATGCGCTGAATTGGGGACGTGAGCGAGTGAAAAATCATGGCGGCACGCGCAAAACGTGAAACACAAAATTTTAAATGATCGTTAATTAAAGGAAATAATCCATTTTAACGGAAAATAATTATTGCTTCTTATGCACACGACACCGCTCTTTCATTTGACACATAATTTAAACCAATTGTACCGAAATTAACTATTTTTTTAAGCACTTAAAGCGGAGCACTCAACCAAGCGTGTAGATAAGACCGATGCGCAAAAAGAACTAAACGATTTGCAATTACCGATTGTGAAATTCTTTGTTCGAAAGCTTTCAATTTCGAACTAGGCTATGAAGAATGAGCGAGAAAGCCAAATTCGAAAATAGAAACGGACACCAAGCCGCGCATGCATTGTGATGCAAATGTAAGAGCGAGATCGTACGAAATTACAGCAACAACGTTCACCGACTAAACATAGGGAAAAAAACTGACACGCAAAAGGAACTAAACGATAGCCGATTACCGATGGTGAAATTGTTCGCACTGAAAGCTTTTGAACCGAGCTTAGCGTAGCTGAGCTTTTTTGCAACTGATGATCATACATAAATAGCTGTTGAGAAAGTTTAACAACTAATTCCGTAGCAACAAACTTATAATTATGTTAGTTAATTTAATACAGCGAAGTAAACTTTTTTTTACTTTTACTGGCGTTATAAATAGAAGGAGTTTATTGATATTTTGTATAATTATATGTGAAGTCAAAAATAGATTTGCTTCCAAGCAATTGTTTATAAAATTATTAAAAATTATATTAAATTCATGTCCTAGTCCATAGTTGGTTCTAGAAAACCTGATGAGCGTTCACGCAAACTACAAAGATTCAGTCAGGAAACTTGAGAAGTTCAGAACTTGGTCAAGAGTTGCCATGTTGGCAGTTTGATTTGTGGCTACTTGTGCTAAAATGCACACAGTGACAGCGAGTAAAAGAGACAGCAATAGTGAGAAAGACAGACGGAGCGCGCATGAACAAGTTATTAAACTCGCGTAAATCAATTTGAGTGCAAAAAAAAAAATAATTCGCGACACCGTCAGTTGTTCAGTCTGTCAGTTTGTCAAGTCGTTTTTGTGCACATTTTGTGTGGTAATTAATTATTTGATAAAAGTACAAGCATTAAGTCAATTAAAACTTAATTTATGCCAAACGTTATCTGATGGTGACAAAAGGCGTGATTTAAAGCACGTTTAAAGCGTGTGTTGGTTTTCTTTAAAATAGTCATTAAATAACACAAAAAAAAGTTTTAGGTAGGCTATTTATACTCTCAGCAAGAGTATGTTGGGTTTATTCAAAGTAGAAGGAGAAGGATGCGTGGAAAACTACATAAAGAATATATATTCTTGATCAGCATCACAAGCCGATTTGGCATAGACATGTCCGTGTGTAGCTTAATTGTTACAAGTCTTACATCTTGTTAAATATTAAATAACTTAACGAATTAAAGCTTTAAAATAAGTTTAAATAAAGTATTTTTCTATTTTATAATTTTAACTGCACAAGTATCATAATAGTTTTAAGCTATTTAAAAATTCCTTTTAATGTCATCAATTAATTAATGTTACTGTAAATGCTAATAGTGAAAGTAAATTATTTTCACTAACATAGTTGAATTTAAGTTTTCTCTGTGACTGGAATTCATTTGTCCGTAAATCACCAAAGGGCCAAGAATTAAATTTTAGTTTACATCTCTCGTAGCGCAAGTTTTCTAAATGTTGCTGCAAATTTGTTAACTGACATTTTGTGGTCAAGAAACAAACGCAGAAGACCGACAACACTTTGTGTACTTCATCCAATTGGTTACAAAGCAAACGGAAACCGTTTACAATGCACTGCAAGAAATTATGAAGTCTTAAAGGAACTTAGCTTTATATTATTTTAGAAGATTTAAAAGAGATTGCTATGAATGACAGTCAACGCTAGTGACAAAAGCTGACTCGTAAAATACATAGAATATTTTAAAGAAATGTATTTTTTGTCACCCTTTTTCGCTCAGTGTACCTTTGCTTTGTCTGTTGTGCGTAATTAAAACAGCAGCAGAAAGGGAGTCAGTTGGGATCTGGAAACTTGTGGCACTTTCTGTGCTACCATCTTTAAAGGTGCATACTTTGGAAGCTACGTTTGTTTATGTGACAGTGTTGCCATTTTAGCTATTTTAACCTAGTCAGTGTTTTAATGCAAAATATATATAATGTAATTTCAATAAATCGAGTAATTAAGACTAGAATATAACAATTACCAGCCCCATTTAAATGATTCGGAAATTTTAAATTATTTTTATGAATTATTTATAATAAATTTTGAATTATAACATTCTCTTGAAATTTCGTAACTTAATCCGAGTTAAATTTTTAGCCTTTTCAAGATACGAAAAATTCTGGCAACACTGTTGGTCTACGCAAAATTGAATCAGAAAATAAAATATTATATAGCATATTTCATGGCGTTTACACCGCAACCAAGCGACGCCGAATCTTGATGATGATGAATGTCAACGCCGCACAAAAGAAGTAATTTCGTGTAAAAAACCGGCAAACACACACACAGTCACAAACTCCCCCACCAGTCTCTCCCCCCCCCTTCCCTTGGCCTTGCATGAAGTGGGCGTGTCGCAGAGCCGTTACAACTGTTAATGACATTTACGAATGTTTGCGAGAGTCTAGAACTTCTACATAATGCCAAAATAATGACGATGGCTGGACCCAGTCAACACACCAACCCGCCAGCTCCCCCCTCACTACCCACCCTTCTACCCCACCACTCCACATGCAATAGAAAAATGACGCGGAAACTGTCAAAAAGTACAACAACAAGAGGAAAATGAAAAAAAAAATGAAAACCGCAGCCAAAGCCGCCGCCGTTTTGTGGTTCACTTTACAAATGACCCACGGCGTTGATAATGAAACTCTACAAGCCTCTACTCCCTCACCGCCCACTTCGACACAGTTCCACCCCCTATTTACTGCCCCGACAGCCACGCCCACTTGACGAAAATTATACAATAACGGCGTCAACATTAGCAAATTGTTGCCTTCTGCAGTCACCTCGGAGCGAAGTTTTTTCTTTTGGCAGTTCACTTGATTCTTTAATGACCTTGATGTAGATCTAATGATAGCGCCACTCCCGATTTCTGTTATTTTAAACACTTATAAACACTTTAACTATTATTTAGCATTTTTATACAAGGAAAACATAAATAAATCAAAGAAAATAATGGAATTTTAGAACAGCATTAAATCGTGAAAAATAAAAATTAAATACTGTTGTATTTTATTTTAGTTTGAGTATAAATTCACAAACAAATTAAAATATAATATTTAAATCCCCTTCAACTATATGAAAGCGCCATCTAACGGCTTAGACCAACAAACGAAAAAAGCACGTGGAGTTTGCACATAGTCGAGCAGTGCACTGCTTGCATCGCACAAGCAGTTCTATGCTTGTTACAAGTAAGCGGTCGACTGTTTGCTTAAAGCAATTTCGAAAATGTTTCGAGTAAGCAGTTCATTAACTCATACTTCGAATTAAGTAGTAAAAACCGGTACTCATTTTAAAATTGTAAAATTGATGACTTTGAGGATATGACACAATTTTAGATTCATGCTTATCAGTCACCGATTCAGATACATTGGTTCAACTGCAACTTGGTCCCAAAAAGAAAACAAGAAAAATTTCGTTTTCCGCGTCCTTAAGCTCATCCCTATAAGATATTTTTAGGTGTAGCAATTTCATCGTATGACTTCACTGCGCTACACAGGCGAAAGACAAGAAATTATATATTCTATCGGCAACTGATAAACATCGAATAGCTCATTGCCTGCTGACGATGATTTGCAGAATTTCCCTAAATAAAAATCGTCTATCGAATGTTTTCTGCAACGCTGAACAAAAACTTGGCCATGAGAACTGGCTCACTGACATTCAAATCGAAAAGCAAATGTAAGTTCTTACAAGTTGTTTGAGGTTAACACTCGGGGTCCATTTCACCAGTGCGCCGTGCAGCGCCATCACCTAATATAAATTAAAGAATAATAATTTTTAAAAAGGTCAGTACACAAATATTTAATTCGTTTTACGCCTTTCGGATATTTGTGACTTTACAAAATGAAGTTTCAATTCGATTTTTATTTCACTGTTGTAGGGACACACAATGTTCCTTTTTTTCCATCCGGTGCGTAGACAAATAAATTTTCCGACCAGTGAGCAATCCACATAGACCTGTCCGTGTGAGTAGCTTGGATACTCCAAATATAATCCACACTTGTGTTTTCGCATCGGCAATTTATCTTAAACAAACTTTGGTAAGTTCTGACACATCTTGTTGAGAATTCACTTCCGATTTTATATAATTGGAATTGTTTCGTTTGTTCTTCAACAGCCGAGTGATGGTCACCGGTGTTTAAAGGCGTCTCTAAAATGATAACAATGGAGGGGTCATAGCCAACCTATGGCCATAACATGAATCATAATAATTTTCATAATTTTTGGCGTGGAGAACCGTATACTAAGCAATTACCTCACATTATATATTTCGGTTCCTTGATAACAGAGGAGAATTCCCCCAAAGAAACGAATTCCTGGATAACATCAGAGGTTTCCTTGCCTGAATCTTGCCAAAATCTGAGTCTAGGACACAAGTTGCATATTTATTATGGAGAATTATTATATTTATAATTTTTGGCGTGAAGGCCCGTATACTGGACAATTAGCCCATAGATTTTTGACGTTTCTCAACTGAACAGGGTTTCACTCTAATGGAACAGATTTAAAAGAGGATTTCCTGCAAGCAGCAATGATGTCCCCTAAAGCAACATAATCCTGGATAACATCAGAAGTTTTATGAGGATATCAACTTCGTTTCCCCCATGACAATTCCTTGCCTGAATCTTGCCAAGATCTGATTCTTGGAAACAAGCCGGTTAATTTTTTATGGAGAATTCTTATTTTTGGCGTGAAGGGCCGTATACTGGACAATTAGCCCAACAACGGAAGAGATTTCCCCTTTAATGGAAAAGATTTCAAAGAATATTTCATGCAAGCAGCAGAGATGTCCCCGTAAAGAAACAGAATCCTGGATAACTTCAATGGTTTTATGAAGAAATTAACTTTCTTTACTGCAAGATGTCGCATCTTCGTCTACGGTTTCTTCGTTCTCTGAAGCTGCCTCATTATGTACATCATGTACAGAAATTAAAATTACATTACATTATATTGTCTTGGAGTTTATTGTCTACATTATTGATAGACTTGTTATTGTTGAGTTCCTTGTCAATAAAAGGATCACACTAAAAATTAAATATTTAATTAGTCAGTGATTTTAAGTACTCATATTTCAGTTGGTATAACGATTTAGAATAAATATTATTTTAAAACTTCAAGCCATTTGCACTGTTCATTAATTAAATTTGGTAGCAGAACGCTTTGATCAATAAAGTTATTAGAATTCGATGATAAATCAATATTCTTAAGCTCAATTTTTGTTTCTTGTTCTTTTAAACGCACTTACAACCACATTTATCAATGTAGACTCATAAACAACGCTTCAAATAGAATGTCAACACTATTTTATAATAATGTCTGTAGTAAACTTAAGATCAATGGCTATAGAGGTATCGGACTAACGTATAAACTTATTAATAGTCTGCCCATCGAACTGCCTACACCTGGAGAACAATTCTGTGGCCCAAGCACCAAGTTAAAAGCCGCTTGGAACTTGGAGATAAACGGATAAATCCATTGAATGCTGCTTGCAGAGTACACGATATGTCTTTCATCACTTCTATCTTGTTTTAAGATGGAATCCAAATTATGTGCTAACCGCTTGTTTGCTTAAAGTATTCCAAATCATGTCGTAAAATAAAAAATATGGTTTATTTATTTACAAAAGTAATATTTTACTATTTTATTTTGTTGCTTTCGTTTTGTCTGGTTTAAAGGAAAATCTACAAATGTTTTTTTGTTTGTTTGTTTGTTGCTTTGTTTCGTTCAACATTTCGAACACTTTCGATAATGTTGACACACAAATTGTTGTTGCACATGCTGTAGGACAACATAACGGCAAACCGAAGACTTTTACACCAATCAATTTGGCTAAAATAAGTTAACAAACGGGTAGCTGCATTGCACAATTTCTTTTATCGACATGCAAATTAAAAAGTTAATAAATTTTGTGCTTCGATTTACTTAAAATTCATTTGATTTAAATTTGTTTGAATTGTTTTCAAGTGTCAGCTGTTTGCTTTTGTTTATAATTGATATAGAGTTGCAGGCGTTTGCATGTAATGCCCGGTTTGATTGGTGGCAAGTATCTTGGGTTGCTGCTGCTGCAGCACTTGGAGCACTTGGGGCACCAAGGAGCCTTGCTAATTTTCCTTCTCATTTATAATATATTTTTATATATATATGTAATAATAATATGCCATATTGTATATAGTAATAATAATAATGTATATATATATATATACTATATAATATATAATTTGCGTTTTTTTATTTTTTATAAACAAATTTGTTTCGTATCATTAATTACAAACTACAATTCGCGTATGTATATTTTGTTGTTGTTTTTGTTGCTGTTTCTTTTCATAATTGTAATAGTTAATTATAATATTTGTTTTGTATTTTGTTAGATTTTTGCTTGCTTTCATCTTTTGTTTGTTTTTGCGGCTTAAATACTTTGGGCTACGCATTCTCTTTAGGCGTGTTTTGTGTGTGTGTGCTATGAGTTGTCGATCGTCTGATCAATATATATTCTATTGTATATACTAATTATGTACTGGCTGTATGTGAGTGTGTGTATGTGTGTGTGTGTGTGTGTGTGTGTGTGTGTGTGTGTGTGTGTGTGTGTGTGTGTGTGTGTGTGTGTGTGTGTGTGTGTGTGTTGCTGGAAGTGGCTGTCGAAATGTCTATGGCCTCTGAACTGAATTATTTACTTATGGACTTATGGAATTGCGCTAATTAAATGTCGTACAATAATTTCATAGCTGGAATCTCTCTTTATAGTTATTGCTGTTTGTTGTTGCTGTGGTTGTTTTTCTTGGGCTGCTGTGGGCGTGGCATGGCGTCACTTGGTAACACCAAACACCAAACGCATTTAGCTAAATTTCTCTCTCTCTCTCTCTCTTTCTTGCCTGCTGCTTAAATCTAATTCAATAATTGTTTAGCGCTGTCCTTATAATAATCAAACGATTCTAGTTGAATCGCCTAAAGTAGTTGTATATATATATGTATGTATATATGTACGTGTGTTTGTGTCGGTGTGTTTATATATAAATTTATTTAACAAACTACTAATTTTTAGGGCTTTATGCACGCTTTTCACTACCAAAAAACTACGCGTAGTATTTAATTTTAAGTATAATATATAATTTTTGTATATATGTATATGTATATATATTTTGTTTATTTTATAGTTTTTCTTTTGTTTTGTTTAATTTGTTAAATATGTTTTTGTTGTTTGCGCTTTAGTCGCATTGTTGCTCCTCGTTTTGTTTTGTTTAAAATTCCATTTTAACTTAATTGTTACACAAAAAACTAATGTACAATAATAATAATAACTGATTTTCCGATTTATCATATTGCATATCTCATGCAATTTGCATTTTTTAAGTTGAAATTTTTAATTTTTCCAAATTTATATATGCGTGTGTGTGTGTGTGTGTGTGAGTGTGTGAGTGTGTGTGTGTGTTAAGCAATTAAAATATCACCAATATTTTTGCTTTTTTCCTCATTTTGCTGCATTTCTGCCATTTTTCTCTTTATGTTTTACTCTTTTTTTGTTCTTTTCTTTTTCGTTTTTTGTTTTTTTTTTCAATTGCGTTTATGTAAAAAATTAAATAAAATTAAATACAATATAAAATGTACAACTATGTTTTGTTTGTGTTTTTTTGTTTTTGTTTTGCTTTTCTCATTTTGTTAAAAAATTTGTTGTTGGTTCCGTTTTGTATATTCTTCTTGTTAATTTTAATTATTTATATTTTGTTTATTTGTTTATCTCTTTTTGCTTAAGTAAAATGAAATCTTGGGCGGGCAGACACTGCGCTGGGCGTGGCCAATTGCATTAAGTACAAGTGCTTAAGTTCTGTTTGTATGCATGTGTGTGTATAAGTGTGTGTGTGTGTGCGAGTATCGGTTGTTGTTGTTGTATTTGTTTCTGCTTGTTTCTTGTAGGCTGCTTTTTTATAGTTATTTGATTGGATCTGCATGAATGTACATATACATATATGTACATACACAAATACATCGTTACATTTATTGATAGTTTATAGTATGGAATGTCTGCCGCCTGCCACGCCCAGCATCTGCCCACCTTGGACCGTTACTGCGCCGTCATCATCAACGAAGCGGGCAGCTCTAGCGGCTAATAATACAGTGGAGTCCGAAATTATAGTACAACGAAACGAACCTAGCTTATAAATTCACACAATTAACAAACACGTGTATAAGGAAGGGGGCAGCTGGAAGAGGGGCAGGGACGAAGGGACGAAGGGGATATAACAACAACAGGCAACAAAAAATGTTATAAAACGAACAGGCAACAATTGGTGGTGCTGGTGGCTTGGTATTGGTGTTGGTGATCTTACTGCAAGATATCCTGTATATTGAAATTATCATTATCCAGCGAATTGATCAGATCCTGCGTTGAGAAATTGCTATCGACTGGCAGATTGTCGAGGAATTCGAGACACAAATCATTCGAGTTGGCAACCACCGAGTTGATCGTTTGACTGATCGAATTGGCGCTGGCAATTGTCGCCGAGCTGCCAACACCAACACCGCCACCGCCAGGACCACCACCACCGCCTGGCTGCGGTACACCATTGTTGTTGCTGGGTCCGGCACCGCCCGTTACACTCTGGCTCATCTGCAGCATCTGTTGCTGCTGGTGTGTTGTTGTTGTGCTGGTGCTTTGCACAAACTGTTGCTGTTGCATTGTCAATTGTTGCTGCGTTTGCGTCATATGCATGCTGGTCATTTGCATTTGTGTGGCCATCATGCCACCACCGCCAGCTGTTGCCTGTTGCTGTTGCAACAATTGTTGCATCTGCATGTTGCTGCCAGCGCCGGGTCCCATGTGCTGCTGCTGCTGTTGTTGCTGTTGCTGCTGCTGCTGTTGTCGCATCAACTGTTGCTGCATTTGCGCCGGCGTCAGTTGCATCTGCGGTCCATTCGGTCCGCTCATCATGCCACCACCGCCATTGGGTCCGTTGCCCGGTCCATTCGGCGCACCATTGGGCATAAAGTTACCTACAAAGTGACAAGGGAGAGCATGAGTAAAGTAACTTTGTGAGAGTGTAATAATAGTCACTTACCGCCATTGAAGCCACCGGGTCCCTGTCGCATTGGCGCTCCAGGTCCTGGTCCACCGAATCCCATCTGTTGCTGCTGCTGTGTCATCATCATGTGTCGCCACTCCTGCTGTGATCCCATGGGCATGCCATCGGGCGTAACCTGTACATTGGGTGGACGCTGCTGTGGTCCGCCCATGGGTCCGCCTGCACCACCGCCACCATAGGGCCCGCCAGGTACACCGCCCATGCCGCCGCGTGGACCAACGCCAGCAGCATGTTGCTGCTGCATGTACATGGCGGCATGCTGTGGACGCATCATTGGACCAGATGGTGGTATGGGCTGTTGTGTCATGCGACGCATTGCCGCCGCCTGTGCTGCGCTGTTGGGGAAACGGCCAACGCCAACGCCACCGCCAACACCACCACCAACACCGCCGACACCGCCAACACCAACACCACCGCCGCCAACAGTTTGCTGCATCATCTGTGCCTGCATCAGCTGCGCCTTGGTGGCATTGTATTCTGGCGGTGGAGGGCGTGCGCCGGACATGTGTTGCTGCTGTTGTTGTTGTTGCTGCTGCTGCTGCTGTTGCTGTTGCTGCTGCTGTTGCATGGCCTGGGCACGCATCATTTGCTGCTGCTGCAGGAACTTGGCCTGATTAGCAGCTGCTGGTCCAGCGGGTCCACCATTGCCGCCCATCATCATCTGGGCATTGGGAGCACCGCCATTGGGATTCATTTGCATGGGATTCATGGGTCCAACGGGTCCGCCCATCTGCATGCCCGGCATGCCACCCATGGGTCCGCCCAGCTGATTCATTGCACCGTTGTTGGGTCCACCGCCAGCGTTGCCAACACCGACACCCGCACCACCGCCACCGCCGACAGGTACACCAACACCCACGCCCACGCCCACGCCTACACCAACTGGCGGCTGTTGCTGTTGTTGCATCAACGGCACATTGCCACCGGGTCCATTGGCATTGGCTGCTGCTTGTGCTTGAGCTGCTGCCGCCGCTGCTGCTGCTGCCGCTGCCTGCGCCTGCGTTTGACGCTGACGCATGTTGGGCGGTACCTGCTGCTGTTGCTGCTGTGCGGCTGCCTGTTGCTGTTGTGCTGCAGCCGCTGCTGCTGCCGCTGCGGCAGCCTGTTGCTGCTGCTGCTGCTGTTGTTGCTGCTGTGTGAAGTTCATGCTTTGGCTTTGTGAGAGCGAGAAGCCGTCGGAGGGTACTGCAAAAAGTAAAACCATTGATTTAACTAATTTATTTAAGAGTTTCAAGTATTTTTTGCTTACCATTGGAATTGTTCATGTTTTGATTTGGTTGCTGTTGTTGCTGGGGTGCATTGGGTCCGCCTGCATTGCCGCCATTGGCTGCTGTATTGCCGCCGTGCGGCTGCTGTTGTTGCTGTGGATTTGGCACTCCATTGCCACCGGGTTGCTGTTGTTGTTGTTGCTGCTGCTGTTGCTGCTGTGCCGCCTGCTGTTGACTGAAGAAGACACCTTGTTGTGCGGCAACCGAAACGTTGCTCTTCATATCACTGCTCAAGTGCAAATGCTGACCAGCAGACACCTGTGAAGCAGCGAGAGAAAGAAAGGGAAATTTAGTTACAGTTCAATAACATTTTCAGTTACTTAAAAGGCGAATAGGTTAATATGGAAAGCTTTGAAAGAGGCAGCATTAGTTTTAAAAACTAGCTGGATTTCTAGCTAATGACAGACACCAGTTAAATCAAGTTTTGCCTTACACAAACTTTGTATTTCCTATACAATTCCTATATTAAACCTGAAGCTTTTAGTCGTCTGTTTTTGATAGCATTCACACCTTGCCACTTGTCTTCTTATCGCCTCATCTAATTGCCGAGTAAGCCGACAGATTTCACACTATGCCGATCTAGCGCTCATTACCCCCGTTACCACTGCCATAAAGTCAAAGATTTGCAGGCTAATTCCTGGACAGCGAGAGAAAGAGACAGAGTCTCTCTAACAACAAGCGAATGAGCATGAGTCTCTGGCAAATGGCAGACTCTCAACTCCATTTACAGCTGTCTTATTTGCTGTCAGCCTCGATGCGACTGTCTGCAGCAGACACAAGGTGGGGTAAAAATGGTGTGTGTGTGTGTGTGTGTGTAGTTGTAGGTGTGTAGGTGTGTTTGTTAGGTAGACATTGAGTCGGCATTTGGTGTCTGTCGTTGCTTTTGAAGCTTATTATCGCCGCAACTGCAATCGCATCCGCATTCGCCTCCGTGTCGCATTTATGTCTGCCAAAGACACATAGGGAGACAGAGAGCGGAAGAGGACGACGGAGAGAGGTAAGAGACTGAGACTAAGCGAATAAGCAACACAATATTGAGGCATAAATCTTTTGGCACTTTTTCATAGTCTACATTGGGGGGCAAATAGCATAACTTCACAGAACATAACTTCTGCTTCTGCTCCACCTCCTGTCTCCCGTCCAATTCATATTTGCAATTTATTTGTTATTGTAACGAATGCTCGCATGCTACAAGGGGTTGGGGGCTTGGAGTTGCCACCTCGTTTGCATTTCAATGTCATGTCCGTGCTCGCTGATGTGTGAGCCCGAAACTAAAAGGAAATCGTTTGTCCCTGGCCAGAACAGCGGCACCTTGTTGCGATCCATGTCCTCGTCTACCACAGGACAACCTCGTCCTCGTCCTCGTCCTCGTCATTGTCGACTCTAGACTCAACTTGGCGCGTTGCAAAAGCCAATAAATCTTGGCGACACGACTTCAGTGTCAAGACGTCGACGTCGACGTCACTGTTGCGGCATCCCGAATAGCAAACTAAGCAACTTTGTGGTGCCTTTTGATACCCATTGAATGTATAGCTAATAGGGAGTTCTAGTTTTATGGTAGAGCTGAGATCTTAGCAGGTGAAATTTGGTTTAGAGAATTAAATATTTTACAATCTCTGAATTAAGCTATATTAGAAATCGTTTTAAACTTTAGATTTTATGCCTTACAAATTGTTTCTGATAGGCTTAGTTATCAAAGTGTTGCACTGAGCATACTGACGGCAAAGTCTATATGTATATAAAGTAGAGTATCTCTTAGTCTGGTTACTTTCTCTCATGCAATTTCTGTATCTCTTGTTCTTGTTCTCCTTTCTTCTCTGCCCAAAAGCTTTCTTGCTTGTTTGCTGCTGCTGCTGCTGTTGTTGTAATTGCTTGTTGGTTTAATTTATTGCGTTTTTGTGGCGCACACACTCGCAGAAAAACACGCACACACGCACACGTGTGTGTGGCATAAAGTACACTGATTAAAAGTCATGGACTCGCTGGGCTAATTGAAGTTTAGTGCCACGCGGATGCAAAGTGTTGCCATTGACCTGCCATAAACCTCGTTGCCCCCCAAATTTACCTGCATGTGGTGCCAGCCACGCCCACTGTCCAACACCCATAGCCTACTGTACTGTAGAAGGGACGTTTCATAAATCATTTGCATGTCGCTGGCGTTGTTGTGAAACGCATTCTGGATGCAGCCAATGGCAGGTTCTATTGTAGTGCAACACCTGCAATTTGCGAGATACGCGGAGTGGCATCCAAATGGCAGCAAAAGATTTGCAGCAAGTAAGGCAAATGGGGAAAAACTTGCAGTGACATGAAGAAACTTTGTTATCGATGTTGAACTGCTGAGCTATAAGGCTAACAAATCAAAAGGAAATCAAGCCGTGTTAAACTTAGTTTAACCAAATGATCAAAGGCTAAAAAGGAAGTTAGAGGCGTTTGGGTCTAGTCGGAAAGCCAAAACGCTTTCAGTCTAAAACGCATTTCAATAAACAATCTACTATTCATTCAGAAAAAGCTTTTACAAAATCAAGTTAATTGTTGAACTGGAATTTGAATAGCGCCCAGCAGTTAACTAAATTCCCCCAGGGAAAGAAAAGCCCAGGAAAATGAAAGTGAATGTGGAAAATGGCGTATACATATGTGGGCTGACAGCATGAATTAATTGTAATATATAGAGATGAAAGAGGCATCGATTTAATCAGTAATTCATTAAGTGACTGCAAAGACATTTTCAAGTAAATTCCTTTTGATATGCAAGCCATTTTGGTGGAGCTGTGGAAATCCTTTTGTAAGGACTCTATAACTAAGTCATTGGGCAAACAGGCGGAGTGGGACAAAAGGTTGTCTGGCAGGAAGGTGATATGTAGGTGGGTAGGTGTGTAGGTGTGTAGATGAGGCAACCAACGACTTCATAAAACAAATCATTACAGCAGCTTTCATAAAAGGGCAAACACGCTCCTCACTGGCATTTCAGCCAACTTGCCAGCGAGTGGGCAACGAATACATACATAAAATATCAATAAAAAAAGTTTAAAGGTAACTGCGACGGCGATGTAACCACGACAGGAGACCGGAAGGTGGGCAGGAAGGGCGGTAGGGCGGTAGGGGGAGCAGAACGAGTCTTGCGCTCTCTTTTCACTGTAAGCCGTGCGCGTAAATCCTTCGCTATTACCCCAGCGTTGCCATATTGATTGCGCTGGAGACAAACCGGGCAACCCATACACACACACACACACACACTAGGCACATACACACACACACAGGCACTCGTAAGCAGGAAATGCGCATTTGACAAGCCAAAAAGATTGTCGCATGCCCCACGCGTTGCGCCGACGTCGCTGTCGCCGTCAAGGGAATGATATTTGAACAGAGGACAACTTGAATGCTGGTCAAAGGGAGAGCGCGAGAGAGAGAGAGGGAGAGGGATAGTGGGGAAAGTAAAAAAGGGACTGGGGACGAGGCTGGGAATCTGCCGCCTTGCATATAGACTTGACAATGATATATGTGACTATGCCACAATGTGTGTTTGCTGGTGTGCGTGTGTGTGTGTGTGTGTGACATGTATGTGCGTAGAGGAGGAGGTAGCTCTACAAAAAAGAAAATAAAACTTCAACTGAGCCTCGGGGGCTGTTCCTTCTTCTTATTCATCTTCTGCTTATTGGACTCGACTCCATAGTTGAAAACTGAGCACACAACTGTACCACAAATCAGCACAAATAACCAAAATGAGACAAACTTGTTGCCAACCACTTAAAATAATTGAAAGACTAGATAAAAACAATAAGCAGCGCATGAAAAGCAAATGAAAGTTAAGGTACGAAAACTGTTAATGCACTGTTAACAGCAAGAGCAAAATTAACAGTGCTTTAACATGTCATAATAGATTAACATGGTAACAGTAACAGTTTCAAAGCTAACAGACCACTGTTAAAGTAACATGGCCATGTAATGTTAGTAACAGCTGCTGCTAAAAACTAAATTTCAATTCAAAATGAGTAACAAAATAGATGTAAGTACTAAATAATTTAAAATAAGTTTTAGAAACTTGTGATTAGAAAGTTTGTGATCAATTGCATTTTACTCGGAACTAAGAGCGATGGGGGCACCCTAAAAAGCAGACTACATTATGCAGAGTGGAACGAAGGGAAAAGAGAACAAAGAAAGGGAGAATGGAAACGATAATTGAAGTTTCTTGAAGAGCAACAACTGAAGCAACAGCCACCCACTCATCGAACTGCACTTGGCAGCGGCCCAGCAGCAAAAAAGAGTCAATGAAATTAGCAAAAGAACACGCCCCTTCAAACGCCCATACTTCGCCTAACTGCCGCCCTAACCCGGCTCCCTTCACTTGAGTTCCGATGTCGTGCTCACGCCTTTTTGGAAGGACGCGACAACCCCGCAACCCGAATTGTCTGTCGACTGTTTTCTGGTTCGAGTTTGAGTTTTCTTCCTTTTTTTTTTTTGGTTGGCACGGAAGCCAAAAAATCCAAATGAAGCCAAGAGAATGTGTCGTCCTGGGCACGAAAAGCTAGTGTACTGCAGGGAGCTGACTGAGAGAGAGCGGGTGGGAAATGGGGCAACTGTCATTGGATATTTGTGTGACATAAACTAGCTCCTCTGCTTCATTCTCCACATACTATTGCTCTCGAGGTGCTCGCGTTATTAAACGAATTTATAAAAGAGACGGAGGCAAAGAGAGAGAGAGAGAGAGAGAGTGAGATGCGCTGAAAAATCTCATTTGGCGGGGCGTTAAAGCACAGCAAATTTGATTTTTAATTGATGAAACTGTAATATAGGGAGTCTGGAAAGCTAAGCAACTTAATAAAACTCAAAATCTAATGCGATTATTGAAATTTACTTAAAAATTGTATTTATAGCAGTTTTAAAAGCAACTAAATAATGAGGAATTAAATTGAATTAGCAACTTCATAATCTACAGATTTCTTTGAAAGATTTCCATGCCAAAATGGAATTTTAGAGCTCTGAAATCCAATCAAATTCAACGAGCTTTGTTCTAGCAACAGAACGTGGATTTGGATTAACAAGTTAACTATGATTATGTCGAAACAGCAGCTCATTTCAAACCTCACGGGTAACGACAACTTTCACCGCCTTTCGACAACATCATCAACGGCAGCAGCAGCAACAGCAACAACAACAACAACAACAATATCAGCTTTGTTGCCAGCATATCATCAGGCAACTTTCCACGTAGCGGTGAGTGCCCCAAAGGATTCCAGTTGCAGACTCGAGGGTAAACGTCAATATGTGTGCAACACGCACGCGAAAGAGATGCAGCTACAGTCAGTGCTAGGGAAAGAGCAGGAGGCAAAGAGTGTAGAGTGAAAGAGAGAGCTGATGTGTGTGAGTGTGTTGAAACTTTTGAAACAGTTGCAGTTAGCACACAATACGAAAAGGGGGAAAGTCCCCACACAGTATAGAGAGACACAAAGAGGTTCCAATCTCGGTTGCCAAGCCCAGCCGCCCACTGTGTGTGTGTGTGTGTGTGTGTGTGCTGCAGTATGTCAATGATCATAAATTAAACTTGCAATAATTATAAATTAAATTTTGGCATAAATGGGCATGAGAGCGTCATATGTAAACTGTGGGGAACGGGGAAGGTGAAGGGGATGTGGGAGCAGTGGAAGCACAACTGAAACTTGGAGCAAAAAAGGGTGCAAAGAGAAGAAGAAGAGGCAAAGCAGCACAAAACATGCAACTACCCAAATGAACTGCACTAAATCACAGAGTATAGCCTCGATATATACACACATATGTGTAAATATAGAAGGCAGAGAGTGTGTGCGTGTGTGTTTGTTGTGCTTGTAGTGTTGGGGAATTGTCCAGTTAAATCATTTGGGCCGCTTTGTGGGGCGTGCACTGCATTCGATTTGTAACTTTGTTGGTTTAATTTAAGTTCCTGATACGAAGCACTGAACAACAGCTGCACACACACACTTACATACAGACAACACCCACTCACACACACACACTTACTGTCTACGCACACCTGCTCAATTTATGAATGCATTTTAATGGATCGCTTGTCAACGTTAATGGGCTTGGCAATAGCGTAACGCACAACTTGCAAATGACATTGCCAAAAGCTCTCGACAACAGACAAAAAGCTTAGCATAAAAGCTCAACGAAAGCTCCAGCTAAAACCTAGTACAATCCGCATTTAATATAGACTAACGTTGATTAGATTTTAAGCTATAAAATAAGTTTAATTTGTTTAATTGAAAGTTTAAAACTTTAGCAAACCTTAAGCGACTTTTCTGCTGCCTATTCTGTGTGTTATTCTCATGCTGCGACTTTTACTTAATCACTTCCTTGTTTCCAGCTTAATGAGCTTAGAATTATCTTTAATTGGTCATTGCAATTTATGCCTAATTGAAGAATTCTCATTATATTTATTGCGTGAGATACAATATCAACACAATATTATTATTTGTTTTCTTTTTATTTTTTTTTTTCAATAATTTTTCGCAACGATTGCGGATTGATAATGAGAATCGACGGCAACAATTTTAGCAATTTGGCTTGGCTAATTGGTTTATGGCATCATCGGAATTATTATTATTATGTTGATGATATGACGACTTCCTCAAAAATGTTCAATCTCCAAGAATCTCTCTCGTGTTAAAAGCATTCGCTCATGTCTATAACGAGGCACTTATCGTTGGCTATTTCTCAGTCTCGCTCACTGTCTCTGTCCGTCTCTGTCTGTGTCTTTGCTTTGATAAGGCGTCAACGTAGCAACGATAATGGCAGAAAAGCAGCAGCAGCAATGGCAACAGATGAATAAGTAGAATCTGTGAGTCAGAGCATAAGTATCTGATAGATAAAACAGCTGCATGGCAACATCGCAAAAGGAAAACAAAACACAACAAAGCAAAGCAGAAGAGAAGAAAAGCAAAAAAAGACGACGCAATGGCGACGAATTCAAATCAAAATAGCAATGAGAAGAATTCTACTTTGGCGACTCACTCACAGCTGTGAAAGACTCATAGTTGCAGTGGCTACACAACAACAACAGCAACAAACATCTGCCAGATACAATTTATGCCGAAAAACGCTAGAAAAAACGCGCGCGACACGGGCTCTCTGTGACTCACAACGCGGTTTTTGATTCGCCAAGAAAACAGCTTCGCGATATTAAAATGCCAGAGAGTACGTGCCAAGTGCCGAGCAAACTGAACGGGGTAGCTGGCAGGGAGGATTGATAGACTGCATGGAAATCGTAGCGTTTGCTCTCGAGAGGGCTGCGGTTGTAGGAAAAGGTAGAAATGGGCAAAATACCCTAACTATTTGTCACTCAAGTTGCATCCTAATGTGCAAAGAACTCCATGAAAATTGCTTGCAAGCATAAAAGCAGAAGAAGAAGAATTATTTACGCATTTGGTAGCGTGTGAAACAATGAAGAAAGTGCAGTAAAATATAGAGGGAAGTAATTTAGAGAGGGCGAAGTAAATGTAAACTTTAATTAAATATAAATTCAGTTTAAGAGTATTATACAAATTTTATGATCAACTTGGGAGAACGATACGTGTAAATCTGCTCTAAATAACACTAAGCTAATATAGTACCAACTGTTTATCAACAATAATAATTATTATATCGCATGATTTTCCAACAAACTATTTCAGTTGGAATTTTGTTGGAATTTTTTTGTTGCATTTCAATTTGGACTCGTTTGAAATGTTCAACAATCATTAACGTTATTTACACACACTTTTCCGCACAGCCAGAATCGTGCAAATGATATACACACAGTAAAATTTATTGCAAATTGTGCAAAATGAGATACCTGCTACTCCCAACCCTCCAACGCCCACCACAGTGACCTGGAAAAGTCCCTTCCCTGGCATTTTTAGCACTCAACTCGACTGAAACTCGGCAGAAATTCAACTGACCAACAAATGAATTGAATTTTGCCTTTGGCTTCCAACAAATTTGGCGAAAATTTCCCATTGATTTGCACTAAATGCAAATGACTTGACTATTTCGATGATAGCATAAAATAGGGGCGTGAGCAGTGCAACAAAGCTGCGTGCTAAAAACCGAATCGAGAATCTGCCAAATGCTAAGCATAAAAATTCATCGAGCTAAAAAATGTAAAAGCGGAAAAAATTAAAATAAACCAACCAAACAAATGGCAAAACGTTAAAGTTAATTACTTAATTTATTTGCCCAAACCGCAGCAACAGCAGCAGCTGACAATGGTAAAGGGACTGTTGCTGTTGTTGTTGCTGCTGCTGCTGCTGCTGATGCATTAAAATAATAAGCAATTAATAATAATAAAAGCAAACAAAACATTTGGCAAGCCACAAAATGCGGCAACTAAACAAAAACATGGCAATAAAATGGCAAAGAAAATAAAGAAGGTTAATACGATTTAAGCTCCAAAACGCAGCAGTACTTTCAAATGGTTACAGTTCAGTTTTATAGACATTTTAGACCCATGACTCCTACTATCAGTTTAAAGCAACTCCCATTTTATTTATATTTGTTGAAGGCTTCTTTGTTTAGTTACCCTTTCTTGACACGCTGCTATCCTTTGGTTAGGGTATTTAACAGTTGTTGCCACTCGCACTCTCACTCGTCTCGTCCATTTACATTTTCAATTACTTTGCGCAAGGACTTTGACGTGACGAGCCTCAGACACGCAAACTGCTGTCTCTCTACCGTTTCCTCTTTCTATCTCTTTTTGCCCACTTTCTAAGCGGGCACGCCTTGTTTATTGTGGGCCATCTTGTTAGCTAGTTTAATGTTTTGGCAACAGTCTTGTCTATTGTACGCAATGTTGCTGCCTTTTGCAAAAGATCAAAAGTGCGACGACAACAACAGACACTATAAAATTACACATACGCCAGGTTGGTCAGGTGCCTTTTTGTTGTGGTTATACTAAAGCCTTACTGAGTCTCTCTCTGCGTATGTGTGTTACTTTATGTTGTTGTGCTTTTTGTACGTCCTTTTACATATTTTTAATTACAGGCTTTTCCACGTTGTCCTTGTCACATGTGCGTGTTCGTGTGTGTGTGCAAAAGGCTTTTTTCGCGCCCTCGTTTTCTCTTTTCTAATTTCCGTTACACATTTTACATCTTTTTCGCTTGCCATTTTATTGCAATTGAAATTGAGTGGCTTACTTTTAAATATTTTGCCATATGTCTAAATAACTTGATTAACAGTTGAGTGAGTGGAGGTGTGTGGAGGAAAGCGTGAAGCACTTTTCACCAGTAAGTGAATTCTCGTCTCGTTTTTATTGATTTTTCTTTGTGACATTATTGCAGTCAACGCTTTGACTTCATTCTGCGCTCAACTCCTTGAACTATTTTTAAACTGTACTTGATTGTGTTTTTAATGACGTCACAACTTCACATGACTTCAACAAAGCCATACAAGCTAGTGACGAAAGTACATTTAACTCTTTGCGGGACATAAGCACTTCAGCCACACAATTATAGTAGTTGGCATTAATATTTATGATCGAGTAAAAGGTTTTCGATATAAACACATTCTGCAGCGCAATAGGGCTTTAGTTACGTAGCGAATTCTTAGTACTCTATTATTATTTAAAGTACTAGAAACAGTTGAGTATAAATAAATTATCTCCATTTTCTATTTAATCACCTAATCAGATAAAAAAGATATGAGATTATTCTTTCAGTTTGTAACTCTTTTATTTCGTGCTTTGTTGGATAATTTCGCTCTGTGCGTGATTATAATTCTAGGGCAATAAAACAAGGCAAATGTAAGTAAACACAATATATATAAAAATCTATACAGTATGTTTTTTTGTTTTGCCACACTTGGACACAGTTTGGCACAGCCCCTGTACCACTTTTCCCCCTGGCCGCCTCTTCAATTGTTGTTGAAAAAGTAATTAATTTGATAAAGTGACTAAGGGCCAAAATGTTTTGGGCCAAAGTGGGTGGCCCAAGGTGTTCTTAGGAGGTAGAGTCAAGTAAATGAGTAGAGTGTGGGTAGCAGAACGGGAAAATGGTGGGTGGAGGGGCCGAGGGCTGTAGGAGTATTGGGCCCTGCAGGTCAGACATATTTATGGCCAAATATACAGCAACAGATTGTGCGTCCTGCGGTAGCAGTTAATGAAATGAGCTTTGCTGTTTTGTCACGGCTGGCAAATGTTGCGTATACGCAACATGCGGTGTTTAAAGTGTTCTTTAATGTTGCATATGTTTGTTCCTGTTGTTGTTGTTGTTGCTGTCGTTCGCTCGGTTGTTTGCTCACTTGTTTGTTGTGCTGTGTGTTGGTAAGTGTACAATTCTGTGAGAACACACAGTAACAAATTTTAATGGAATATCAAATGTTGTAGGTTTGCCATGTTTATATGAGAATGCTGGTTACCCTTTTCTACACCTTTGCTCTTTCCCTCATAGTCTCTCTCTCTCTCTTCATCTCTGTGTTTCTATGGCTCTGTGTAACAATTTGCACTCGACCAAATGTTTAACTCGTTCGTCTGCCTTTGACAGTTGCATAGAATGAAATGATTTTTATTATTTGCATGTTTCACACACACACACACACACACACACACACACACATACACTCACACACTCACACATTTTATATGAATTTCTGTCTGGAGTGGCATGAAATTTAAACAAATTGTGCAAACACTTTTTGATATAGAAATAGTAGCTCATCTTACACTCGTATCTAGTATTTTGCAACTCTTTTGCTTTTGGTCTCTTGCTCTTTTGGCCTTTTATTTGGCCAAAATAAATAAAAACTAATTTGAATATTCAACTGCAGTCGGTGATAACAAACTTTGAGTTGGCCTAAACAAATGCGGCTGCAAGTTAAGCCAAACTGACTTGAGACAAGCAAAAAATATAAAAGCAAAAAAATATGAGTAGAGGGAAACGTTACTAGTCGACATACAGATACCCTGCCGACATTAAAATATGATACAAATAATAATTAAAATTTAGTTCGATTTATTAAGAAGCTTTTCAGTGTTTTAATTCATTTTACCTTTTAACTATTCGGTTTTGAGGGAGCTACATAAACCATTTGAGCTTTGTTTTGTGGTAAGCTTGCTTTACAGGGTATACAATATAAAAAGCAGCACACACATACATATACATGCTTATATAATCATATGAAACTCTGGAAAAACTGGCAAAACATTTTGTAAATCTTTTGGCAAACGACTCGAGCTCAAGTTGAAATCGCTTTTTATGCCTGGCAGCCTATAAATATGCGACGTGAGCTGTTTGCACAACACACATACACACACACACACACACATAGAAACCACTACACACACAGACACAGGAAGAAGACTTGGAGAGATGCGCGTAGCAAAAAGTGTTGCATACTTTGCCGCGTCCGCAAAGTGTCCGTCGCGACGATTTGTCTGTTTGTGTTCGACTCTGGCCAGATTAGAAAAATTAAACTCTGCTCAGATAAGAGAGGAAGAACAGCAAGTATAGAAACTGGCGAGAAGAGAGTGCAAAAAGCCAAACAAATGGTGGCAAGAAATTATAGAAAGTAAAATGTAAAAACCAGAACATTTTACTTGCAAGCAAAAGTTTCGTTCATTTCAAATAATATCCATTAAAATAGATTAAAAACTGAAATATTTATATATGGATATGTATGTATAAGTAGGTACGCGTATGTATAAGGGGAAGAACGCGATGAATATGTATGGATAATTCCCAAAGGGCCCTCAGCGCGTTGGGCTTGGGGGAGGAGGCTGCCACCTCGAGAAGGTGAAAGTATTAAAAGTACTTGCCACTTGCCACGCTTCATGTTCAACGACGTCTCCGTCGCTGCGTTGTTATATGAAGCAGATTACATGGTATAATAATCACTACGACGATGAGAACTTAACACACATACACCCACACACACACACACACACAAACAAGGAGCCAGGCGATAGATAAATGCGGCAACTCGGGGTTAAGCTCACGCGCAAATATTAAATTTTATGCCACAGCGAATGAAGTAAACGGAAAATGTAGCAAAACAGTTTCTAATACACACACAAACACACAGAAAATTCCAGTCTATTATATAGCTAAACGATGTCCAGGTGTTGGTCTAAACTCCTCGGGGAAAAGTCAAGCATTTGGAAAATAGCAAAAGGCAAGTTAAAGTCAAATATCTGACTACGCTTGCAGTTAACTAATGCAAAGCTATTAATAAAATAAAAAAAACAATTACGTATAAGATTTAAGCTAGACTTAAGCTTAACAGATAGTTAATAACAGCTATAGATAAAGTATATTTAACGCCCTTTCACACACAACTTTCAACACGCCGCTGGCAACGCTTTCCACAGCATCAACAGCATCAACAGCATCAACGGCATCAACGCGGTGGCAACACCTGCCGAAAATTGATTGAAACGCAGCAAAACTGATGAAAATATTACGAAACTTCTTGGCAAGCAGCAACGGGGCAACAAAAAGCAACCAGAAAATGGAAACGCGAACAAATTTTAGCAAATATTGCGATGCGCCAAAAAAAAAAAAGAAATGAGAAGAAAAGAAAAGCAAAAAGTAAAACCCATCATCAAACTCAATTCCCACAACAGCCCCTGCCACTAGCCAAACACACACACACTGTTACAGTTACATTTACAGTTACAGTTACCGTAACGGGGCAAAGGCAACGAATGGGAATATAAAAGGTAAATAATGTGACCTTTGAGAGCATCAAATGCGTTGTGTAATGGCAGCCTAAAACAAAATGGCGGTGTGCGCGTTTGATAGGATGTGCCTTAAATTGGGGCCACTACAAAAAGTAGGGGAGCCTTTGAATTATGAATGCAACATAAGAGAGAGAGAGAGTGTGTGTATGTGGCAACATTATAGCATTCTGGGCCAACTGTTGTTCGTAATTTGTTGTTCAAGTTTCGCCATCGTAAATACTTCCAGGTGAACAACAAGTTACTGCCAAACTTTGCGATAATCCCCGAAATGCAATTGAATCTTAGAAACAAAAACCAAAAAGTGCCAAAAGAAAGTAATACAAGCTAAAACTGTCTTCATTATTTGCTAAAGGCCGAAAGCAGAAAGGAAAAGCAACAGCAGTACAGCAGTCTAACCCTCTAAACACTTTTGCATAACTTTATAATAATCCCCAACTCAATTCGCCTTACTGGACAGACAGCCAGGGGAGTGTGTGTAGAAAAGGGGGTGGCAGAGAACGGGAGGGGGTTGTGCGAGAAAAGCTGTGGCACACTCAACGACATAACAAACGAATTATGTCACGAGTTTGTTAAACAATTCGAATGTTTTCCTGTGAAACTGTTCTCCACTGCCATCGCTATATACACTTTTCCGGCACTGACAGCACGCCCAGTCAACAAGCCACCCAAAGACAGTCAAGGCATTGTGATACCCCGCACTTGCGGCACTTTAAACGGGGTATATTAAATTGAAGACAAGTGTAATTGTAAAAAATGTAAAAATGCTAGCAAAGCATTAAATTCAACTTGTCTTTTATTTGATAAACATTAAAAATTAAAGCTTAACGTTTTCTCTGATGTAAAGACATTTTATGCTTTTATTCTAGACATTCCTTTGTTTACAGGGTATAACACAAGTTGTACTAGCTTGTGTCTCTACTATCTTCGTTTCCACTTCGTTTTATTGCATCGACGCCGGCGCAAACATTTGAGTGAAAACGAATCGAAATTCGGCTAGTAAAACCACTCAAACTCGAGTAGTTTTTTTTTGTGGTTTCCACTCAGTTTTTGAGAGCTGGGAGTGGATTGGAGTGGAGTGTTGTGGGTTGGGTGAGAGCTCTAGATCTGTTACGTTATGATTATAAATTATTTATTGCCCTCTGATACTCTGATATAGCACTGAGAGCCATTACAATGGGCCATTTACACAATTTTGTGTGTTTTTTTTCTTCTCTCTCTCTCTCTCTCTCATAGTGGCAAAGCAGCTTCTTTGGGGTTTTCTCTTCTACTTCTTGTGAGTCAAGTCGCATGTGTAGCTTACATCTCGCAACTTCATTAACTTGGCGCGGCAATGTCGTAAAACCAACTGCCCCGCATCCTTTCTTCCTACATGGCACAGGCCCTTAAAACTGGTGCTACTCAAATCTGCACCCTTGAAAATATAATTTCCGAACATTTTCACGTTTCGCACATTTCCGTTGCATACTTTTGTGCGCTCTGGCATTTTCATGTTGTTTTCTTTCTATAACGGCAGTTCTAGTCTTTGTTGTTCCTGTTGTTGTTATTACAATTGCTGTGTTCGAAGCTTCTATATGTTTACTCGTTCATATACGATATACTACTTATTCGTACATTATTTTATTTTATACAAATTCTTTGGCAGTTGCCAACTACAGTGGTTAGCATTATGCTTCTTCTTGTTGCTGTTGTTTCGGCTGTTGTTGTTGTTGCTGGCATTTTAACGAGTTAATGCAGGACATGCAAATGTGAACATTTTGAATTCATTGAACTTTTACACGACGCCCCAACGACGCCAACATCCATGTCGTTGCCATCGCTGCCGCTGTCATGTGGCTTCGTTAACGCCGACGCTGACGCTGACTGCGCTGCCGAAGCTAGCGAAAAAGCGAGCGTCATGTCAAGCATAGACAGGGAGACAGACAGAGAGAGAGAGAGAGAGAGAGAGAGAGACAGAGAGCGAGCTAAAGTTTCGATAGAGTCTTCTATGCTCTTTTAAAAGCGGTTTATTTAAGCTGTGTGTTTGTTGCTTAAATACTGGTACTTTTCTTGCCGATTTCAAATTATTTAAAGCATTATTTTATTAAACAATTAACTGCTTATATACCAAGCAGTTTACTAAGCAAGTTTAATTCCAAAATTCAGGTGTAAGTACCTCAACTGAAATTCTGTGAAACTTGTAATCATTAGCGAAAAGTAATAGGAAACCTTTATTGAAAATTCCGCTGAATTCACTATAGCATACTTTCTAGCGCACTTTTTTGAAATTCCTATAATTTTCAAATTACTCAAATTCCTTGAATTCATAAAATTGATAGCTGAAAGCGAATTTTGCTAAAGTCTTTTGATCATTTCAGCCATTTTAAAATAGCTTTGAGCTGATTTTAAATAAATTCTGTTAAAATGACATTTATCTATACTGAAACATACACAATTCTGTTGCCTTGCGACTAGAACATTTGGCTCAAATCCCTTTTTTAAGGCGCATAAAAAAGCTCGTTAGCCAAATATTTACCAAGAAGATTTATTTTCATTTCATTTGTGCGGTTTTTCCGTCACTTTTCTTTTTCTAAACTGTAATATTTATTGTACAGTTAACATTTGTTTGTGTTTGTGTGTGTGTGTCTGTGTGTTTATTTCTTGCACTCAGTGTTGTTCTTGTTGTTCTGCTTTGATGAAATAATATTTTGTGTTGGGAATGCCGCTACCCTGTAGTGCCATTGTTTTTGTTTCTGTCTTTTTTGGGGGTTGACTTGGACCATTTTCTTAATGAGTCCTATGCAAATATATCGTTAGAGCCAAGTGTGTAAACGTGTTGACTTGAGACTTTTTGTTAGACCAAAAGATAAGAAGTCGCCAGTTAAACACTTTTAAGGTTTGCCTCAAAAGTCAATGCCTCAGATAGCTCAAATGAAAGGGGTGTGTCTGTGTGTGAGTGTTTTGTGCGTGTTGAAACTCGAAAAACTCGTAACTGGACGCTAATGTCCGCAGGGTGGCACAAATATTTAAGGGGTGAAATTTCCAAATTTCAATCTCAATCGTCAACAAGTTTTTTTTATATTTTGTTTTATTCGCTTTTGCCAATCTGCTGCTTTACTCGTTGCGGCCTGAACTTGGAACTCTCGGTATTGCACAACTATTTCTATGTGTGTGTAAGCGCAAAGCGGGTTAGAGGGATGCTATTGCAAGGAGGCGGGGAGTTGGAGGGTGAGTGGGCGTCTGGGCGTGTGGGTGTACGGTGCTGAGGTTAAGGCTCTGCCACTTGGTAATGCATGAACGAAATTCATGGGAAAACTTGAGCTTGGTCGGTGCTTTTGCTCGGACCGTGGACAAACTCAAGCGCAAAACGGAAATTTCACCCGTGTCCTTTCGCAAAGGCAAAGCCAAAAGCAGCAACAACAACAAGAACTCGTTGTTGGATTCTCGTTTTTTGGGTGCTCTTCTGATGAAAACTACTCAGCGACATGAAACTTAACTTAAAAAGTTTTGCACTTTCATTTCGCAAATGAAATGTTGTTGTCGTCATCATCGTTGTTGTTGCTGCTACTGCTATGAAATAACAGGAAAACAATTTGGAGCGGATAATGAATATGGTACGGTTAGGTAGGGCAGGCAAGTGCTCCTACTCCGACTGCCATATAAGAATATCATTTGAGGAATAAGCTTTCTCAGTTCAGTCAAAGCGCAGCTACTGCAACCTGCACAACTTGTAATGAGACCCTCGAGAACGAGGGGAGAAAGAAGATGTAGGAGCATCAAACAAAATAAGAACTTGCATAAGTACGGCACAAAAGAAGTTTTTGCAACGAAGTAGGAAATATGCATGAAGATATGAATAAAGAAATTTGTACAACACACACTTTTATATATGTGTGTGTGTGTGTGTGTGTGTGTGTGTGTGTTTGTGTAGTTATGTGCAAAACAAAAGTTGATTTGATTGATTGACATGCCCAAAGTGCATTCAATTTGTCAATTTGCCAAATGACAGCAAATGTTTGGGGAATAACTCAATGTAAAGCTTTATTTGCTATGAATTTATTTTAATAAACTCAAGATTGCATTCCAATAAAGCGTAAATATTTTAAAAATTCAACTGCTAAATATTCCCAGGCTAAATTGAATAAAGTGTAAGGTTTTGAGTGAATTCTCAAATAAATATTTCATAAATAATTTAGTTAAATTGAAAAAAAAAAAATTAAAAATGAATGACTTCGAGAATAACTAATATCAATTAGAAATGTAATCAATTTCTGTATGCAAAGCATATTTTATGCATTTGAATAAAGAAGCTGACAGCAACGTTAGTCAAAGCGATTAACTTGGGTTAGGGGGCGGGGGGCGTTGAAGTAAATTGTGACCGGAAATGAGAATCTGTGTCTGTTGCCCCATCCCCATGTGTTGTTGGTCATGCCAAAAGTCAACGAAAGGACAAAACTGACAAAGTACTTAATCATCTTTTTTGAGCTATGAACGAATTCAGTTCAAGCCCAGAACAACAACAACAGCAACAGTAACAGTGACAGCAACAACTACAGTTACGGCTACGAGTATTAATGCTTTTTGGTCAATTTTATGCTGCTACCACTTCTTCTTCTTCGTCTTCTTCTTCATGTGCTTGCTACGAGTCGTGTGGCACGTAATGAAAATGGCGCACATGGCCGCAAACGTCTGCTGCCGCCGCCGACGCAGCTGCCTGTCGCTGCTCTCCGACGAGACACGAGCTGCAAACTGAAGCGAAAGCCAGGTCGACTGACAATTTTATGAACAGATGTGTGGTAAAATTAATGGACAGAGATAAACTCGGTTCGGCTCATGCTTAAGGAGGGTTAAACGCCCAACGAGTGAACTAAGCGAGCGAGCGATTGAGTGCAGGAGAGCGTCGGCGAGTTAAAGAGAGAGCGCGAATTTGAGTGCATTTGCGAGTGGTTTCTGAGAGCAACCCTCGAAAATTCTGCTTCGTTGCTGCTCGCGTCACTTTTCTATGTCAATTGTGGAAACTTTATACTTTGTTAGGCAGCGACGCAGGCGTCGACTGCGCTGCCACTGCCGCTGTTGCTGCTGCTTCTGCTGCTGTTGCTTGGCAATGTCGGATTTTTGCCAAAGCTGTTGACTTCGTTACGCTGATAACTTAAATATGCATAGGAAATTTACATACGTGTCAATGGTATTAAGTAGCGTTATATTATTGGATAAGCACCGTTATAAAAAAAAGGGCGCTCGAGCGCTTTAACTTTTCTACAGGCCTATGTTGCTGGCGTGCGGCAGCAGCAACATGTGCCAACTTAAAACTTTAACCAAATGCTTATTAACTTAATTTTTATGCCATGTGTTAAATGAACTCACCTGTATGCCGTGTGCACCGCCACCTTGTTGACTGATGTGCAATTGTTGCGTTTGTTTCATTTGCAAAGTTGTTGTTGTTGCCTGCTGCTGTTGTTGTTGCTGCTGCTGCTGTTGCGTTGCATTTGCCGCATTGCCACCTGGCCCAGCATTGGGATTGGATTGAGGACCGCCGGGGCCGCGAGACGGTTGCTGTTGTTGTTGTTGCTGTGGCGGCTGTTGCTGCTGTTGTGGCATGTTGCCGGGCGCCTGATTGCCTTGGGGTCCACCGCGGGGCGGACAATTCAGGAAGTTGGCGTTGGCGTTTTGATTGCTGAATGGCGAGTATTGTTGTTGCTGCTGCTGCTGCAACTGCTGCTGTTGCGTCGGCACCTGTTGCTGCTGCTTGGCAAAGTTACCTGCTCCGCCCATAGGCACGCCCATCTTGGGCCCATTGGGATGCTGCTGCTGCTGTTGTTGCTGTGCATGATGTTGCTGCTGCTGCTGTTGCATGGCCTGCTGTTGCTGCAGACGCTTGAGATCGAAATCGTTTTGTGAGGAATAGAAGAGCTCCTGTTTGATATCCAAGAAGTTTTGCTGCACATTCATGCCTGGACCCGCACCTGGTCCCTTCTGATGGAACTGCGGAGGCAAGTGTTGCTGCTGCTGCTGTTGTTGTTGCTGTTGCTGCTGTTGTTGTTGCGCCGGATTGGGCCCCATGCCAAAATCATTGGGAAAGCCACCGCCATAGTCATTGTAGCGTCCCTGTTGCTGTCCCTGCCCTGGACCGCCCATCATTTGGCCATGTTGCTGCTGCTGTTGTTGCTGCTGCGGCGTCTGCTGCTGCTGCATGCCATGCGGCGGACGTGGAAAACCTCCCATGCCACCCATGGCACTCTTGTGCTGATGCTGCTCGGCCATTTGCTTAAGAGTCTGCGCCGCCAGCGAATGCTCCGACATGAGTCCACCACCGCCATTGCCGCCGCCCGCACCAGCACCGCCGTTTCCTGCATTTCCGTTGCCATTGGGCCCATTCTGGAAGCCAACACCTTGGCGCATTTTCATGGCCTGCGGATCGAGGCCCATGCCCACACCAAAGCCACCGAAACCATGTCCAAGTCCACCCTCGGACTTGACATTCAGGCTGTTGATCAGATCCTGTGCATTTGGTGGCTCTACCTTGATGCCGTCCTCGGTTTTGATGTCCAGCAGCGGCTTCTCATCGAAGCCATCGAGGAAACTGGGATTGAAGTCCTGCAGATTGTTGATGAGATCCTTGAAGGTATCATTGTTCTCGGAATTGTCATCGCCCAGCAGATCGGGAAAACCCGGAAACTGCCCATTCGCACCATCCTTGTCCAGTGAACCCAAATCGGGAAAATCATGATCCGGTTCCCGTTTGCATTCCACCAAATTGGCTAAGTTACCCAATGCGGTTTTCTGCTGGGCGGACATCATGTTGGGTCCCATGCCGCCGGGTCCGGTTGGCATGCCACCACCTCCGCCCACGCCAACGCCAGGACCCCCGCCACCGCCACGCCCATTATTGCCAAGGCCACCCAGACCGCCGCCTTGTTGTTGTTGCTGCTGTTGATGGTGTTGTTGCTGTTGCTGCTGGTGTTGCTGGTGTGGCTGTTGTTGGTGTTGCTGCTGTTGGTGTTGCTGCTGTTGGTGCTGCTGTTGTTGGTGCTGCTGTTGTTGCTGTGGATCAGGGCCAACGCCACCACCCCCACCGCCCCCTACGCCCGGTTCACTCTTGACGGAGGTGTTGGTCAGCGCCTTCACAGTGACATTGGTGCTTATCTGCTGTGGTTGCGAATTCGCCGCGGATGTTGTAAACTCCAATTGTTGCACAATCTCAACGGAGAATTTTGTTAGATTCTCTGAACCGCCGCCGACGCCACTTGAGCTATTGTTGTTGTTATTATTGTTGTTGTTATTGTTGTTGTTATTAGGCAATTTATGCGGCGGCTCAAAGTTCTCGGCGCCATTGTCAACATCCTCCGCTGGTCGTTTCAGGAATTTTTGTTGCTAAAAGTGAAAGGAAAGAAGAAAAAAATAATGCAAAAAATTAATTAATGAATTAAAGTAAAAACTTAACTTTATTTTAAATAAAATGTATAAAATTCATACTACTTCAGCTTACCCAAATATTCATAGATATTTCTTTTTATAGTGCTTATAATCGATTAGGCAATTTAATTATTCAGAAAGTTATAGCATTAACGATTTAAGAGTCGAATCGAAATAACTTTTAACATAGATTCGTTTTTGGGAAATTCGAAGTCTGAGAGTTGCGGATTTGAAAAAAGAGTTTTGTCACTTGAGATTCGATTTTTTGTGATTATTTTTAGATTTGGCTTAGACTTGGTAATAGTTGCGTTGCCTTCCAGTGTTGTAGAATGTCGACAGTGTTGCCAGGCGTCGACAGTGTTGCATTTTGTTGCGTTTGCTGCGAGCGCGCATTTGGCTTTTGATTGGCTTTGTCTTTTTTGATATTTCTCTAAGAGTTTTTAATGATGAATTGCTTTTTGTTTAGTGTTGTTTTTTATTGTTTGTTCAATTTTGTATAATACACTCTCGATATTCTTTTATGCTTGCGTTTTTACTTAGTTCTTTTGATTGCAATTTGATTTGGCAGCTGCATAATAAAGAGCGACAATTCGATTAACACTTCACAAAAGTTCAACGAGAACAGCAACAAAAGGCAAGTCAAATTCGCTGAGTTGACAAATAATCAAATAAAGACGTGCACAAAATTTATTGAAAACATACAAAAGACAAAAGTGAAAAGAAATAAAGCAAAAAAATATACACAGAGAAACAACAACAACTGAGTGCGGTGAGAAGAAATGCAAAGTGCAAAAGCACACAATAACAACAAGAATAAGAAGAACAACAACAACAACAGAATACTTAAAGGCACTTCTAATCAGCGGCCGAACACAAAAACAAAAACAAAGCAAATCTGAACTGAACTGAGCGAGCTGAACACAAAGCGAGAGAGGCAGAGAAGCCAGACCAACGCTGAGAGTAATTATGTGAGAGAGCGCCAGAGTGGGAGCTGGCGGGTGGCAACAGCGACTGAGACGCCGACTGCGACGTCGGTATGCTGCTTTTGTTTTGTTTTGCTGCTGTTGTCTGCGCTTTTTTACGCAAGTGTAACATAAATAAAAAGAAGACAACAACAAAACAAAAGCCAAAGAAAAGTAAAGAAATGAAATGAAAAAGTATAGCAAAATACGAAATGCGAAAAGCAAAAGAAAAACAATCACATTTAAAATCAGAACGTGTTTGCTTTTTCAGTTGTATTTTCTTGCTCGACTCGAATCGGATCTGATCGGCTTGACTCGTTTCTCGCCGCAACCCGTCTCTCCCGTTTCGACCCATTTCGCCGCACTTCTTAGCGCCTCGCCTCCAGTTCACTGCTTCGCATTGCGCGCGCGACTTTTGCTATTTATTTTGCTTTTTTTTCGCTCTTCTTTTTTTCTTTTAATTAATGCAAAATGTATACAAAATAGCAGCGAATAGGCGCAAGTAGAGGGAACCTAGGGGTCGTGAAGGTGCACGACACGCGAACGGATAGAACGAGTGACAAAGAGGAGCAACAGCAACTGTTTGGCGAGGACGGGTATATGCACATATGTATGTACACAACACGTAATGGGGAATTGCGAAATGGATTGAGCGGTAAACTGACACGGGATTATGTATACAAGTGGGGCAGGGGGTGGCGAGTAGGAGAGGCAACTGTGCCGTTTACCTAAGGGTTAAGGTAGTCATCAATTGAGTACAGTTGAGCTGTTTATTATTGAGCGTAATCGAGGGTATTCCCATATAGAAATTGTTATGTAATTCGATTGAATTAACAAACTATTTGTATTGGTTGATTTAAGCGCTACATTTAAACACTTAAATCACAAATTAGCCGACAGTCTTCAATTATTCTTCACACTCAAACAAATTGTACAAAAAATAAACAATTAAATGTATATAAATAATACAGCTTTACTACCTCTCCCTCTTTGCCACTCTCTCCTTTGGTCTCTTATCCGCTAACTCCGTATAGGCAAACACTTTCCCTAATGCAAACACTAGTTAATAACTTTATGGCACTAATACACTTAAACATTCAAATACTCACACTAAATGCAATATACCCAATTGCTGATGCCTGGGTAATCTGCTCGCCACCCCCTTCTCTCCCACTCGCTAGCCCCCTCTTCTACTCTCTTTCTCTCCGTTCACGCTGTGGTCATAAAACGGAGTGAACCGATACAGGCGCCAAAAACTTTTCCCTCATTCACTTGACTCATTATGAATAAATGCCGTTTCATAAATTTTCTTCTGTACTCTCTACAAACTCACACCCCGTTTCCCCTAGGCCACCCCCTGGCATTTTCACTAGCTCGCATTCATCTGCTTTTCTTTTTGGCAGCGCTTTTCTCATCCTGTGCATCTCTCGATGGAAACGTGACACAAAGAATGCAAAACTTGCGTAGCGAAGTATGTGGAATGAATGCGGAGTAGGAGGGGGAATGGAAGGGGAGTTGCCACAATATTAAACTTATGTTGCACACACACCAACACACACACACATAGAGTAGAGGCCCGTTTAGAGCGTTAAAGCAACTCGCACAATTTACAAACTTAAAAGTAATTTAGTTTTTTACGACTCTGCTGCGGTAATAAAAATGTTTTGCTTACTCGCTCGCTCAATGCTTATCCCTGTCTCTTTCTCTCCTCTCTCTCTCTCTCTCTCTCTCTCTCTTTTACACTTTAGCTTTTTTATGTATTCTTGTATACTTTCGCAACTCACCTACAACTAAATAACGTACGTATATACAGATATTCCCCACTTTAACCCCTTTTCTCCCTCTTAGAACTCTGCATTTACATTTATCGATACGTCTTCTGCTTTATCCACCTCTACCTTCTCTTCTTTCTCTTCGTTTACAACTTCTTCCCGCCTACAAATGTGCGGGAATCCACATGAATTTTCAACTAGTTTGTCTGCAGCAGTTTTATTCAAAAATTTAGCAAAAATGCAGTTCTGATTTCCATTTGGAAAAGTTTGGAGTTAAGAGCTTAAATGTTATTAACTAAAGTGCAGATTGATTGTGCTTTGTTTTTAGTTAATACATTTTATATTTTTAATTGGTTTGTTATGTAAATAATGAGCTTACAGTTAAGTAAGCTTGTCAATTCGCTTTACCAGCTATGATCTACAAATGTTGTTCCCATTTCTTTCTTTACTTCAGCTTAAATCAGATTATTATCAGCAGGTGCTACTATTGCAGCTGGGGTCATGATAGCCAAGTTTAACTGTACAGCAAATACGCTGTGCTTTAATTACTTGGCCAAAAGAAAGTCAGTTATGCAGCTAAGAGTTATTTTATGGAGAGTGTTGCTCACTTACATTACCCCCACATCACCCTCGAACTCTCTCTGCCACCCTACCTTTCTCTTTCTTACAATCTGTGGTTCCCTATCAGTCGGAGGCTAAAATAATTTTGTACGCTCGAAGCGAAATAAAGCGCAAAATATGATGCCGCGAACCTTGACACATTAAAATAAGCAACAGCAACGTTGACAGCGACGTTAACGTTTACGTTTACGTTAACGCTAGCGCTGACAGCGACGTCAGCGGCGCCGTCGACAGCGGCTGTGAGTAAGAAACAAGAAGACGCCAAAAGACAACGAAGACAGTCAGTAAATTTGCGTGTAAAAATAAAAATGTGAAAAATCTTTTGCTGTTTCTTTTTTTTCTGTTGTTGTCCGAATTTCATTTTCATGCTGCATACAAATAAATGAAAATAAAATAAAAATATAAAAAAGAGCATAAAATAAATAAATGCTGTGCACAACGCGGCGTATGATTAATGCGAATTAGCAGCGAGCAGCCGAGCAACGAAAGCGACGAGTGAAAAGCAGTAAACCGAACTGTAAACCAACTGACCAGCCAGACAGAGAGTCGGACAGTCAGTCAGTAAGCGAACGGAAGTGGTCGAAAAATTCGTGGAAAACCTTCACTACTTCCCCAACAACTCCCCCGCCACCCCCACACGCTCCTAAGTATGCGTGTGTGTGTGTGTTTGTGTGTGTGTGTATCGTTAGCTGCGTTGAGTTGAGTTTAGTGCGCTCTGCTCTGCTGAGCTGTTCTGAAGGTGTTGATAGGCGTTAAGCGCGCTCTTCCTCTTGATGTTCTTGTTGTTTTTGAGAGGTCGATGAAGTGTCGAGTCCGAGAAGCATGCTAATAATCCACTACACTCCCACTTCTGTTCACCGCACAGCCACAAAAAAGTAAAGAGAAAGCAGGCGACTAAAGTGTTTTCATTTTCAGCTCAACTAATTACAATTGATCAATCTCAATCTTTATACATTCCTGACAATGAGGAATTAACACTAAATTAATGAAGCGCAAATTAAATGAACAAAATGCCAAAAGGAACGAATAGAACTGTCTGCATATATATAAATGACAGATGATTATTAATGAAAATTTGCTTATTAATATAGCTAATATGAAACATATAGAAAACAGAATTTCTAAAAAAGTTTCTGGTGAAAAATTAGCGCTTTCAATCAAATCTTAAAGCTTCTTTTTATAGCTGTCAACGAGTCTATTTAACATATTTTTTTAATATATATATTTTTGTATATATTCCCACTTTTTCATTTACTATTTAATGGTTTCAATTTTAAAAGTGCTCGTTTTTTAATCAATTTCTTTGGGCTGTAATTTCAAACATTACTTTATCACAGCACTGTTACCTCATTAATAATCCCACTGTCTCTGTCTTTTATCTTTCCCGCTCTCTCTTATTCGCTGGCTGTCTGCCTGCTACTCTATTACAATTAATTTATGTGTAATAACGGCATAAATAAGTATTTATATATATATGTGTTTATATATATAAATTCACTTTGAACTTCCTTCTCACGCGTTTGGCTTTTATTTCGCTCCCCAATTAATTTGTAGCAAATTTTAACCTGCAACACTCAACGTATGCGTAATATTTTAGCCTTGTTGTGAGTGGAAATGGTGTAGAAGTGGGGGGCGTTGTGCCACGCCTACGCTGTGCATGCTCCCGTTACATTTTCCATACTATTAATTTCTTTGCACATTATAAGAAATTTTGCGCTTGGCAAGAAACAAAAAAAAAATACAAAAGACTAAGTCGTTAACATAAAAGTGAACAACTGTAAGATACCCTATAAAAAGTTGTTACAAAATTAAACACTTAACCATAAATAGCTTTGACTTTTTAGATAAAATAATAAACTTGACTTCTTTAAAAATCAGCATACCCTCCCTGCGTTCGATTTGCATTACAGGGTATAACAAAGAAAGCAAACAAAAACGCATACAAATTATAAATCATTTTTCAACTCATTTAACTTTTTGCAAAGAAACTAATGAGAAATTATGTTGGCTAAATTAATTTCTGGCTAAAATCTCAGCTGCAGCAACAACAACAACAACAACAGCAGCAGCAGCAACAAATACAAAAAGTATTTGTAATTGCAAATTTAAAGAGTATACAAAATAAAAGAGTAAATCATATTAATGTTTGCAGTTTTCTTATTCACTTGGCTCTTTCTGTCTTTTATCTGCTGGCCATTTGCATTCAGTGTGTTGCCAGCAATTTTTTACAGCTGTGTGTTGTTGTTGTGATTGTTGTTGTAATTGTTGCATGTACATTTTGCGCATTTGTTTGTTTCCCTGTCAATTTATACAGTGTTTATTGAGTTAGAATAATTCCAAATGCTCTGCAAATGGCATAAAGTGATATAGCAATTATTATGAAAGGCGACTATCATATACCCTATATAGCATAAACAGAACAGTCATCTATTTAGATTTCTAATACAAAATTTGTCTCTTTCTTTTTAAATTTTCCGCTAATGTTTTCACTTATTAATTCCAAACATGCCTCTAATTAATTGGCTTATTTATATGCCATTTCTTTGCTTTTTATTAACAACACTTGATCAAAAGAGAGAGAGACAGAGCGAGCGAGAGTGGAACACAGATTGAGACACACAATTTTCGTTGATTTATTTTGCATACTTTGATTTATGTTTTTTAATTTCGCTTGTGTTGGAAAAACTCAGAGATTTTGGGAGAGGGGAAAAGTGGGGCATGGTATCTAATAGCTGTGCACCTAATAAATTTGCATTTGCTATGCATAATTTTTCAAAAGAAATACAAATGTCAAATAAATAAACAGACACAACACTCGCACACACACACACACACACACACTCGGAGAGAGGGAAAAGTCGAGAGGCCCAAAAGATTTGCTCTAAGGAAACAAAACAAAATAGAAATAAAAACAAATATTTCTACAAGAATATTCTGCATTAATTTATGTACAATATTTTATGACAGTCAAAAAGAAAATAAACAAATAAAAGTTTTTAGTTGTTTGCTCAGAAATATGAATTTGATTTAATTAATTTTTTCAATATTTAAGTATTTTTTTTTTTTATGTTTGTAACTGCTTTTTAATTTGAACTTAAAACACTTCAATTGTATTATTTATTATTTCATATTTATACACAATTAATATTTTAGCAAGAAAATTATAAATTGAATTTTAAAACTTCTTTTTTATCACTGTTTTATTTGTTGTTATCCATCACTTTTAAACATTATTTGATTTTTTACTTTTTAATATTTTAAAAGTATTTTATACCTAAATACTTTGTCTTTCATATTTTGTACTTTAAACTGTTTATTTGTTTAAGCCAGTAGCATTTATCACTTTTGCCCACATTAATTTAAATTCATTTTATTGAAATTATATTCGCAAATATTTTTAATTTATATTTTGTTTTAAATATTTAATATTCATCAATCAAATTCATTGCAAACATTTGAAAATCATAAATAAATTAGCACAGAAACAAAGATTCATAAATATTTTGAAAATTTTACACATTTTTTTACATTTTTTAATTTATTTGTTATAATTTATTTGCCTTTTATTGCGGTTGTTGTGTAAACACTGATTTTCACAATATTTTTTGTTTTTTTTTATTATATTATTTTTTAATGTTTTTGGTAGATTTTTTTATTACTAGGGGAAACAGCAACAAAGTGCACAACGAACGTCGCTTTTCTTTTGCTTTTCGACTTGTGATTTGCTGCTGTCAGTTGCTGTTGCTGTTGTTGTTTTTGTTTTTGCTGCTGTTGCTTTTGGTTGCTGCTTCTGCTGCGGCTGCTGTTGCTGCTGCTGCTGTCGTGAATCGTTTGGCAGTCGGTTTATAACTGGCACGAGCCACTGCCAGCGAAGCAGCACGAACCGAATGCGGACAGTCAGTTCAGACGTCGGCAGCGACGCTGGCAGCGAGAAAGTTTGCGTTTGCATTGTTGCAGCTGCTGCGACGGTGGCGGCAGCAGCAGCAGCAGAAGGCAGCCAAGCGAATTTTTTCAACGCTGTAAAGTGCGCGCAAGTGACGTGTGTGTGTGTCTGTGAGTGCTTGTGTGCATGTAACTGTGTGGGTGGCTGTCTAGTTATGTTATGTTATGTTCAGTTATGCCAGCAGCTCTGTTAACTGTAACAGTGCGTCGTTTGGCTTATCAGTTGAGCGTCGCAAACCTGCTCTGTTAGCTTTTTGCCCAACGCGCATTGTTGCATGTCAGCGTCGACGTCGCGTCGCTGCCAACTCTGCCTGCTGCTGCTTTTCAGCTTTCATGTTCAAACCAATTCGTTTGTCATTTGTTTAATGACACAAATATTTGTGCAAAGTGTTTGCATTTATGTATGTATATGTGTGTGTGTGTGTGAGTGTGTGTGCTACTCGCGACCGACTTGCCACTCAGCTCAACTCATTTTCAATTTCCATTTCCATTTTCTTTTGGCATCATCGTAATAATTTGGTTGATGTTGTTGTTGTTTCTTTTTTGGCGTCATAAAAGTTTTCCCGACTTGTTTTCTTCGTTGCCAAGGCAGGTCGCAGTATGTAAATGTGTGTGTGTGTGCAAAGTGTGCTATAAATTTGATTACTACATAATAGCCTCAATAATAACGCAACTAATGACAATACTTTGGCAGATGATCAAAGTGGTGGGCGGAGGGTGGAGACTCGAGACAGGCAGGGGGCTTTGAGTTAAGCTTTTGTTATTATTTTGTTGTTATTGTTGCTCTTTTTGCTGTTTTAGTTGCTGCTCATATTACCGCGCGCCTTTCTGGCAAATTGAATTCCATTTGATGACTGTTAAATTAAGTTGAAATATATCAGCCCCTTCGCCCGGCACCTTCCCCACCCATCCCCCAATTGGCCACTAGTTTTAACCCCTTGCGTGTTACTGTAGCAAGGACACTTGAGTGGAGTACAAACTTGGATTTCACTCGCATTTAAACACTCAAATTTCACATCCCTCGCAGCTACAACAATGTAAACAACTAAATAAGGAAGTGACACCGGAAGCAGCGGCAGCACGGACAGCACAGGGGCAGAGGCAATGAGAGAGGCGGGCAGCGTGTGCTGCGACGCCAGCAGCGACGCGTGGAATGCGCAAAGGAATGTCAAAAAGCTGGCACAAACTCCTTGCTTACTTCTCCCCTCCCAACACTCCAACCACCACTCGGCCTGGCATTGAGTGGCAACTGACGCTGCGGGCGCTTTTAAAGCGGCGTTAACAGCAGCCCAAGGCAAGAATCACTCAAAAGCAGAGAGACACTGAGAGAGCGAGTAAGAGCGAGGTTACATTGAGTGCAAACTTTACACTGTAAAGTGTCCACGCTGAGCTGACACTCTGCTCGCTGTCTTGCTTACGCTGCCTCGGTTCTCTCTCTCTCTCTCTTTCTCTTGTCCTCTCTTAACAGCAAAGTGGCAACGACACCGGCCGGCTGAAACTAGTAAAAGCCACAGCCAAGCCACACCACCACTACACCCGCTCTCTTCACCCACATCTCTTTCACCACCCATACGCACTTTGCAGTTTAACCTATAAAAATACCGCAGCGGCAGCAGCAGAGGCAACAACAGCGACTGCGACAGCGACAAACAGCAGGTTTCCGTCTGCAACATAGCAAATGTTGTTGCGTTTGTTATGTTATTACTTACTGATTGTCTCTGTGCGCCTGTTACGCACTCAACGAAGTTACCAACACACACACGCACTCGCACATTGGCACCGACACTCTCACGCACACATGCAAAAGCACAAGTGTGCTGAAACTGAGACAGAGACGCGACGCCTCGTTACAGAGCTCTGTTATAACACAAGTGCTGCCACTGTTAATGTTGTTGCTCTGCTGCGGCTGCGGCTACTGCGCTGCTGTTATTGTTGTTCTTGTTGCTGTTTGTTATTTATTTGATTTTGTTGTGAATATGCGCAGTGCTCAGTCATCGGCGTCAGCGTCGACAACGGCGTCAAAGCCAACGCTAGCGTCGCGTTGTAGCCAGCGACCCATGGAGGGCATTGAGTACTCAAAAGCAATAACAACATGAGAAACATATAAAATATGCAATTATTGCAAGTGCACAACGTGCAGATACCCTGGCATTATTTATGGAGGGAAATATAATATAAACAATTTAATAAATGAAGAATTAAATCACTTTTAATTGCTGTTCTTTTTAAAACAGCATAAATTAAAGTTTCCCCAACGGAAAACATAATTCAAAGCTGAAATTCACTTGGAAATAGAGCAAGGTGTTACGTAAGATACCCTGTAATCTGTTGTTAATTATATCAAATTATCGAATTTCTAACACAATCTTTGCTAACTTTAAGCCATATATTATATGTTTGCCACTCTCCACACTCTTTTGATGATTTGGCAACTCTGGTGTGGTGGCAATAACAATGGCTGCCATTTCTATGACTCTTTCTGTAGCTGTTGCGTCGTTGTTGCTTAGTCTCGTTAAAAGAAACAACTAGAAATTCTTTACTGCAGTAACCGACTGGAAAATACCCGTAAAGCAAACTATTTCAGATGAACATATTTTTAGAAATTAATATTAACAGAAGTAAAATGGTCGAAAAATTAAAAAAATAATAGAAATTTCATCTACAGAATGTAATGCAGGGAAGATTTTTATGATTTAAAGAAGCGGAGACATGCAGGTATTTTAAAGGCATAAGATATTTGAATAGATCAAATATTTATTTATTTGAATTGAGAGGTATAAAGAGGTAAGTTCAGAAGATTTAAAAAAATAATATAACTGCAACATTTAAGAAAATGTGATTTAAAAATAAATGGAAAATTCACTGTCTAGTTAAATAAATATTTCTTGATTGTGAATGTACAAGTTTCTCCTAGTTTTTAACTTCAGCTCCCCCTGATCGCAGTGCAATTCAGCTGCTGTCTTTTAACACACAGCATACCCTTACTGAGCTTGTACCGGGTATCAAAATACTCATTGCCAGTTTGGGGCGGCGTCGCTCAACTGGAAATGCGGCCCAGCCAGAGGCTGCAGGTGTCTGTCTATCTCACCGTCTGTCGCTTAGTCCGACTGTCCAAGTGTGTGTGTGTGAGTGTGTGTGAGTGTGTGTGTGTGTGTGTGTGTGTGTGTGTGTGTGTGAGTGTGTGTAGCTTGGCAATGCTTAATTAGTAGCTGGCAGTGAGCTTGAGGTTTATAAATGATGCCACAACATATAGAGACGGGAACATAGTTAAGATCTGCACTAAGTTTATTTCAAGTTAAAGCTCAAAGAATACAACGTTACCAATACATCAGTCGTCAGTCGTCATCAGTCATCAATCAATCAATTTTGTCAACGCCAAAAGAATCACAGTTTCTCTCTTGCTCTCCCCCACTCTTCTCTCCCTCCTTTGTTCTTATTTCTTGCTGCTCTACGGATTGGTGATAAGGCGGTTGAGAGCGTATTTTGAAATCATCGAAATTGTGTACAGGTATCTCCTTGGTGGGCGTGAACTCTGCTCGCTCTACGATCGCTTTTTCGCTACCAAAGCAGAGTAGCCAGAACTTGAGTTCATTTACCTTAGGCAGACTACCTTCCAGCTCGCCCTGGACAGTGCCGCGATCAGTATTCATCACCCAGCCACGAACACCGTTTGAAAGTGCCAACGAGCGGGTTGCTCGACGCATCTTGACGCCCTGCACCTCCCCGAAAACTTCAAAGCCACAGGTGAAAATTGAATTATCAATTCGGTGCATTTTTCCGAAAAATATTAAAGTTTTTTGCCTGATTCTGTAGATTTTGTATAATTGTGTGCAAGTTTTTGGGGTTAGTATAAAGCGCCTGCTCTGATTTGCTAGACAAAGTAATGCCCTGTAGTTTGTAAAAAGGCAAATCGCCTTTTCTCTATTTATGACTAAAATTCGACACTTCTAGGTTAAATTATATGGACAAGAGAGTGTGCTTGACTTAAAAAGTCCTTGCCAATAACTTTTATGTGGTTTGAAAGGAAATGTTAGTCAACATTATATTTTTAATAAATATTTCTTTTAGCCCAACTTAACAAATTAGTAAATTGAGTTTGAAAATTTATCCAATAACAAGTTATTTATGACATAACACTTGCTTTAGCCTGATAGACCCCTAAAAGACAGTAATATTTTGTCTACTTGTGTGGGAAAGTGATTTCTTATTGTGGGAAAATAGATGGAAATGTGGAAAATTGTGGATGGGGCACAGAAGTTGTGCTTCTATTGGCAGCACCCTCCTGGGCTAATCACATTGTATCATTGTACTATTGCCATATCCTATATCCCATATCAGCACTGGGGACTCATAAATCACATGGCAAACCCACACACACACATGCCGCCAAGTTCATCTCATGGCAATCCAATCAACTGACAATGCCACAAAAGTTAGCAACCACCGTCTTTGGCCACTGTACCGCCCACCTCCCTTCTTCTCCTCCTCTTTCTTCCTTCTCTTCCTGTATTTTTTTTCGCCATTTGTCCCCTTGTGACAACCACCTATGCATATTTGTGTGTGAGTGTGTTGCTGCAAAACAATAACTAGCGAGATAAACAGACAACATTTGGCGGTAATGCAAACGTCGCGTTGCTTTGCGTCGCGTCGCTGCTGACGACGATTCTATAGCAAATATTTAATATGATATTTATGGCGAATGCGGGCAACGCGACGCGATGGGACGGGCAGCGCGGCAGACCAAGACGGCGACAGAGACTGGGCAAAGCAAAAAAAAACAAGAAAGAAAAGTACAGTCGAGCGCGCCCGACCGTATAATACTCTCTGCATTTTCCCGATTAAATTATTAAAATCGGTATCCAGATATTACAATGAATAGTACTTGCATTAAAACACGTTGAAACAAAAACAATCTAAGCATAATCAAACACACATCTGTTTGTTTGTATGCGAATACACATACGTTTGACAATATATGATGCATGCATGTATGTATGTGTGTATTCGGCGCAGCCAGCGACCGCGGGCAGCGCTGCCGCCACACAGGCAGCGAAAACGTTCGAGCATGTGCTTGTGTGTTTCTGTCTCGCTTGCACCAATGGGTTGATATTGCGTTCAATTATCAATATTGTAACGCTTCTAGTTTTCTTGTTTATAGTCCGATTTTAATGCGCCTTTCAGGATAGTTTAATATAGTTAGTCTCCACACGAAATATTAATAACCATACGAACAAAATCGCTAAAAAAGGCATTGCAGTTGGAAAACTATTTTATCAAATGTGGGAAAAGGGGGCGTGGCAGTCCAAATTTATAGATGGCAATGCAACTATGCTGTCGCTAGGAACTCCCGTACAAGAATTGGTGATCCTAGGTGCCATAGTTACTGAGATATTTGCCGAAAACACCAATTTTTCCCGAGGTGTGTCCAGTTTTTTTTTTTTTTTGTGGGCGAATGGGGCGTGGCATCGAAAAAAAAAAAGATTCTTGTATTGACTGACTAAATATCTGATCGTTTGACACCAAGCTCGAACTTGTAGCTCTTACCATCTCTGAAATCTGTTTGTTCATACGGACAGACAGACAGACAGACAGACAGACAGACAGACAGACAGACAGACAGACAGACAGACGGACAGACGGACATGGCTATATCGACTCGGCTTGTGATGCTGATCAAGAATATATATACTTTATGGGGTCTGCCACGCCTCCTTCTGCCTGTTACATACTTTGCACAAACCCAATATACTCTTGCAGAGAGTATAAAAAAAAGAATGAAAAAGGCCGGTGATAAATGACTATGGCGTTAGCGTCAACGTCAGCGTCAGCGACACTGTTGCCCACCACCTCTAACGGAGCTGGCTGGCCAAAGCAGCGCAGCAGCAGAGACAGCAGCGACAGCAGCGACGTGCTCATTCAAATGTAACAGCACGAGCCGCTGTTGCCATTCGTTGAGCCGAAGGTGAGCAAGCCAAATCAAACAAGCCGAAGCGCAAAAACAAACTAGCAGCAGCAAGTCGGCTGGAAATGACCCTGTCGTCATTCTTAAGCAATCATTCGGACTGATAATACTTAGTTACAATTATTAAAAGTTTAAAGTACTAATTGAATGTCTTAAGCATCGCTATATCTACTCGGCTGTTTAAGAAAATGTATAACTCATGGAATCGAACTTATACACCTCACGACGCTTTCTATATACAGGGACTGCACAGCTCAACGCTTCAAGGGATTTTGCTGTTTACTGGAAAGCAGCGCAACTTTAGCAAACTGCGCTTCAATTGCGACGCATAAAACTTGACTTGAAATGAACGAATAGCGGCAGCAAAGCAGCGCAGCACAGAGCGAGGTCTGCGTCGAGAGAGCGAAAAACACAGAGTGCGAGAGAGAGCACGATTAGGAACATATGCAAAGCTGAGCTTAAGCTGTTAAGTGCAGTGTGCTTGCAGCTACTGTTATTAACAGCACGATCTTCACAACGCTCGTCTGTTAATTAACACTTAAATATTATAATGTAATTGGTACTTAATATCTACAAAGATTTTAGATATGGGCGCCACACATACAGTGAGCACAGAACACAAATAACAAACAAAATTCAAATGTACAGTCTACAGTTCAAAGAATTACAGATATTTACACATCTATTATGTATGTACATACTTGTGTATTTTTGTGTGTTTATATGCATATATATAGTATTTTCTAATTGAAATGCAAATGGAAAGCTAAATACTAAAATTAGCTTACCACCGACAACCACAAAAAAGAACACAATTTCAATGAGGGGAAAAAACCAGCAAATGAAAATTTTTCAACGATAATTCAAACGCAATATGTAAACACTTCAAATCTGGGCGATGATGACGATAATGACGTTGAGTAAGAAGATGAGGAAAACGACGAAGAAGAATAAAAACAGAACTATAAATGCAAATGTATGTATGAGGGGTAGGGTGTGGGGAACAACAAAAAAAAATATATGTAAGCAAAGAAAATAAAGAAATAAGCAAAAGCAATGCAGTCGACGCTACTACAGAGTGCAGTCAATGTAGTTAGCAGAGCAGCGCTGCTCTGCCAATGCGCTGCTGCAGTGGGTGGAGACCAAGGCGACGCTGCTGAGTTTCAATTCGCCGCCTCTCGGCTGGCGTCGGCTCATTTCTCTGCGCCATGGCTCTGGCTCTGGCTTTTAATATCGTCACAGACAAGTGAAAACTGACTTTGTTTGTTTAAGCGATGACACAATTCTAAATCTCAGTTGGTCTCTCTCCCTCTCTCTCTATCCATCTCTTTCGCTCACTCAGTGTTATGTGCTTAAACTGAGCTTTGTTTGCCAAGGTTTGAGGTTTACGATTTAATTTTATGTCACTCTCAGCTTCATGATTTGATAAAGCGTCAGGATAAAACCGACTAAAACTTGATATTTAACCTTTCAAGGCAAACTTCTGGTGCTTAAACTCTCTACATTAATTCATTTAATTTTTGTATGTGGAAAAAGTATCTGTATATCTATGTATCTTTGTATCTTAACGATTGCAATCCATACGCTTCGAGTTCTTACGCCATTTCGTTGATTATAATTATCAATCCGATAAAAATAATAATAAAAAAAACTATATAAACAGTTGAACTAATGTACTGGGAGTTCCTTCCAGTCGTAAAATTGTGTATACAAACGGAGTGAAAATATGCATGGAATGCTTAAGATACTTTATTTGATTATAAGATTTTATTTACTAATTTTTGTAATTCTAAAGCGTAAACCTTTTCTAGAGAATCCACATATATTTTATGATCGATTTCTTATCTATATTTTTATTGATTTGATTACGGTTACTGTAAGGAATTTGGAAATCTCTGCGTCAATCTCAGATCTAACAGTTTATATTCAGTTATAATTTTATTACCATTTTCCACTCCCATTTCCGTTAACATTAACGCTACTTACGTACTTTTCAGCTTAGCACTAAAACATTTGCGATGCTTAAAATGAGACTCACCTGTAATGAAAGAGAAGGAGATGGAAGACTGATTAACAACAAATTCAGCGTAAACGCAATTCGAATGATAAATCAACTGGCTAAATATGCAAAAACAACAATAACAGCAATTACAACAGCAGTAGCTTCAGCGTCAACGTCAGCGCCGGCGTCGATGCTGACGCCAGCGGCCAAATAAGGCAAACAATTGCAAAAATCTGCATGTGGCTGCCGTGCTGCCGACGCCAAAAACGTAGCTAAAAATATTTCTGTGCTCGCTTAGAAATCCAAAATTAGCTGACATGGCGCACACGATGCGACGCAAAGCGACGCGACGCGAGCAGAGACCGACGTCAGCAGAGAGCAACCGACTGTTGGCGTTGGTTTTGGCGACGTCGCTGTCGACGTCACTGTTGTTGAGTCGAACGTCAGCGACGGCACAGCTGGCAGCAGGTTGGCAGAAAGTCTGCCACTGATAACGGGAAATGGCATGCCAGCAGCAGCAGCAACCACTCACCCGCTCTCACTCACACAAACACTACACTCACTCACTCACTCTCTGCTCTCTTTTGAAATGCTCTCTCATCTAGTAGTAGAAGCAGTTGCCGGCAGTTGCCGCTGCTCACGCCAAAATAAACAAAACAAATGTAAAGTGCGCCCCCTTTACAACGGTCGTCGTAATGCTAGGCCCCCATCGAACCCACCCTCGTTTTACACTTCCCCCAACCCCTAGACGAACGACGAGCCATGAAAATAAATATGTGGGCATAACAAAAAATGAAAATTGTACGCGAAATGTGCCGCAAATGGCAGCAGATTTGCCATTAAAATGTACACAGAGGCTTTATGTTATTCACTGGCTAAACGAAGAGAAAGAGAGAGAGAGAGAGAGTGTATGAGGGTGAGTGAGACCAAAAGAAGAAAAAATATAGACAACAGTCGCAACATAACAAAAGAAATTGGCAAAACACACAACACTAGGAGCTGTGGGGAAGTTTTGCTAACAGAGCACTGTTAATAAGCGCTGTAAGCTAACAGTGCTTTAGCTTAAACAACTGTTAAGCTTGGATTTAAATGTAATTAAGCCAATGCTAAGCTAATTAAAAGTAACAACAACTATAACTGATTTATAAATTAGCATTCAGACTCTTTACAGGGTATCTCTACGTCTCTTACTTTTGCTTGGCACTAAAACAGTTGTATTTTCCTCTTCTTCGTTTACAGTCTACTAAAACTTTTCATTGTTTGCTTTGTTTGGCTGGAAGCCAACTAATGAAAATTATACAAAATAATTGAGAGAAAAAGAAAAAAAATAGAGAAAAGACAAGTTTGATTAACTTTTAGTGCACTTTAATTTGCGCACAAATTAAATGTGACTTGTTTGTAAGTCAGCAGCGAGTGATTACGCATACGCGCTGTGGTACGACTGAATACAATTTAAACAACTTCACAAATGTTGCGTCTGTTTTGAAAATTAATTAATACTATATTTTACACGTAAGTGGAAAAATAAATCATCAACAATGGCGAACAAAGTCTGAATTAAATATGCCAAAACAAAAAAAAAATACTTTTGGAATTTCTACAATGCTGTGCAGTTGCATAGAAACATAGTTGAAATAAACGGCATTCCAATTTTCATTTAAATGAAAATCATGGAAAACTCTTAAATAACTTGAAATTCCTGAGGTTTATCAAAACTAAACTGACAAAACTAAGTAGAAATTATATCTCTGATCTAATCGCATGGAATTTACTGTACAATTCACAGCACATATGTAAATAATTGACTTTGACAGTGTGAAAAATAGTAAAATTACAAGAGTGACAAAAAAAAAATGTATAAAATATTTAAATCGCAATTGTTGTATGCATAAAAATGCAAGTGATAGCCAACAACGATGTGTTGACAAATTCAATTAGCCTGGCCATAAGAGTTGGCCAATAGATGACAACAGCGAGAGAGCCGGAGATAAATAAACATTAAATTATGGCAAAAACGTTTTAAGTAATTAATCATTTAAAAAGGATTTCAAATATAAATATTTATAAAACAATTGTTGACAAAGGGCAGTCGCTGCGTATACGTGATAAGAAAATGTGTGTAGTCAGAATTAGGTTCAACTTTGTTACACATTATATGGCTGTATATTGTCGTCTTCAAGTAATCATAAGTTAAGCTAAGATTTAACGAAGTTGCACTTTAAGTGCGTCTATTTAATCCAGCTGCCTGCCACGCCCCTTTTGCTGCAAAACCCAGCTTATAAGCTATTTCTTATAAGTATCAGCGAGACGATTCGCAATCATCTTAATTGAATTTTGTTTTGATGCAATGCCACGACTTTAAGAAGCGAAGAAGACCAACAAGAGAGAGGCAGATAGCTAGAGTGAAAGAAAGATGTAATAGCAGAAGATAGGTATGAGAAACTGTTGAAAAATGTGTTGTAGCAGAAGAAATAAAATTTCATTTCGGTATTTTTTGACTAAACTAAAACTTAAATAATTGCCAAAACCATTTAACTAGAGTTAATTTATGTAAAGTTCACAAATTTGCTAATAAGCCAACGATAGTTTTAGCCCTATTTTGGAGAGAAATAAATTAAAGGGTATCTGCGTTGGTCTGTATGTAACAGGGCATACTCTAGTCGTGTTTATAGCGACAAATTTGCCACTGCAATTGTCTTGCTTGCCTGCCTTTCAAGTGGATTTAATAGCCACGACGAAGGGAAAGACGTAGTGAAAGACGACGAAGACTGTGACGAAGAAGACAACAACAAAAACAACGACAACAATGTCGATGGCTATGGCGATGTCGATGGCCATGCCGATGACATCGTGTGTACGATATTCAATTAGTGCTCGTCGTTTAATGAAATTAAATTTAACTCTATTTGTTTATTTATTTTAGTGTGCGCTTTCATTTGTTTATATGGCAAAAATCAGTTAACTCGATAAAGGCGACAAGTCCAGAGCTAGAGGAAGGTAGTGAGGTGCAGCAGGAGGGAGGAGAGTAGAAGTAGACACAGCTCTGACCCGAAAATGAAAACAAGTTGTGAGAACTGTGTTCATTCTTGTCATAAATTCCAGCTTATTAGGGTCAAGTGAAAATCATGAAATATACAAGCCACACCCCCATTTCCATTAGAGCAGAGTGGGCGCATGAGGAGAACGCAGGAGGTTGAAGCTGAGTGTACAACCAATTAACAAAAACTTTAAACATTTTCAATAAGTAAGTTGAGTGCCCCAAAGACAAGTGTCGCAAGGGAAACGATTTCAGTTGTTGCTTTTCTTTTTATTGCAGGACATGCGCAGATCACAGGACTTTAAGCCAGGCCACAAATTGCACACACACACACACACACACACTCAGGCATTGGAAAGGGGCTTGTAATGTGGCATGTTTTGTAGCTGAGGCACTAGCACTATACACTGTTAGAAATTTGTTTTGTATTACAAAGGAACTTCAAGTTTTCAGTTACAGCTAAATTTAAATGTCTAAAAACTAATAAAAGTATTTTATTTAAATTTAAATCATTATTTTTAAAAAAATACAATTTTTTTTTGATAGCAAATTTATGCCCAAATACTATTAAGAATTCAGCAAAAATTTAATTGAAAATTTTACATATAATTATTTGATAGTAGTTTGCACATTTTTAGTTCAAGTTCTTTATGGGTTCCCTAGCCTTAAAGCTGCTACTCTTTTTTCTCAGTGTAGTGTTGTATTAAAGGCTGCACGAATAGTAAACACAGCGTTACCTCAAAAACTTGGAAGATTGTCGTATCAGTAGACAAGATAGTTAGGGGTTGCTAACGCCTGCCAAAGGGTGGAGCAAGGGCTGAGGGGCTATGAGGTAAAGGGATAGCTACGGATACAGCTATGGATACAGCATATGCCCCTAAAAACCTGTGACGGCTGCTCCCTCTTTTACGCTATCTTCTTCTTCCCCGTTTCTTTGGGTAATGTAGACAAATTTTTATCGCTTGCTAAAGTTTTTGTAGCTGAGGCAGGGAGGTAGGAGTGGGGACTTGTAGGTTAGGTTGAATTAAGAGTGTTGGTTAAGGCTTCAAAAGTGTGACTTTGGCTTGTGTGACGCTAAATAGGCTGTTTGTGCTGTTAATAATAATAGTTATGATTATGATTATGTTGATGGTGATGAGTGCCGATGAGGCAAGTTGATAGCACAGCGGGAACACAGTTAGCAGAAGGAGGGGAAGGGGCGGAGTGTGTGTGAGGAAGTGAAAATATGCTGACAACCCAAGAAAAGCCAAAGCTAAAAGCGCAAAAATTTTCAAAGCCAAAAACAAGTTCAATGAAACTTATTAATTTACTGGCAATTCGGCATAATGAAAATCTAAACAGAATCTAAGCAGATGCTGATAGATGGATTAAAAGATAAGTACGAGAAAATATAGGTTCAATAAAGAAGTATATTAAATGTTATATAGATGAGATTATATAGACTTTGTGCTGTTCGTAGATTGAGGCGTTGTGGCCAAGATCTTAGCGGCTTTAAGTGTTAAAGCAGTCACTTTAAAAAGCTACAAATTAATTTGTTTATGCTTAATTCAAAATCGCATCAATAAATCAAAAACACTATTTAAATTCTTTATTCTTTCTAAGCTTAAAATACACCTAACTGCTCCTAACTGGGTTAAGAGTAAAACTGTACTCCCTTCTCTTTCCCTACCACTCTCTTGCTCTGCCTCTCACCCTTTGGTTGTCCTGACATCCGCACCTTGTATGCAAAACAACAGCAAATCAATTAAAAATCTTCAACAACAATAAATAAATGAAAACGAAGAAAACTCGGCCCAAATTTCATAGTGCAAAGAAAAGAAGGGCAAAAGCGGGAAAAGTAAAGAAGCGAAAAGCTAAGCAAATGGCGCACACACGCTGTGTAGGATGTCACAGCTGGCGGACTCAGCTGGTAGCGTTAGCCTCTGCTCCTGCCACAGCAGCGCTGTAATCCTCGCCTCACCCACACCCCTTACTAACCCCAGCTAGCTGGCCCTAATCACCAGCAAACAAAAGTCAAATCAAAAGAGAAGCCAGGCAAAGATTTTAACCACAACGCAGTGCAGTGTAGGAAAAAGGGGGCGCTGAAGGGCGGAGGGGAACTGGGCAAAGCACGGAGGAGCAATGCAGCAGCTAACAAGCAAAACGTCAACGACGGCGACGGCGACGACGACGACATCGTTGCAAGCGACTTCCAATTATTTTTTATATTTTTGCAGCAACAAAAGCAGCTGCAGGGGCGTAAGGGGAGGGGCTGTAAAGCGGGGGCGCCGGGTAGGGTGGCACAAATGTGGATTATGTGGCTGCGCTATCGTATTTTTCTTGTGCTCTGTTAAAGGCGTGCGTGAAAAGTGGGCGCGGCAGCTCGTGAGGCGTGCTCTCAATAGCCAGGCTAACATTTCCCTCCTCCTTTTTCCACAGTTTCCTTTTGCTTTTCTTCTAGCTTGGAGGGAACAACGCTGCACTTTTGATTGTTGGTTGGCACAGCAACAACAACAACAAGAACAGCAACTTTCATATCATCGTGCTCTAATTGAGCAATATCTTTCGCTCTGCTTCAAATTAAACTTGCAGAAAATAAATACACGAATTTATGTATATATATTTATTTAAGCAAATCTTTAGCTTAATTAAAAATGCACATTCATTGCTTGGCCAAATGCTAATTAGTCAATAATTAAATAGAACGTGCAACGCCCCAGTGTGCACAGTGGGCAAATGTCATTCAGTTTAAATGAAGAACAGAAGCTGAGCGCAAATATTGAGCTGTTCATGATGTAAACAAAGCTTTTAAGCTACGTTGAGTTTATCACAAATACCTACACACACACACACACATGGGCACAGCCAACAAGCACACACACACACACACACACAACACCCGATAGTCGCTCCCCAAAACGAAACGACACGAAACGAGCCGCTGTAAACGAGTGTGGATACCAATGTGGGCATGTCAGCGGGGGGCGGGGTGCTGTAAGGGGATTGTAGTAGTTCATATGAGACACAGGGTGTCATTTGACAGGGTGTCAGCGGTGGTGGGGACAGGGCATGGACAGCGCACACGTTGCTCGCCATATGCGATTCAGTTTTTGGGGACAAGGGAACGCAGTGGAAAATCTTGGTCTTGTGGGCAGGAACAAAACATACAAACACAAATACACACACACACAAACACACATGTAATAGCTGAGAGCGTGCCATAGCCTATAAATACAGTGGGTCGCACAGCAAGTTAAGCACTTAAATTGACAACGGGATCGTTTAGACTTGAACTGATCAGAAGACAACACTGAAACATAGTTAAATACTGCGTTTTTTCAACACTGAAGTTTAAAACAAACACTAATAACTAGTGATTATACAGCACTACTAATTAAAATAATTATATACTAAATATTTTAGCGTTTTATAACACTACAAAGTGTTTAAATTACTTTCCTGTAAAAAGTAAACACTTTTTCTAACATTTCCCTACATTTGACAGACTTTACAACACTATAAGCCGCAATCTACCCAATTTAACTCAGAAATCGATAGCATTAGCAGCTAAACTAATTGATTTCAATTTGGTTACGAATTTTGTGCCACTGTGCATGTAGCACGTGGCGTATACTTGACATTACATGCGCTCAAAGCATGCCAACTCGCTCGCACACACTATTTCTCGCTTTCTCTCGTACACTGTAACGCGAGTAAGTGCTCAGTCTCCCTCTCTCTCTCGCGCTGTCCATCTCTTTTCCGCTACTGCCGAACTGCGTTTTGCAGACAAATTTCTATAAATTATGCATTGTGTGTGTAAACACGACAAGTTGAATTGAAATTACGGATTTAAATGCGAACCAAAGAAATTTTATAGCCACTCACCAAGTCCATACAACAGACACACACATACACATACACATATATATACGGGAGTGTGTGTGTGTGTGTGCTGATTAAGCTATACAACTGTGTGTGTGTGTGTTTAGCTTTTTCTGCGGCTTATTGTTTTAGTTAGTGAGAATGCACCCTCAGAGCAGCAACAGCAGCAGCCGTCTAGCTATAACCTCTGGCCTGCCTTCCTGAGCAACTGTATTTCCTATACACTGTACTCCCCCTTGTCACTCCCCCTTGTCACTCCGCCTCGCTTTCAACTGCCGTCCCCAGTAGCTGCACAATCTCATAAATTTAATTGTTTAAAGTGAATTTTGCCGCCGTTCATTTGCAAATATTGCCCAGTTGTCAATTGTTAGTTGTCTCTTTTGGGTTCGTCTTCACTTCTTGCCCCGCCTCGCATCTCCAGCCCCTTGCCAGCTTGAGCGCTTTGCCGTTGTCGCTGTCGTTGTCACCTTTTGAACTTCCGTTTTTTGCTTTTTTCCAACGTCGTCGACATCGTCGTTTTCGCTGTCGTCGGCGGCGTTTGTTGATATGTTTTAATGTTACGACCGTTCCACCATACGTCTGTCTAACCGTCCAACTGTCCATCCGTCCTGCTGTCCACCCGTAGGTCTCTCTGTCCGTCTTGCTGTCTGTTTGTCCAGCCGACAAAAGTTCACTCAGACGTAAATTTTTCTACATATCATTGGATGTTGGCTCATTGTTGAAGCTGTCCTCTCTCTCTCTCCCGCCTCTCCCTCTCTCTGTTCTACACCTTTCCAACGTCTGGCTTTAAGCTCGATTCATTAAACATTTCTATTTGTTGTTGCTGTGACATTTGTTTATTCGTAAACGTTTCGTCATCGTTGACATTGATGACGACGTCGCCAGTTTTTCAACCGTTGTCTCAGTGCCTCCACCTTTCCGCTCTCTTTCCTTCTACTCTTTCCCTTCCAGCCGATTACCCAGTTCATTCTGACTTTTGCTTTGTTTTAAAGCCGAATGTTTATTTATAACATTTCAACGTTGACGACAAGAAAACAAAAGACGGCTGCAGAATACGTCAGTGAAAAGTACGCGAAAAGTTCAGGAAGTGTGAGTAGGTACGTAGACGTACGTAGCTTGGAGATAGCTTTAGTGTTGCAAAACACTTCAATTTATAGATTTATTTCTAGATAGCTAAAGAAATATAGCTCGTGATTTTAAAGTTAGTTATAGCTTTACTTATTTTTAACCTATTCTATAACTTTTTTAAAATTTGTTGCAGACTTTAGTGCTGTTAAGTGTTGTATAACGTCAAAAACAATCAGCGTGTATTTTAAATACCAACATTATGCTGTTCTACTCGTAAAATGTAGTCCAAATCAATAGCTTAATGAGAAAAATGTTCCCAAACAAAGTAATACACTTCCGAATTACTTAATTAATTATTTCTGCAGCTTTATTTAATTACAACGCAATGACAAACGACTGAATTATACATCTTATGAGTATTTCCGAATACCAAATGAGTGTATCACAATGGCAATTGAATCGAATCAAATCGAAACGATACGAAAATCAACTTGTATTTCTGAGTCAATGAGGTGCAATGAGTTGAGTCTCTTAGCATCGTATTGAATAAATGAGCATACAATCAAATATATACACAATCACACACAAACACACACACACACATGGCACTCATGTATGCGTGTATTTGTGCAGTTAATTTGCCATTTCCGCCTCAGTAAAGTAATGAAAAATGTTTAGCTGCAAGTACGAAAATGAAAAACGCCACGAAACCTGTAAACCAATCTACCCCTTTCCGCCCACTCCCCACCCCTCCATGCCCCTTTTCCATGCCTTGCCTTTCCGTGGTCAGCAGCAGTGTCCATTGTTCCACGTAAGCCAACGCTAATCACCAGCTAAAATGGTAGCACTCCAGCATATGAGCTTTGAGCATTGCGCATACGCCGCATAAGCCACCTTTGAATGACTGATGGAATACCTACGACTCGCATTCATTCGACGACAATCAGTTGACGTTCAATGATCAAAACGTCGAAATGACGAACGTGGAATAAATGCAACCCTCTTTGGTTTCTGTATACCTGTTAGTGGCAGTAAGGGAGGGTATACTTTATGTGTAGCACAGAGAACAAAGAGAGCTAAAGCGTTTAAATTTGATATGAAGATAAAGCAAGTAATTCTCTACTACTTCCATAGATTTCAGCAACAAATGACATATTTAGCCAGAGTTATAACCCTATGAAATTTAGATAGAACGCCTTAAAGTATGCAGCAAATTGTTCTAAATCCAATTAACGGGTATCTACGAGTCATCAGCTTACTTTTTCTGTATCTATCTGGAAATGTAAATTGTTGGCTTCAAAATTGTGGCATCACAGCACAAATAAGACAGCAGGCAGTCCACAAAGCTGGCTAATTTCATTGGAGGTGAAACAAACAACAACAATGTGTACAACAAACAAGGGTACAGTGAGAAAAGCTAATGAAGAACGTGCAACAACAAGTTTACTATCACAGCGGTCAGTCGTTGGGCAGTGAGTGATGTAGAAGGAGAAGCATAAACTGAGATTGAAATGACACCTTCAGGGCATTTCAGGACATTTGGTTATTATGTTGTTGATGTTGTCACATGTTGCATAAACATAACCATTACGCCTTGTTATGATAGCAATCAAGTGTTGCCAGCTGCTAGGAATGTGCGTTAATGCCGAGCAATGGCATAAAGTAGACGTTAACCTACTGACAATCGATCGGGAATTATACTCAAGTGAAGAAGGTTATTGCGAGAAACTAACGGATTGAGTTGGGTAAACCAATTGAGACACTATGGGCAGAAAACGCGTATGTAGTGTTAAAGTTAAGCGTAGCTTATGTTAGTTAACAGTGTGTTATCTTCAGGAAAACATAGCGCTGTTAGAATTTTAGAGTAGCTTTAGAAAGCCGCTTCTTTACCAACAGCACCAGCACTTACTTCTGTTAATTAACAGCGCTGTTATGCCTTACTAACAGCTAACGATACTTAACAAATCAGCTTGCTTTGACTGCCAGACATCAAATAAATCCCAGCTAAACACCAGCCAAAAATCACATTTCAAATAATCAGAACTGAGCGGTATCTCTAACCAAAATGCGATACAGAAAAATCACACAGCGCTGAAAGGATGGAAAATGTCCACGCACTTTGCAAACTGACGTCTGGCGTCCTTGTTAACATTCTGCTTCGCATTCCGCTTTCTATGTATTTTGCAGTGGACAAATACGACGTGAATAAAATTGGCAAACGACAGACGACAAAATCGAATACAGAGCAAAATTGAGGCGTTTGGATAAAGGATTGAATAAAGGTATAGATTGTGCTGCAGGTGAGTGTGATTGGAAATATGAATATGATTGGTTTTTCGATTTGTGTCTGGAGGCAGGAACATAACCAAAAGGGAAGAGGAATATCTCTTCCAAACCGGTGATTGTTTTTAATTAGCTGTTAGCTGGAAGTAGAGCAACTACTGCGTACTTTTTGAAGGACTTGTAAGTAGTTTGGTAGAATGAAGCATATCGGAGATTTCTTAAAAAGAGCATAACAAAATTTTAAAGTCTCTAATTTTACAGTGTAGCTTTTAGACACTTTATTGACTGGTAGAAACGGGGCTTGCCAAAAATCAGTGTGACAGACAGTTGGACAGACATGGAGACTATCCTAGCAAACGGCTATAACAACTCTAATCTAGATAAATCCATCAGGTTCTATGATAGAAAATAAAACAAAGAACACCATAAAAAAAAGGTGACAATCCCAAATTTAAATTGTCAGTTACACACTGAGCACATTACGCAAAAAAGCACAAAAAATAAAACATAAAAATAAAAAAACAAAAGAGCGGGGAATTAAAATAAGAAGAAGACGAACAAAAAATAGAAAAACAGACCTTTGCTTTGAAGCATACAAATTTAATTAAATTAATTAGCTAAAATGTTAAGCGTAAGGCAAATTTATTGCTGGACTGCGACGCCGACTGCAAAAGCAACAGCCGCAGATTCCGATGAGCAGAGAAGCTTTAAAGCGATTTGTGGGTCGTCAGCCAAACAGAGGAAATAGGCGAGGAGGTGTGGAGGCGTGGAGAGGGGTAAATAGGCGCTTAGAAAATAAAAGTAAGTAGACAAGCACACATAAATACACACACACACAGACCCACACGCACACACACACACACACACATACGTAGAGCAAGAGAGTGAAGCAGAGCGAGAGGCAACTTCAAAATGAGTTTATCGATTTTAAGGCAAGCCACAGGCAAGGGTACTGTGCTGTATTTAGGGACGGAAAGAGGAAGCAAGGAGAGAGGGAGAGGGAGTGGAGAGCGGAGTTAAGTGAGGAGTGTAAAGGTTGCCTGCTGTTCGCTGCCTAGGCGTGCGTGTGTGTGTGTGAGTGTGTGATGAATGTAAAGGAGGCAGAAGACAAGTGGCAGGTGCAGAGAGCGAGTGAGCTAAAGAAGCAGCCTCATTTACACACACCAACATCACAGGACCGTAAGTGTGTGTGTGTGTGTGTGTAAGCCATCCACTTGATTTCCATGCAATTTTCAATAAATTCACACATTGTGCATAAAATAAAAGTGAAAAATCTGCATTATTATTTAGGGGTTAAAATTTATGAACAAGCATAGAAATAAGAGAACCCTTTTTAACCCCTTCCCCCACCACCACCCCCACCCCTTTCTTAACCACCTTCTACTTATTCACTGCAATTTGTGTTTCGTTGTTACGCCTTTATCTTGTTTATTATCAGTACTGTTATTATTATTTTGTGGCCTGGCAACAATTAAAATATGCAAAGACAATTTGCCAAATAAACTAAGTAACCGGATTTTCTATGTTGTATAACCAAAGAGCTTTAGCTGTCAATTAAAACTAAGCTTTTCTAGGGAAGTAGTGGCGGTGTGGGAGGATAAACGAGGGTAGCTCTGTGCAAAGCTCTGTTTGAGTGCATTGGCTCAAAGTGCAGCAGAAAATTGCATTATTAATATGCAATGAAATTTGCCAAACACAATAAATAAAAGATGTAAATTTTCAAATATGAATTTTTGCTTACTTCCCCTTCTGCGCTGCTGCTTCTTCAACTTCAGCTTCTTCTTCCTCTACCTTCTCCTCTATTCTACTCTGCCCATCAGTTTCCCGCTTAGCTTGGTTCAGTTGCTACCCTAAAAAAAAATAGCTCGTCTTCTTACTTCACCCTTTTGGGCCATGGCAACTAACGCATGAAAGCCTTTGAAGTGCGCCAAAACACACACACTGACTGTGCTGTGTGTGTGTGTAATGGTCTGTGTGTGTGTGTGTGTACTTGTGTTATACGAACCAATTGCGAGTACAATCTAGGGAAGTATTCATTGCAAACTTGGTTCATGAGCTGAAGAAATGCATAGCCTGAAACCAATGTGCACAGTGGTGCACTTTACAAAATTTAATGGATTTATTTTTATTTTATGAAAATGAAATTATTGGATTCAGAAATGTCACTGCTTATTATGGTCATAATATATATAATTCTTATCTTTCTAAAGAATTTATAACTAACTATAACTAACGACAGTGTTTGAGTAGTTCAAGAAGTTAAGAATATTTCAAGAAGTCCAAGTTAAACAAGTCCTTATTAATTTATCCCCTAACAGTTTAATCAGATTATTCAGTGACGTATTAATATTTCGTGAGCTTTAGTCACACGGATAATAAAATACATTAGATTAGTTATAAACCCCTAAAAAGATATATGTAACTGCAATCGCTGACTCTGCCTTTTAGGGTTGTAGCTTTTCTTTCCTTTTCCTTTTTTTGGAGGGGTCCCTGCACTGGCAATGCCTTCGAAATGGGAATCGATTTTGTTGAACAGTTCCAACGTCAGAGCTACTCAACTTTTGCTCAGCTAACATTTCCCCATTTTCCAAATAACATAAAAAAGCGAAGAAGCAAAGAAAAGACACAACACGCAAAGGGGTGCGCTACCAAAAGGTACGCTGGGTAGGGGTAGGTAGGGTACGAATGGACTCAAGTGGAGGGTGCCAGCCGTACACTTGTTGGGGCTGCTTTCGGTATGCTCTGTAGTCGGAAACGAAATCGGAGTCAGAGTTGGAGCCGATGTCGGCTTGAAGATAAATGATGCATTTTACAAATTTGTATAACGCAAAAACATAAATTATGCACATTGTTAGGTACATTATTTAAAGGCCAGCCACGCCCACTCCCACACACACACACACACAAGTATAAAGGACACGGCACGATTCTCATAAGGTAAGCCAAATGACAAACAACCCATAAAGATGCTACTTGAAACGAAATTAAGCTGGTTTCGGCTCTATAGAGCAGTGTGATTCAAGTTATTTTGCATGCAGACGACTGCGACAAGATAATCTTACTTTATCCGGATTTATCCGCTTTGATTTGCGCTCATTTATAGTTATCCGAAACAAAAGCCAGCCTGCCAGTGTCCCAATTTATCGTTATCTTAACCTTTTCACCGTTATTTCACGTTATCCAACACTATAAATTACTTAGTAGCAATTAAAACAAAGGTAAAACTCTCAACAATGACAGAAATTCTCATTATCCAACGTTATCCGCAGCTATAACTAATTATCCCACATTGATCGGTTTTAATTGCATCATTATCCGGTTTTATCATGAGCAATTTGTAGCTATCAGAATTTATGATTGTTAGCAATAATTAAAATAAATGCAAAATACTTTGGTTTTAGCTGATTTACAACTTTGAGAATATATTTGATTAATTAAATTTGAATGCAACCGAAGTCAGAGGTGTCTGTGACACAAATTTTCATTATCCAACTTTATCCGTAGCTATTTGCACAACATTTAACAACAAGTAAAGCAATTGGCTAAGATTTTATCGTGTGCTTCAAGCTAATATAACTCAAGTTGCATTTGGTAAACAATACCACAGCAATAACAACTCCGCTGAGCTTGATACGATATGCCAATAATATGTTGTCACTTGTCAATCATGACAACACCAACAACACCAACAACAGCAACTACAACAACAATAACAACATTTGTTAGGCAAGCGCACTTGAAACAATGGCACAGAAACTGCCAACAACAAGTTTGCTTGAGCGTCGGATAACTGGGGACAAGGGTAAATGGAGTTGAGATTGTCAGGGAGTTGTTCAGGGGGCGTGGCGCCTATAAGGGGAGTAGCTGGCAACATGCAAGCTTTTATAGAAACGCTTTGACTTCTTGACTGACGTGTGTCAGAAAATGCCACCACGTGAAGTGAAAATTGGCAACAACAACAACAACTGCAACAAAATGCAAACAATGAAAACGAAGACGATGCCAGCAAAATGAAAGAAATGAAAGAAAGAAAAAAATTGCAACACGCGACTTTCCCAAATAAAAAACGCATTATAAACAATATGTTTTAGTTTATGTTGCTGTTGTATTTTGTATTTTGTTTTTTTGCTGCTTTCTTGTTTTGCATGTTACACCGACTGCGTCGACGTTGGCCGCCAATTGTTGGCCGTAATTTGCAGTGATTTTCACTGCCAACCGCAGCAGAGGCGACAACAACAACAGCAACAGCAAAGACAACAGCAGTAAAAGTTTTCCAATTCCAAAAATAGTAAAAGAAAAGAAAAGTGAAAAGCCTAGAGAGTTTAGATTTGTACCCCCCCCTCTCCCTCCCTCACTCTCTTTGTCTCACCCTCCCTCGTTGGACAGTCAGTCATTAATTCATTTGTGCATTTTTAATGCTACCTGTCGAGAGACATGAAAAGAGATAAACGGATGTAAGAATGACTGGAAAAAGGAGGAGCAGAGAGAGCGGGAAAAGAGAAACTAGCAAGAGAAATAGTGCGAAAAAATTAGTAAAAACATTTACTAATTTATTTACAAGTTTCAAAATTTAATTAAAGTATTTTAGGTACCAACAATGACAATAAAACTTTGTTTAATCAATAAAAAGTCAACCGTCTGAGAACTCAAAAGATTCTCGATAAACAAAAAACGATTCTCTACTACTACAAATACTTAAACTATACTATATATTTTATGGTTTACTGATAAGTCAGAAGCCTTTCAAAGCTGATGACTTATAAAGCCAAACGCGATATAATCACAGCATTAATCGCTCACACGGGCTGTGCTTTATTATAGGGTATTTGTAGCTCAAGTGATTCAGCTACAATAATTTGCAATGCAAAAAAAAAACAAAATCAAATAAAATAAAATATAAAGTTAAAAACAAAGCAGAATATTTAAAAATAACAAATGCCTTTAAAGCCAATTAAAATAAAGCAAAACTCTGAAACGCTTTGAGCGCATGACAAATAAGGGACAGCAACGAGTGTAGAGACTTGCGAGGGGCGACTGAAGAGCAACTATATACATCGTGTGTATGTGGATATAAAAGTGAATGATTACCGGTCAGGCACATGACACAAATGACATTGCAAACGGATGCGGAAAAAAGTGAACAGAGAGCAGCTCAAAACTCAAAACTCGACAGAAACTCAACTTAGCTCAGTTCCGCTCAAGTCCAGAGAGTTGAGCTGTAAAACTGGGCAAAGGGACAGGCGAGCAGTTCAAAGTTAGCTTAGAAACGCGAATGTGGAAAAATCGAACTTTTGATACGCTATTAAAAACTCGAATTTAATCATTAATTAACAATTTATAACAAATATTAACTCATATATAAACTGATATTGGATATAAAAATTTAAAGAGTTTAGTTAAAGAACTTCTGAACTACATTTTAAACATCTTTTGTGTAAAGAAGATAGTTTTGTATGGGCTACAAAGTCTGAAGTATTTCATCAGCTAGAGTATAATAAACTGATGCTGTTAGAAGATATATAAACTCCATAGAGCTTTAAAGTCTTGTAATTACAAATGACAATGGAAACGACTACAACGATGACGATGACGATGAAGTTGAAGTTGACTGTGTAAATTTGTGGCAATTACACAGGGTCGAGAGAGTTGGTCTCTAGAATTGCAACAGACTGAGCCGACGAACCGACGAAACAGAGGAAACTTAGGTGCACTGCCGAACAACCGAATGATGAATAACCGAACAAAACGAGCGAATGGCAGAACCAACAATTATATAAACTAGAGTTGCAATCAGTCAGTCAGTCCGTCTGTTCGTCTGTCATTCCGTCAGTTATTTAGGCCCGATGGCCAGTTGTCAGCCATGATGCAAGTCTAACCAACTGAAACTGAGCCAGAGTTGAAGATAGAAAGATGAAGTATAGAAGAGGAATAGAAAAAGCAGGACAGGAAGAGTGAGAGGGAGACGAATGTATCGTTTCTGGGCATTTTGAAGTATTCGATACGACGAGAAAAATCTTTGGCTTACAAAATAATTTCAAGGTATTTAAAATGCACACAAGCCAAATCAGTTCGCAAGACTCGAGTAAAACAACAATAACAATAGCAGCCACAACAGCAACTACAAAATGTATCTTGTAGCTACAAGTTGGCAAGCAGCAAACGAATGCGAATGCGAATGCGAGTGAAACTGAACTGAACTGAAACTCGAAAAAATCTGAAAAAAAAAAAATAAATAAATAATGAAAAATAAAAAATGCTGACCTCATTATTATTTTGTATATACTACTTATGTGCAGTTTGTGTGTGCTCTCGCGGTCTTCGCTTCGTGCACCAGCTCTAATATTGCGCCCAAAACATAAAGCACGACAACCAGCGAGCGAGTGACTGAGATAGCACTACAGATGCTAGTGTATCTGACAGATACGCGGAGACACTCACTATGTATCTTTCCACACATGCAGGGCATTCGAAATGTAGCGACGAAAGCATTTGAAAGCTTCAAGCAGAACCCGGAATTGCACACAAGAGATTTATTGGATCATCCCATGCTTTTTTTTATCCGTCTACACATTTTATTTCGAATTCTTCGTTAATTAAAATTTATTTGTATTGCCGCAATCTATAAATATTCATAGCTTTTCCAACTACAAATCAATCCAAGCTGTCACAAAGTATGCAAAAAGTCTTATCCAGCAATCTCAAATACCTTGTTATACGTTTAAGCTCTTAAATTTTATACTGTTTAATGGGATTAAGAAATATTATTGCAAAAAACACATCAGTTTGTTATTAAACTGTTATCCGACTGCCTTACTGGTGTCACAACTTATTCGAAACTACTTATACAACCAAAAGCCCTGTAAATAAACTTATCAGCCTTTATCCTTTAGTTATAACTTTATCCTAAATCATCATAGAATGCTTGGCTATGCCAAATTAACGGCAAAGTGCCTTATCCGGAGTTATCCGCCGACTGTAGGCTACACAATTTGATTGCAAATCCACAAAACATTCGAATTTCTAGTTATTTTTAGCCAAATTTATAAAGAAATGCCGCAAATAAATGTTCTTTTGAGGTAATACCCATTAATTTGGAATTTAACGGTACTTACCACATGCACGCTGCTCTGCAGCTGTCCGGCTAACATCTGTGTCTGTGTCTGCTGCTGCGAATCCGGCAATTTCTTTTCAGTCTTCTTGGCCGCACGCTTGTTCTTGCTCTCGAGAAAGCGTTTCTGCAGCGCAGTTGTCTCCTGATTCTGCTGGTCGCAGACAGTGCTGAAGGTCTGCTCATACCGTGGCACACAGTCCGTCTGTCTACGCCGATAACTGTCCATTCGTCGTCGCAGGCGTTCAACAATTGGTTGACGTTTCGTTGGCATTGCGTCGAGAGGTGTGTTATTGCTGTTGTTGTTGCCATTGCCGTTGGTATTGTTGTTGCCGTTGTTGTTGTTGTTGTTGCCAGCGTTTCCTGCAGACGCAACGCCGCCAGCTCCGTTGCCGCCAGCGACAAGGCCGCCGACAATTCCGCCTGTTGCTGCCAGGTTAGCATTGTAGGGCGAGTGTTGTTGTTGCTGCTGCTGCTGCTGTTGTTGTCGTTGTTGTTGCTGCTGCTGCTGCACTTGCATCTGCTGCTGCTGTTGCGCCTGTGCATTGTGTTGCAGTTGCAATTGCTGCTGCTGTTGCAAATGTATGCCCAAACTCTGCTGTTGCAAGTGTTGCTGATGCAATTGGAGATTCAATTGTTGATGTTGTTGTTGCTGCTGTTGTTGTTGTTGCTGTTGCTGCTGGGCGACGGCGGCTGCTGCTGCTTGGCTGGCGCTCTGGAACACTGGCAGGCCGCCCGCATCCATAAATGCGTCCGTGGTGAGGCTTTTGGCTTGTTCTCGTTGCTTCGCGGCTCTCGTCCTCCGTCTGCGGCAAACGCTGACAGGCGACGAAAATGCACGAAGTAACAAGACGACAAACGGTCACCAAATTCGTTTCTCTCAGTGTACAATTCACTTGTGCCTCCTCTACTTCAGTTCAATTACTAGACGTAAGTTCTATATATATTTCTAAAACAGATTTGCAAAACAGATGAGACTCTACGTTGCTCTATGTGGCGGGATATGAGGCAAGAGGCAGCTTTGAAGCATTTTTTTGGTAGACATGTTGTAGAGTGCCTGTAAAAAAGAATCAGAAAATAAATTAAATCTTAAACTTGAATATTCAACTTATCGAGTGTACACTGTATGAGCAAAAGCGTGCAAAAATCTGTCACTAATATTTTTTTTTTGCTTTGTTTATCAGTTTCTTGATAACATATCAACAGAATTTCTCAATAAGCCAAACTATAGCCAGAAACTATTAGCCATACTTTTACTGATCTCGGTGAATAACTAAAAAGTTTAAGTAATAATTATTATTTAACTGCTTTAAATATTTTTAGCAACCAATTCGTGCAGCAAATCAGATTTTTTATTCTTGGAATTTTAAGCCAACTTGGTGCTTGATTTTTTTGTTCTCTTAAAACTTTTTCTCATTTTGGATTCTGATGGATTTCCCCGTCGCCAGAATTGCTGATAAGACACGGGCTTCCACATGAATCAAAAAACTATAAATAAAGGTGATACGTGCTTGGGAGCAGCTAACACACAAACACACACTGCACCAATGAAAATAAAGAAAAACTTGCACTCAAAATGCAAAATAGAACACAAAGCTTTAAAGATAAATTATAGACGGAAAAGAGACTGATAAATTAAAAATACAAAACTACAAAAAAAAAACGCATCCGAAACCAGAAGCGAGCAACAATAATAATGACGCACAACAACAACAACAACAACAGCGGCGATAACAGCAATTACAACAAACAACAAGAGCAAACTGATTAAAAGGAAAAGCATTTATCGCTAGCAAATCGCGAGCGTTTCGCGTGCGACTGTCGCGCGACTTAAGCAAGAGCTAAAGGTACAATAATAACAATAAGTAAGTAATACAAGATAAAAGCAAAATATATAACTGAAAGACTGACAAAAGTTGAACTCAACTGCACGCGGTCTGTTGACTGAATGACTGAATGAATGACAAACTGACTGACGGTGGAGCTACAGCAACTTTTTGTTGGGTCGACACGACAGCGAATATGTTGGAGTTGTGAGAGGCGGATGTGACTGTGTGTTTGTGTGTGTGTAACCGAGTGAGTGAGTGTGTGGCGCAAATGAGCAAACCTTTTGCAACTTATGCCTAATGTGGCACGTGAACACACAACACAACTGAGCAAGGGACAAGGCATCAAGGCAGGTATACAAGGCATGTTGTATGTAGGCTGCTAGGCAGCTTGGAGCTTGGCAGTAGGGGCAGGGCTCAGTCAAATTAAGCTGTAAACAAAACTGGTTTGCAGCAAGCGCTCGGCTATTATTGGACCCGCCCGCCACAGCAACAAGAGGCAAATGGAACTGTAGAAACGTCGCGATGCGACGCGACGCGACGTGAAGCGACGCAGCGCGACTTCAATTTTACTCGCGAGTCGCGAGTCGCTGCGACGTCAATGTCGGTTCGAGATCGAACGAGCTACTCGCGACTCTGTAATACAAACGAACGGCAGTTTGGCCGAACAACTGAATAGGCGCACAGCAACAGAACGCAGTCGACGCAGACTGACAACGACAGCGTCAAGTGTTGCGACTACAGCGAGATATGCAGCACAGCAAGTGAGCGAGCGAGAGAGAAGAATGTAAGGAGAGAGCGCACAACTGACAACAAAGCGAGCAAGCGAGCGAACGAGCGGCGAGTGCGTATAAACGAGACAGTTGTGTGTGCGTGTGTGTCTGTGTGTATCGGAGAGCGAGTATGTTGGGCAGAGAGAGAGAGTTAACGTGAGTATTGTTTACATTTGACATTGTTGTTGTTACAACCATTGCTTGCTGCTATCGCCGCCACCCACAGGTTGGCATGGTAAAGTCAGAGAGACCAAATCTGTGAGAGAGGGAGAGCACAGAGCACTGCAAAAAGGTCAAATTTTGAAGGCAAGCGATTTGTTTGCTGTTTTAGTCGCGCTCGCGTTTAATTAGGAAACAAAGCCAAATCGTATCTCTTTTAATTGCACATATCTGTTTATCTGTATACGTATTGTTTATATTCATTATTGCTGATAACTAATAAATGCAATTTACAAATTAACTACAAAGTATACGTCATTTTGTAGTGGGTTATTGGTTATCAACACTCTGTGACGTCACATGACGTCAATTGTTGCACAGCGAATGTTAATCGAACTTTAAATACTTTATGTATTCGACAGAACTGCTACTGTACACTAGAGTCTAAAAATAAATCAACGAAGGGGGCAAGACGAGCGTCAAATCATCCGATAAGAGTTTTATGAGCTCCTCTCGGATTTTAATTAAAAAAAGCGACTGGCTTTTTCTTTCATTAATTTCCCAAAAAGCACTTTGCTACATAAAGCTAAGTAAATCCCATTCTGGAATTTGCATTATTCTTCTTTGGCGTTGGGTAACAACAAAAATTCAAACAACAACAACGCTAGAAGAAATCGATAACAGTCATAAAATTTCGTGCAGTAAAAATTCTGACAGTAACAACATTCGCAATGGATTTCGGTTAGGGAAGAGATTTTTACAGTAACTGTAAAAACGAAAATGAAGATAAGATTGACTTCAAACACACAGACACACATTCACACACACACACACATACGAACGCAAAAGGCGCAATAACATCATAATGAACAGCATTGTAATCATCATTATAGCATCTTCATCATCAGCTGGCGGCATTTTCCTCATAATTATTTGTTGAACACATACAAAATAACAACAAACAAACAAGCAACAGACAACAGACGTCGTGTCGTCGAGAGAGAGGGAAGTGAGAGCGACAGAGAGCAAAACACTGAGAGGGTTGCGACATCAGATTTCAGCACTGATTGCATGCAAATGAAACATCCAAATTATGAATTCTTGAAGATTATTAGTGTACACAATGAAATTCACAACAGAGCACATAGAAATGTGGACTTTAGTTAATAAAAAGTTTATGAAGAAACTTTTTTCTATTTATCCATACACTAAACTAGTTTATAAATAAACTAAATGCTGTTTCATTTCAATATAAAATTACTGTAAGTCCAATAAAAACCATTGTTTATGAATAAACAAAAATATGTTTTTAAAACAACGTTACTTAATTCCACAACAAACTTCTTACTAACAAACTGTTTGAACTACTCTCGCATCGAATGCCAGAAAGACGAGAATGAGAGACAGTGTGAGAGAGTAAGAGAGCGAGCAAGCAGTGTTCAGTTCTGTTAACTGAGCCGCACACTGTTAAGTAACAGTCGCCGCCGGCACAGAAATTGCAAAATCGGCGCAAATCAAAAATCGCCGGCGACGACAAAAACGCGTTCAAGCAACGACAATTCACAGTGGATAAATTTAAAGAATGCTGGTAGTAACTAAATATCAGCCACAATATCAAGATCAAATATACTTTCTTCACACTAATTTCAATAAATATGGGGAATTTAAACATAATTTCAATCATCTTATGCAACGATATCGAAAGAATTTGAGATTATCGAAAATAATGCGACACTTTGCTGCATGTCATTTCGTCCACTGTGCGTCGACGACTTTTTCAGGCAAAACGACGGCGACTTACGTCGCGCGTCTATCGCAAAAACGAACAGGCGACCAGCGTTGGCAGCAGACATACAGTTTCGTTCTCTGCAGAACGAGAAAGAGAAATACAGCGCATGTTAATTTACTTGTGTGTGTGTGTGTGTACGTGTGTTTCTGAGTTTGAGAGTAGTGTGGCGCTCGCTCATTGTTGTTGCTGCTGCTGACTGAACATTTTGCCTATCTTCGCTGCCAGTCTCGGCTGCTTAAGCATGCATGTGTGCGTGTGTGTTTGTTTGTGTGCGAGTGTGTGCTTGATTGCCAGTATGTGTTTCGCTCTGTCTGCATTTGTTTTTGCCTTATGTTTTGAGCAGCAGCAATAGCAACAACAACAACACCAATACAAATTTGAATTGTTTTTGTGTTTTTAGTGCCCTTGCAGAGGCAGTGGCTGTATGGCTGTAGCTGAGAGTGACTGAGACGGCGGCAGAGGTAGCGACAGTGCTGTTGCCGTATAACATTTGTACTGTTTGTAAGCATTGCTCTTAACGCCTTGAAGGAGTGTTGTGGACTCACATAAATATGTTATGTACAAAATAAATTACAGATAATAAATAATTCAATTACAATTTACAGTCAAACCTGAACGGTGCAAAACAAAAATTAAATAAACAGCGAGTACATAAAAATGTATTCGTTGTTTTGAACTTCCTCATAACAAATTGTATTTTAAAATAATGACAGACTCCACCTAATCGATGCTTGACTGTATTTTAGTAAAATCCAAAGTGTAATCTTGAAATGACAAACACTACATCGACACCGACATCAAGCCATTATTTTGGTATCAGCTTTTCATGCGATTTCCCGTTGCTTTAAGCATTGTGTTTGTGGCACAATCGCAATGGGTTAACAGCGTCGCGTAATGGCGTCGGAAAACGCGCGCGATTTTACTCGCCCCAACTGTGGGTCTGGGTTCTCTGGCTCCATGTGTGTTGTTTGCAGCAACGCAAAGTAGTGGTACTTTGAGGGGGCTTTCCTAGCTGAAAGTCAAGCAGAATCCATGCGCTGCAATGCTGTTGGCCCATTAGAAAACGACGCCAAACAAAATGGTGCCGTCGACGCGACCGATGCCGGCGCATTGTGGCAACGGTAATTGTAAGCGACGATGGCGACGACGACGATAGCGACAACGACAATGACGACCGACAAAAAGTCAATTTTATCGGAATATAACAGGCAAGAAGCAAAAGGCATAAAGCGGCAAAAAACAGTGCGCAGGAAAAGCGTGTCGCAAAAGTATGGAAAATGCCTGGAAAATGCATGCCACATGAGTTACAGCACAACATCTGTGCGCCTAATCCAAATTGCGAGAAAGATCCGCTTTTAGAGCTAGTTCGGCGGCACTCACAGCTCACATAGCTCACCAGCTCCATACAGTTCGCAAAGAAATGAACCGACCAATCAGACACTCAACACGCAAACACACACACAGACACAAACGCACGCACGCTAAACTAAAGCACAGAGAGAGCGTGAGAGCGAGCGAGTGAGAGCAAGAAAAGAGTCGTGAGAGTAAAGCTCCCCACGACATGCAATTGCAATGGGCGCGTGGTGGGTGGTGAACATAGCAGCGAGTGTGGAGATGAGCACTGTGCGCTTGATTACCAGAGTGTGAGTGAGAAAGGAAGAGATTGAGTAAGGTGTAAAGAGTCTTACCGCAGCCTCTCCTGTTATCTAGCACAGCAATTAGCTTAATTGTCTCTGATGCTATTGCTGTACTCCTGCGAGGGTTGTTTGTGGTATTTCTTTCAAGTAAAGCAAGTGAATCAAAACAGATTTAAATAATAATCAAATGTAAATTGTTCTAACAATATATAAAAATTAACGAAAAATAAAATTTGAGTAGAAAATTAACACATAAATGCTAGATATAAACAATCAATAATGCAAACAACCCTCGCAAATTGTTCTCAAGAGCTCGGGTGCAGCAGCACTTTCCAAACGCCGCTTGCCGCATGGTGTTGCAACTTACCCCTTGTTAGTGGCTGGACTGCAGGGCTGAGGACTAGTAGGTGGTGAAGGGGATGCCACAGAGTGTTGGCTTCTTCTTATCAGCAAACACAGTTTTCTGTGCAATCACAATTAAATTGTTAGCCAGAGGCAGTTGTTGCCATTCCAATTGGACTGCAAAATGGCCATAAGTGTGGCAGTGTTGGCTATAAAAAAGAAATAAAAGAGAAAAACAAAATAGGCGATTAGGTGAAAATGTCAACTGTATATAGAGAGTGTGCAGTGTTGGATAACATCACAATGTATACGATAATTTGGCAATGGAATAAGTTGAATGACTTCAAAGCGTGTAAAACTGTTATGGGATTCTTAAGATGCCCGATAAAAACTTTGGAACTTTGCAATTTTGGGTCTGGAAAAAACCAACCAAAATTGTCAGAAATAAAATGAACAGGCAAGAATTATAATAATTTAATCTTTCAATGATTCATTTATTTTTTTTTGCTAAAAATTTTTATAAATTCCATGAAGTAGAAGAAATAAGGAAAGTCTTGAAAATTAAAATTAAAAATTTAAACAAAAATACTTAAAAACTAAAACTAGGTAAGCCATTTGCTTCTGCTATTTATAGCAACGACAGCATCTGCTGCACTACCTTGAGAATCGCCTAGAGCGGCGCTAATGCTTTGGTTCACACGCGAGTTTTGTGATCAGTGACCGCAAAAGGAAAAAGCCCCACAAGTATGTGAAAAGAGTGTTGTATATTCGAAAATGCAAATTGTTAGCGACATGATGGCTCCAACTCTCTGGGCCAGCTGCAACATCCAGTGGCAGCAGCAGCAGCAGCCGCAGCAACAACAACAGGTTCATGCAACAAATGTGAGGCAGCAGCGACAACTTGCAAAACAGATGTCAGTCTGGAGCGCTTTTGTGGCGTTCACATGTGTGGCAAAAAAAGAAAAAGACAAAAAAACCAAATAAGAAAAGGAAAAAAGAGAAGAAAAAACAGCTGCAACATGCAGCAGCAACATTTTGTTGGGCTTGCTGCTGCCTTTGCCTTGTGCAACAACCTCTTGTGCTGCTGCAACATTGCAGAGGGCGCCACTGTTGTTGTTTCATGCCACCAGCGATGCGGCGCACAGCAAACGGCAACACGGGTAACGCTCCGAAAAGAGCGCACCGAGTCCGGGATATAAAACAAAATACAGCCTGGAAAATTCGCCAACAAACAAGAAACAGCAAACAGAGAAAAACCGGTTCAAAAACAGCAACAGCAACGACAACAACAACAAAAACAAAAGGCATAAAGAAACTAGCGCAAAAAGTAGACAAAAGTGGCCAACACTCTTGGACCACTTGTGAAGCCAACTTGGACTTATTTCAGCCAACGTTATCGATGTGTTGTAGTTGCTTCTGCTGTTGTTATTTCAGTTGTTGCTATTGTAATTGTGGATGTCGTCTCCATTAGCGTTTTCTCCCGTTTGCTGTGCTCCCTTCTTCGCACAGGCGCCCAGCAACAGCAGCAACAACAGAAAACAGAAAAAACCGCAAATGTTCGCAACGGAATTATCCCCAGTGTGTGATTGCCAGTTTTAGTTTTCGCTTTATTGTTTACAATAAATACAACTACAGTCAAACTTCGCTAGCTTGAACAACAACAACAAGAAATTCACTTACAGCGAGAGCTACAAAAGCTTTTTAGCTAAATGTTAACTTAATTTTCTTGGGTGTTGATTAAAGAAGTTTGCTACAATTAAGTTTGAGAAACGGTTTAATTTGAACTTAGTAGATTTGGCTTGGAAAAAGTTTTACTAAGAGTTGCAGTTTTTTTAATAGTTGCAATTTAGGGAATTAATAAAACTAGCTTATGTAAAAAATTTTACTTTTAGTGGGAGTTATAAATAGCATAACACATAGAAAACTTATTTAATAACCGAAAGGCATACAAATTAATATTTTATAGAATTGTTCAGTTGTTGCTGAGTAAAATTAAAATTTCGTTTGCCCATTTTAGATACTAAAGTTGTAGCCTAATCATCCAAAATCACTTTCTGCACATCGTTTGCTGTGATTTAATCACGTGCCTTTCACCAAACTATATATTTCTATTGAATAAACCTCAGGGGTTATCAGTTCGGAGTAATGTTCCCTTGAGATTATAGAAATTTCGTAATGAATTTTTTATGTACGCACAACATTTATAAACACTTATTATTTGAAACTGAATAAAAACCAATTTAGTCAAAAAAGTGTTAGTAAAAATAAAAAAACAGAGATGCAAATTTAACGAAAATCAATAGCTTTCCATTAACATAAAATTGAAGTGCCCGACAAACTTCCACTCATAAAAAATACCAGATATAGTGTTACAAAAGAGCTCAAATTTGATCATACTTTTAAACGAATAACAAGTATTTATTAACACAATAAATAAGTGTTGAGCAAGCGCTTAATTCAAAAGAAATACACTTCCAACTCCACTTTCGATAAAAGTACTTTAATAATTGTCATTTAGCAGCTGAAATCGAACCAAATGAATAACGTCATCCCCAGCGCTGAAACTAGGGGTAAAACTTAGTATCTAAAAATAACGTCAGTTTCGGAGTGGATGCAATGACATTAATGTGCAGAAATAGAAAATTAATTAAAGTTAACCGAGTCCTTCCAACGCCTGAACGAGGCGCACTCTCAACCGAGCATTTACTTATTATTATCCCTTTTATTTTTCGGGGAAAAGTCACCCCTGTGTGTGCGAGTGTGTGTGTGCAAGAGTGGTGTGTATCTGTGTCTGTAGTAGCTATGTATGTATCTGCGTATCTGTGGCCGCTTGTGCGCGCCTTTTGGGTAGATACAAACACTGCATCGAGTGGTTGGCCATATAATAAAATGTTGTAGAACATGCGTTAAACGGCACGCAGCTGCGCCTACCCGCTTCGCATCACAGTAATGGGAATGGGTATGGTAACGGGTATGTCCATTGGGTGGTAATAACAACAACATTGTCGCTTCAAGAAGAAGCCCAAGAAGTCGCTGCCACAAAATATTGTACAACACTTTGCAGACATTTCCATGTTTCGCTCTGTTGGGCCCACTGTGCCGCTATTGCGAGGGCAGTTTCAAGTTTGTCACTTGTGTCCAGTTTGCAAATCCATCACATTAATGACCATGACTGTTATTTTAAGGGGTATGCTGGGAGGTAAGATACCTTAAGACCGTTTAATGACTAAACATCTGCTCAACTGTGACTATTTTGCTGATGGTAAATACTAAGGAGTCGACTTAAAGTTACTCTACATATTTAGACAAAAATAAAATATATTTCTTGCATGTGCAGGGAGTGTTTTTAGTATATTAATAGTATTTTGTTAGTATTTTTATTAGTATTTTGTTAGTATTTTGATAGTATTTTTATTAGTATTTTGTTAGTATTTTTATTAGTATTTTGTTAGTATTTTTATTAGTATTTTGTTAGTATTTTTATTAGTATTTTGTTAGTATTATTTTTTTTACTTCTTTTATTTTTATTTCTATACTTTATTATCTGATGTATACCGTGTAATTATCAGTACTGTGTAAATTCTAAATTTAACTTTAAAAACAGCAACTAAATTGAAGCTTAAAACTTTTTAATGCTAAACGAAAATTATATAAACTTAAGTACCAGATTTAAGACCTCCGCAAAATGACTAAAAATTAATTTTACGCATCTTTAGACCACAATAAATGTGACATAATCTTAGTTCTTGTGTAATTCTTTTTGCAGAAATAAGCTGATTTCATATTTAAAGCTGAGCTGAGATTAACTCTTAATTTGCGGTTAAATCTTTACAGTTTACAGCATAAAATCTAAGCCAATGAATTAATTAAAAAGTCAACTTAATTTTATTGTAATTCTATAATACGAAAAGCGAGTCTTAAGTGAAAGTTTATGTAACTTTGAATCAAAGAATTTTTTCGTTTTCTTCTAGTTTTTTTTTTATTAATTCCAAGAGCTCCACACACGCTTCAAGCTAAGCAGTATTCTAGCTAGTTTAGCTATGAGTTTTTGTGTATTTGTTTGGTTTGGTTTGTGGTTTGAACAATTAAAAGCAACAATAACAACAACAAAGAGAGTGTCATAAGTTAGCAAGTTGTTGAGGCGACATTTGGTGCTTTGTTGTTGCCATGCTACGAATTTGTTGTTGTTGTTGTTGTTCAAGTTGTTTAAGTTGTTGTTGCTATTTGTCGTTTTCATGGCTCCGCCGACGTCACGTGTAGCTCATAAATATTTAAACGAACAGAAACAGAGACGCTTGAGTGATAAAAGGGGGCACTGAGAGGGGCGAACGAAACGTTTTTGGACTGAACCCCGTCTGACGTTGGGTTTTATAGTTTTTCGCGTTCTCTCTGTGTGTTAATTTAGCAAAAAGCATTGCGAAATGACTCGCAATTTTAGACTTCATTACAAGCGCTTTGGGGTGGAACTGAACTGAAACTGGAATTGGAATTGGAACTGCTAAAATTCATTTCTAGATAATACGCAGAGGACGAGAAAGTTTTCCATATGACGGAATCAAGCGAAAAACAAGACAAAAGCAGCTGAGATACACACACCTGCCTGCCTACCTTAACGTAGGCATATTTACATAAACACACACACACACAGTTACTCACTGAACAGACACACAGACTGTCTAAGGACTGTCTGCAAGTATCGCACTTTTGTACAGGTTTTCAGGTCCTTTAACCAACACCACAAAAAAAAATACAAAATAAACCGGATTTTCTTTAGAATTTTATGGAAATTTCTGTGCCCAAAACTGACAACAATTATTTGCGATAAAACAAAAATTCAAAATACTTTTTTTGTAGGCAAATCATGTCTGAAAAGTTTGCTAAATTATTGAAAATTCATGTTAATTATAAATTGTATACTAACTCTTGTTTGTACAACAATTTTAAGCTGCTAAAAAAACTGTCTGCTCTAGGTAGAATAGCTTTAAAAGTCTACGATACAGACACCTGTGTGCAAATGTACTTAACGCCCGCTGAAATACAAGTAGTAAACAGATTTTCATTTAGTTAAAACTAACTTTCAATTCAATATATAAATTTTAAAAAAGTGTTGGCCCAATTCTGGCTAGTTATAGCTATTTTGTTATTGATTGGTTATGGCAAATCGTAGTTCCAATTCATGCGCATCATAATTGTGGTGCTAATCAGCACTAATTATATAAATATGTAGTTATCTATCTACGAACTATATATACATATGTATATACTATGCTATATGTGTGTGTGTTTGTGTGTTTGCTCTATCAAATGTCTCGTGCCATACGATTCCACACTTGGCTCCAGTTAATTTGACGTTTTGTTGTTGTATAGATGTATAGATATAGTATAGATGCTTGCAAGTTGTTGTTGTTGTTTTTATGGATCCAAAACTTGATTAACATTAATTAATCCATGCTACGAGTTGCGTTTATTTGTACAAATGACTAAACGAGACGATTGAATGACAGGCCCCAAATGTCCGTCCGTTTTGTCTATCTGCCAGCCGGAAATGCGCACACACACACACATATACACTTGGGCAATTGTAATACACACACACAAACACACACACTAAGATAGTGTATGCATGTAAGTGTGTGTGGCTACACCCATGGCAATGTTTGACCCAGTAATTTACGCATGTTTAGCAGCAGTGCAGTTAATAAAGCTAATTAATGGACTGCACTGCAGCTCATCATCATTGGGGCTTTGGCTACAAATGTATCGCTCAGATACATTTGAACGAAAGACTTTAGTCGTCTGCAGACAACGGAGGCAAGTCATATCTGCCGCTGCTGCTTAAGTTGCCGCTGAAAACGGGCCTAGGTGCCCAGGGCCAACCTGTTTGTTGTTTGTGTACACAACAAAGCAATTTCATGGAAAATATTTTTAGTAGTTGCTGCAACAACAATAATAACAACAACAACAACAACAACCACCGAGAGAAAATTAAACGCAGTCCAAGACGGCCACAAATGAAGCGAGTAAACGACCAAATGACCGAACCCGCCCTTCGCCTTCCCCTTCCTCATACCCTTCCGCTCCAAACAGAGCCGCATAATGCACGAAAAATACAACAACAGTGAGCAGAAGCCGCACAAAACGCGTTGAGCGACAGCAACAACTACATAAAAGAAAAAACCCATTCTGAGCACAGCGTGGGAGTCTGTTAACAGCTGTACAACACAACGCAACAACACGACGCTCTATCTCTGCTATGCTCTCTTGTCGCTCTCCCCACACACACACACACACACACACATGCCCTCTCAAATGCTCTCTCAGCGACTGTTGCGCTGGGCACGTAACAACATCCCTGCAGATGCGTCACACGTTGTCAGCAACGACGTCGGCGACAGCGACTTCGGCTGCTGCTGCAGCCTTTTTGTCACAGGTCGTTGCACTGCCGATACACTCAAACACACACACACATGCACGTAGACTTTAGTGTGTGCTGCCCGTGTGCAGTGACACATGCAGGCCACGGCACGACGTCGACGTCGACTGCAAATGGACGATGAACGTTGGACATTGAAGCGCTCATCGGCCATCAGGAACATTGTTGCTGGCTTCTCTCTCTTTGGTTCTTCCTCTCTTCACCTCTTACTCTCTGCACTTGCATACACATGCATGTATTTGTATAGCTGCCGGCTCACCGGCTCCGGCTTCCCTATGCAGATATTTATTTTGTTGTTTTGCCCTCTCTCACACACCGCTCTCCCTTAACACCCGTCGTCCCCCGTCCCACTCCTGACAGTCTAAGGAAGTGTATGCTCTCTAAGTAACCGTAACATGTTTATGCTATGCTAAAGTTGTAGATACACGGATAAAGTAATGCCCATTAGCAAATGCTTCTGTCTTCATCATGTCTATCAACAACATCTACAGTTACTCGTATAAGAACTACAAAACTCGTTACTTTACAGCACGAATTACTAGGCATTCATAAATTATAGCAATACTCTGTAAATATAATGTTAATTTTAGCATTTGTAATAATGTTATATTCTTAAATAACAGAGTGGGTTCCTTAACGTAAATTCTTCAAATGGGATTAACATAGAATAAACATTAGCAGATCTGTCAAAATCAGTACAGAAAACTGTAAAAAGTTTTAAGAGCTAAAAAGCTTTTAAAATTCTTTCATATAAATGGAATCAACTAAAATTTTAATCAAGTTTTTAACACTTAATTTTTATTTTTAATAATTTAGAGTGTAATAATTAATTTTATTTACATTCGCTGTTATTCTATTTCGAGGTCTTTTTCATTAATTTTGTAATCAGAAAATTTGTTTTTTTTTTTTTCTTTGACTCTGAACTTTAACCCGTCGACTAAATTAACATTAGCATACAACAAATGTTGTGCAAATTTCGAAATTTTCAAGCGTAGAATAGTTCACAATCAAGTATACAAATATATTATGCATGTGTTGTTGTATTTCGAGTATATGTATGTAAAACATCTTATCGCTTATTATGTATTTGAGTTTATTTTTCATGTTTTACAGATTAAAGTTCCACTTTGATTGCTTGGCTAATATAAACAAAAGGGAATGGCATAAAGAATGAAAAGAAAACATTCCATCTAAATATTGTAATGCCCCAAGTGGACATCCTGGGGTATGTACACAAACACATACACACACACACACACACCCATACATATATACTCCCACTTGTATATATCCTTTATCCACTGTTGCTTGATTTAATAAATATATATACATAAAAATGCCCAATTAAAACAAACGATGAGTGGAATCAGTTGGTTGAGTTACGGTTCTGGTATTTTGGAGCGCGCCAAACCAAATTCAAGTGCTGCAATCCAAGCAGCAATAACAGCAACAACAATAACAACTTCAATAACATTGGGAAGGAGAACACGAAAATATGCTCAAGTGGCACGGCGAGCATAAAAATTTGTGTATCTGTACTTCGTAGCATAAAAGAAAAGCGTTCAAATGAACTTTTGGTATACCCTGCAACATTTAGTTAGCCATATGGGGTATGCAGGCGTTTAGCCAATAGTTTTTGGGATAGAGGAAAGAAGCTTAGTTCGTGGTGTCTTGAAAGGTGTACATATTTAAATATTTTGTTTGTATTACAATTTATAAGTCTGTTATAAAACTTTGTAAAAATTGTTTTAAATTGTAGCTTTTTAAAATATTATTTGTTAATTATAATAAACAATTTAAACATTTGAATTATTTATAGAATTTTCAATATATGTACGTATCACTTCGTAGAAATATCACCAAAACTTTATTTTCTTGAAATATTTAGTATTATCTTTGTATATAGTATGTTTTTTTCTGTTAAATTTATCCGCTTTTTTTAGGAATAACTTTCAGTTTATCAACTAACGCTTTTAGTTCCCTTCTTTATATACACTTCTAAACCATTTTTTTGTATCGATCTCAATAATTGCTTTGAAATGTTAATTAATATTTTCCAATTGTTAATTTATTTAAAAATTTTATATTTAGTTTTTCGCTATTATTACTTTTTAATGTGTCCTAAATTGAATTACTGTATTTTCCTTTCATGTAGTTATTACAGGGTATGGCCAATTCGAGCCAACTGAGCTATTTTAAGCGTTCTTACTTATTTTGTTTTATATTTTTTACGTTGTACGTGGCACAAGTGCGGTCGCATGCTTAAGCACACACTAACACACACACACACATACACTGGCACACTAATGCACACACACACACATACAGTACACTAGCCGTACACCGTCAGAAACGTGTTGAGTGGCTCCACCAAACAAGTCGCTTTGTCTTTGCCTCCCTCTCGCTCAATTTCCCTAACTCCATCTCTCTCTCTTTGACTCCCCTTTCTATCGCTTACTCGCTCTTTCTCTCTCTCTATCTCTCTCTCTCTTCTCTATCTTTCTCGAATCTTTGGTGGGCTCTGGCTAACTCTGCTCTATCTTTGCAAAAAACATTTGCGACTACGTTTGGGTCAGCGCACGTCCGATGCTGAGAGTGACCTCTACAGTCTCCCACACCCTAACCAACGGTTTTCAACCCTGTTCACCACCTTGGTCACTTTGTTTTCCATGCAATTTGATTTACAAATTCCCAACACAAGAGAATTTTAAAGCTATGAATAAAAGGACAACAGATCAGAGTTCTATAGCATAATCCCATCATAGGCTAGGATTGAACAATGATTGAATGATGATACTTAATTCAGTTTCATTTTCCAGTTACGAGTTACGAGTTGAAAATTGAAATTTTAAGTTTTGCGGCAAAACTCAGTAAAAAATGATTAATGCAGCGTCAACGTGCGTACAATGATTGATTAATTAACGTTGACAACCAAAAAGGAGTAAAAAGCGCCGACAAACACACACACACACACAGAGGTACACACACACACACACGCACACCGTTTATTATAGTCGTTGTTTATTTGCTGTCCAGTTTCGGGGCGACTTTTATAAATTGACTCCCATTTTCGTTGCATTCGATTTTCCCACATCTTTCGACCTAAAGTCGTTGTTGTTGTTGTTTTCTGTTATACCCTACAATCATTTTCCAATGAAATGTGTCATGAGCTGTGCTTGTGTATGTGTGTGTGTCTATGTGTGTGGCCTTGATTGATTTCGACAGATTTTTGAGGCATAAAAAAAGATTGTTTGCTTTGTTTTGTTTCTTCTCTTTACTCTTTGCTAAACTGGAAACTGTGTAACAAAGGTGTGTGCCCAATTAATATACTCGACAGTTATCGAATAGTTATCGAATAATGTCTTGCAGCTGAAGGATAAGCTAGAGCATTGGTGGAGTAGGAATTTTAGAATGCTTTTCTGATAGAGCAACCAAGTTGAAACGTTTAAGAAATTGAAATTGAAAAGAAAAGGAGCACGATAGAATTTGAGGAAGTAAAAGCATTGGAAAGGAAGAAAGGATAAGAAAAGAAGTGTAGGAAGAGAATAGGGTTTTAATTGAAACCTTTGTGACAGGCTGTAAAACGTTTACGAAGATGATAGCAAGAGAAAGAAGCTAAAAACATAAATGGAAAGGGCGGTACTTAGTAGGACTTTTTAAAAGCTGAATAAATCTCGGTACTTAATGAGTATAAAAGACATTAAAACATTTATGGATTAAAGAAGAACTACACCACATTCATTAAAATTGTAGCGGATTCTAAATTCCAAAATGTTTCTCTTTAATTACGGTTGCATTTCCATAGAGTTTTTCGAATTTTTCCAATTGCAACACAGTCGAATTCAACGAGCAACGACCTCCGACTCCCCCGCTCCGAATTCCATAGCGCCCCACCACCCGCGCTCCGCCCTACGCCTCTTACCATGTCTCAAACAATGGGCGGCCATTCATCTTTACGTAATTTCAATAAAGAGAAAAACAACAACAATAAAAACACAGAAAACAATGTTTGAAACAAAGCAGAAAAAAAGTGAAAGTCTAACTGGCGCAGGTCGAGAAAGAGAGAAAGACTGAGCGACAGGGTGAGATGGAGATATATAAATACTTATAAAGCATACGAAAAGTCCGTAGCTAAAATAAAAAGTTAAAAAAAAAAACAAACTAATAATAAAATCAAAGATAATTACTATGCATCTGCAAAGGCAAGAAAACAACAACCACAGCAACAACAGCAATAACAACAACAACCACACGAGTCCAGTCCATAAAATTAATGAATGAATATAAAAATCTTGAGCGTATCTACCTCTCCCTCCTGCTGCCACTACCCCCACGCTTACCCCTTTGGCAGCTACCAACAAAATGTATCTGAACTTTTGCTACAATTGTTGGCAGTTGCCTTAAACCAGTTTCACGTCTGACTTTTGTCGAGCAAATTTCAAATCAATAAAAATGTGCAGGAAATTCGATTTAACAGAACGTTTTTATTTTTTATTTTTGTTTGATTTTGTTTTATTTTATTTTGTGGTTTTTTTTTTGTCATTTAGCAAAAGATTTAAATAATTCTTACATAAAGTCAAACAATGAACGCACATTTGTGTCAACTAAAAAGTTGTAGAACATTTTCAAATACGCTTACTTTTAATTTAGGATTGTTAAGAAGCTAAAATGGTTTAAACTTTAATGCTGCTCAATGTTAATTTAATAGAATATATAATTATATTTTAAAAAATTTAATTTTTATATAACTAATAAGTCATTAATGTCTAAATAACATACTTCAACCATTCAAATTTATTATGAAAATTAAAAAATAATTCCAATCGAATTAAATTTATAAACATAAACTGAATGAATAGCTGAGACTAATTTAAATTTAGGCATATGTAAGAGATCAGTAAATCCATCAAAATATATTTATAATGCATAAGCTGAACCAGTTGTTCTCTGACTTTATGTGGAATAATGTAAATAATAATAATATAAATTACAAAAACTATTCAATTGCATTTTTAAAAACTGAAATGCTCCTCAAAAGATCAACTTATTCATACCCAATTTTTATTTAATAAAAATCTTTTCCGTTGTCTGATAAATCCGAAGAACTCTTTCAAAGTTAGCGTATTTTTTGTATTATAATAAATAAGCTTTGTAAAATTCCCACGCTAAAAAAAAGCTTAAAAAACTCACTGGCTGTCGATTTGAAAAGCGCAGTTAACTTTGCTATCAGCTAACTATAAATGAATATATATAAATTAGTATATATATTATGGTTGTGGGGCATGTGTCTTGAGAGGGAATGTATCTCATAAGCCCCACACTAACATGCCTCATTTGGGGGCACCTTTGGTAGGACTTGGACCATTGCACAGTTAACGGGCCATGCAAAAAACTAATATATACATATATACGACATATCTTTATTTTGTTTTTGTATGTAGGTTTGCTGCAGACATATCTCGTCAGCTACAAATGTATCTGACAGATACGCGTGCCGTTGCCACAGTTTGCCATCGTCTGCGATGTGTGTTTCTAAATCGTTTCTCAAATCTTCTAAGATACACACTCGCACACACACACACACACGCGTACACTCTAATACACTCTCACATAGAGCAAGCGAGTTTCTTTATGCTGTTCGTACGTCTGTCTATCTATATATCGCACTGTAGGTACGTAGATACACATGTATATTTATACACAAACACACACACACACACACACACATGTATGTATATGAATGTGTGTGTAGCTCTGTGCGCCCAACTGATTTATATTAACCGAAAAAATGTACAGAGCAAATGCTGCTGTTGCTGCTGCTTCTGCCGCTGCCGCTGCTAACGCTGGCGTCGGCGCAACGCACGTTTGATGTTGTAGATACTTTTGTTGTTGTTGCTGCTGCTGCTGCTGGCCAACCAAGTGCGAGTGTATCTCGGGCCTCGACAACGGCAACGACAACGACGACGACGACGACGTCGGCGACGACGCCACTCAGCACGTTCATTATGGCATTTTGTCAGATACAAAATTCAGATTCTCGGGCGCTCGTCTTTGCATTTGTATGTGTGTGTGTGTGTGTCTGTGTGTGCTTGCGTGCGAGTATCTGTGTGCTGCTTGGTGCGGCTGCTGCTGCTGTGGTTTGTTGCGCGATAAGCATACGGATATGTCAGTTAATTATTTGTTTATATTTTTCCTTTTTATACTTTTTTTTAGCTGCCATTTTTTATTTTATTTTATACAGCTGCAAAGTATGTATTTGTCTGTAGGTGTGTGTGTGTTGGTTTGTTATATATTGTGCATGTACATGTAAGTATATTATATGAATTTCTTGTCACCATATAAAATAGCCCAGGGTATGCACTTCTATTAGATACTCTGTACGCCAATTTATCTGTATCCAAACTGAAATAGTTTTATAAGATAGATTTTATTTTATTGGCTAGTTCACATTCTGACGACTGTAAATATAAAATGTTGGGTCTGCTAAGCTTACAGGGTATCTATAAAAACTTTGGCATATTATAAGGGCTGATTGAACCCTCAGAATCTTGTAGTTTTATACTAAGAATATGTAGTTGAATATTTGACTTGTAAAAAAGAATTTATTAACTTACATAAGGATTTTCATATTATTAAATGATTAGTTAATAAGAAATGAAAAAATTATAATTTTTAAAAAACAAAAAAGTTGAAAATATGATTCAGTTTTTAAACCATTCGATTTTAAATAAATATCAGTGCAGTTTTGACCAAGTTGTAAAGGTTTAAAATTGAATCGGATGTAGCCAAGAACAGTTAAAAGCCATATTTTAACTAATTACTTAGTCTGCGTTATGTGAAGTTTTTAAACTATTTTATGGGTACTTTTTTGCCGTATTACTGTAAAAGAATTCTCTTACGAATGTTCACTTTACCGCACAATATAGTTGTCCAAAAAGCTTTTAACCCTTTTGACTTAATTGGCTTAGAGAAAATATGAAATATTTGGAAGCAATTTAATTTGATGTTGCACATGTTGTTGGTTGTTGCTGGCAAGTGGCAAGTGCAGCTGCAACTGTTGCCGCTGTTGCCGTGGCAGCCACGAAACAGGCGACTAGAAAGAAAGCGCAAGCAAAAGCTCCACACACACACACACACACACACACACACAGCTTGGGGAAAATTGACGATGACGATGATGAGGAAAGCCACAAACCGGTGTCGGTGTGCGAGCCATTGGGGGGTAGAGCAAGGGGGGGCCAACAACAATTGTTGTTTGTCTCTTTTTGCATTCAGTTTCGTGCAAAATTTGTGTGAGTGCAACATGCAGCACGTCAGTCAGTTGGTTGCAAGCAGAACTGAGCGCCTGCTACGCTGCCCAGGCCAAACACCTGGAATGGGGCATACGAATTCGGGATAACCAAAACGGAACCCGTAACGAAGCGATCAAACAGAAGGAAGAGCAAGAAGGGGCAGGAGGGTGTAGACAGAGTAGAGTACAAGATGAAGCAGACGAAAGACTGTTTTAAGGGCTGTCTTCATCATGATGTTGTTTGTTATTATGACTGTTGTTGAGGGGATGTTTCGTTGCGCGAGGGTTCACTGTCCCAAAACTGTGGGAGCAGCTACAGCAGCGTCGGTGGCAGCGACAGCAGCAGCAGCGGAGGCGGACAGCGACTGCGGCCGTAAAGCTTTGCGAAACCTGTTTGCTCATTCGGCAGCGGCAGAGGGCAGCAAACAGCGAGCAGCGAGCAGCAGCAGCAGAGAGACAAACAACAAGCAGCAGCATTGACCTCAACTGAGTCAACGACAAAATATGCCAGTTTCAGTCCAGGCCTCAGGGATCAGGCAATCGAAATAATGCAGAACATGGTGCGAAATATTTAATACAGAAATGCCTTTTGGCCCAAAAGGCTGCTGCCAGTTGTTGTTGTTGTTGTTGTTGTTACCCGTTGCAACTGAAACCTGTTTGAAGCAAACACGGCATTCAACTATTTCGATGTCTTGCATCTCTTTGTAGCCCACCTACATTTTTTTTGGTATTGTTTCTTCTTTTTGTATATATTTTGGGCTTAGACATCTTCAAGCCACTAAGCTGGCGGACTATCTGTTGGCTTAATTGGGTCATTCACTTGCTCGACTAAACACACACACACACACACCATAGAGACATGAAACTTTTGAGCTACAGCAACTTCCGGTACAAGAGACAAAGAGAGAGAGTAAAAGAGAGTACACTAGGTAGTAAAACACACAGTAAGATAGAGTGAATAAGAGCGCCATAGAAAGAAAGGGAGAGAGGGAAGAGACCTGAGTTGAATTCAAAATCAAATCTTTGATCTGTAAATATTTGTATAAAAAGGCTTAGTTCCAGTTAACTTGTAAAATTAATGCTAAACAACAAGATAAATAATATTTAAATAAATTACCTGTAAAATAACTAAGTTGAGCTGATTTGCCTAATACTTTAACAAACAATTGTTGCTAATTTGTTAGAAATACTAAACAATAAACAGAAATACTATTTAAATTTATTTCAATTATTATTTTATATATAATTGCCCTAAATGAACCCAAAATTCAATCAGAATATCCGACAATTATCTGCTCAATAACCTCTGAATACTTAAATTTAATTATTTAATTTCTCAATACATTACATTCTTGTAATTAATCAAATATATTTAAACAGCTTCGCTTGATTGATTTACAATTAATCAGTTTCTACCAAACGCACTTTCTAACACTCTACCAGCCACACAAACTCACACTCTCTCTCTGAAACTCTCCCTGCTAGCAAAAAGGATCAAACAAGGACTGTGTAGACAGCAGCAGCAGCTTCAGACAAAGTGAGAGAGCGCGTCAGAGAGCGAGAGAGGAACGGGGAGAGCAGCAAAGTCAGCAGCAAGGCAAATAAAATGTTAGCCAAACCGAAGCCACAGTAAAAACTCAACCGACAACTTTTCGAGTCAGCAAATGCTGCCAGCCAGCGACGACGCCGACATCGACAGCGACGGCGACTGCGACAGCAGCACATCCATCATTCGCAGCCAGTGTGCAATGCCAGCTAAAAACTCTAAAGAAAATCCAGGCAATTGTTTCTAGAGAGCAACAACAACAATAAAGTGCAATCGCTGTTTCGCAAGCTGCGATTTGCTTTGTTACGAGGGTTGTCACAAAGGTTTAACATGTTAATACTCAAAATCGATAAATGTAAAGACTTAATAAACTTGTCACAAGGGTAGATTCACAGGTTTGCAATCAGTCATTTAAAAAATAAATAAACATTAGATAAGTTGAATTGATTCGATAACCATTTGAATAACCCTCGTAATGTTTTGATAATCGCATTGTTGTTGTTAGAGTTATAGCTTGCCACTTAAACTGGTCCGTGGCTTGATCTATTTATAGGTTGGCCGAAGCTTAAAGCTTATGCAAAAGCTTACACAAATGAATGTCTGCCAAGGTCTAAAATCGGGTTATCATCCCCACCCACACACGAAATAAAAGGAGCAGCAAACAAAGCAAAACAGAAAACACAGAAAAAAACATTGATCGACTGAGGTAAAGAAAGAAAAAGAAAAAAAAAAAGAATTTGTCACTTACCCAGCATTAATGCGCCTTGGAAGACGCTGGAAGAAGTTTTGCTTGCGTCTTGCGATAATCCAATTTGATATTTTCTTCAGTTAGCCATATTCCAATGAAAGCGACGCGCACAGAAACAACTACAACTACAAATTTATTAGATTGCAAACACGACAATAATAATAAGAAAGACAAAAGCAACAACAACAACCACAAGAGCAGCACGGAAATCAGTTTAAAATTGCGACCGCTGTTGCTTAGTATGTTGCATGTGTGTGTGTAAAAATCAAAACAAAACACGACAAAAACACACAAACACACACACATCCATACAGCACGGCGACTCAATTCGGGAGAGCGCGAACATAACACAGAGAGCGAGAGGCGAAGAGAGCAAGCAAAGCATAAGAAGAACAACAAAAAAATGAAGTCTGTGGATCGCTGTACAGTGTTGTTGTTGTTGTAGTTGTTGCTACTAATATTATTATTGCTGTTGTTGTTTTTATGGCTGTCTTTTGTTTTGACTGCTTGGCTGCAACATGTTGAATGTTGCACTCAAACTAACACACGCACACACCAACACACTGGCCCTAACGGTAAATGCGAATAAAACTCAAACAGCGCGTAACTAAAACTTGCAATATGTAAATTTTTTGTTGTTTTTTTGCTTGAGATCCATTTTAATTATAATTAATTGATATAACAGCAAATGCACATTGCATTTCCAATGAGTTGTATTGTATGAGCCATCGGCGGTTTTTATTCAAATTCACGAAAGGACGCGAGCAAGGAATTTTGGTATTTATTGTATAGGAAGGATGTGTTATAATCATTTGTAATTAATTGCTCACTTTTATTTGTTTATTATAAGTAAACACTAAATAGCGCACTATTATATTGACTTAATGTTCAGTCGATTAACGTAAATATGCCCGAAAAACGCACGATACACCAATTATATATAAAAACACCGCGTACATGCTCCTCATACAACAGAAAAAAAAGCGGTACTGACGTAGTGTGGCCGTTTCTGTTAAGTCAAAAATCTCCCCCATTAGGATACCATATTCGTACAATGCGAACAAACTAACAGTGTTGTAAAATCACATTATGTATGTAAAGGTATATAAACAAACAGCTGTTTGTCAGCAAGCAATTGAATACACTTATTAGCATTTCTAAGAATTAATAGCGCGAATTTATTCCTTTAGAGCACGAAGCCGTATTAAATAACGAATAAATTAAATGCTTTACAATTCAATTATCGAAACTTATTTGCAAATTATATTTTTAATGTGCTTTACCGCCAACTCATACCCAATGTTTATTGAATTTATTTTTCCGTGCACACTTAATTCGAAAAATAGTTGCCAATCAAATGCTGACAATTGAAAAATTCAAAAAGCAATATTTTAATAATTTGGCCACTCAATTTAAATTCCACATTAAACAGCTGTTGAAGGTGCGCAATTGAAATACCCATAAGAGAGAAAGTCTGGCAACCCAACACCAATCAGCTGCTTCAACTTGCAAATCTTCGTTTTGTTGTTTGATTTATATTTTTTATGTTTATTGTTTGTGTTTTAATATTTTCAATTTATTTGCCATGGATAACGATTGGCCAGGCGACGATGAGGATCTCGACTTGGCCCTTAATGACGCTGCGCTGGAAAAACTGCTACACGCAGCGTCCAGCCAGCAGCAGGCACATCAGCAACAAAATAACAACGAACTTGACTTCAATGGATTTAATGAAAGTGCTGCAAATACCTGGATTTATCCGAGCAACTTGCCGCTTCGCTCTTACCAGCACAACATTGTGCAGGCGGCGCTCTATCGCAACACACTGGTTGTGTTACCGACGGGTCTGGGCAAGACCTTTATTGCCTCTGTTGTCATGTACAACCTGCATCGCTGGTATCCCAATGGCAAGCTGATATTCATGGCACCAACACGCCCTCTAGTCTCCCAACAGATTTCAGCCTGCCAGAAGATAATGCCCTTTCCTCCCGACGATACAGTGGAACTAACAGGACGCTTGCCGCGTGCCAAACGCGCCGAGCTGTGGGCGAGTAAACGTGTCTTCTTTGCCACGCCTCAAGTGGTACAGTCGGACATGATGGACCAAGGAGATGGGTTTCAGTTTCCCTACAATGCCATAAAACTGCTGGTGGTAGACGAAGCGCATCGAGCCAAGGGACGCTATGCATACACACAGGTCACCGAGTCGATCATGGCTAGAAATCGGAATTTTCGTATGCTCGCACTGTCCGCCACGCCTGGACGCACCATGGACGATGTGGCCAATGTGTGCCGCAATTTGTACATCTCGCATCTAGAGGTGCGCTGGGATCAATCGATCGATGTGCAGCCATACGTTCATCAGCGCAGCATACGCACAGTTGTAGTGCAGCTCAAGGATGAGATCAAGCAGCCGCGTGCTCGTCTGCTGCAGATCATTGATCCCTATCTACGCCAACTGATTTCGGCTGATGTGCTGAGGAATGCACACGGCAATATATCGAGGAATACATTGTTATACGATCAGGCACGCTTTCAGGAGCATGCCAGCAATGGAAATCGCCATCCGGAGCATAGTCTTGTTGCCAGCAATTTCTCCATGTGCATTAGCCTGTATCATGCGCTGGAGCTGATGGAGCGGCATGGGCTGCGTGTATTTGTTAACAACTTCGATGCTGATGAGCAGGGACGTGACAAGTTTGTGCTACGCGATGGAGCACTTAGAGAGCTGGTGGAGCAGACACGCCAGCAGCTAGGCGCCAATCCTTTGGACGTCTCAACGCATCCCATGACCAACGGCCAGGTGCCACCCATGCCAGCGCAACTGGACTTTGGGCATCCCAAGTACGAGCAGGCGCGCACAGTCATGCAGCAGCACTTTGAGGTAAAGTTGGAATTGAGGTAAAGTGTGAATTCCATTGCTAACTTCTTATTTTCAGGTGCAACCCAATTCGAGGGCCATTGTGTTCTGCGAGTATCGTGAGTCCGTGATGCTGATTCAACGTTTACTGCTGCAGCACAGGCCTTTGGTGCGTCCACGCTGTTTTGTGGGTCAGAGCAGCACGGGCAACGGCATTTGTGCGCTTACCCAGAAGGAGCAGCTGCAGATCATGAAGGACTTTCGCAGCGGTGTTTCCAATGTGCTCGTGGCCACGTCCATTGGTGAGGAGGGCTTGGATGTGGGTGAAGTGGATCTGATTGTCTGCTTTGACATCTGCAGCTCGAATCCCACGCGTTTTGTGCAGCGCATTGGACGCACGGGACGACAGAGGCGTGGCCATGTGGTCATGCTGGTCACCGAGGGCCGTGAGCAGCAGCTGCTAAAGGAAGTGCTCGCCAACAAGGATCAAATGAATCGCAAACTCTTGCAATCTCCAGTGGTCAAGAGATCACTCTATGAGTATGCACCGCGCCTGGTGCCACCGCAATTCAGTCCCAAGTGTGAGCAACGTTTCATGGAGCCAGCAGCACCAGCTGCAAATGTAGTCAAAACACCATCGCCCAAGTCAAAGGTACGCAAGCCGCCCAAGGAATCCACGCTCAAATGCCACGATTTGCGCAAGTTCTTCAAGCAAACTCAGGACAGATTCCTGCAAGGAGAACCGACCTATGAAATAAGCGAAAAGTCACAGCAGTTGCTGCAGAAGGAGCTGGAGGGTCGTGTGGTCGTCAAGAACTTTCTGCTGGACACACAGACAGCCACGCCTATAAGCAGCACTACTTGCGTCACGCCCACAAGTAGCACCTCTAGTCTTACCGCCACCAGCAGCACCACTGCCACCGTTAGCTGCAGTCAGGAGGAGACACTGCGGCTGCGCAAGCTGACGCGACTGCTGCAGTCAACGAAGCCGCTGCTTACGGATGCCCAGCGTGGTCAGGATCTGGTGGCACAGCTGCAGGACAAGCAGTTGCCCGAAGCAATCAAACTTTACCTGCTCCAATCGAATGCGTCGTTTGTGCGTGAGTTGCACGAGAAGATGCAGCAACAACTGGCTCTACAGCTGCCGGAATCGCGTTTAAATACACGGCAACAACGCACGCGACGCATCTACGAACTGGTGGAGCAGCTGTGTCAGGGCCAGTTGGAGCAGCTGCTGCAGGAGCCAGCGGATTGTGGTGCAGAGCTAACGCTGCAGGATCTGCAACCGTTGGATAAACAGCGGCAGCAACAGTTTGAGGCGGCCTGTGGGGACATCTTTAGGGGCCTACATGAGCAGGGACTATGTGCGGACAATCATGAGCTGGTGCAGCAGCAGTTGGAGCAACTGGAGCTGCGACGCTTGGAGCAGACAATGAAGGAGCAGCTGGGGAATGATACGGCCAGCATATATGAGAAGTGGCTGGAGGATCAAGAAGATACGGAGGTGGAGCTGCCAACGGAAGCAAGTCAATGGCATAGCTCAACGCCGGTGCGTCTCGGGAAGCAGCAACAGCAGCAGGAGGAGGAGAAGGAGTGCTCTGTGGTGGACTCCAGTCAGCTCAGCGTCAATTTAAGTCGTCTAAATTGCGTCATGAGCGCGGCGAGTACTCCACTCAATCAGAAGTTACCAAAGGAGCCCAGGAACTCGCTGCTGGATGCACTCGATGAGAATTTATCTGACTTTGAACAGCTTGACTTGCCGCCCCAACCAGACATAACTGTAAGGGAAACGGAGGTAGTGAGCACAACCGAAGCACTCGACTTGGATTTGAATGACTTCTTGGAGCCACTGCCGGAGGAGAAGGAGCTTCTGCTGCAGTCGGGAACCAAGGAAAACCAAGTACCCGTTGTGCAGGCGCCGCAACGAAATCTTTCGCCAGATCTGTTTGCCGAGGATTCCATGTCGCCCTGGCTGCCCCCAGTAGAGCCAGCCAAGAGTCTGGCCTCCAAGCTGGCAGCGAAAACAGCTAAAGTAGAACCCGCTTTGCAGTCACCGGAGCACCGAAAACGTTGTACCCCAGTGGGTCAGGAAAAGTCACCAAGCATCTTTGAGAACTACTTGCAGCGTATGCGTGGACGTGGACAGCTTTCTCGAGCGGCACAGCGCTTACATTCTATGACGAGTTCAGTCTCGACAGCAGCAACAGCACAGCCGGAAGAGGACGATTCACCTATTATGCGTCGCAGACCCACGAAGCGTAGAATTCATGTGGTTTCTGACGACGAGCTGGAGGAGGAGCAGGAAAAGTGTACAGTGGCCAACACGCAGTTGCTGGAAGACAGCTTTGAGCAGCTGCCCGCCACACAAATGGAGGTCATCACTCCACCAACCAGAAATTCGCGACGGAAACGTGCGAAATTCAATTCCTTTATAATCCAGGAGGCGGATCAGAGTGGCTCCGATCATGGCGAAGATGAGGATGCGGAGCATACAATTGGTGGCTACCTCAAGGATTCTGTGATAGTATCCAGCGGCGATGAGGAGCACAACGACACCAATATGCATGCCATGTACCTACAGGCCGTCAGGTAAGCAATGAAGTACAGCAGCAGCCAAAGAAAACTAAAGTCATTTATATTGCAGGAGTCCTGTACAGCGTCCGGGTGCATTTAAGATACCAGCTCCACGGGATTATCATGATGAATTCATCTACTCGCAGGACGTTGAGCCAGAGACATCACAGTATTATCCCTGCTCCTTTATTGCCAACGACGATAGCTCCGCTGTAGAGACAACTCACGACATTTCCGAGTGTCCCTTGGAGCGTGCGGAGCGCATTCTCAAGCAGCAAAGACGCGAGCGGAGAATGCTCAAGCGAGTAGCTCCTGCATTGGCCACAATCGCGCCAAAGAGACGACGTGCCATACACGCCATTGACGATTCCAGTGACGAGGATGATGTGATCATTATTAAAAGTTAACTTCAGTCAAAGTGTGCCATTTTGGTGACAATCCGTTTGTTTATTCGTTTCTTAAATTATTCCGAAAACTGTGTACAGTCTTACTTAATTTATTAACTATAAGTTGAAGTACTTTAATTATTGTTTTAATACTTTGGTTTCCAATTGCGGTGCCAGTTCGCCAATAGCAGAGCTGTAAAAAATTATGTTAAATTTATTAGCCAATGATTGTGCTTTAAATGCAGTAACTACTGTAACCAAACTGTAATTGTAACTATAACTATATGTACCTCTTTGATACTTTGATACTCATTGCAATTTTATAAAGTTTTCTACAAAAAAAATGATTTATTTGTGTTTGTATCAAATATTTGGCTCTTCTGCTAACAAACAATTTGGTAGAAAATATTTGCCAAATTTTTTAAAATAAAAATTTGCTTAATTTTCAATGTAACTAGTAATGCAGCCAATATTTGCTTCACTTTTCGGCCAGAAAATAATTTTGTAGCAAATATTTGCAGCAAATTTTATTTTGCCACCGTTCAAAGCAAATATTTTCTACTAATTTAAGCAAATATTTGTTGTACTCCGAATTTTTTGAGCTTACCAGATTTGTAGGGCTACAAAACCCTGATCCATTGGCAACTAAACCAAATAACTGCGCGTGGGAGTTTGGTAATCACTGGCAACTGGCTTGAAGGTGGTGTTGTGACGCTGCTTGTAGAGATCCCTGGGTTGCACATAGAGCTCCTTAAAGTCCTCGCTGCTCACATGTCTGCTGGCGGGTGAGAGGCACATGCCACCAGCTGGGCTATGAGTGCCACGCAGTTGCACCTCCGATTCGTAGATGTTGTCGACCAACGCTTGGCGTGACTTGGCCGTGCCACGCCTCCTAGCTTTCTGGCCAAAACCCACAGACTGGCAGGAGCTATCTAAGCGTGCACGCCGCGAGGCAATGCCCGTGCAGGTGAGTATAATGCCCAGGAGCACACTAAACTCGACCAGAGCCAGCACAAGACTGGCGGCTAAAAATATGCCATATTGCTCACGATACCAGGCATCCAGATGCTCGAGACAGGATTCCGTGTAGCGCTCTCGCTCGTAGACAGGCCGTTCCAGCGACTGGCACTGGGTTTCGTTGGCCGGCTTGGGATCCAGAAAGGCCAGCGGCTGCGGAGCATTGGCTAGAACGCAGCAGCTTAAGGGAACTGGCCAATTGCGCTGACCATAGCTTTGGAGGCGCCACAATGAGGTGTCATAGTCCAGTGAGCTGCGCATGCCACAGCAACCAAAACGAGTTTGGGCCAAGTCCATGGCATTGGTGAACTGTTCCTGGCCCGGAACACCATAGTTCCGCTGCAGCGCCTTGATCATCTGCCCCTCATCCAGACTAATGCCCAGACAGTGCGGCCACAGTGTGATGGCCAAGCAAATCACCGACTCCGCCAGCAGCAGCACCACCACACACAGAAAGTAGACACTCAGAAAGCAATAGGTGTGCAAGCAGCTGGCCCAGAAGCCCAGCATGGAGGCCAACACCGCCACGAATCCGGCTATGGCCAATCCCAGCGAGATGTAGTAGAGCAAGGGTTGTGGCAAGGAGCTCAGCTGTTCGCTCGGAGCGGCTAGCAGGCGGGAGAGCAGTATGCGCTTGTTGTCCGTGAACAGGTAGCAACCGGCCACAATGAGCAGCATGCCACAGAGCTGCAGAGAGAAAGAAGGAGAGAGAGAGAGAGAAAGATTTAATGAGAGCAAAGCTAAACAAAAGCAAACTCTTTTTATGCGCGCCACACGCAACGGAAGTTGTTCCTACCACCGTCCTCCCCCATTGGCAGTTCCGCCCCTTTTTACCTACGCTTGTTACCTGTTTTTTATTAGTTTTTGGTACCAAGCTGCGCTTGCGCTTAGACCACTTCGCCTCGCAGTCAAACAAAGTGTTGGCAAAAAAAAAACTTTTGGCCTCCTACAAACGCCTCCGAACGCCCCTGTCCACCTCTTTCAGTCATCACACTCGCTCTTAGCTGCTTTCGGTCAGCCAAGCAGAACAACAAAAAAATAAAACAAAACAAACTCGAGCAGTTTAGACAATTTTTGGGCTACAAAATGAATCTCAAATGCTCTTACCACAATCAAGTTTGTGGCAAGCAGCTAAAAGTTAGAGGCAAGAAGGCATAAAGCAGGGAGATAAGATAACTGGAGAATGTCATCCAAGTTGTTTATTTATTTATTATGTTTGCTCTGGAAATAACACTGTATTAAAGGTTATTATAAAAGATACTTTAGTAAATTTAATAAAAGGAATTTATTGAAATTCAGTTGCTTTGGATTTTTTCTAGTAGTAAAATCAGCGCCCAATTTTAATTGTTTAATTTTAGTTTAAATTTTTAAATATACTTTATACTGTTGCTAAATGCCAATTCGAACCCTTCAAACTCTGCCAAAATATCAAAAATACTCTACAATTTACACACAACTCGCAAGCCAAGCTGTAATAAGTGGAGTTTACAAAGCCAATTTGGGCAGCTAGTTACCAGCACATAGGGCCTAGATTTCACCAGATTTGAATAAATGTAGACTCTATATATACATAGACTATATAAATCATATAAACTCCACTTAAACTAATTAAAATGAGCTTACCAAAAATAGCAGATTACAAAAATTGAGCACGAATTTGTGATTAAAACAGCGAACCATTGTGGAGGGTGTGTGTGGGTGTGTATGGGGGTGTGTGTTGATAATTAATTAATGAATCAGTAGCCAATTGAGCGGTCAATGTGGCGTATGTCAAGAACTGAGTTTATAATCGTCGTCTATTACATATTAAAGGCGTTTATCTTTGAGAGTGGGAAATTCTTTAGAGCGCGTTTTGAATTTTCAACAAAGTTTTCCGCGCACGCGTTGCTGGACGGCAAAACAATAACTGAAAATTGAAAAGCTAATGCAGAGCGCTACACTGTGCATGCAACAAGCTGTGGCAAGTTTGGTAGGCAGTGTAGAGACTCACTCTCTTTGGAGCTCTCTCTTACTCTCTGTCTTTGCTTATTTTCTCTCTCAGCCTTTCTGTGAGCGGCAAGCAAGCGCTGAGCTCACGTTTCTGTTTTATGATTATGCTCTGTTTTGTTCTCGCTTACTCTCTCTTTCTATCTTACTCTCCTTCTTTCTCTCTTTCTCTTAGTTGCAGCTGCAGCCAAATGGAACCACAGTAAACAATAGTCAACAATTGGAGCTGGACAGAACGTTGCGTGGAAAACTTGTTGAACTGGCTTATCATGCTTCTCTAAAGCGAGGGTTACTCACAGTGTTCTAAGGTTTCTACTTTATCCAACAAAACTCTTTGGGTAACCCTCGCCAGTGCTTAGCAGTGAAAGATTGCGCTTTGTCATTTTAATAGAAGCTTCTTGTTGACCTGCGTAACACAATCAGATACTTTCTCCCACTATCTTTCCCCTTCCCTCTCTCCCTCTCTCTCCCTTTCTGTCTCCCACTTTACCGTTGTGATCCACATGGCGCTCGCCACTTCCGTTTGCCACTGCGCAATAGTTGAACTTATTTTCATTGAATCATTCATTCATTACTTCATTCATTTGCTTTGTTTTCTTTTTTGTGGGTCAAAGCTGTGGGGCAAGTGGCTCGTGTGGGGGTGGGTGGCTAATTGAAGCTGCAGTGGCAAAGTTGAGTCAGCATAAGTGGTCACGTCTTATCCAAAATTGAGTGAATTAGGGGCAGGGGTTAAGAGGTGCTCGTCGTTCAATGAACTTTAAAGATGTGCGTGTGGAAAATGTCAATAAAATGCACTGAAAAATGGTAATGAAAAATGTAATGAAAAATGTAATGAACAATGTAATGAAAATCGTAATTAATTGCATTAAAAAATTTAATATATTTATAATTAAAACTATTTAAATCAACAGTTGTGAAAAAAGACAATAAAAAGTTTATTCTAATGAGAAATTTAATGATAACATAATAATCTAATAAATTTCAAACAGCTGCTTGACCATTTATTAAAATCAAATGAAACAGGTGCTTATATATAATTAATGTAATGAAAATGTAATAAAAAACTTGTTTAAAAAACTTGCCTTTTGTTTTGAGTCAAACATATAAATCTTGCTGCAATTATTGAAAATTTGAGCATAGACATTAACATTTGTATTTATGTATATATTTTGTATAGGATCGTGATACACTATATAAGTTGGATAGGTCTTCAGCATAGCTGATCAGTGTTTATTTTGGCTTTCATACTAACATAGTTTTTCAATAATTTTACAGTGATGGAAAATCAATGGGATAATGGTGAAAATGTGGAAATGGATAATATGCTCTGTGATCTCATTGACATTCACAAGGTGAATGGCAATGAGGAGGCTCTCAAGCGTGTACTACAGAGTATCTACAGTCTATTGGATCACAACAATAATGTCAAGTTCGGCACAAGGCTCTTCGATAAGCTCATTTCGGTGGTGATGACAGATCGTGGAGATGCCAATGCTAGTCGCGCAGAGATCGCCAAAGTGCTCGATGCCGTGCAGATTCATGCTCGACAATCTCCCAGCTCGGGAGCATACTTGTTGCGTAAACTCTCCTCGATTTGCTTATGTGATTTAACCGTCAAGGAGGCAGGTGATCAGCAGGCTCAGCTGCACCCACATGCAGGTCAGATACTGGAGCATCTACTGGGGGATTTCATGCGTGAACTGGGACTGGAATGTGCTTTCTCCACGCAGCTGTATGCCGTGCTACAGCGACTGCTGCAATCTCCGCTGTACGACAATCGAAAGTTGTCCTGTTCAATAATGCGAAAACTTTTGATGACCATAGGACATAAGGAGATGCAGAACATTGAGTTGACTCTGTTGGACACACTGTTCCATTGGCCAGCTTATATTGCTGCCATGGAGCAGTTGGAGGCGGTGGACTCTCACTTAGTACTGCCCATGCTGAGTGGTCACTTGCCAAGATTTGCGGAAAATAGCCACGATGATAACTGGTTTAGCTGGTTGCGGATTCTCTATGTGCGTCTGCTGGAGCATCACAATGTGATCGTTCTGCGTTGGACTCTCGAGTACTTTCTCATGTACTTCACCATCAATGAGCTGCGTCGTGTGAATTTATTGACACAATTTTTGGATGCCATCAACAAGACTGAGCTCTATGATGTCGAGAATTACATTTTGCCTGAACTGAACATTAAGACTTTTGTACAGAACAGTGGCACACTGCAGTTTCTCGAGGCCATGGTGGTCATGCCCTGGCACAGTCTGCCTTTGCTACACTGGCTACGCAGCATGCAGCCGCGTCAGCCGCACATTGCCAAGAGTTTGCTGCTGAAAATCTGTGCGCGCATCAAGTCCTTGCAACATGAGAACCTACGCTTTGAGGCACAGAGCCGTATGTTTGATATATTCGAAGTGAGTTGCAATTTTCATCAAGTTTTGCGAATAGTAGTTGAAATAGTAGTAGAAATTTATAAATAGTAGTAGAAATCATACAAAAAGTAGTAAAAGTTTAACAAAAAGTAGTAATAAGCATAGAAATAATAATATTTCATCCTGCTCTTTATACCTAAGTCTGCATTATTTGGGAGCTGTGAAAACTAACTTCATTTAATAACACTTTCTGAAATATTTTCAAAATCTGTTTTGAAAAATAGTAGTAGAAATTTTAGAAGTGGGATAGTAAGAAAATAAAATGAAAGAGCCGCTAGTGATATTAGTATAGGTGTGATCAGACAATCCCAACTATAAAATATTTAAGACTCATTCCCATAATCCTTTCACTCCTTTTAGCCCACAATCGAGAGTTTGTCCCTGGGCGACTATATACAGTTTATAAAGGCACTCTGCGATAGTTTTTGCAGAGATCACAAGCGATTTACAGCAAAAATAGCAAGTTGCACAAATTATACAGATGAATTGGTTTATTTCGACAAATCTTTGTTTATGATGATCTTTCGTACAGGTTAGTGAGCCAGTTAACTCATCACACAGAAATCAGCTAATAAAATGATTTTAGATGTCAGTATTGGCATTGAGCTGCATAAGCAGTTTAGCCAATTGCCAAGGACTCAACATGGCTGGTGGCGTCTTTTCTCCTTTTTTTTTAGCCTGAAACTCGAGTGCACAACTGAACGTATGGAGATTCTTGATTTTTATCGCACGGAATATGATTTGGATATAGAATTGGTTGAAAAAATGACTAATCTCCATGAACTGCAACAATACTTGATTGATAAACTAAATTGCGTAACCGACGATGAAATTTCCTTTGTATTGCAGCGAAGCGTCGATTGGTTTTCAAACGAAAAACTCATCAAATGGTCGCAATTGGAGGAGTTTAACTTAAAACCCCTCGAATTACTCAGTCTGGGTACAATTCTGACTGCTCAGCGTGTGGCAAACCTACTGAATGATGTGGAAACCAAACTGAAGGACGAAAGTTTACTCAAAGTATTAATGAACTTTCTAAAGCAACACCCTGATAGTGTTCTAGTGTGAGTTTTGTATAATTTAAACTTATTTAAAAAGTAGTATAAATTGCAATTTTTTTACAAATAGTAGTAAAATTTTTAGAAATAGTACTAGCAATTAGAGAAAAAGTAGTAGAATGAAGCGAAATAGCGATATCTGATGTTTTCCAAGCTTCAGAGTCAGGAGACTTCATCTGCTCTGTTCAGAATCCTTAGGAGATACGTAGATTTTCCCCTACTTTTTGGAATATTCTCAAAACTGTGTTAAAAAAATAGTAGTAGAAATTTGAGAAATCACAGAATTTGTGGAAATGTAAAACGATTTCCGGATTATTTATTTTTAAGTCTGTTTTTTTTTTTATTAAAACTTAATTTAATTCCTCGTAGCGCAACGGGGCTCGTAAAATATGCATCAGCATTTTTGCCTAAGGAGGAAAGTGAGCAGATTCTAACGGAAGTGCTTGAAGTTAGCCACTCTTTGAATATCAACACTTTGTGCTGTACGAAGAGTGTGCCGATATTATTGATAATACGAGGATTACTTTCCGGTGTCCCGTTATCCGGAGAAAAGTGGTATAAAGTCTGTCGAATTCAACTTAAACACTTGATCCCAAAGAAATCTTTTTATATACAGCATCGAGTATGGGTATCTGATCAATCAGTATAATTATTTTTTCACAAGCTGCCGCAAACGGGATAGTTACATAAATTTTGTGCTTGATCGGAAAACCGATATCAGCGCCGTGCTCGATGAACTTTTGTTGACAAACAACCAGTTGGTTGATCCACAACAGAAATATGCGGAAAATATGAGAGATCATCGTCTTAAAATGCGTATTGGCAGAGCCATGCTAAGGATAACATTCAAGTATCCGGGCTATTGGTCAGATGAACTGTGGAATGCATTGCTGGCACCAAACGAGCACGAGAATATCAGATATATGTATGAGTGCCTAGTCGCCCGATGTCTGCCCAGTCTGGATCTGTTGTTGAAACAACTGAAAAAATTAAAAGTGCTCGAATCCTGGCAAAAGGTATCACTCATCTCGGTACTGCACATCTACTGCCTCAGTAAATACAATCATATCAAATCGGAGCAGCTGCAGGAAATCATTGATCAGTTGTTGCCACAAACGCTGAGCAAAGATTTCGAAATTCGTCTCTTCACGCAGTTGGTGATACACAGGTTGCTGCAACAATTTGAGGATATCAAGTATACGCCTTTTGATTCCTAGTTCGACTTGAATTTAAGTTATTGTCTCTTATAGTATCAAGATACCCGGTGCAATCAACATGAAGTATGCAATTGAGGGCAATTTGGGTGATAAACTGCAGGAGTGCCAGTACGAAGGACGTCTTCTGCTGCCCAAGATCTGCTATCAAACTCCAGATGGTCTACAGGCAGCCGATTTCATACTATACTTGACCTATGCTCCTTGTGATGAGTACTTTGCCGATGCACTGCGGCCCAATATTAAGCTGAAGTCCGAGTTGGCCAAGTACAGAAATATTCTCAAGAATAAGTGTCTTTCCACATAGTTCAAAACTGGAGCTTGGTATCATATACACTGTATTCAATAGCTATTTAAAGTTTTGGTAGTAAAAATTTGTTGTTTTCATTAAGAATTTCAGCTTCGTAGCATTTGGCATGCGTCTTTTGTACGCCGGGAACTTGGAAATAGTTTATTACTTTAAACTTAACGAAAATAGTAAGGAGCATATGTGAACAAAATTTGTTTAAAAATAACCTTTCAAAAAGAAAACAAATTGAAGAACAATTGGAGAACTGATGAGCAACACATAATCGAGGGAAAATACTCACAAAAGATTAGTTTGGACCAACATAAAGTAAAACAAATGAGAATTGTACTTACAAAAATATTTGTGTAATTGTAAATTAAAGACCAATATTATAAACACTATTTTTAAATCAAATTTGCAATGGCTTTTTGTGTTTGTTGCTTTAATACATACATAACTACATACAAAATCTTAAATTTTCTTTCATTTCTTTTTTTGTGTTTTGTGTTTTTTGAAAAATAAATCGTTATTGATTGATACACACATACAATATGGGAATTTCTCATTTTGCGCACTTAGTTTATACATTATATAAGTATTATCTATTTTAAATAAGAAAAAAACTTGTAAAATCGGTTGTACTAACAGCGTTTGGGCTAAAAGCCATCAAATCGCTCTCTCTATATATATAGTTATATGTATAATATAGTGTATATATATGTGTATAAGTGGTAATTGTTATAACTCTGCTTTTAGCACTTCACTTAATCTGTGGGTGTTGTGTTCCTTGTATTCCTGCTGCTTAATGTTCTTGATGTTAGTGGGGACAAAAAAGATTTGATTAATGGTGTTACGCAATTGGACAACTTTGGAGACACAGTAAAAATGTGGAGGGGGAAACGGAGGATCAGGGGGATTATGAAACAACCAACAAATGTTTTTTGTGGCAATGGCCAATATTAATATCGGGCCATAACAGGCACTAGAAATCCATTGAAACATTGGAATTGATCGACACACCAGCACCGCAGCTTGGCATGGACATAATATTAGCCGCTGGCGATGCATCAGCGCCCGCTTCTTGCAGATCTGCAAATACATTCGTTTAGATTTACTTCTTTACTATTAAATGGATTTCTTACCTGGCGGCAGATGCATCTTCTCAATGACAAACTTCTTTCGGCGCAATTTAAAGGCCAGATCCGTGGTTTCTGGCATATGCACGGCCAGCGTATTGACGGCACTCATCTTATGCAGATGCAACAAGCCGCTGTACTCCTTGAAAGCTGGATGCGTCTCACGATCAGAGCCGGCAAATGATTCCAGCTCAATGGAATAATCCACTAGTTGGCGTATCTTGGGCACCAAGCTGGTATCCTAAAATAACCAACTCATTCACCATAATTCTCTTATATAAGTTTTTCGAAATTCTTACGTATTTGGCAATCAGATGCATTGGCATCGTAATGAAACAGACGGCGGTGCAGCTGCGCACGCTGGCACGCAGGACGGTGAGAAACTTGAGCAAGTCAGAGGCAAAGTTATCATCGTACCATAACGGTGAGCCCAGCGAGGTGAGGCAGACGCGACATAGATTCTTCTTCCTGTTGGTGCCGGGTAGAAATTTATCGCACTGCAGCAATTGATGCAGGCCATTCAGCAGACGGCCATAGCGAGGATTGTAGAAGAATTGTGATTCCGGTTGAGTGGGCTGTGTTTCCGGCGATGTTGTGGTCGTAGTTGTTGTTGTTGTTGGCGTTATCGTGGTTGTGCTAATTGAAATGTTGGCAGTGTTGCTTTCCGTAGTCGCATTATTGATATTGTTGTTGTTCATGATGCTGTTATCACTGGCAGTGATTTCGCCATCGACCTGAACAGCTTCTGCAGCTGCTAGCACAGGTGGTGGCGGAGGAGGAGGGGGATTCAATTCATCTCCGACGCCAGCGTTGGCCAAAGGTTGTTCAGGATCCAACGAGTTGCACGAGTTGCTTATATTGTCGTCCTGTATAATGAGGTCCTTATCTTTGTAGGTATCATCCCAGACAGTGGTTTGCGTGAAGTAGAGCATCATTGAGTCCATGTGCTCCATCAGATTGAATTGATGTCCTATTTTGGCCGTGGTCTGCTCCGAATTGACCAGCGGTAAATCATTATACCGGAAAGCAATGCGCATACCATTCTGATCCGCCGGCTGCTCGTTGGCCTTCTGCTCCTGGCTCTGCTCCAGTTCCACTTCCTCTTTGGTTAACGGCTTTGGCAAACGTCGCAGCATTTCGTCTGGCAAATCATCCAGACTGCCGAGGAAAATCTCTTGCTTGGACGACACGCCCTCGGCCAAAAAGTATTTCGCCAGCACCTTGGCGTGCGTCATAAAACGATCCTCCTCTGTGCAATAACCAAATCATTTGTGTTAAACTAGTGACTGCTATTAACTGCGTTTTCGATGTCACACACAAGTACACGCGCACTCACACGCACACACACACTCTCACTACTCACCAATCAGACATATCGAACCGATCGGAAGTCCACCGCCTAAAATCTCGTCGAGCGATGGATTGCCACTAGATGTTATCACCTGGGCAGTATGGGGGCTAGTCCGGGTACCCCGGATTGGTTTTTGCACGGTCCGTTTGCGAAAACTCATCATGTCTCTGCCGTTTTCCACTCTTGCCTTTCGTTTATCAGTTCTCTTCTTTTTGTTTGCCGGGAAAAAGAAGACAGAATGTCAGCAAGGAAAAATGTACTAAAATTGGCAGTAAAACAGCATCAGTAACCGCACTAAATACTAACTGTTTCTAACAGCTGGCCTCGCTGTAAATAACAGAGCATTAACAGTCATACCTAGCAGTTGGACTAGCGTTGCCAGACTGTCAAATTTCGATTGAATTTAATTTGTGAAGCAAAAAAACATAATAGTTGTATGCAATTTTAAATATAATTTTACTCTAAGAAATAGGAAATTAAGGAAATTATATAAAACTTATAGATACTTTTCAGCTACAGTTCTTACAGTTTTGTTCATACTGCTATGTAAGTCTGTTTTACAACCACTCATTTCTGTTATGCCAAACTGTTATTTGTAGCAGGGTACAGTATGAACTAAACTGTAATTAACACAGTTTTCTTGATAAATTAATGTCAATTTTAAATGCCAGTGGAAATTTATTGCACTGTGCAGCAGGCAGCCGGTGTTCGTGCCTCCAATTAAAAAAAATCAACCCGGAAACCATTTAGTAAGCCAAACATGCTTAAGATGATCCTGCCACGCCCAGCGTGCGTTCAGCACTTAAGTGAAAGGATAATTATGCCTTCGATGCAGCGGCTGTCGATTTAATTGCAACCTTTCGCCGTCAGTCGGTAAAAGGATCAAAAAGGCTAACAATGATAATGATGAAGGTGGGCGGTAAAGAATACAGCTAGACATGGTCAAAAGGATTGCGCGCATTTCTTGTTTAAACTGCTCCAAAGGCTAACAGTAAACTGCAGCCACAATCAGAGTGGACACTTCCTAGAAGAAACAGCAGAACACACGCAACATTGGCAAAAAAAAAAAAAATACAGAGAATAAGGATAAGAAGAAATCGAAAAAGGACACAGCAAAGGACACAGGCAGACGTCAGTCGTCGTCAAATGGCGTCGCTGTCTGCGTGGGAAAGGCAAACAGCAAAAAAAGGCAATAAATTATGGGCAGCAAGGGGCAAAACAGGACAATGCAGGACAATAATTATTAACTGCACACACACAGACAGTCAAAGAGTCAAACACCCTCACACACACACACTCGCACATACGCTTACCCGCACAGCTACTTCGAAATCAAAGCAGAATGGCAAAAACAACAAACGTTAACGAAACGTTGCCAAAGGATTGCGTAAAGCGAGTCCTGCCAGCAATTGTGTAATTTATGGCCAGTTGTGCTGACCAACTGACCAACAGCTGCCCCGCACCGCAGTTAACCGCCCGCTGTCCAGCTCGAATCCTTCTGAAATCCTTTCGCCTTCGTCTTCGGCTTCCATACTGTTTGGCAGTCCTTTAAATTACAAATTTATGCGGCATGAAAAATTGATTTGCTTATGGCTTTGGCGCAGGCGCAGCGAATGTTATATTTGGCTGGTTAATAATCACGCAGGACGAAAGGATATGCAGAGTGAAAGTGTGAGTGCGTGTGCGGCATGCCACAACAACATCTGGCGCAACAGCGGTGCAAAGAACTCGCTTGATGAATGCTAACAAGTGCGTGGACTGTGGCTCTCAAACTGCAAAGTGAGAAAGCCTTGAGAAAGTGAGTGTGGAAGGACACGTCGGGTTAAGCAAGTGCCACAGGGACGCCAAGCTAAAGAACTATGCTAACTACGAAACTGTTATCAATTGATATTGTACTATAAATCTAACTATAAGTCTTTGGCTCCAAAAGTGCCGCCAGGACTCGCGTGGACCGTGTGTGTGTGCTTGTGTAATAAATGGTTTATCCTGCTGGCAGCTGACAGGAAGTCAAACGACAAATTAACTCCACGTCGCACATTTCGATTTTATTTTTATAGTCGCTGACACTTTTTAATGAATTTTTTCTCTGAGATCCAAAAAAAAGGACCTCAATGCACTCGCCTGCAGTGTGATCCATAAAAATTTGTTGAAAGCCAGTTGGTTGCTGGTGGGAGCAGGGGGATAGGCTGGTCGGGGAAAGGTACTTAAGGTCGGGCAAAAGGGAGCATTTGAAGTGCGTTCATTTAGACAGTTTGAAGTACACGTCGATGTACTTTTGGACATACCCTGCAAAAGTTATAGCTTATTAGAGGAAAACGTTGGAAGCCTTTTAAACTAATATATGTGATGAAATGTTTACCGATATATCATACCTTGTGAAATTTGAATTTGTAATACATTTTTGAAATGGTTAAAAGAGTAGAAATATAGGAACTTGTTATGAGGACTAAGAAATAGAAATATTTACTTATCTTTCTTTACTTGTTTTCAAGAATCTTTTAAGTCCTCTTTAGCTTACGAAGACTTCAGTTCTTTGTGCTAAAACAAAATGCATTTTAGTTAATAATAAAAAAACAATTAATTATTATATTAGCTACTACTTTTTTCCTCTTACTTCCCTTCCCAATATTTACAGAGTGTTTGCAGTTCGTTCAGGTTTCAGTTAACTGCCGTTTTTCATTATTTTTTTAAGGTCGTTAAGTTTTCAATTGAGACGAACTTGTCTTGTTTTGCTCGCTTGACATTGCTTCAAGAGGAGGCTGCAGGCGCAACAAGCCGCACAGGACATGTGACATGTGTGTAGTACATACATATATCCTTACAGGTAACTTCCAAAGCATAAGCTGGCCACGCCTCCGCCTACGCCAGCAACGGCCCCCGCCAAACTCGCTCCATTTCATTTTAAGCTACTTTTTTATATATTTTTTTTTTTGGGACTTTGTGTGTGCGTGTGTGTGTGAGTGTGTGTGTGTTTTTGCTGTTGGACATTCGTTGTGTTGTATCCTGATGCTGGGGTCCTTGGTTCGTCGCTAGGATACCCTTTTGCTTTTAAGGCAGCCGCCTGTTATTTGATGCCTTGTTAACTTTCATCTGCTTCGTGGAGGCAGCCAGCGAGTGCGCGGGGTGTGGCGCCTGGAATTCGGCTTGTTTTAGCTTGAAACAGCTAGGGGGTGGAGGGGGGCATGGCCTGCTGGACGAGCAGTTTTTTGTGCTTTCAATGAATGTCCTTTCTGGCTAGGACAATGCGTGTTGCTTGCCGCTGCTCGTTTTTCTTTTAATGAAAAGAAAAGTGGGCTTTCATTTTTCATTTTTCCGCTTTTCCTTCAACATTTCTTTTTTTATATATACACGTATTTTTTTTTTTTTCTATACTATTTTTATGTTATTTTTTTTTTGGGCAGTTTTTGTTTTTGAGCTGGGATGAGTCCAGTGCGTGGTATTCGCTTTCATGTACCTTGGAGTTTATTAGCTTTAAGCTGGGGGCAATCATACTAGCTTTGAGTGGGCGTGTGGGTAACCCTGACAACCCTGCCAACCCACCTGGGCAGCCTTTTGAAAAAATTAAAAAAAAAATTAAAATTTTCTTCAGAAAAGTGATTGATCTTGGCTTAAGTTTAAGCCAACACTTTAGCTTAAAGAGTTTTCTATTTCAACTTTAAATAGAGTTTAAAATTTATAAATGTTTTTAATGATTAATTAAATATTTCCAGTCACTGTTGCTGTACCCTAGTATGAGCGCGATTTCCATATTTCACACGCTACTCACATAGCGCATCGGGTCATTAATAACTCAAAATATCCTGTAGCACTCGAGTGGAGTGTGTAAGGTGTCCAAGTGCCTGAGTATCCACTGCAGCTGCAGTCATCCTTTGACAGGATGTAGCTGTCCCAAACGACACTCTGTCTCAATCAGTGCTCGTAAATATTTTGAGTAGTCCATCAAAACGCTTGCTAGTTTTTAAATAAACAGCGAGTTTATGTATCGCGCTGAGTTCTGATTGGCTGTTGCTCGAAAGCAGACTAGAAGGGTTAATGTGGCAAGGCAGCACAACCCTTGTGGCAACACTGCGGCACAACCCTTAACTGAAGCTTGACTGCAGCTTTTCAATGGCCGCTCACCAGCTGTGAGTTGTGGTTTGAACTCGCTAGGCAGCCAAAGCATTTCAGCTTTTTTAACAGCTCTAAAGGACTCTGTTTGCTTTTTTCAACTGACTGCGTTTTCGTCCTTGTATTAAATTCAGTTTTTGCACAAATATTTTGGCTTGTTGTGGTTATATCGGTTAACCAAGTGCTGCTCAATAGCCTAAACGCTGCCGCAGTCAACTAACCCTCTCTGTGTGTCTTCCCCACCTCTCTCTTTCTCTCCTTCGCTTTCTTTTACTCCCTCTAAGCTGCTCGCTTAGGCACCTTGCAACAATGCACCCTTTCGGCTTTTTTATTTCCAGTTTTAGTAATTTTTTTTTTCATCTTTCTTTGTCGGCGGATTTGAACTAATCGCTTTGTTTTGTAGGTGCTGGCTTAGGGGCTTTAGGTCCTTTGATGTTGCAAAGGATTACGACAGAGTTCCTTTCAGTTCTCCAATGTTGTTAGATGAGTGCGGCACTGTTTTCGATTTTTTAGCAACAATGGATTTTTATTACTTCGATAGCGTAGAAGTTTTTATTTAGTTGGAAAAAGATGAAAGCAATAAATTTATTAAACCAACTCCTTTTATTTGAATTTTACAAACAATAAAGAGCCAAACTTCAGAAGAGTTTTAACTACATTTTTATAAAAACTATGCTTAAATAAAACAGATTGGTATTAAAATGTATGCCAGAAAATCTTTATGTTTTGAGATAAATACTTCTTAGATACTTTTTTGAAAACTCATTAAGAATGGTCCATTTTATACTCTCTGCAAGAGTATATTGGGATTGTGCAAAAGTAGGTAACAGGCAGAAGGAGGCGTGGTAGACCGCATAAGGTATATATATTCTTGATCAGCATCACAAGCCGAGTCGATATAGCCATGTCCGTCTGTGCGTCTGTCTGTCTGTCCGTATGAGCAAACAGATTTCAGAGATGGTAAGAGATACAAGTTCGAGCTTGGTGTCAATCGATCACATATTTAGTCACTCAATACAAAAATTTTTTTTTTTTTTCGATGACACGCCCCATTCGCCCACAATGAGCAAAACACTAGACACACCTCGGAAAAAATCGGTGTTTTCAGCGAATATCTCTGAAACTGTGGCACTTAGGAACACCAATTTGGGTACGGAAGTTCCTAACGACAGCATAAATGCAATAGCATTAAAGTTTGTCAGCTGCCACGCCCCCTTTTGCCACGATAAATAAAATTATTTAAGGAATTTGTTCTTATCGTAAAGTATTGTAATTTATAATTCTTGTGGAGAGTTTGGCCGATTTGAAAGCTGATTAATTCTGCCAGAGTTAAAATATGTTTTATAAACATACATGTATCTATGTTATCGATAATTAAATAACTTTAACATACTTTAAAATACAATTAAAAGAGCTGCTCTACTTGATAAATGGTCCTCTAATAACCAACTCCATGTCTACGAACTCCAAATAGCGCTGTCGCACATATTCTAATTTGATTTGTCTTTTTGGCAGTGCCAGCTACTCGAAAGTAATTAAAAACACTCTCACACACTCTGCACGTGTGGCGAAGGAGTCACAGGAAATCCCAGAGCGGCAGAGGGGAAAAAGTATTCCGGGAAATAGTCGGGCAAAGGATGCTAGCTCATAACAGTGACATGATATTTGTGTATTGTTTCTGTCAAGGCGTCGTCCTGTCGCTATACACACTGCCTCATCCCCCCTCTCTCTCTCTCTCACTAACTTTCTCTGTGTTTCTCTCGTTTTCTCTATATGTGGGCGTGCAATTGTCGCAGCTCATAAAAAACAATAACTAGGTAGCTGTTTTAGGCTGCGTGTTTGGATCAAAAATTTATGAGCAGAAGTGGAGTGGGAGAAGAAGACGCAGAGGGATGGGGGAGACAGTGTAACGACATCGACATGTGTCTCAATGTGTCCTTAACTCCGACTGACAGCAGCAAATATGACTGTTTGTTCTACTCCAGCGCTAAGGATTGTGGGTTGGCGGGGGCAGAGGGGAACATTGGGGAATTTGTTGCATTTTATGCCGCAGCTTAAGTTGCCATACAAATTCTCCGCAGGTTAAGCTCCAACAGCAGCAACAACAAGAGCATTTCACATAATTTGCAAGTGAATTTTTTTGTGTGGTTGCTCGAAGTAGGAAATTTTAATACAAATTAAGCAGTTTTTATGTGGAGCAGTCAGGTAAGCTCACAGCAAAGCCGTCTAATGGCCACTTAACAGAATTTATTTTTATCGCTGCAACGATAGAGACTTGTGTAGTTCTTGTAGTCCCTGTAGTGCTGTCTTTGTCTCAACACAGGATCAACTTGATATGTGTGACAGCTCAGTTTACAGCAATGTACCAAAAATCCGTGCCAATTTCATTTGTTAGCAAAACTTGTGCACTTGGCTTAGACAATCCGCTTAACCCTTAGTTGCCTGCCGCTCCATTCGTTGCTGCTGCTCAGTATCAGTGCTCTAATGTCTTCAAATCCATTCCTGGAACTAGTTTTGCATTTCAAACAACAATATGCCGCAATATTTCTCAGATCCCATACTTGTTTCTTTCCTTTCTTTTATTTTTGGGTGTAGGTGTAACGTGGGCTGCAAATTAGCCAAACTGTTTGCAAACTCTCTGGCCGCTTCGTTGGCTTAGGCCACGTTAGCCGCTCTTGCCTGTGATCTTAGCTCTCTGATCTGCTGCATTTCACCTACGGTTCATCGAGGCGTGTTCTATTAGCCGCCTAATGCCACTGTTTACCTTGCTAATCAATGCCCATGCGACGGGTTTTTCACTCTGCGCAGACTCATTAGCTGTTACCCTGTTTAAGCTCCTGGTTATATTTGCAGTAATTAGCCAGTCGGTAGAACAAAGGATTACAGATCTTTAAGACAAGCGAACTATAGTTTTTCCAGTTCTCTTTCTTGATCCAAGTATGTTGCATTTTGTCGCTTGTATTTTAACACCTACGATTTATACGCGCTTTAATGTTATCCTTAGGCATTATCCTTTTCGATGTCGCTCGGGTGACTTTTATTGCGCACATACGTTGGGAAACCCTTTTTGGATCCTTGCGGTGAACTTAGGGTCGCTTTGTAGCGAGCTAAAGAAATAAACAACAAAACCCTTGCTGCTCTACTCTCCCCTAAGGATCCCCTAGTTGCTTTGTGCCTTACTTAACCCCTAGCGTCTTCGCACCTTAGGTAACCCTATATTCTTCTCAGTTTTTTCCTTTAACCATTTTTTAATGGTGCTTCATGTCCTTTTGTTTGTGTGTGCGTCTGAGTTTGTTTGCCAGGATTTATCGCTATACGATTTTTTATGCTCAATTTTTGACTGCTTACCCCTATTTGTGAGCTCCTTTAACCTTTTAACCATTGCCAAGAATTCATTCCCATTCTTGTAGGTGTTTTGATTTATTGGCATTTTCAGTTATTGTTGGCGATTTGATAAGTTGCCAAAGGGCAAAAAGGATGTGTGCCCAGACTGGGTGTGGCACTGGCAGCTATAGATTTCTGCTCCGATTTGTATGAAGAAAAACCATTCAATATTGTTTGCAGACTTCCAGTTTCATTTTTCCCTCATTCTCCATGGTCAGTTCAATGTTCTCAGAAAACGGGGAACACAATTGAAAGCAATAATTAAGACAGAAATTTAGCTAGGTGCATATAATGTGGAATTCATGTTTACATTATGTTATATAAGAATAACTGAGGCAGAAAAACTTATAATACTCGAATTTTCTTAAAACATAACTAACTTGAGTGCGGACTTGCTAAAAATATATTAAAATATTTTATCCTTTCTTTCTTATATTAAATTCGCTTTAAGCAAAATGTTTTATATGTTGTCTTAAAGTAAAACATTGCTTGTATTTGTACTTTCAATTACTTTCACTCTGCAGTGCAAATACCCAAAAGTAAATAAATATATCGCATGTTACCTGATACCCTGTACTCATTTATATTGTCTAGCATCCGTTCTGCATACACCACACACAATGAGCGGCAGCTGTTGTTATTCCTGGAGAAAGAACTCGTTGTGATGCTCGATGCTTGAAATTCTATTGCAATTTCGATGCAATCATTTCGATCCTTGGCATGCTTAGAATCCTGGGCAATCCTTAATCAAATATTGTCCCTTTTTCTGCTGCTCTCGGGCCTCAAGGTGTGCCCAAAAGATTATGCATGTTGGCGCGCGACGAGATCTCTTTCCCTACCTCACTCTAGCTTTCTCTTTCGTAGCTACTGTAGATCTCGTAAGATACACACGCAGTTGACAGAATGCATAAACAATGATTATGCAAGATGTTCCCGGCCATATGCTGTTCAAAAAGGGCCAGACAATAGTCTGGTCAAGTGCTGACCACAACAATTGTGGCAAATCCATCTCCGATATCGATGGCACAACAGCTCAAACGACGCCATTTTGTACACAGTATCTTAGTATCTCACTCATATGCTAATCAGTCTGTGTGTGTGTGTGTGTGTCTTTTTCCCCCTATTGGCAGCACAGGGCAACAAATAAAAGGGGTGGCAACGCACGCAGACGACGCCATCTTTGACTTTTTGTCTACGCACTCACAAGCAACCCAGAACAACCCATCCACCCACCCCTTCCCTCACTCCGCTGCCACATGTAGCTTCAGCTCTGTATCTTTGAGATGTGTGTGCTTTGTATCTCGTTTTGTGTCTTTGCCTTTCTTTTTTTTAACCAAGTGCGGAATTTTTTGACATTTTCATTTTTTATGTGCGTGGAGTCTGTGTGCGTGTATGTGTGTGTGTTTGTGGCAGGCACGTATGTGGAAAAGAGACTTTCGTACTGTCAGACAGTCGAACTGTTGGGACTTTCCCCCACAGAAAAAACATTTGCTTCTTTTTTTGGGGTTGCATGTCTGTCGTTTGGCTGCTGTGTGTTGTTTTTTAATATCTAGATGACTTGACTGAGTTATTTTTGGCCCACAGCCAACGTGGGGTTGTCTTATGCGCAGGGTGTAGCCAGTTGGAATCAAAAGTTTTCCAACTTCCCTACAATTTGTTATCTTTATGTGAAACAAACAAAATTTGCTATGGAATCCTTTTCAGACTTATACACTAATTATAAGTATTTAGTGTTTGACCAGTAAAATGTCAAACTTTTAATTTGATTAAATAAAAAGAAATATAAATAAAATGTTTTAAAACACTTCTTGGCTACATAAATTTCTCTCAGTGTTCAATATGCTACACATCACTGGCAGTGAACCGAAATTATGACAGACATTTTGTTTGTATGCACGCCCACATGAGCGAAGCACTTCCCTAATACTTTTTATAGGCCTCACATTACGATAAGAAACTCTTTCGCCATCGAGCAGCTATACGTAGATGGTATAATATTAATACAAAATGGGGTAAAGTGGGCGACCAGTAAAATTATAGAAGACGCAAACGGAAGCTGCTTCAAGCTTCAAGTGAGAGAAAGATTGAGGAGGAGCAGAAGTAGGAGGCGGAGGAGCTGGAGAGGCGGAGGCAGCTGTCGGACGTATTTCTGGGTTAAAATTTATGCGCAACGCATGCAGATGAGGGTCGTCGCTGGGCTGCGTGATGTTGTGAGTTGTTTCTACTTACGAGTAGTGCTCATGTGGCACGTGTGCCTAGAAGAAGCTGTTTCCGCTTTAACTTTAAGTTCCCATTTTTTGTCGAGGGCTTTTCCAATGAAAACAACATTTAGAGCGTTGAAATGTGTTAAATTTAATTCGATAATATCTAATATATTTTCCAGCTGTTACATTGAAACCCTTCCCCTGTATTCCGCCCCTGAAATTATAGCGCGTCAACAAAGCCATTAGAATTATACCTATATTTCTTGATAGCTCAAAAATTTCACCCGTACACGATTAGACAAATTTCTACACCTTAATTGCTTAGGAAACAATCAAAAATATGGCGCATTGTAGGCGTCATATGCTGGTCTCTCACGCTACACGCCAGGCTTTCAAGGGTTAAGGGTTAACAGCTCAAGTGGTCAGTTTTAACCCTTAAGCGCATGTGTGGGCAGTGGGTAGGAGAGGAGCGGGAGAAGGGCGCCAACTGTTCAGGCTTGTAATTTGAATTTAATAGGAACAGGCATATTGTTTGTTTGTCTAACGAAAAACCAACGGAAGTCCACAATTTGCCCATTAACCCATTAAACATTTAACCCTGGCTCAAGGGTTAAATTTCCCAAAACAAAAATTAGAACTGTTAACGGACATGTATCTTCTTCCTTATTGTTGGTTGTCATGTGATCTCTGGTATCAAATGAGCAGTGAAGAGTCGTATCTAAAGGGGTTTTCAAAGGGTTTCAAATTACAAGAGTAGGGCAATTATAGGGTTAACCCCTTCAAAGAAAAGCAGTCACAGTTTAAACTTAAAACTTTGTAGTAGGCACATTTTATCGTGTTAAAATTGATTGCTATTTGGGCTGTTGGTTGTAGTAATACTGTAATAAACCATAACCGATCCAGGAAACTATGCAGACAGCCATAAAAGCTCATCAGTTTGCATGTCGTGACACCATATTTTCTGTACTCTGTTTTGGCTAAAATCAAAAAGTCATGAGTCAATAGCGAACCCTTTCCGCCTGTCAAATGGCAATAAGACAGTGGAATAGACGTACGGACGGCGGGACAGACGGACTGGCAATCAAAGAACATGGCGTTGCGAACAATTTAAATAAAACGAGGCATCAAAACACGCCACCTGGCGACGACTGATGTGCATTTTTGATTAATAAAACGATGCCGACGACAATGACGACCCGTTAAATGCCTTCGCGTGACAAACGCAAACTGTCAGCTACACCATCAGCCCGCACTACCCGTCGTCCAACGCCCACCCTGCTCCTACCCCCTACCCCCCACCCCCATGACCTTTGACTGAGTAGATTTGAACGGAACCAATACATTTGTTAGCGCTGCCGCTTTGGAACATGCCCATAAATCAAGCGTTACGTTAAGTTGATGATTTCGCGTTATAAACAGGCCCAAGTTTTCCTTTTTTTTTCACTTTTTTATGCCCAGCCCACTTGGCCTAGAGGAAAGTTTCTTTTTGTTTATATAATGGGGGAGTAAGCTTAATAGTGTCCACAAAACTCACACCACATCGACTACTACTCATGTGTGTATATTAACGCTTTTTCCAACTGCTCTTTGGTTCCTTAAAAAAAAAATACAAACTACACAACTGTAGTACCAAAAAATGTTGGGATACTTTTTGGCCATTAATCAAACTATCTCACGGGAGCGACATCATCAACGAGCGGGTGTGTGTGTGTGTGTGTGCCAATCTGTATCTGTATCTCTTAGTTGCAGATATTTACTTGACTTTTGATAAGCAAGCAGCAAAAAGCAAAATAAAGAAGTCATGGCCATTCGTTTTTTAGCATATGCTCCCAGAAGTAAATTAAGTTGGCCAACACAGACAGAAAAAACACAGCAAAAAGGCAGCTATACCTAACAAGTCAAAATTTAAATACACTATAAAATTGGTGAATAAAAATAAAACTTTCTTTTATGTGCAAGTGAGCAGACTGCTCAGTAAAAGCTACACCGGTTTGTATAACAAATCAAGCATACCCGCTGTTAGGGTATTAAAAAGCAGCACAAACAAATTGAGATACTCACCGCACTCACATGTCGTGGCTAACGAGAGGCGTGTATTTTGGGTATTGAAGACACCATCGGCTTCTTTGGGTTAGGACTTTTGCACTGCTCTCTTTTTTATTTTCCATGTTGACAGTTTGATTAGAATTTGGCTCCAGAGCGGAGGAGGTTTTGAGCAGCATAGTTGTGATTGTGGCAGACTTCTGGGTGATTGCCACAAAATACTCCAGGGAAAGTTGATTAGAAATGTTTGCTAATACACTTGAAAGTTAGCACTTATTATACACAGAAATATTTAAAATATGGCGTTAAACAAAACATCGTACTAAATTTACAATAAATTATACTTTCTAAATTACATTTATTTATATGTATACTACATATTCTGTAATTAAATTATAAATGTATTTTATTCTTCAGTTTTTTGGAATAGTATTGTGTCCATACATTAAAAAAGATTTACTTAAATACAAATTAAATTCATTAACAAAGTAGCCATTCATAAAACATTTTATAAATTTAGCATGACAATTGAAACATTACAACTATTGTGATATTAACTTATATTTTTGGAACCACTAACGCTATAAAGCTGCAGATATTAACTGCTCAGCAGCTCGCACAATTGCCAAATGTCTAGAAAATTGAGCAATTGTGGAATGGCCAAAACAAACGCAAGGGCCAGAACGCGATGAAACCGTATTGATAAGACGATTGACGAAGACTAAAAAACGCTGAGGGTAAAAGGACATATTAGAGGGTATTCTGGTGCGGGGCGTGTGGGCAAATAAAAAATCACATTAGAAACACACGTTGCCGTCAACACACACACACACACCCAACAAAGTCTATTGCTTCGGTAGTGTAATAAATGATCTATGTAATAGACTTATGTAGAGATGTGTGTGCCAGAGAAGATGTTGGCGTTAAAGTTAGTCCATAATGCTTTTATCTGCGACAGGACGACCAAAGTGACCCAAGCTCTGAGAGTCCAGCCTCCCGCGAGGTGTGGCCTTTTTTTCTTTCCTTTCTTTTTTTAGGCAAATTTCGATTGTGTGCATTAGATTAGGGACATGTGTGTGAGTGGGTGCGTGTGTGGACAACATTATAAGGGTGTAAATAAAAATATTAACACTAAACCCACAGAAGCACACACCCCAATCAAAGAAAAGCCAAAGAACGACACACTCAACCACAGCCATTTGCCGCCTCATGTCATTTGGGAGCACATGCATTAGCATCTTATTCTTATTGTTCTGGATTCGATTCGATTTGTTGTTTTTTTCTTTTTTCCTTTTTTTTTGGGGGGGTTTTTTCTCTGCTTGTTTTAGCATACAACATGAGTAGCAAAGACTTAACTTGGCGTCGAAGCTGTTGCCATTTAAATTGAGTAATCACTTGGGGCAAAAGTTTTGCTCTTTCTGCTGACTTGGCCGTGCGATGCAAATGAATGATTGGATTGAGCAGCAAAACTCAATGGAGTTCAGTCTGGCTATGTGGAGACAGTTTCAATGTGAATGATAAGCTATGTAGACAACGAATTATATAGTTACATAGGCAGTAGGTGCGTTTACAGTTGAAGTAAAGATCATCATCAAAAACAGATAGCTGAATCTGAAAGTTGTTTTAGTTTAACAAAAATATGGCAGTGTTTAGTCAATTAAATACTTACGTTTTGATTAAAACTGGGATTTTTCACTGGGTTTACTGACAGTCTAAAAGGAGTATTCACTTAAGTAAATGCAGAAAAGTCTGATTAAATCAATACTTACAAACATTTAATTCGAGAGAAGTTCTCGAACAGCAAAGGAGTAAGCCACTTAGAACTGCAAATCATAGGCGTCCCAACTGCCCTGATATGAATCCCATTAGTGCCAAATCGCGCAACTCCAGCGTGACACGGCCCCGATGCAGGGTCAGCAGATAGGCATCCTCGAAGCGTTGTGTCATGTACAGTTCTGTTGCAGTTTGTATAGCTTCCAGAGCATCCAAAGTTATGCGCAGATTGTTTCCGTGCTTCTGCATTAGTTCGCGGACAACACGTCCAAAGGGTAGACGTGGTATCATGAAGTTGGTACTCATTTGCAGTCTTCGTATATCATTCGCTAGTTTTTCGAGGCGACTTAGTGGAGCCAGTTGCTTGCGGGTTCTTGAACGTGTGTTAGCGGTTGGTCTGCTGGTCCCTGGTGCAGCATCAGGTTCCTGATCTATTTGATTCGCTGGGCTTGACGACAGCAGCTCTGGATCACGTGTTGTTGAAGTGCGTCGTCGTGTATCATTGATATCTGCTGCGTTGAAGTCCTCGGTCAGTTCGGAAGCTCCGGAATCATCCAAATCCGATTGGTGTGGTGTACTCATCACAATATTTACTTCAATTCAAACTATAAAATAATTAAATGATTTTACAATTGTACACGATCAGCTTCTAAAGAACAGTGTTGTAAAATGTCTCAAAGATGGAGAATAAGAAGTTCACATTGCGAACTAAAGCGTTCAGTTGAACATGGTTCATTGGAATCGTTAGTTTTGCACGCTGCCAGCGACAGACCGTCTACCGCGTGTGAAAGTTTTCTTTTAGTGATTAACATAATATTTATGTGAAACTCAATTAAAGTGTCTACTCAATTGTCATCGGGTGCATTGGAGCTGTAGGAGTTACTATAGGTAAGTCTTACTGAAAGAAAGCAACAAATCGCGAAAATTTTAAGCACAGCCCATGCTTGATTCACACATGCATACATACATATGCACATGTATGTATGTACATACATTCCCAAATACCTACACACTACCTGCTGTTAAGACGCACGCATAGCGAGCTGCATTTTGAATAAGAGACAAAAAATCTCTCACTGGCTGCGCTCTTTGCGTAAACCGCAACTTTTGTTGTTCACCTCTTTCTCACCATCTCAACCAGTAGAGTGCAATTGTATGCGTGTGGTCACACACATGTACGTGTCACTGCTCTGTATTACGAATGCATGCGAGAGCGAGACTGCTGCTTTAGCTCGCTTTGTATTTGTAACTGCTCCCAAATAGGGCAACAGTGTGTGTGGCTGTGTTTGTGCAAGTTCACTTTTGCATATTTCCTTTTCTTATCTTCGTTCTTTGCCAAAGTGCACGAGATCGGCCTTAGCAATTATAACGGGTTTATTTTTTCTGTTGTCTGCGAGTATGCACTTGAAAAAATCTCCTACACTTTAAATACTTCGATTAATTTAACCATGAAAATCATAAAAATCTTTAAATGAAATCACATTTTTTGCTAAAAAAAATAATAAACATAAAATATATAAAAATAATTACCAATACCAAAAAACAATTTGGGTGTTCCGCAGTACCTGTTTTCTTAATTCTCCTGGAAGTAGAGGGCAACTGGAATTGCTGTCTAATCCCCCAGTGTACTCAAAATCAAAATCAAGTGCATTACTGGTCGAAATTGAATCCTTCTGTTTTGAGAACCCATTTCATGTTGTTTCTAGACAGTCCATCTACCCATCCAATTCCCAATTACATTCCTGTCTACTACGAGGCATGAGCTGGTGAAAATTTTCAACGCACGAATGACTTTACTAAAAAGGATTAAAGCCAGCAAATTAACTGGGCCGAACACTCATAATTGCACCTGAGTCCTGCCTTTGAGTGCTGTTTTTTTAAGCCACCCACACAGACGGGACCTTCTGCATTCCTTTGGGTTAAGTAAACAGTTTAACGGTGCTAGATTTCTGAGCAGTTTGCTTACTTGCAAAATTTACAAAATTAGAGAGGGACGAAGGGACCGACAAACTCTGCGTCTTGGGACCAACATTGTTTGTTCTAATTAAAAGGAGCAGGCGTGGAAAATGCAACGTCATGCGAAATGGACGACGTCTACAGCTCAACATGCCTATATAGAGTTATTGTTCCAACTAGGTAGTCGATTTCATATCTATACAATTTTATATACATTTTTTTTGCATAATGCATATCGGTGTCTTTATGCAAAAATATTTGCCCATTGTGCGCTTGTCAGCAAGGATAAGGGGAGGGCAAGCAGGGAGGAAGAATTCGCAACGTCTTTGAACCAGAGGCTCAAACCCGTGACCACCGAGAATAGTCTATGGTCCATTGCTTTGCATATGATTTGGCAATGTCCGATCTCCTGCGGCGTGTGAATATCTCCCTCTTCTATCCCGTCCTCTACCCGGGGAGTCGTTTCTTTATTTCTTTTTTCACGCACTACTTTAAATGAGACTTTTTAATTTTTTGCAATCTACAAGAATGTTTTTTAAATGTCCAGCGTTGACGGCAAGGTCAAGTGGGTGAAATGTGAGAAAAACTTGGGATCTTTTTTTACTGTTTTGCATAGGTAGGCAAAATATTTTGAAGTTTTCCGAGTGATTATTTTAAATATGTTGCGCAGGACCTTTGGGGTCAACAGCTTAAGTGGCACAAAGTTAATGAAAAAAACAATTTACCGTATGATGTGGTTCTTGGAAAATGTGGATTGAAGTCTTATCTAGTTTGCAAATCAATTATAATCGAGAAGAAATCTATTGGATGTTTGAAAATAATCTGAAGTTTGAATGCTTTAAAATTATGATATATTCGATTCGGTTTTGAAATAGTTTTTTAAGATGTTATAAGATTGTGGGAACTAATTTCGAAGTAAGACAGAAAGACTTTTATGCTCTTCATATAGTTCATTTCTTTAGATACTTTTCATTTAAGATCTGTTCTATGTTTTTACAAACTATCCTTATTTCTATTCTATTTTTAATTTAAAAGATTATAGGAATTGAAGTACAGTTGATCATTTAGCCTAACAGTTATTCATATAGAAGCTGCTACTGTTATTGAGTTAGTTTATTTTATGTTTTCTTATTTAATATAAATTTATTTAGTTTATTCATAAATCTAAATAAGCATTATCCTTGCAGAGTTTTCTGTACCAAATTTCATTTAATTTTGGTTAAAATATTTCTGCAAAAGATTCTTCATATGCATTTTGCATAATTTTGCATTTGATGACCAACGTTTTGTGCACTCCCCTTTGCCGTCCCCTTTCGGGGAATTTGCTTTTCTGCAACCCTCTTTTGTTGCCTTTCGGTGCTTGGCTGCTTGCCAGATTGCCATAAATAACAGACAGCGGCCTGGAGTGGGGGGATCGCCCCTTTTATTTTGCATTTTGCACATTTTTGGCATGGAAATGGGAAATGTATGTGGAAATGTAAATGGAAGTGGAAGTGGAAGGAAAAAAAAAACATGCAAATGGCGCGCGAAAACTGCACACAAAGGCAAAACGGTAGTCGGAAAGCATTGTTTGGCTAAAGCGCCAGGCACAGCACACTCGCACACACACACACACATATGCATGCTGATACAAAAAGGATATGCAAGGATATGCATGCTGCATGCATGCAATCAGTCACAAAAATGCCGGCTTTTGTTTGCGGCCTGAATGAAGTCCAAGGGAGAAAATCATCATCATCATCACCGTCAACGGGAAACGGGAATGGGAAAAGGAACAGGGGCAGCTTGGGCTTGGGGTCATCGTGAGGTCAGCAACGGGATTTTCATGCCATTGTTGACAAGGGATGCAACACACACACACACACATACACACAAGCATTTACAATTTTTGCCTGTTTTTCACTATTTTTTGTAGCTTATTTTTTCACAATTTTGTTGCTGTTGAAATTTTTGTATTGGATTCAGTTCCTTTTTTTGTATTTTAAATTTTTTATCTGTTTTCATGCAAAGAAGATTTTTGAGAGATGAGGTTAAGGATGCTGCCTGCCAGGCACGCGACTTAACGCGTTGCATAAGAAATAGGGAGCAAGGGGCAAGATGCTAGCCTTGCCACGCGTTGCAACCATTTTTTTGTGGGCCCACATGACACGCCCTTAAACACTGCGTGTGTGTGTGTGTGTGTGTTTTGTGTGTTTTTAGGTATTTTGTTTTAATCGGATCTGCATATGTTCGGTAAATTGATATGGCACGTCCTGGCCTGAACTATCACATATGCGAGCATAATTTTCTTATGGCGAACACACGCCATTTTCAGCATTTAACCCCACAGTGCGAGGGCTGCAGCGTAAACGGGGTGGGTGTGTGGCAAAGGGGTGGCATATTATGCATATACGCAAGGGTTGCTTTTCACATACATCCTATTTCACACTATGTACTTCGTATATACTGTATATACGGTTTGTCATGCATATCAAACTGTTGGCCACGTTGAGGGGTCTCGCTTTTTGGCAGCCATTGTCAGCGTGCTCATCCTGGCCGTCGTCATCAGGTCATGGCACATTAATTGCACTTTTATGCTGTAATTTTTTATTGATTTCTACTCTATAGATTGCAACTAATGACTCCCTTTTGCATAATTTAAGCATAAGCATAAAGCTAAAGGCGGAATAATGGGGAAAAACTTCATTTGTCATTTGAATTTGACACTTAGCATTACGTTTGAACCATTATGCTATACTTTTTTACATATATACTATTATTTAATATATAATTTCTTTAGAACTTAATCGTTTCCCTGATTCAATCATATTTTTACCCCATACGTACTTCATATTCAAAATCTGTCATATCAAATCAACCCAATGCTATTCTCTTGACATTTTCCCACAGAACGTTGCGTGATGCGACGCATTTCTTATAACAATCAGCTGTACTCCTGTAATCGCTATCCTTATTTCCCTATTTCTATTCCCCCCGTATGTACTGCTGCAACAACTTTGTCAATGTCCTTGCTATACAAAGAACTTAGAGTTTCGGGGATTTCTTTTATTTCGTAAGATTTCTAACGGTCATTTGACCAGACAATTCCTTGGCCCGAGTTCTATGCAAAGTAAATTTAACTGTCACTCACAAGGGGTTGCTTCTTTTCCTGTTTCCAGTTTGAGAATCAACACCATTATCATCATCATCGTCATCGCCATCATCACGTAGAACATCGTTCATTATCCATTCAAAAAGTTTTGCTTTTGTTGGGTAATTTCAATAAAATTCTATGGGAGGTTTGTGATTGCGAATGTGAGTTTGAATCAAATACAGAAAGTATATTTAAACTTTTAAGACCTCTAACTGTTCGTCTCAATAGCCAAACAATTAGTCTTAATACAACTGATCGCACATAAAAGGTGACCATAAAAATCCATCAATATTTCATACATCATAAAATAAAGAAAGATAAAAAAAAGGGAGACAAGATAATAAAATTGCTAAAAATATCAAAACAAAATAAAAAACGAACAATCTTCAGAAGAGCAAAGATAGAGAGACAGAAAAGAGAGAGAGAGAGAGAGAGAGACTCAAAGCACGCGACTAAAGTGAGCGAAGCGGACGAAGCTGCTGGTGATAATGCGACTGAAAGAGATGAGAGTACCCCTCAAAAAAGATGCTGCAATCGAGACACGCTAGGAAAGCCTATAAAAAATCCTATTAAAAAGACGCACACACAAAAATACAAAATACAAACAAGCAAACAACCAACAGGCGGATCGATGGCGCGGCACAAGCGCATTAAAAGGAGATTTACCTATAAAAAAAGGTAGACAACGGGCAGATGAGATGCGAGACGGGAGACGGTTGCAGGAAGCTGGCCAAAATGATAGGGAAAGCAACAAGGAGACAAGGACAACGATGACATGAATCGTCGTAAACGTCTGCCAGGCACGAGAGTTGCATCTTTTTAGTGAGGGGGGCATAAAAAATAAACTCCGAGGGTAGACACAGCATCAGCACGCGACTCGGAGCCTATGTCCTCACTGTCTCCGTCTCTGGCTCCTTGAGACTCATTTACTTGCATACCTGGGCAAACGATGCTCGCTGCACTTTGAGCGCGCGTCAGTTTTTTTTTTATTCCTTCTTTTCATTGGATTTTTTTAGGAAGCAGCTGCCAAGCAACTCCCAGTGGCAGCATCTTTGAGAGAAAGAGGGACAGAGGCGACATTTTGAAGTGTTCATTAGTCGCACATTTACATATCCAAATTGTTAGGGAACGCGACGCGTGTCTTGTGGCTTTTAATTGCTGTCAGTTTGGTATTGAGGGGCAGGATGCGGCAGAGGGCGGCAGTTGGACTGGGGGAATTAATGTGTTGCACACTTCGTTTGACATTCGAGTGCAACCGCCACCACCACAACAACAATAACCACAACCCCAAATACAAACTGCCAGCTCCAATATTTCCCTCTTTCTCCCCTCCAAGTGCCACCTATTTTATTTTTTTTGCTTTCTTGTTTGATTTGTCATTTGATCGCGTAGACAGTTGTTGGCTACGCGATTAAAAAATTAAGTTTTTTTCCCCTCTCGGCACACACTTTCTTTCACTTTCCCCCCACAAAGTGTTGTCATTGTTTTTCATAGAGTTCGCTGACTTCTTGCCACAATACGCAGCCTGTGGCTTGATGACTGTGGCCACGTGCCACACTTGGAGTCTTGTGGGTGTAGTGTATTGCAGAGTAGTGTAGTATAGTGTTGATGTTGACTAATGTTGGCATTTTAGTTTAGCTGTGCTAACTTAGCTGACAGTCGGCTGTTTTGAACTTTTTAAAGCGACAGGGCTAAAAGTCAATTATTTAAATGATGATTAAACATGCGTATGGTAATTTAAACATAGTAATTATGTAGCAATGGGATTTTTATATAAATAAAATATTCAAGCAGGACTTTAAACTATTTTAAGAACTAATTTAAAAATTTGCATATTTTAATTATCGACGATTAAGCTGCCATTCTACTTTAAATCGTTTTTATTTAGTTATATATCTAGCCTATAGATACTGCTCCCTAAGCAATTCTTAGTAACGCCTGCTGAGCACTCAACTATTTGCCTATTCTTCAGCTAAACTCTCACTTTTTCGTTACCATTCTAAATGGTAACTCTTAACAACTTTTCACTCGACTTCGTTGACGAATTGTGCCAACACACGCTAGGACAGCCCTCGTCTGAAATTCGGGTACAGGAATCGAAAACGAACTCAAAACAGAAATTGGAATTTGGAATCGGAATCGTTATCGTAGTGGCATTGCCATGGTTCTCTGCTGTGTAGGGTCAGTAGCTCTCTGCTCCTGGGGTGTACTCTCAGCGTTTTTCTATAGTTTCTACAAAAAATAAAAATAAAGGCGAAAATGTTTGAATGCAGCGCACACACAAAAACATTTTTAAAAATTTTTGTTGCCATTGTTGCGTCAGCAAGAGGTCCTTTGTATGTTATCCTTTGTACAGCCAGTTGGTATCCCTCTCTCTGCCTCTCTTCCTCTCTGTGTGTGCGTGTGTGTGTGAGCACGAGGCCAAAGGTTATCTAGGCGACACATAACGGCAAGAAGCTGCCACAAAGCCGCACAGCTGCCGCCCTTTTTTTTTGCTGCTTGTTTGAATTCTGACTGGCGCGCATTTGCCAGCACTACAGAATTTTGGGTACTCCCCACACTTAGAGGCTCCCCTAGAAACTGGCTGAAAGTGCCGCGTAATCAGTTGGCCAAAAAGTAGAAAAAAAAGCGAAAATCATGCAATTGTTTGTTAAGTTACGCAATGAAATTTGCCTGCAACGTTGTTGGCCTTGCTCATTAAAACTGTCAGTCCATCAAATGGGAAACCGATTTGGCCGTACCCGGCCGTGTCCGAGTGCGTGCTCGTATTCGTGTTTCATCCTTTTTTGGCACAGAACGTTGGCTGTCCATTTTTGGCGGCATTTTTGTAGGTCACTCGCTGACCTACACACTGACCAGCTGTTGTTGTGTGCCATTTCCTTTCGGGGGTTGCTCAAAGGATACGCTGGTCATGCGAAAAAGGTACAACTATCGTCCTATTTGTCTGTCTGACAGTCTGTCTGATTGTCTGTCTGTGGGCGAACGCATTTTCAAGTCATCTAATTGCGTCTGCTGGTCAAGGGGTTGCTCAAGGCGCCCCTTTCACATACATATATATCTATGCCGTATATAGTACTCAACTGTATACATTATATAAACGTGGTGTTACATAACAACCACCCGCTCAATAAAACCCTCCCTAGCAGCAACAGCACCCGCAAGTTTCATTTGCCATCAAAAATTAACGCATTTTCTCGGTGAAAATCAATGAAAAAATCCTTTCGCTGCGCGCGTGCCCAGTTATCCTTGCCACACAGACAACTCAACCCTACAATCATCATCCACGAGCACGAGCTGACAGCCCAAAATAAAATCCCTGATCCTTTTGTGCGGCTGTCGTTGCCTAAGTTTTTTACTATTTTTTGTATCAATTTGCAATTTTTTTCACCCATTTTCAAGTTGATTTCCGTGGGTTGCTGTTGTTGTTGTTGTCGTTGCTTCACTGTACTCTGATTAAGCCCCTCGCTATAATGAAGGGGCGCGGTCGGGCGGCTCAGCTGTGATTTGAACTACTTTACCAAGCGTGACATGAAATGCGATTTTTTTTACAATTTTGTTTTTTTCTTTATTTTTGGCAAATTTTCGGATTTTGTACAAATTTTTTTTAACGATTTTGTTCGCAACTGTTGTGCAGTGAAAAGGGTGCTCGCGCGTGTCCTTTATGTGTCACACTTGATTATTGGAACACCCCTAACAATCACGAAAGGTGTTTGCCAACGGGTTTAAAATTTCAATAGGGTGGTTTTTATTTTTTAGTCAGCACTGTTTGGAACTCTTAACACTTTTAAAACTGAAGGGAATTTAAGGGAAAAATTACAAAAATGCATGCTGTTTTAAGCGCAATTTTTTTTCCAGTTCAATGTGAAGTTTTATAGACTGGAATTTCGATTAGTCCAAAAAGATCAATATGATCTCTATTATTTATAGCTTTTTTCTGTTAATATACATTTTTAGACATTTTTAACAGTCATAAGATATGCTTTATTGTACAAATAAGTAGTCTATGGGCAGTTTGTTTAAGGGGAGTAGCTGCAAAAACTTGTCAACGTCTACGAAGGATAACAATGCTTTGCTCAAGTCCAAGCCGATGCCGAAGGATGCGCAGTGGAGCGAAATAAAATTAATTTACAAGCGAAGAAAAGTGAAGAAAAAATTAACAAAAATAAGCAGCAGAAAGCAAAACACTTTTTCATTTACCCGAGCCCCACTTGAGCACTTTACCCGGCCGTCGGCAGTACGAGTGGCGCCTCCACCTACCTGCCCCGCCCCTTTTAGCCACAAATCTGCTGGACAGCCCGTTTGCTGCTCCCCCCCGTTTGTAAAAAATTAGATTCATTTGTGCGCGCTTGCTTTATTATTTAAATTCTTGCGTTATTTTTCTAAATTTTCGTCTTGCCGCTCGTTTGTCTGTCTTCTTCTTGCTGCTGCTGTTGTTGTTGTTGCTGTTGTTCTACGAGCAAAAAAAAAAAAAAAGTGGCGGAATTTTTAATGGAAAATGCCGCCAAAGTAGACAAGAAATGTTTAAGCAAACAAAGACTTGGAACTGCGAGGCTGTTTAAGCTGCTTTCAACTCGAAGGACACACGCTGAAAGGATGTGCCGGACGCAGCCGCGTAAATTGAAAGCCAAGCGGCAATGTTGCTATCTGCCACTCGCTTCTGTCCGAGTGCGAGTCCCGGCCGGTGTCGTTGCCGTTGCCGTACCCGGATTCCCCACTCCCCTCCGTCGGCTGGAGCTGGGGCACATGACATGAATGCCCGGCGGCTCATTTCAAGTGAAAAATGAGCAAAAAATGAAATGAAACAATGGACAAACATTGGTGGGACAGAGATAGCGTTGGAGTTGCAGATAGAGATGCAAATAGAGATAGAGGGACGCCAACACGTTAAGATCCAGCGAGAAAGAAAATCGTGGCCAATTTTAATTTTTCTTTCTCGCTGCTTACATTTCTAATGGGCATTTTTCGGTGGGTTAATGTGCTGTTAGGGTAAAAGTGAAAAAAATACCAAGAAGAAGAAGCACTACAGTGGGGTTGGTCTAGCATTTGCACGGCAACCCCACTGTACCCCGCTTTTCGCTTGCTCCACTGATGAATAATGACAACGCGCAAAAAGTGAACTTTCATGCTGGCCCTAGTGTTTGGGTCCTGCTGGGTGTTTCAGTGGTTTGCTGTGCTCCTTTGTGCTGTGCGGAGCGGTGCGGTGCGGTGCGGTGGTGCGAACGTTCATCTTTGTCGGTCCGGGCGTACTTAAAAATGCGCAAATACGACGCCTTTGCTTACACTCTGTGCTCTAGATTTACATAGCAGATTAATGCTTGCCAGGGTTGCCAAGGCGCTCTCATATTAAATGGACAATGGCGAAGCAAAAAGCGAGGTGATTAAAGTGCGTGCCAGCTTTAAAAAACAGGCATAAAATTAGCAAATTTAAATTATCGATAAATATCGATAACTTTCGATTTTAGTAGGTCTGGATTATTTAGATTTGTTTGTGCATAATTCTATATGTAAGCATAAAATCTGTATGCTTCGGTTCTAAAATATAACTTCCCACACTGTGAGAAATTTGTCAGGCTTTCTATCGGGCATCCTCCATCTTCCTCCTCCAGCACCCTTCGCCACCATCGTGTCCTTGGGCAAACTGCTAATGAAAAAGCTTTGAGAGCGGAGAAACGCACTCAAAAATTAAATTAAATAAAGGCTTTTGTGCGCAGGCAGCGAGGCGCACTTGAGGCAAAATGCCACGCCCACGTAGCGTGAATTGTCCACGCCTAAATCTAAGCACGAGCTGTGCACGAGTTTTTGCAAAAGTTTGCTTTGCATTTCGCCCCAAACCCCTACCCACCCCAACTCCCAAAGAAAACAAAAGAAATGCGAAGGACACGGGACAGAAGACAACCTTATCGGAGCAGCAGCTCCAACAAAGCCAGTTGCCAAGGACAATGGCAAAGACGCGAGACACAGGACAACTGGACAACTGCTAACATATAATTTTAAGTTTTTCTTCCTTTTTTTACTTTTCTATTTTTGTGCCTCTCGTTCTTTGCATATTTTGCTTTTAATTTCCAAAGCGCAAATTACGCTCGTGTGCCTTAAATATTAAAAAGAAAAGTGGAGCCTGCTGAAAATGAGAGAAAAGCGAAAAAAGAAAAGCATTCGAAAAGTTGTCATCTTGTGCTGGGCTGCTTGCTTTTCATTTTATTTATTTATTTCTTTCTCTTCTTTTTGGTTTTTCTGGTTATCCTTTTGGCCATTTTTGCATGGCCAATGACGTGCCAGAACATTATCTGTGCGCCGTGTCCTTTCATTCGTTGCGGCCATTATCGCGCTGCCATCGCCTTGTTTATTCAGTGGCATTCGCTTGGCTACGTTTTTAATTAGCCGCCAAGCATTTTGGCTATGCACTTTAGTCGAAGGATACCACGAAATTGGCAGCAGTTTTGTGACGCTATATGTCAAACTTCAGTACATTGATCAGTGAAGGGGTAAGACAGTAATTCATTAGGACTAAACTGTTAAAGACGTTACGAATGCCCAATCAGGGCCAGCTGCTAGACAGGCTTTAAAATAGTAAGGCTGTAAGGCTATTTTAGTTTTAAAATAGATCCGACTCCTTAGAGTCTTGGGTTCAAATCAGCTTAAATCTAGAGTAATTGTAGAGCTCTATATAGTAGTACTAAAAACTTATTTTGAAAGAGTTTATATTATTTATAGTTATATGTTTATAGAGTATTGATTGCTTCACAACTTCCACTGTTATTTCCAACTTATATCTATGTATTTCGGTATTTCAGTATTCTTTTGTGAGTAAGATAATAATAACGGTCTTGAGTATGGGCATTTAACGCAAGTGTCCTTTGTCCTGTCATTTGCATGGCAAACACTGTTGTCCTGCTGCTGATGTTCATCGTTTTGCTGTCATCGTTTGTCTTAGTTTTTAATTATCACACAGCAGAGGAAAATAAGAGGCGCAGGAAAACTCAGCGATGGGAAAATTTTCACATGAGTTCACTTGAGCGAAGCGAGTTGAATTTTTATAAATATTTGACAGGTGTCAGTTGCTATAGGTTTTACACTCCGACTGTTACCCAACACTAGACTAACCAACACTGTAGTATTGCTTTTTTTTTGTGATGTGTGGTAAAACGCATTAAACCCATTATGAGTGTGTTTATCAAATTAGCCAGCAATTAGCGGTGTCATCTGGCGGCAAAACAGCAAATAATCAAACAAGCAACCCTTTTATACCCTGCAACCCTTTTCCAGGCAACCCCCTCTCCACTCTTGACGCATTTAATAAGCCATTAAGTGCTGCGCTTGCGCAGATCGAAAGGGTTGCCTTGAAGTACCCGTGTCCGTGACACAAAAAAGGGGTTGTCGCTGACAACTTTATTTCCACAACAACACAAAGTTAAGTGGCATATCCACAAAAAGAAAAAAAATGAAAATGGAAAAAAGGTTTAGTTTCAGTTTGATGGAATTTTCGCATTGCTTATTGTGACATTTTCCAGATGGATTTCGTTGTTTGCATCGGTAGGAGCAACCATAATGGCAATGCCACGCCTACGCCCAAGCCCTCGACTCATAATTCCAGCAAATTGCGCAACGTTTTACCTTTAAGAAGTACAAAAAAACATATAATGGAAAAGATAAAGAAAAGACTCATATAAAGAAAAGCAATTTCCCAGAATCCTTTTTGGGCCTGCAAAGCAAACAATGCGAAGAAGTTGAACAATGCAGCAAATCCTTTAATTTGTTGTTATCCTTTTTTTTTTTTTTTTGTAGAAATGTGAGTCGTTGAATGTTGAACATTTTGTGCATTTATCATTTGTACAGTGCTCCCTCAATTTATGTGACTCTCACACCAAACTGACACTATCTTGCGCCAGTTGTGCTACTTATTTTTTTGGGGGCGCTATCGTTATCGTAAATTTCAATTTTGTCCAGGGTCAGGGTCAGTTTTAAGGGTTTACAAAGAGGTGAGCGGAAGTTCGCAGGTGCTATTGGCCTTATCGAGTTAACCAGATCGGCTACAAAACGAGAGTTGCTCCCTTGTTTAGACCAACTTTTCACATTTTAATTGGTTAATTGACTGCCGCGAACGCGGTCACATATTTGGGTTAACAAGAAATTTAAATGAAGGTCTCGAAAAGGGTCAGATAGTTGCTTAATAAATGGTTTTAGTGGGCTCATTTAGTTTGTTAGATTATTAGATACTTTTTGTATCTAGATACATTTGGAAAACCTTTTTTTGTTTCAGCTGTGGCTATAATAACCTTATCTTTCGCTGGGTTTCATATAAAATCCATTTGAGTTGAAGTATTTCGCCAGCTGATTGCAGTTTTGTGGCAGCAAAATTGAAAAAGAAAAGCTGGACACAATCGGGGGGAAAGTCCTGCTTTCCCTCCCTTCCACCCCCGGTCTTTATAATTTTTTTGAACAGACAACAACATAAAGCAAATGAAATGGGAAAAAAGGAATCGCAAAAGGCGAAAAGTTTTTCTCTTTTTTTTCGTACTCTCGTTGAGAAATCTATTTGGCTGATGGGCGGGTTTATCCCACAGACAGGAGTACAAAATGGGCCTACGTCCAGGACTTTAGGACTTCCTGTGGGCGCTCTTGTGTCCCTTAACTGTAAACAAACACAGCAAAGCTGCAAATATTAACAAAAAAAAAGAAGAAAAGGAAGAAAATGCTAGGCAAAAGGTTCATCAATGTGCTCAAAGATTGGCGGGGGCAGTGGCTGTGGAGTGTGGGGCTGGAAGGGGGTTGGGGTAGCGGGGGTAGTGTTTTGTGTCGGGTTCTGCAGAAGAAAAAGCGGCCTAAAAGTGAAAAATAAATAAACCAACTTGAAAGTTGACAGGCAACCAGGATTCGAAACCGAGCTCTGAATCCCTCCTTCCCACCCTACTCACCCGTCTACTCCTGCGCCGCCCACCTCGCCACCCCTCCTAGTATTTTTTTTGTAAAAAGAGTCCATTTGCTGCTGTTGTTGTCGTTGTCTGCTTTTGACAAACAAATCCTTGGGCTGTGAATCCTTCGTTGTGCGTGGTTACGCTCGCCAGGACAACGGCCCCATGAGCCAAGCGCCCACTCTCCTCTGCCCCTTTAGCCTCGTAGTTTCGCCTAGTTTGGAGCCTGTCCACTGGCCTAGAAAATTGAAATGTTTTCCTACCACGGCCGTTGGCCAAAAAAAAAATAAAATAAAAATGCAGAAGTAGATTTCATCAACGCGTGGCCAACACTACACATACACACACTCGCACACTCCCTGCGTGTACACGTGCGTCCTGTAGGTGTTGCCCTCGCATTGTAAGATTACAGGAAGAGGCAGCTGCCATTGATTTTCCTCAGTGTAAACCAATTTTCGTATCAATAAAAGCGAACGTTTTTGAATTGAATTCGTTTCGATTTTCCGTTGAGTTTTCCCTTTTTCCAAGGACGCGCCAAGACGAGCGGGGGCGTGACAAAGGCCACTAATTGTGCTCCTGCAGGACAAGAGGAAAACGAAAGTCGCTCTCCAGTTTTCTCCTACGGTTTAAGCCGGAAGAATGTAATTAGAGCACAGCAGAGCACGGGCCGCCACTCTTAAGAAGGGGGCTGTGCCAGCCAGTTTTAGATATGGGGCGTGGCACGTGTGCAGCAGAGGCGGCAGCCTCTAAAGGAACAGAATGCAGCATGAATGAGTCTCAAAAATGCAGTTTAAATAAACGAATGTGATCTGAATAAGATTAAAATAGTTAAAAGTGAGAGTGAGAAGAAGGAAGCGAGAGAAAGAGGGAAAGGAATAGAGATAGAGAGACTTGAAGTGGGCAATAGCACAGTGTTTGTTTAGCTATGAAAGTTATGCAATATGGGATTCAAACTTTAAGTATTGATTTGCTGACAGATCTAAATACATACGTGTCTTCATATTCTTAAATTTAAGTCACTTCAAACCCTAAAGAGCCTACTATTATATTAAATTTTCAAAATCAATGTATATATAACTACAATTTTCTTGCTAAAATTCGTAAATTAAATAGTTTTAATAGTTTTTTTCTGTACAATATCCCATGTATTGCTGCTATATAGACTTCAACGACAGTGTTGGTAAACGTAAAATGTTGATTGATCTATGGCTATACATTAAATAATTCCGCATAACTCCTTTGACTCGTCTTCGCACGGTTGCTGCTCCTTCTGCTTGACCGCTCGGCATTAATCATTTTGCTTTGTATTTCAATTAGAACGAGCTCAAAACAATGACCGTTGGGTCTTATACAATGCTGAGAACCCTGTGGCGTTTGCATGCGGGGGCAGTTGCAGTTACAACTTACAAAATAAAAGAAGTAAAGTATAAAAGATCGAAACTCTTTCGGACACAATTAATCAAACTCGCATCAAAAGAGTGCAAAGTATTAGAATTGTAACAAATTGTTTGCTTGCTTTGTTTCACTTATCAGACTCGGGTTGAGATCAGGTTTTGGTTCACTCTAAAGGCTGTACTCTACGCAGCGGGTGCTTGGCAGGGCACTGAGCCGTAACTCTGGCCATAATAGTTGACCCAAAGATGGACATCGATAGACTGGTTGTAACGGCATGTGTATGAACCGTTTTGCTATTTATCTTATCAGCGACTTGGCCAAGTTGGCAAAAGTCGAGTTCCTAGAAATAGTTTTCAGTTTGCGCGCGCGCCGCAAAATGTTTTGGGTAATTGTAACAAATGAAGTCAAACATTTGCTTCAACTTCGTCTACTACTTCTTGTAGTTGGTTGTGTTTGTTGGGCCTACACCTGCCGATGATCAATATAGACTCGTCTGCAGGTCGGCATTTTGTAAAGAGCTCCACTGACAGCACCGACGACGACGATGACTGACGAGTGCGCCTTTTTTTGATAAGATTAGTTCGGCTTTGTGTAGAAGCAGCTGCCCAAGGGGCATGCCCCTTGCCACGCGCAGGTAGCAGGCAGCAAGGTGCGACTGCTAAGTCCATAATCGATCATAAGTTCTTAATTGCCACTAATATGACTAGCTCCGAGAGTATTACAAAAGTACGAAAAGCAAGCTGATTTTCATGATGCGCAATTTATATAGTGACCTTAATTTTAAAAAGACAGAATGTTACTTGTAATAGGTTTGAAATAATGGCCCTTTTACATAAAACTATTTCTGAGTTATCAACTAAATTATTTCTTATTTTATTTGAAAGTTAGTTATGCTATCTAACAATCAGCCATTGTATATCAAAACTCATTTCTACATTCCCTCAATCATAACTCATTCATCAGTTATAACAGTTTTTTCTTTATCCCATGTAACGATCTGTCAACAAGAAGTTGGAACTTGTCTAAACCCCTTGACTCCGCCTACGACATTCCGATTGAGTTGTGTGATAGCAACACAAATGTCCGAGGATGAAAACGATTGAGCTGGCCTTATCGGAGCTATCAAATTTGGTGAAAGGGAAGCCAAGATGAGCTAGCAAGACAGGGGAAAGTAAAGGGTACACAAGAAATGTCAACAATGGCGCCTAAAATGTTTGACAGCGGTAGAAACGGTAGAAACCGTTAGCTGACTACTACTACTACTTGTTTTTTTTATCTTCCATTTTTTTTTATCCGTCTTGGGCAATTTTACGTTTCAATGGAATTTCGATTATGGGCCCAAGCCAATTTACAAAAGCCACGATTGAGACATTTCTGACAGGACGCAGGACAAAACGGTTATTACCAATCCCAAACGCAATCCTTCGCATCCCATTTATCCCCACACACACACACATGCTGTGTGTGTAGATGCAACGTCAGCGATAAGCAGCTAAAGGAAAAAAGAGTGAGCGGCATGAGTGGCAAGTGGAGCAACTCAGATATAACAAGACGTTCTAACGAGTTGAGCTAACCACAAATAGTGCCACACACAAACACACACGCACACTCTCTTATATAGATACATATACATGTATAAAAATCATTGTTAACAAAGCGCTTTGGTGGTCATAAAAATAACTCGACCAAACTGAACCCAAGGTAAAAATGAATTTCCCTTTCCCAACCATTTTTGGCTCGAGTATCCTTTTCATTATTGTGGCAGGCACTTTCACCTGTTCGCACACCGAGACACATGAACATGAACGCTGGAATGCGGTGTTCGATTTTTATCTTTGAACCTGCTGCTCCCGATTATGGCACATAAATTTGATAGGAAATTGTTCCAATTATTTCGACTTCAAGCCTCGTCCAATGACTTTCTTTCACTCGGTCTATTGCTCTCCATTTTTATGGGTTTTGTGTGGTCGTGTTCCGCGTGTCGTTTAAATGGAGATTAAAGGACCCAAGCCGATCTTTAGCCGCACCGACCTTGTTATTAAAAAACCAAATTATTGCATCAAGAAGGTTTTAAGTCTTTAAGGTTTTTTTTTTCAGCCCCATTGTTGTCTTATTTATTAGACTGTTTGCAGGTGGAACTCTGATACCTATGCAGAGCAATTTAAAATGTTGAGCTAGTCAAAATTGCAAGCGTTTTTGATAATGAATGCACTTTAAATTTAGTTTTTTGGTAACTAACATAATCTTACTTAATCATTTTGCAAGCGGTATGATACAGTTTTTATATATTTTGGACTTTAAATGGTTTCTGCATTTAAATATTGCCTAGTAAAGTTGCCGTGTCCATAAAAGATGCCATTTTAAAGCCATTAAAGGCTTAACAGTCGTTGGCAATGTGGCACCACTTGAAGGCGTATTTCTAGCACCGATTTTAACAGCCGCAGGAATATGTATATATACTTCTAACGCGTACTGTGTGTATTATATAAGTGTGTGGGTGTCTTTTATTTTGCACACATATGTCGCCAACAGCTGAAATGCCAAAAATATTGAGGGAAAATTAAAATTTTTACAACTTTTGTTGTTCGTGTGGGTCGCAAAAGTATTACGTGAAAATGACGTGTGGACCTAAGCAAGTGAACAGCAGTGTGTGTGTGTGTATACTACGAATGCAGACAAAAGTATTAATTTTTGATAGTCGCTGCAGCCGTTTCGGCAATACCACACCACCCAACCAAATATACAGAAACCCCACACACACAATCACACACACACACTCCCACATAAAAATGAAATGCGCATAAAGCGTGAGGTTTGTTGTGGATTGCGGACTGTGGGAGGCAGCAAGGGTTGCCAAAAGCATAAGAAAATAACTATAAAGTCATTTATTAAATTCGCTTTGCTCTGTGGCACGTCATGTGGCACGCACGAGGCCACAAGCTAAGCAGCAGTAGCAGCAGCACTGAACACAGTGAATGCTGTACAGTGAACACTGAGAATTGGAGCCTGGTCAAAGTAAACAATCGAGAGCAAAACTTTCGGCTGCCAAGCAGCCATCATGTGAAAACTCAATTTTACCCCCTTATATGGCTGTCAAACACATACATCACGCGTAGCTTCACAGACCCCTGACCCCACATCTCTGCTCCCCTAAACCTCCTACCGAAATCCCTTTAACGCTGCTTTGCTTCAGGGCTGTGGCGCTGCCATCAAACATCAACATCAATGGCAAAAGGACCAAAAACGTGGCTCGTCCTCTGCGCCATTTATAAAAGCCTTGATGTCTCATATTTCCGGTTATCCAACAAAGCATACAAGCATACAAATACATACATTTGTGTATATATTTATGTATATAAACGTATGTGTATGTGTGTGTATTTACTATGCGCCTATGGGCAGTACATAAGACACATAAAACTTCAAGACGCAATAAAAAGGGTGAAAAGCATCGCTGTATTTGTGTGTGTGTGTGTGTAACAGCTTTTTATGTGTGTGTAACACACACACACACTCATACACAGCACATGTGACAACAGTCCCAGAACCCTTCGCAAACTCGTTTATGTACACAGTCTAAGGTCTGAGTTGCTTGGTTGCTTTACCCTCCGCATGTCTTATAAAAACTTTTTATTTTTATATACATACATACATACATGTGTGTATATGTATAGGTGTGTGTGTGCTCTGAAACCCACCCCAGTGCTAAGCACAGAACGCGTGTCCTTGCTGTTTGCTTGAACTTGAACGGACACGAACCAAACCGGTCCTCGAGTCTCCTGGCCGCACTCCCAGCACCAGGACCACATGTCGTCTTCAACGAAGGAAACGTAGGAAACAAGCGCAAAAAAAAGGGAAAAAGCAACGAAAAAAAAATATATAAAAATAAAATCAAATGGGTTGGCAGCATAGGGTTGATTCGGGTTTGCCGGGCTGTTTGCAAGCCCATCATAAGGGTTACTCGCGGTCGAGGGGGAGGTAGGGCAAGACAGGAAGAGGGTGCTGTAGGCAGAAGGGAGGTGAAAGGAGAAAGAGGCAGGGACACAAGGCGGCCAGTTGCGAAAGGCGAATGTCATCAAGCAAATTCAGTCGCCATCGGTTTCGTGGTGCGTGGCCAAAAACAAAACGACCTATCGATTTCTATCGGCAATACCAAGACATTGAGTGTATGTGTGTGTGAGTGTGTGCCTCTGTGTGTATACCCGTTGCGATTTGATAAATTGGTGTCATGGATTTTTTGGCAAAGCGTTTACCTAATGCGGCCAAAGCAACCGATTAGATTTGGCGGCTTAAAGACGCTTTGCCGCACTTTAAAAGCGTGTTACTAACTTCATTTTGTTATTTAGTCATTTTAAAATATTCATTGAAGAATCGTCTTATATATAGCAAAAATTGTAGGCTCTAAATGTTGTTCTTTTTAAATTTTTAGAGATTGCCATTTGCCGTGTGGCCAGGCAATAAAATTAATTAAAATTCTCTTTGTGTAAATCAGCTGAAGCAAACATCCTTTATAAAAAGAAGGAATAAAAATAAAGAGACACCCGCACAATGAAGAGTGTGAGTGGAGTGTGTATGTGTGTGTGTGTGCGGGGAAAAGGAGAAGTCCTTGGGCCAAGTTGTAGCCGTAATCTTAATGCTAAAGCAATGAAAATGAAACGTCATAAGGTTCAGGACTCAAAGCTCAAGGCACTCGCTGGGTTAGCAGCGTACATGGTGGCGGGTAGAGCGGAGTGGAGGTGGCAGTGGGCAGGAGGGGAAAGTGTAGGATGGTTACGCATTTCGCGGATGGTCGTTGTCCGTCTTTAATTGCAAATTACGTTTTGAAAAATTACGCGGCAAAGGCAGTCAAAGATTAGCCTGGCAAAGACAAAGTGGCGGGAGTGGCATTGCGGAGGCGACGAGTGCGGGTCAACCTCAGGAATGGGCCCCCAATGGATCTACGCCTAAGTAGAAAACAATTAGTGCGCTTTTGATCCTTTGTTTACCCCAACAACAACAACAACAGCAACAAGGACATTCACTGCTTATGCCGTACCGCCCCTCCAACGCCCAGTTCGTCCCCAGCAGGACATACAGGCAGCCGCGTAGTTAGCACCCAGCGAACCGCGTCCTGTGCTGCTTTTTGAAGAATTTTTTAATTTTCACAAACGCAAAATTGTGAGTCATGAACGAGCCTGTCTCTTACTCCACTCCCAACGTCCTGTCGCTCCGTTATCCTGTCGTTCTGTCGTCCTTTCGGACAAGTGCCTTGCATTTGCTTGTTTCTCATATCCGTTTCACAAAATGCCCGCAAGAGCTTTACGGACTGCTCCAAACTTCTCTCCGGCTGTCACTTACCCCGACCCATCGTCATCATTGTTGTTGTTGTTGTTGTTGTTGTCGCGTAAATATTTCACGGGCGTTGTTCGGGCGGTAGGCGGTGGCAGGCATAAGGGCATGGCCAGCGACGCTCAATGGCGAATTTCCAGGAAAACCATGTCAAAGTTCGCATTTGAAATAAAATTTCAATTAATTTTGTGCTCATTGCTATCTCCTTTTATTGCCAACTCTCCTGCTTGCTCTTACGTTATCTCATTAGCTTGTCTCCCCCTCTCTATCTTTTCTTTGCCTTGTAGTCGTTAATATTAAAAGTTTTAACAATTAATGCACAAAATTTAATGCATGCGCAATTTAAAGTGTTTGAATTCAGTTTAAAAATATCAAAAAATTGTTTAAACATTGAATAGTTGTAGAAATTTTATTTATTACATTTGGAAAACTTTAAATAGCTTTACATTTATTTGCCGAGATTTTATTGTCGCCACAAATCGATAGATGGATATATAATTTGCTCAAAAGCCAAGCACGTGCCCCTGCATCAAAATCGGGGTTGTTTTTAGGGTTGTTCGTCTGCAATAATTGTAAACAAAAGATAAACCAGCGACACAATACATAAAAAACGTTATCAACAAATCAGCAACATCATCAATGAGGATGAGCTAAGAGGAGGTACGGCAAAGAGGGCTTGCCACAGACAATGGGGCCCTGGCAACACCAGAGCACTCAATCAATAATCCTTTGAAAAGGACGAAAGAAACACAAAATACACTCGGTATGTTTGACAACAAGGAGTTAAAGTTATGGCATTTTCTAGGGTATATAGGGGTTGGGTGTGGTAAAATTTGGGGTTTGAGTACATCTAATAATTATTACCTTGTGGCCACCACTAAAAATATCAACAGGATATCGTTCAAAAAGGATAAAAGGCGGCAAAAATAATAAAAACAAATTAATTTGCGACTTCTCGTTGAATGTTTAAGAGATTTTTTTATTGCAAATTTAGCAGCGGGCGACAAATTGTTTATGCTTCTTGATTTACTCGAACAAGAGTACATAGGAGTGGGGCGGGGCGTGGGGTAGTGGCTTGCGAAGCTCTCACACACTCAAGTGAGAGAGGACACGCTGTGACATGTCCTTAATGACTTTTTGATTAAAAACTATAGAGTTTCCTGTGTGTTTGCGCAGCTTTTTAGTGGCCATAATTGCGGCTCATTAATTAAGTTAATGGAAATTTTTATTTAGTGACCGTCGCCAAGTGGCCGTTTAGTTGCGGAAATAGAGCTTTACTGGATACTGGGCTATATATATGACCCATTTCGTGCACTTTTAGTGCCTACTGTTCATATGCGATATATACAATTTTTTTTTGAGCAAATGGTTATGAAATTTAATAGTCGCAAAAGCAGCAGGAAATCGAGGGCAGTTATGCAATTAGAGAGATCTGAGAAGGTAGCTTACAGAATGGAAACAAGTGCTTATATGGTACAGTCAATTGGAACTCAAATATTGGTAGCTAAAACCAAGTGTGCTGAGAAATATATGAAATTAAATATAGCAAACAAGTGACATTAAATAATATATCCTTAAAATATTTATATCTGCTGTCGAAATTTATTAAATTTATTATAAAGTTTCCATGTACTCCCTCCCAGCGCTTGTTTGTTAGAAGTATGTTAAGGTATATACTCTTATATACCTTGCTTTCTTACTACTGCATTTTTATTGGCTGGTGAACAAACCCTTTAACCCCTTGTAACCCTTTTTTAACCCAAGCGCTAAGCTAAACGGCACTCACCCCTTTCTAACCAGGGTTGCTATGCAGCCCCTAGCTACAAAATGGCAGTCAAAGCGAAGGCGCAAGCACACACACACACACATACACAACTTGAAGAATATAATAACGTTAATTATATGCATGGCAAGGGGCTAACTGCAGCAGAAGCGTTTAACCCGGCATGTCAAGCTTTTTGGCTTTTAATTAAACGCTGCTGTCAGTTGAGTGGGTTGCCACCACCACACAACACTGTCGCACAACCCTAAAAACTTGGAGAGCATGCCGTGGTTCCCATGAATCCACCTCAAAGCGATTCACTTGCCTGTTTTGGGCTATGAATAATGATTGTCGCGTTTAATGGGGCTGGCATGACAAGCATAGGGTTGCCAGGTGTTGGGCAAGGCTTCCACGTGTCTGCATTACAACGAAAGCTTTGTGGGGCGACAACTCTGGCGGGGTTTAACATTAAAAAGGGGTTAATTGCCGCACAACAGCGACAAACAATGCGAACGACAATAAAACCAAACAAATGCCAAAGACTCGGAAACTTGTCGTGTTTTCTCCGCAAAACGACTTGGACTTTTGGACACGCCTTTCAATTTAAATGCCACGATAAGCACACAGAGTGGTGTGCGTGCGTGTGTGTGTGTGTCCTGGCAGTGTAATTAACACAAAACGCGAAAGGACATTTAAGTAAATATAACGGCACACGCGAGGTCGTCAGAGGGCAACAAATTTAGCCCAAAAGAACGGGTGAAATAATGGTTGAATCGTTTGGTCAGTGGATGAAAGTCTTTTTGAGGGAGTTACGAGCTGAGAATGGCAGTAGTAAACTGTACTCTGTACGCTGATCTGGTCTGCTGACAAATGAAAGAGCTAAACAGTTGCGACATTGCCGTACAAACATAACAACCAACCCTCGCCAACTGAAACTCAAATTCGAAATTGCTCGAAACTATAGAGAAAAACAAAATTCTAATAGAAATAGACGAATTTTGTATCCAATTTCGAAATGCGCAGACACGCTCGACTAAATTTACGCACACACAAAATGAGGAATGAAGGAAACCATTAAAACGAATTTTAAATACACTTACAAGTGAGGGAAGACTGTTGGACTGGATTAATTTAAAATAGAACTTTTAGTATAGCATATAGTGTTAAACTAAAATGTTTAATAATTATACATCGCAGAAAATAAATACAATATTTTATGCTTACAGCTAAAATTGTTTATGTAGAATATTTTGTGACTAATAGCTATTGATTTTGATAAATTTTAAATTGGATTTTTTAGTTAAAAATCAAAGTCTTACTTATCAAGTAAATATTTAAATTCGAGATAAAATTATAAACAGAAAATGTATTCCTTAAAATTGTATTATCGGACAGCAATAATTTATATAAAATAAATAAATTTTAGGCTTTCTTGTGATTAAATTGAAATAATTTAAAGTAATATGTAAAATGTTTAAAACATTTTACACAAAAAAACGTTTTATGTTTATTATTTAATATTTAATTACTATACACTGTAAATATATACACAATACTTTCTGAGCTTGAAAAGCTGCCTACATTTTCAGTGTACTTCAAAGTTATAGAGTATTTGTTAAGAAATGGAAGCCATTGGCTTGAGCCCTTCGTAGCTGGTAAATGTTGAACAACAAGCTTAAATTACACAAGACCCTGTGGTATTCAAGAAGGGGCAGCACTGCTGCATTTAGGGTTAAGGTCCAGGGTCCGGCTACGTTGACGACGCTGAATTAGTACTTGGGAAATGGCGCAACCCTCGTTTAAACTAAATTCCTAATGTCATTTTGCTTGTTATTGTTGTTGTTTCTTTCCGTCTTCCTCTTCTTCCTCTTCTTCTACTGGTTGTTACCTCCATTACTGATAACTGTTTTAGGTTTAGGGTGTACAGTGTACAAAGTCTGGGCATTGGCCAGTGCCCAGTTCCAAGACATATGCGTGCTCCCTTGGGATTTCAACTGAAATTATTTTATAAATTTTTAAAACAAATTCTGTGGCCATATAATTTATTTAGTAAGTAAAATGTAACAGAAACGACAAAAAAAATACAGAGTTTACAGTAAGGAAAAACTGTTGAGGAAAATTCGGCAAACAGCTGTAAATCATTTGCATGCAGATGAGCAGCTGGCCGCATTTCAATTATCCTTTTTGGCTTGAAACTCGGTCGAGAGTTGAGACTCTTTAATGGCAACATTTTTGAGCTGTAAAGGTTTAAGCCATAAGGAAATTGGGCTTAGAAAGAAGCGCACGAGTAATGCATATGAATGGCCAAGGACCCACACACACACACACGCACATTGTTACAGGGACATGTGCGTAGATCCTGCCGAATATTTGCACAACAGGAGTCAGAGTCCTGGCTCTGGCAAAAGGTCATTTTGTGCATAAAATAAAAAGCAGAGCACAAAAACATTTCTTATAGATATATATGTATATGTATGTCTGTACATAAAAATCCTTTACGCAGCCTTTTTTCAAAAGGGGGATTTAAGCCAAGGACATGGACAAGGATACGGCTGAGAATAGGATTGGATAGGATAAGGGTACATGGAACGTGTTCCGACCATTCGTCCGCACATTCTTGCATAAAATAACAATTTGCATTAAAATTTTAATACTTCTAATATTTCCTTACAATCTTTACATACATACATATATATTTTTTTATTTTTTCTTCTTTTGCTTTTTTTTATTTTCTTGTTTTTTCTTGTGCTTCTGCACGCTTAAACATGAAAAGAATTTTAAATGGCCACAAAAAATGGAAAAGGACCAGGGACTAAAAGGAGTTTGCTATGGCCACAATTCCCTCAACCAACTGGAAGCGTTTCGACCATTTGCCGTGTACTTTCCCTGCTATTGGCTTTGTTTTGTCAAAAGTTTGGACATCATTTCTAACGCTGTCTTTTCTTACTTTACTTTTACTTTACTTTTTTTTTTGGGTTCTGTTTTCAAGGCTGCTCCAAAACTTTTTTGTGCATTTGAAATGAGGCTCGTGTCCTGCTGCTGAGCTCAGCCTACCCTTAAAATCCTTTGGCGGCCATTTCGCATCAGGTGTTTTGAGCCTAAGTGCGTTCACTCATTATGCGCTCTGTATGCTCTTAACTGTTTTGGTAATGGGGGACTCTCATTAGCCTGGGCAACTTACAGAATTGCTTCAACTATTTGATATATTTAGGGAAAGTTTAGATGAAAGTGTCCTCGATTTAAATATATTTTCTTTTATGGCAAATAAATACTTTTATCTACTCAGAAAGAGTATAGACTCTTCTTAAATCTAAACTCTTGGCCAGTTTTTAAATTGAAACATTTTGTTTACATTGTGCGTAATTTAAATTAGCATTTTGAGTGCCTAAAAGTACATTTCGACTTTAATTGAAACTCGTTGTGGATGCAACCCCAACAATTTGCCTACTCCTCGCTTGGGGGCGCTGTGCAGAGCCCTCTCCTATTGGGAGCAAGTAATAAAAAACATTTAGAATTGTGTCGCTCGCACAAAACTTTTGGGTTGTGCCCAACAGAAAAAAAGAGGAGAACAAAAGTTATTTTTGTGTGCTATGTGGTAACTTAGTAACCTGCTGTATACTGGCAGGACACTGGCCATTATCCTTTCGCCTTAACCAAGCAATAAACATGAAAGCAAGCAGAGGCAAGGAGTCAAAGGAGGTTCGGTGAGGGGGTAAGTAGGAGAGAGGGAGAGTGCTGGGGACTGTAGCTAGTAGGGGAAGCGATAATCATCAAAAGGATATTGTTATGGCCTTCCGATATTGTCTTGAGGATTATTAACGAAATTGCGTACACTTTGATTTAAGGGTTGGACAATGGCCGCTCGGCACGCCAACAAAACGCTCCTCTCGCTCTCGCTCTCCGTCCTGCTGCTGTTTGGGGACATGCACACACCGCATACCGAAATGAAATCATCTCATAAACACACACCCAACCGCAAGTAAACACACACACACACACACTGGCACACACTCGCAAGCTTTTACTACTTGTTGTAGTTGCTTCGTGAGATTTTTGCTGTGTGATTTGATGACGTGGCTCGTCCCATTGACGACTTGAATTGTGTGTTACGAGTACACTCTGCTTCACTACTGCTACTACTCCTGCTTCTGCTCCCGTTCCTGCTTCTTGTGCTCTCTTTCCCATTGATGATGTGTTGCCATTTGCTTTTGCTATCCCTAAGCCCAATCGCAAATCCTTTGCAGCGCATATGCTGCTACTACATGAGGCTTTTGTCTTTTCTCTTTGTCTTTGGCAATTGCTTGAGCTTCCTATTATCGAAACGTAGCCAATTGATTGCTTTTTTGCGCTCTTTCTATTCTTGATGTTTTCCTCATTTCAACTCCTCGGCCAACTGTCGTTTTCAGTTTTCTCTCTCAATTTTTTTCCAGCTTGTTTATGACGCATTTAAAGGGAGAAAGTGTGTGTGTGTGTGTGTGGCGAAACCCCTTAAGATCAGTAACCCCGCATGCCAGCAATTAACCCGAAAGTAAAACTGCTTGCTTGAAAAATGAAAGTAATGCCACGGGCTATATACACAACGTATCGCATCATAATCGTTTAATTCTGGTAACCGTTTTGTGTCGATCATCGATCGTCATAACCGTGTGTTTCATCCTTTCACCTTCACTCAAACACATGTTCCACTATTTCACCTCATTCGCTTTACCTCTGTGTGTGTCTGCCTGTGGTCCTGCTTTGGCTGTGTGCCGAGCACCGCTTGTACGGCCCGGCACTTGCTGTACCCCGACCTTGGGCACTTTCTTTGGCAACAGCTGTGGCGGTACACGCCCCCTTTTCACTCTTACTTTTAATTAGTCGATTTCATTGGAAATTAATCGACTATATGTTTATGGCCTATTAGAAAATATTTTAAAGAAAGTATTTGATAATCTTTCAAATGTTTTAATTTGTTGATAGAGTTGTAATGTGCTCGTAAAATATTGTTCAATTATTTAAGGTAAGCTAAAGTCTGAAGATATATTATGCATAGGCTAAGAAATCCTTAAACTCTTTTCAGAGCAATAAAAAAAATATTTATTAACAAAGAGTTTGATTTAGTTATCATAATCCCACTTTGATAAATGTTTAAATAGATAGTATAGTTCATTCCCAAGAATACATTTGCATTATAGCCACTTACCAGCGGAAATAATTGACTAGATAAGATATACATATATGCTGACTTGACGATCGTTTTTGACCAAGTTTTTCCCAGAAACAATGGGCTGCAAACATGAACTTAACACCGTTTCCCGGAAAAGGCCTCAAAACAATTTATGCGCCCAATTTGCTTATCAGAACGTCACCTGTGGAAGGTATACACTGACATCCTGTAAGATCCTAGCAAAGAGAACAAAAGATCGGCTCCACTGACTGAAGCTTATCTCTGATTGAACTGCAACGCTTATCACAGGGTAAGGGGTGGCCGAGGGGAAGGTAGGAGGAGGGGTCAGCGTTGCATCCTAAACAAATCACAATTTTTAGTATGTGGTTTGTTTTTCTTTTGGTTTTTATCAACCGCAGTGCCTGGTCTATTGGGCAATTAGCGCAAACATCCTTTTTGTTACATCGCGTGCGACTCGTTATCCTTGTGCAAATATTGACACCTGCGCGTGTGCGCACTTGAGCCGCTAAAGGGTATCCTTTGGTCGTCCTCTTCGCCGTCGTCGCCGACGTCTTTCATCTTGTGTTTACTTGCGATTTGGGTTAGTCAATAGTTAAGCATGAATGCTCCGTTTCTCTGTCGATCGCCACAACGCAAATATTGACGCACTCCTAATTAGCGTTCGCTCTTTTTCTCTCACTCTCTCTCTCTCTCTCACTTTTCATCTCTTTGGTCTCTTCTCGTCGGACGCCGACAATTTGATGACCGCCTTTGGTCAGTTCGTGTGCCGTCTCGGCTAACCGCAGCCCGCATGTGAAAACTGCGGTGCTACTTTCTGTGAGACGTGTGAGTTCTGGGTTCAGTTCGCTTTTCCAAAAAGTTTTCGCACGCATACGCGGTGAGAAACGCAGCTCATTGATCGTTGATGGTGAAACGTACATAATTGTGTAATTAACATTAGAAGCGATACTTAAGATCTCATAAATAAGATATTATGAGATAAAATTCTAGCAGTAATTCGGTTTACAATTTTTGCGATCGCTTGTGTAGAACTCTAAAGAAAACCACTTTCACTACAGCCATTTTTAATCAAATATTGCATTAATGAAATGAAATTCACTTTTTTTCAATTTGTGATTATTTTCGTAGTCTTTTTTATAAAATTTCTTAATAAAATATATAAAAATGAATAATCAAGTATAAAAACAAAATATTGAATTGTAAATTATAGATGTTTTTTTTATAAAAAGGTAAAATAGATATGTTTATTCATTTCATATGCTTCAAACTCTTATACAATCGAATGTAAAAGTTTTATTTCTAATCAAAAGATAGTTATGACCTAATTTAAATTTTAATTTAAATAATAGAAGCAAAGGATATATTTTTAGACATACTTATTTTATATGCTGCACCGATCACTTTTGAGTGCCTTTAAACATAAATCAATTTGAAATGCATAATTTTTAAGCGACCTACCTCAATGTACACTTTGATCACATTCGGCATAAGTTATGCACATAAGTAGCTAAATCAATTCCATCTGTGAACGCATTCCCCTTGACAATCGTTCAGTCGGATCTTACTGAGAAAATACCTAACCACAACAATTGCTCATGATCACATTGCACGATCATTGATCTTAACTAAGACACTAAATCAGCTGCCTGTCACAACGGGCGCTCTCTGGCACTCCGTTTAAATGAATAATTTGACATGTGAGGGAGGAGAAGAACACGCGAAAGTAGATGGAGAAATCCACTTGAGTGTTGAGAAAGGACCCAACTATGGGCGGTCCCCCACATCAACTCTTTTTTCTCTCTCAAGTGCGGAGGGGCGACACATTAGACACATTATAAATGCCACAAGGCAGCCACAAGATAATTCAATTCGATTCTAAACTCCATTTGGAGAGGAAGTCACGTGTGCCAGCAGAGGAAAGGGAAAGGAGAATTGAGAATTGAGAAAGGGGAACTGGGAAATGTGAGCTCATTAGCAGGCGGCATAGAGATCGCGACCCTTGAGGCTTATTATGATCAAGATCGAGATCAAAAGGGTACAACTGGCACCCTTTGCTCTCCCTGACTGACTCCCTTATGCCCTACCCAGTTTTTTATTCCTTTCCTTTCTTTGCTTGTTTTTTAAGACGTTCAACGCCTCTTTGATAGTCGGTCTTGCTAATGCGGCTGCTGAGCTAACCCTTAATTTAGTGATCATCATCATCGATGTCGGGACTTTAGGGTCGATCTGGTTACGCTCTGTTTTTCTTTATGACTCTTGCGTCACATCTTCATTGTGTGTCCCCCTCATTCCCTTCCAAAATGAAAGGGGTGTAGCTTGTGGAGGGGAACCAATCCCAATCCCGCACGCGTTGAGCACTGAACTCGCATAAAATCTGAGCATATGAAAGATCGCGTTGTGTTTATTTGTTTTTGTTTTTGTTTCTGTTTCTTTTTTTTATGTTTTTCTTGTCGTTCCACTTAGACTTATTGCCATATGGCGTTCATCGCGTTTTGGACCTGACGTGTGTCAGTCTCGGGTCCGAGAACTTTTCGTGTTGATTTCTTCTGGGGTTAATTTGTTTTGCGACTCTATTAATTGGCTTGACTCGCTCTTGATCGCTTCGCTGACTCGTGGGCGTTCAATTCTATTTAAAAGGCCCCGGCATTTCAATGGAAAACAGAAAACAAACTTGAAAACTAATTTGCTTGGCTACCTCTTGATTCCATCTACCTCTTCTCTGACCACTCCTCCCGCTTTTCTGCTGCTGTGCCTCATAAATACGTCTTTGTATTTCCTGTGTTTCCAATCAACACGTCTCTCGATCACGCATTAATATCAATACCTCTTAAATAGTGTTAACTAGTTGCATGTGTCGCTCGTTAGTCTCAATGGCTCGTTTCATGTCTGGTTTAACGGCCTTTTAACTATATAACTATAGTACCCATATAACACGACATGGGAATGGTTAGCGTTTAATAAATTGTTTATTACTGTAACTCTGATCAGCTCAGTTTATGTTTGGTACATTAAAGCGTGTTCTTTGGGAAGTTGTAGCTTTGAGTAAGTTGTGTTAGGTTTGAAAATGGCAGAGATCTTAGGAAGGAGTTTAAAAACGGTAGTTCTTTTAAGCCAGTTCGTTTAAGCTAATGAATTTGTGTTTAGTTTCAATATTTGAAGTTTTGCGATATTTAAAATTTTAGTAGATACCCCCACAAACAAGGTCACATCAAGTGATATTGCTTGCTATATTTAACATATTTAAATGACACTAAAATTCATTAACTGGCACACAAGATGATAAAGAAGATCCCCTTTTCAAGCAGTTTAAGTGTTTCCCACTTTTCTGATTGACAAAAATAAGCTACAACAATAGCATTGAAGTTCTTCATTCTCAAGATAATCACAGCCCACATATAGTACACATATTCTTTGATAATCTGGCATATCGAATACCTTCATGTGAGTGCGACAAAAGGCGCCAAATTTCAGATGGATACCCGAAAACTGTCCAAGAAATAAATGCGTCTTTTGTGTGTGAATTGAAAAGTTTTCTTCTCATGAATATGCCACGATAAAAGCGACTGATTGAGACGATTAAAGAGCTGCGACAGAAACGGATTATCATTGAGATTTCTCATTTAATTTTATTTGATTTCATTTTTTTTGTACTTTTGTTGTTTGCGCTTCCTGTGCGCTGCTCCAATTTGATAAAAACCACTAAAATTGGTTGAATTCAATGTTATATCCATTGTCATATATGCTTGGCGTGTGAGGCTATTTAAGAGAAAGAAATAAAGAGCTGGAGGAAGTGGAAGAGATGTCAGGGAAAGAAATTTTGGACACGCAAACGGGCCCCTTTTTTGATCATTGCTCATTGAGATACAAGATACAAGATACAATGTGCTTACTTCAGTTTCAATTAACGCCTACGATTTGTTAGGGTTGCCAAGTTGTTGTTTAATTAGAGTATTCGTATGCTTTAAAATTATTTAAATAAATCGAATATACATTGAATTATGTGTGGGAAAGCGTTAAACTTTACAACTTCATTTAGCTTAATTGGAATTTATTCTGGGAACTAAATAGATATAGCTAAGAGTATTTGTGTGTGTGTGTGTGTGTAGTGGTGTGTGTTGTGGCTAAAATCATTTGCTTGTAAGGCTGCCAAATGCCAGGACACGGCATGGCAGCTTGAGCGATTGTCCAAGAAAGTTGGCCAGTCATAGGCAAAGTTTGCTCCGGATATTTGTGGACTCATTAATTACGTAGGACGTTGAACGGTCTCAACATTATTTGGGTGTTAATTTCAAACTTTCATCGATTGCCACACACACAACTCATACACCCCCCCAACAACACACACACACACACACTCGTATATCATTTATGCCAAGATTCTTCTTCGTCTGCGCCACAACTCCTTGTGTAATTGAAAACCAAAGGCAAAACAACAATGGCCGACTATATAGCCGCTATATATACTTACATATATATGTATTTGCTTCCAGCTAATGCTATTTGCAGCCTCCGGATATTAGTTATTAATGAACACGTTATAGGTTTGGGTTTAGGATTCGGATTGGAATTGGCATCGGCATTGACGGTAGATTCATCTATCCCAGGAGATGGAGGTGGATGAGGGTCAGATACATACTTACATACATGAAAAGCGTCTCCAGTTGCCTCGCATCATATTTGCGCTATTAAGGGTTGTCAGCTCTTTCATCATCTATGTGCACTTGACAACCCAGTTGCTCTTTAAATTCCCTTTGGCTTCTTTTGTGGTCGTCTATGTCTTGCTGTCTGTCTCCTATGGCCCATTAAAAGATGATGTATCTGTTTTCTTCTCTGTTCTTCTGCAAATGCATTTTCTTTACATATGTTTGGTTGTTATATAATTTGGCAAAGATATTTGCTAAGATTTGAATGGCGGTCATTCATCAAAATGTTGTCCAAATTGAGCTGCAAAATAAGTAGGCGGGGAGGGTTGGGAAATAGCTAGAGGAAGTACGGTATTGTGCACATAAATAGTTTTCTATTTATGAATTATTTAGTATTTATTTATAACATTTCTTATTAAAAGAAAGATAATTCAAGTTTTAGTTAGTTTTTAAATTTTATAAATCTTTTAAATATTTAATTATACTATTTAACATTTACTTAAATTTAATGTCTCGTTAAAAGCGTTCTATAAAACATTCCTAATCAAAGTTGTTCAATTCCCTTGGGACTTAAAGAGTTGCGACGCCATTTCCATAAATATTATCGATCAAACTCCGCCTTCTACACACACACATACACACACACACACGTTGGCTGAACAAAGCGCGCACACACACACACACCCTATACAAACACGACGATAACGAAGGCAGAGCAAACGACAGGCGCTGTCAAAATAAAATTAATGCGCGGCGACTGTGAAAGAGTTGAAGCGAAAGCAACGAATCGAAATTAAAGAGTTGCTCTCATTGTTATTCGCCGCAACGCACGCTCTCTCTCTCATAAGCAAGCAAAACAAACACACACACACTCACACCAAATAACTCACACTGTGAGTTGTGCTCTCACCCCTTTAGATGTGCTCAGACTCCTTTCACTTTCAAGTGTGTGCATAAAAAATGAGTGAGTGTAAAAAAAACTCACTCAATTTGTGCACATACAAACATATGTGCTCTGAAGGGGTAAAGCATAGAGTGAAAGCAAAGGATTGAGTGGATTCATTTCCCCTTTACAGCTCGAAGCGAGACGGCGAAGAGCGGCAAAGCGAATTGAGTAATAAGATAAGAGAGTGGCCCCATTTGCTTGCGAGTCTGCTCGTGTGTGCGAGCGGGTGAGGGAGCGTCTGCGAGTGTGAGGTGGCAAGTCAATGGCCGGCATGTGAGTGCAGACAGTAACGCAGACGGAGACGGCATTAAAAGGGTTAAAATTGCTGCCATGTGCGTTCGAAAGAGAGCGAAAGTGTTAAGTTGGAGCACATGCGTTCTCATTTTTACGACTGTATGTGTGAAGCTCTCTGCTTGCTTATGTTTATATATGTGTGTAAGTGTTTTTGTTTTGTGAGTGGGCGGCCATTTTTGTTGGCGCACGTGTGTTTGTTGTTACTGGGAATGTGAAGTGTGAAAGCTTTCAGCTGTAGGTTGTGTGCCTGAAAGGAGTAATGAATGGAGAGCGGCAAAGAGAGCGAGGGAGAGGAACTATACTAGATAATAAGCTTAAGCTTTGTTTTTACCGCACATGCTATCCCACTCCTTTCCCCCATTTCCCCCCTTTGTATGGTTTACGTGCTCGGTTTGTTAGTGGCCATTTGGCCAGACTGTGTCTTTGCTTGTGTCTCATTAAATTGATGAGCATACATTTGGGGATTCCCTTTTTATGGACAGTTGAACTACGCAGAGACAGAAAAATTGAGTGTGAGAGGGAGAAAGGACGTTAGTATTTGAGGGAGAAAGGGTACAATGACACATAGCATACAAAGGATTCCATTTGGGACAGGACTTGCGCAAAGGATTAAATTGCAATCAGTTCTCACGGCATGTAACCTTACATTCTCCTACATTGTCACCTACACAATTCCAGTGAATAAACGAATGACGAACATAACGATAAGCCGAATTGTTGACAATAGGAGAAAAGGAAGTAAAAGGTTAAAAACCAGCAACAACGAAGGTGTTGCCTGGCTCAGTCACAAGCAGGCAAAAAGAAAATAATAAGAAAGAGAAATGAAAGAAACAGTTGAAAAGGGTAGAAAGTCGTTGCACTTGCTGCACTGCCAGAAAAGGGTAGCTAAAGGGTAAGTGGAAGGGGCAATGATTGAAATCGTAAGCGGAACAAATTGAGCTATGAGCAGTGAGTAGGGAATAGGGAGCAAGGAAGAAAAGAGCAACGAAGCGATGAGATCGATGCCAACACAGCGATAAGAAATGATTTTAGGGCGTCTTAGGGTAAAAAGGGAGTAGTAGAAGAAGAAGACGCAGTTCTACCACTTGTTTTTAGAAATAATAAATGACTCTACTTTATTTTATTTTATTTACTTAGCAGACATAAAAGTATTTCTGCAACCAATAATATTTTGCAAGACATTTCCGCAGATATTGATTTCTATATTTTTTTGTGAATTCAATCTGTGTGAAGGTTGTGTGGCAATTCGATCGCAGTGTCCGGTTATTTGTTTGCCACTGAGAAACTAGGACACTAGGACGCGTTGTTGATGATGATAATGATTACACAGGCGTATCCTGCATGTGTGCACCGCATCGCGTTGTGGTTTCCACTTTCCTTGTTCCATTTTTCATTGTGAAAGTGAAAATGCAAACGGATGCACTTCACTCTTCATTCTGCTCGATTTCTGCTCCTTATTATTATTGAAAGCAAAACCTCAGGAACGTCCTCAATATTTGCGGTCTCTGAGTTTCTTTGTTTTGGTCTTCAAGTGGTTTCAAATTCGTATTTACTCTCGGAATTTTGGTTCATGCAATTTTTGCGCATCTTTTGCGCTTTGTTGAACATTCTCACAGGTGTTTAAATGATTGTTATATCTCCAAACAGGTTGTGTTTGCTGTCCAGTCCAAGAAGATTTCCTTTCAATCCAAAATGAGCTAATGGCCAGTCAGCTCAACAAAATCTTTGGGAAATTTTCATACTCCACACAAATTTTCTCAGTTTTCTCAGTTTTTTTTTTGTTTTTAGTTATAAATGAACTAAGTGAAAAGTTGTAGACCTAATGCAAGCTGGCGTGACTGCATTTTCCTGCATTTCCCCCCATTTCCAGCTGCAAAGGCACGCACTCAAGGTCAAGCAAAGGTGAAAAATGTGCAGCGCAGATGAGAGAAAATGCCTCTGTGGAGTAGAGTAAAAAAATATCATTTATTTAAATTCTTACGAGTGCTGCACATATGCAATCACCCTCTCCCACTCTTTCTCCCTCTCCGTCTCCTTATCTCTCTCTTTCCATCTCACAGTTTTAGTGCCACTTGCCACTTGGATTTGACAATTGCTGCAGTTGTCGCTGTAAAGTCGTTGGCAAAGGAAATGAGACATTTGCTGTGGAGTTTTCTTAAAACAAAATATTTGAACTTTTTAACATTTGAAATGCAGCAGACTGTGCTGCGAGTGTGAGGCACGCTTCCCGTATCCAAAGATACGATAGGGGGAAAATGATCTGGGAGATCAAGTCAACCAATTGCAACGCCTAAGCGAACAAAATGAATGAATTGCTGACAAAAATAGCGCCCTTTATGGAGCTCAACGCATTTATTATTATTTGAGTTTGAAACTCAAAAAAAAAGAGGGGAACGACAACTGCCAGGTGAAGGATGAGAAGGCTGCTCACAGCTAGAAATATCTTCAATGATTAAAAAAGACCAAATTTCTAGAACAGAATTTTTTGAAAAATATACAAAATAATATGAGTTTATCTGCCTTGAAGTCAGCTATTAAATTCCTAAACCGTTTCTAGTATGGGACAAAAGTCACTAGGATTAAATTATCCTTTTGTAGTGCGGAAATTAAGTGAAGCAGCAACTAAAACCAACAGCGAAACCAAAACTGAAACCAAATCCTGAAACTGGGCGTCAGCAATGCATAAACCTAAAATAACAAAGTCAAATGACAACGGAACTAGGAATATTTGTGTGCCTGTGGGCCACTTAATGTCGCGTTTAATGCCAGCAAGGATGCGTAAAGCGTTCAGCATAAAAAACTTGTATGGCCGAAGGACCACTCGACGTAGACAAAGAGGATACAGGACACAGGACTAATTTGCGGCAAAGGCGCGCCAAAATGTCAATGTGTGGCCATAAAAACGCCAAGCCGAGAGGAGATTTGCCAGGACGCAGCAAGGACTAAGCAATACACTTACGAGTATTGCGCGTGTAAGCGAAAAAAAAGACAAGAAACGATGTTTGGATGGAATTCTTTTCGATGCTTTTGGTGTGCTGGAAATGTCTGCAGTTGATTGCATTCGCCCGTTTTACGATTCGATGACACTTACCGCCTAATATCCTTTTTAGCACCCCACACACACACACACGCAGTAGTGCTGTTAGCTCCTTTCTATCTTGTTTTCTGCTCTCTGTTCTCCAATTTTATTTCCGCAACTATTTTTGCCCCGTCAACTTGTGCATAATTTCGACATCTATCGAAATGCTTACTCCCTAAAAATATCTATGTTTTGCCAGCGCTGGGCGAAAAAACGATTTATCAAAATTGAAATAGAGTCTGAGACTCAGTTTGAATCAAAGTCTCAGTCTCTGGCTGAGTTGACACTTGTCAGCTGCTTGTCAATCCTTTGCAGGTTGCGCACAGGATGCTTCTGTCCTTGTCCTTCCCCTTGTAATATGAGAGACTGTGACGCAGACAGCGATTCACGAGTGAAAGTGTTTACTTTCCCACACATGTAAAAGGATGCAACAGCAGCGACACTTGCAACACTGTTGCACAGTACTGTCGTCATGGGAAAGTGACTGTGCATCCTTTGGTCCTTGTTGTTTGGCCCTTTACCCAGGCAATTGCACATGTTGGCAGCCTGTTTTCCAAAGGATTTTCACACATTACGCTGCAAATTGCGGCACAAGTGAGTTACCGATTATTGTGCATAGTTTTGAAAGCAGAAAATGATTTTGTGCAGTGTATAAATGCAATTAATCATCGTACTGCATGCTTGACCAAGTAAACTAATTTTTAAGCACGGATAAGAAAGAAATATAGAATTTATTTTATTTCTTTCACAGAATTTTCGTTTCATAATAGTTGAAATTTTAACTAGAGTTTACTAAAAATGTAATTGTAATTGTACAGGGGTAATATTATAGAGGAAAGTTGTGGTGTAAATCCGTATATTGTTAAGGAAAACATGTACAGAAGTTTTTAACAAATTTTGAAGTTCATTTGTTTATTTAAAGAAACGTAAAGCAGCCGAAAAATATTTAAAATTCTGAAAATATATATAAAATATTAAATTGTAAATATTTTTGTAGCTATATCCGAATTCATAGATTTTTTTACAGTGCATCAAAGACAAGCGAACTCCTTGAACTGAATTGAGCGCAGATTATGCAAGTTGCCTTCCTCCGCTCGCTGAACATGTGGGAGAAAAAGTCGCTTATAGATCGCCCGCTGAGAGATACTGAAAGATATACGTTCCATAGAAAACTCATGAGACGCTCATTAGAAAGGACAATGGTCAGCCAACAGGCCAAAAAGGGACGAGCTAATGCTGATCATTAATAATGTGAAACATGTTGCGAAATTTTAGAGCACTTCTTAAACCTTTTCTTATCCCGCTCTGCAGACAATGTGGCCAACAGACAAAAGCAATTGAAGGCTGGCCAAAGTCCTAGACAAAGGAAAGGAAATATCTCTAGTATTTTTCTCCTTTTTTCTCCTTTTTCCTCTGTTTTTTTTTTGGCAAGCATGTCCAGTTTTTCGGCATAGACAAAATGGCTTCGTATTACTTGTTGCTTTGCGGTTGCGTCTCAACTCGAGTTCTTTTGGATGTGGCAACATTGCCGTACTGCGATCAGTACTGTTGCGCTGCAGCTGCAACTGCCTTTGATTGAGCTGCCACACTGCAAATGTCAACTGGCTGCACAATGGAGCCCAGTGTCAACCACAAAGAACATGCAGGTTGACGTCGGCTTATCTGCATCTCAGCAGTCCAGAGCTCAGTTCCAGTTCCCTGCTCTGCACAGCTCTGTGTGGGAACATCCTTGAGTTGTGCCATCTGATACTTTTCAGTGATATATTCGGTAGATTGAACAGGTCCTTTATAACGATCGTTGTTCACTTCTTGTTTTCGTTTTTTTTTTTCAGCTTCTTTGGGGCGCTAGAAATGTCAAATAATTCTTGTCTTGATTGAGCTGAAACTGACTGAATTTCCATTTATCGCTATCAGCATCTACATCTCCAAACCGAAGTCGGAGACTGATTCAGGTGCAGTCTATTTACAACACGGTAGCCAACAGCATTGTTGTCTTCTAGTGTTACAATTCGCCAATTATCTGCATCTAAACAGTCTTAATTGCTGGCCAAATTCCGAGTAATTTATTTCAGTGCGTTTCTTTCTCACGTTGCTCATGTGATTTGCACTTAATCAAGGATCATTCGAGTTCTGAAATTGAGAAGTTAAACTGGTCAAAGAAAGGGTCTTAGGAAAACTGTAGGAGGAATTGTTTACTTATGAACTGTAAATGCCTTGGAATGAGTGAAAATTTATAGGAAGTTAAACAGATTTAGAAATTTAGAAGTTCGTCCGTTTAGTAATAAAACAAATTATATAGAAATGTAATTACTGGCAATTAATATATTTTTTAATAAATACTTGAGAACTCAAGAAGAAAAAAAGATAAATAATTTTTATAAAATAAATACTGTCAGAGTGGAAATTTATTATAAATAAATTATGACAGAAAATGCATTCCGAAAATAAAGAATTACGAATTTTAATACTATAAAACCGGCAGAAATTCATTATGATAAGGAAAATATAATAGAAAAACGAAACCTCTTGAATGACAACAAATAGACACATTACAAAATCATTTACAAAACGTGCCAATAAATTTGGATGAGTCAACGGATCGTAGAAAAGACATACAACCGATTGATAACCCCCGTACGTATGGCTGTCCGTACGTCCATGTGTCCGTGTGTCCGGTGAAAGCAAATGCATTTCCGGCTGTGTTTATACAATTGCAATTTCAACTGTCGCTGATAAGTGCAAAGAAATGTTTGGGGAAATGCATTACGAGATAGACGCATGACTTTGACTTAGGTGATATATAGTAGACATATATAGACAAATTAATATGTTGCTGAACTTGGCCTCTTTGTGTGGGTGCTCATAATGATGTCAATAATGACGATGATGCGGTTGTAGTTGTGTTGTGTATTGTGGGGGATTATCTTATCTGAACAAAGTGACTTTGGTCATTTGTTTGGGTCAAACATTTCTCTCTCTATATATATGTGTATTAAATTTAAATATATGCACTGTGGCGCCAAAGGCCCGAAGGTTGTCCCAAAAAAGGGGGGAGGAGGGCTTTGAACTCAGTCTTAAGGTTGAGTTACTTTCTCACAGTGTATGTACACTGTACAGCGATAAGTGGAAGTAGTTTTAAGCGAATGCTGTCAAGTGTTTGGTCTTAGCTCATTAGTACGGCTGGAAGCCCTTTCAGAGAGGGCCGTAGCGTAACAAATCTCCGTATGGCCGACCCAAATCATGAAGCGTATGAAACCCACGCAATGAATGTGCGCAATCTTGCGCAAAAGGATAACAACAAATAATAAGCAGCAGGAGTAGGAGAAGAGAGAGAAACGGGCAGAAACAAGACTCGGACTGACCTGCTGACCAACTATTGAATTTGGAATTGAGCCATGGGAAATGGACAAAGTGAGAATTGAGAGTTGAGAAATGTGTAAGGAAAAAGAACAGATTCTGGACGCAGGCAAGCATGCAAAATTCGTGTCCTGCCCCCTTGGACGCATCCTTGCGGCATAACAACAAGTTCAAGCGCCAGAAAACACATATGCTCTGCTGAATTTCAGTTTACAATTCACAATTAACTAATGTTGTTGTGCTCAGGGTGTGTGTGTGTGAGTGTGTGTAGCTTGGGTGTGCTGGCATCCTTAATGCGTAACCTGACACTGGGGTAACTAGGCACACATAAATCAGGATCCGTGCGGACAAGGACATCAAAATGCGTTTGGTTGTTCGCTCCTTTTGGTTTGTTGATAAAAGTGAAACCATTTCCGGCATCAGCGTGTAGTCCTACGATTTTCCCTTTCCAATTTCGACTTTCGCTTTTCCTATATTTTCTATATGACTATTAAACGCGTAGATTTTCTATAAAATCCACATCAAAAAATGTGAACAATGGAAATCAAGAACACGCCCCGAAGGACATTCAAATTTCACTTCCTCGCAGGTTTCGCGATCTCATTTTCAGAGGGTTCCAGGTAACGATCGGTTATCGGATTGCCGATCGATAGGTGAAAGTGGGTATCCCACAAAGAGGGCGTGGTAATCGCCGATTTGTGGCTTCATTTTGTGGTCTATGGTTGAAGTGAAAGTATTTTAAAGACCCGCATAGTATGACCACCTCAATGGTTACTGGTTTTTGTGCTCGGACTAACTGGCACATCCGGCGTGACATTTTTTTTTTGTCAGCCCCGCCTCCTTCTTGTCTGGAGCCACTTAAACTGTAGATGATGCCGCAGTTTCTCTCTCACTCTTTTTGCTGCACTCTAATCAAACGTAACTAAATATTTCCTCATATTGTTAATCAATTTCGAGAGGGGGTTTTGTGTAGGGTAAGGGAAGGGGGGCGTCTGCCCCTAGTTGTTGTCTAAGTGGCATCTAATTTATGCCACATGGAGGCGTAACAATTGCGAACCCAAACAAATGTCCAGTCGAATCGTATTCAAATGAAATATTTTCCTTGTTTGTTCGCCATTGTTTAGGCAAATTTTCTATTTGGCATTTGTTTGCTAATTGTTATATTTTTTCCCACTTTTTGTTGTAGTTGTGGGTTGTCATAGCCGCGGGGAAAAGCGGGTAGAGAGGGGAGTTCGCTGTCGTTGGTGACGGTAAAATGCGGGCGCAAATATCGGACAAACCTTCGATGCGACTTTAATGTGGAATGCTGTAAACAATAAAGAGATCGGCTCTTTGTAAGAGATACTTAACAAAGCTTAGTACATATAGATATTATAGATCGATTCGTTATAGCAAATATACCCGCTGAGCTCTACACTTAAATTATAAAGTCAGCAGAGTTCTGCTTCAGAGCAAAAAACTAACGGAACGAGTTTTATGAGCATTCAACTTTTGTAGAAACATAGTCCACACAGTACAGCTATTGTTATGCTAACATTCTCATGACTCTAGTTGCTATTAAACGGTTAAAATTACCCTTAAAACATCTCAAGTGGCTACTCAATTGCTTGCCGTACCAATGAGCGAAGGAGTAGTACCAAAAGGACCTACACATGCAGCAAGTAGCGACAAGGACATTGCACAATGTTTAAAACAATGCAGGTCTTGTCTGTCCCGAGATTCTAATGGAACTAGAGAGCATTGCTTGGCCAACTGTGTAAACAAAAGTGTAGACATTGCAAGGACTGTGAAAAGGACGCGATGCTGCGACAAGTGGCGCGACACCGAGTCGCAGGAAGAGGAAGAGGAAGCTGTCGCCAGGAAGCGATGCAAGTACTCGACACTTTGCACTACTTTCGGTAACTGAAAACCCAATCTGTGAGTGTGTGTGTGTGTGGTGGGAGTAACCACAGACAGAGAAAAGTCTCCTGATTTTTCTATATCCTTTGAAACTGGCGTCAAGACAACAAGCTAAGATTTCAGTTCAGTTTTTGCTGCTTCCTGCTCGTGTGCCAAAAGAATGACAATATCTTTGGACTGAAACAGGTCACGTCACGACTGCTCCGATAGTTGACCCGGTTGCTAAGCTCCTCGGAGTACTGTGTGGACACGTTCTCGGCTCAATGATGTTGTCGCCGAGCAACAAATTGAGTTGTCACCTTGCGGCATTAACATAAAAAATCGATTCGTCGGTGATACTTACGTGATATTATAACAAATTAACAGATACGCATGTGAGCATGATTATCCTTTTTTTTTCCTTTCCTTTGATATCAGTGTTTGATCCTGCACCGCCGTCGGCTTCTTTTTGACTTTGGTTTGCATAATTTGAGTGACAAGTTGCCAGTTCCGGGCATCAATGATGAACACTGGTTGTGTCTTAGATGTGCCGTAATCCTACTGGGTGTTTAAACTGCACGCAAGTAGTGAACAATCCGGTGTAATCGCTGAATTGGCTGATGAAAAGAGTTCAAATCGAACAGAATTGGCAAAGAAATTATGTATAATATTGGACTTTATAAATAATATATATTTTAATAAGCTTAATTTTATTTTTATTTTGTAGTTTAATCAAAACTGTTTATGTAAATAGTTAAAGTTTAGTATTATCCTTATGAGAGGGGTGAACGAATTTTATTTAAATACTCGACTGGCAAGAAACATAAGTTCTTGCTTCAGATAATTGTTTAATTTCTGTTTTAAGCTCTAAAGCAGTTTATGCAATGCTTAAAGTTTAAACTTAAATTAAAAATATTAAATAAATTCTACACAATTACAGTCATTTTATGAATATTCTAGACAATGTAGGCGTATTTATCCCCTTTTATTTAAATAGTAACTGTTTAGATCAGGAAAAGGGTAAAGGCATTGAATTAAGAAGCCAAATGATTACTTTAGTTGGTTAATAATGAAATTAGTCGCATTTAAAATAACATTCTAAGTAAAGAAATAGTTTTTATTTTATTAAAAATCCCAGTAAAGTACCTACATAAGTTCTACACACATCCCTTGTAAATTTGTTCCTCAAAGTTGGCCCAAAGAATCAGCCGAAAGTAGTGTTAGCCATCTGCTACACCGCGATGATTTGTTAAAAAAATGAGTGAAGAGCAAACTGCGACTGTTGCTCCTTTGAATTGGCCTTTCATTAGGCCAAGTTGAATAACTAGAACGACGCCCGCCGCATGACGAGAATATTTGACAAAGTGTCAGCCAGCAAAAAATAAAAAATGAAGTTAAATAAAATAAGAAATAAGGAAAAGAAAAACTCTACAAAAGTTTTGAGGCATTGAAAATTCTTGAACTGCAGTTTTTCTCTGTGTGTGAGAACAAACAGGGAAATCTGCAGCGAGTACTGAAGTGGAGGAGGCAGAGGCAGCACCAAGAAGAATTATGATTAATGAATCAGTTTGGCAGCATGAAAGTTGGCCAACTGGTATGTGCTGGCCAAGTGGCAGGCCGAATTTTTAATGGTCTTCGCCGATCCAAACAAAGCCAAAGGCCATTGACAAAAATAAAAAGAAATGAAAACTCAGTAAAGAAATCTGCGACTTTTCTACAATCTTTATGCTTGCATTTGTTTTTGTTCTCTTTTTTTTGAAGAGAGCTGCCTACGCAATCCATAAATCATGTCGTTTGATTAAAGGACACACAGGATATATATATAGACATATAAAAGGACATTGAGAGGAGGCTGCTGTAGGTGGTTCAGTTGATTAATTGATCGACTGGTTGCTGCCCAAAAGGATTGCCCGTTAAAAATTACGATTCGGCGCGCTTGTTGACAAGTTATCCTTGCGAATGTCCTGGCAGCCAGGCAGACTGCCTGTGTGGCCCACTGAACAGCCAACCCCGCCCTACTTTGCTCGTTATCGTCCTGTCAATTGTCGTACAGCTGTCAACGAGCAATCAATGCAATTTACAGCTTCATTTTTGCAAATTTACACGAACAAATTGACACTTCGGCCTTGTTGACAGCCCAGCAGTAACACAAAGGACATGCCTTCATGTCCTTCAAGTTTGACTTTAAAAGCTACTCATGCGTATGCAATGCGATACTTTAGTTTCCCACCCATTCTAGCCACATTTTAAATACCTTGATTTTTTAGCTGTTTTTTTTTTGTAGGACTTCGTCGTCGTTGTTGTCCTTGTTCTCGACCACTTCTAATTGCCAAACAATTGCGCCTGATTATCCTGTCAGGCGTCAACTTTTGTGCGGTTTCCTTTCGCTTTGTTTAATTGGATTGTCGAGCTTGGCGTGGACATGTGAGTGACATCACGTCAGCAGCAGCGACCCAACACCATCATCACTGTCATCATCATTATCAGGAACATCATTATCATTATGCTTCTCGCACCTTTGCACAATCGTCGACTGCTTTTTGGCGCCTTGGAAATTGCGTCTGCCCATGAACGGCCATGACTGCGACTGTTATCAGTTTCAATTCTCAAAATTGTATTCAATTATGTTTGAAAATTATCAAAAAAAATGATGTGCAAATAAACAAAGTACTATATTCAACACTTGTGTGTGCTGCATTCTGTCAAAATCAGCGGACAATCAAAATTTGTTGACTCTGATTAACCCATTTAATGTACAGCGAATGCAAACGAATCAAATAAATGTTTTAATCTCTTGGGAATGTTAAAAGTTAATGATCATTTCACATTAATTTAATTGGCTTGTTGTGCAGCATTTGCAAATTCGCGATAATGAATCTATTTAAAGTAATGTTGAGCGTATTTTCGGTTATGTTTTAATCGCCTGATTTATTTGATCAAAGATTGAAATATATTTTCGAAATGATTTTAGAAGTGCATAAATTGAAGTGGAGAAATGTTGAGTTATGTTGAAATTTATTTTTGTATTTTATGTTATTAAATATAAGTACGTTACTAAGGGCCTTGAGTAATTTATTACATTTTTATAAATAGAAATACATTTTTTTTAAGTTTTACTTTTTTTGGGGACAATCTTTCCAATTATATTATATGTCTATAATCATCTGATTAATCTGAGCAAACGATTTACATATCTTAAATAAATTAATATGTGAAATATTTCAATTATGCCAATGGGAATTTAAGTCTATAAATCATCAATTATTTTTATAATATTTATTTTATATTAGAAACTCAAAACAAATTATTTAAAAAATTTTATTTAATTTATTTTAAATGGAAACATGTGTAGGATTTCAGTGGTTGTACAGGTTTTAAATTGTTCTAATATATTTTAACCATTTAAGGATTACTTAAATTTATATTCTGAATTTTGAAATATTCTTTATAAACTCTTAATTAACAGTCGGCAGTAATTTTTGGCTCTGATTCTCATATACTCAATTAAAAAGTGCAAGTCTCTCATCGACACAATTTATTAAATGAATTTAACCACTATTAGCTATAGTTTCAAGCATTTGCTACTATTAAACTATATTCCAGCATCATTATGCCCACATTCTGTTGCATTCCACAGCTTTAACTAAATAATTAAGCCATTTTTAACTGCTCCAACTGCTCTAAATTCCCCAAAATTCATGCTTAAATGCCACTAAGCACGTTTGCAAACTTAAAAGTCTGAAAAGAATGAATAGCATACGACTAAGTTAGTGATAAGAAACTCGTTGACTAAATGCGGCCCGGGTGCATTGCTCGACCCAGTGATAAGTACCCAAAAATCCTTGATCTTGAGCTGCGTTTCAACTGGCTGCTGCTTAAATAAGAAACTGACTTCGATTGCGACCTTTTTGCCTGTTGAGGTGCTCCAGGCAGAGGAGGCGGGAGGCGGCGCGGGGGCAGGAGGTACGCATGTGAGATGCAAGAAATAGCAACGACGCGACTGATAACGAATTCCCCCAAAAAAAACCAAAACAAAATTCACCGCATACAAAAACAAAGTTAGCATTGCCGCTGGGCTAGAAATTGTTGTCAGATAAGCGAAGCAAGTGGCAACTGAGTTGAGTTTGGATGGCATCACCTAATTACACAACGGGGACTCATTTGCATCTGCTGCTTCGATAATGCCACGTGATGGGGAGAAGGGGGAGTGGCAGCTGAGGGGGCGTATTCCACGCCGGATGCTGCTGCCAAAGTTCAGGATCAGGTTAAGGTCCAGGCACGCGTGTATTTTGGCCTAAAAGCGGCTTAAAAAACAGCTGCTTGAATCTTAGACGAGGCAGCCACCAAGTGGCACACAAATCTCACTCAATTATGACGTAGTCCGCTTAGAGAAAACACCAACAATCAGCGACTTGACTGCCTTTTCCCCTCCCCCACACCACTCAGCTGGTTTCCTTTTGGTAACATTGTTAACAATAAACATCAGAGTTGGCAACAAATTGTATGGCAGCTAAGCACAGGAAGTTGCCAAAGGAATCTTGGACAAATTGCATAAATCCCAATCCCAAAGTAGAAGACTTCGACAAAAGAGTCCAATTCACTGTCCGTTGATCAGAACTAGTTTTGGTAAGAGGGTCCAGGGGCTAAGGGGGCGTCTTTTGTTTGTTAAAGAATTTGGCAGACAAAAAATAAAAAAGAAAAAACATAAAAACATAAAAACAGTTAAGGAAGCAGATGATTGAGCCCAGCGGAAGTGAACGTAACAGTCAGAGCATAAAGTGCATTTTGAATGGAAGGAATGATCAGACTTCTTACCGAATCTTACACAAAAACAATTAATAATTATATAATTAAGACTTGTATGTTTAACAAAATGTAAAGTCCTTCGACCTCCTTACTTCCCTGTTTTCCCAAAAACCCATTTCATTCTGGACGCACTTCCTGACGGATCTAAGCTAAATCCGCCAGATCAAATCTAAATCCACGCGGAACTTGGACTTGTGGCTGATTATTGCGCCACAAATCTGTAGATCCTGGCGCTAATCGCAGCTCAGTTTGGTCTTAATCGCACGCCTTAAGTTAACTATAATCCAACTATGATCCACTCGCTAAGCAACATTTTCCGGACTGGATTTTCACAATTTACCTGCGTCTTCTACCTTATGCCAACTGTTTTTGCTTAATCCCTGGATTTAATTTTTTTCACTCGGATTAAGCGTTACAATAAAAATATATGGAAATTGCTACAATTTGCATATTTTTTGTTTGCACTTGGCTCTTACCTCTTTGACTGTTTTACACCTCGGAGCAGCTGACCCCCGGATTAGCCGGGGACATAAACAACATGGCATAAGAACCGAAAAAAAATACATAATTTTTGTGCCTACCCTCGCATGGGCGAGGGCGGATTAAATTTTTTCAGCAAAATAAGTCAGTTTTAAGCACCGCGATTAGAGCTTGATCCGCCTGGGACATGGGCGTAATATTGATGGATTTTCCTCTAAATCCGTCAGCTAATCTCCGGCTTAACGCGCGACGCGATTTTTTTTCGCGTCCGTCCCTCCGTTGTTTTTGTAATCACTTTTTTTCGCTAGAAGGCAAATTTGCAACCCAAGTGACCAGGCGAGGATCATAATTATGGAATTCCTAAACAAGAGAGTCCGCGATCGCGGCACTCGAAGGCAGTTGAGTGCTGATCGCAGCTACCTGTAAGCGTGGGTTACCTCTTTGCCAGGTTTGCAGGACGAACGAGGAACGTTGCAGAGTCAGCTCCGCTCAGGTAGCTGGTCAATGTCCAGCCTTGAGCCTTGACCAAGTCTCACGTTTGGCAATTAAGAAGTCAATTTTCATGGCAAAAAAGACAAAAAGATTGCGACGGCGACTGCAGATCGTTGGCTAAAACAATGCAAAAAATGTGCAAAGCTGAACTAAATCCGGATTAAGAATGACTGCCAGGACTTGCGTCATAAAAATTGCAAGGACCTTTCTCTCTTAATTTTTTTCATACACGGCATTTGCATGTTCCCGATCATAAAATTCAGAACTCGAATTCGCCGCAACAGGAGAGAATGCGTGCTCTCAGCCCGCGCGCTCTCTCTCTCAGTGTTTTCTTGCTCTCTCTTTGTTGCGTCATGTCCTTGACGGTTGCTTAATGTGCGCGGTTTGACTTTTTTGCTAGTTTTTTACGAGTGCGCTGCTTGCACTTCCGTTTTTTAGACTCGTTTTTTTATGATCTATTTGGGCGCTACCTGTTTGCTTGTTTTTTATGATAAGTTCTAGCTATTTTTTAGCCAATGTTTGTTTTTTAATGGCTGAGGTTAGTGAACTATTAACTGAATGAAACGATAACATCGCAAATAACAAGAGCAGTGTGTGTTGTACGTGTAAGTGGGTGTGTTGGTGTGTGTTAGTGTGCTTGGTGTGAGTACAGCTGCTTAGTGGGAAAACATTTCACTAGAAATGCCTAGAATTGATGTATGTTTGTAATTAAAATTAGCCCTGGACCAACCCACTAAAATGAACAACGAAGGACAACAGCAAACAGAAGAGCACGTAAGCGAGACAGAGAGAGAATAATATGGTTAGAAAGAGAGGTAGAGGCGGATTAGCTGCTTAATCCAGGCTGGCAATGTTTTGGTTGTTCCATTTAGGCCCTTTTCTCAGCGCATTGTGAACTCGGCCAACAATTAGCGCAAAATCTGGCCAAAACAATTCTAATGAGTTAGAGCCAAAAATGCAGTTTACGCGGAACGATCATAAAAAGTAGCAAACATAGTGAATTTGATTCCAGGAATATTGTGACCAGAGCAGTGCTAAAAGTGGAGCTGGTTATCTAAAATGTCCTCTCTCCATTCCCCTAGTGTGTCTATGTGTTTCGCTGCAGTTCTCGGATCAATCAAAACATGTTAATTCAAGAAAATGTTTGACCACAGTCTCCTCCTTGAGTTTCTCTCAATCGCTAATCCGCCTGCTTAGCGGTTGCCTAATCTTAATCCCAATAGGAACTGGATTAAGTTAATCCCGATTTCCATTCCGATCTGCGGTCGTTCGCTGCTTCCGCGTTTCCTTAAATGCCATCGCTGGCTTAATTAAATCACTCGGATTAGCTTGATCCACACCTTGGTCCTGAGTGTGTGCGTGTGCGTAGAACTCGAAATTCATTCAAGTTCAACCCGTTGAAGAAGTGCGACTGGCATGCGCCTAGGAAGAGCCGTCACAGCTGCACCCAAGACACAAGACACTACTTTCAACACTCAACAATCGCCCCTCGTTCCCCTTGTTGCTGCGGCAATCAAATTGATATCAAATGTGCGCCTCCTGTTGAGTCGACCTAAAAAACTGACGTAGAGTTCAGAATTTTTTAGGGATGCTGTGGGCTGTCAGCGAACAGCAAGGCTCAACTGCCACGCCCCTAGACCCTAGACTGGAAACTCAGGGAGTAGATTAAATTTCATGTCTTTTTTGGGAGTACGGGAAAATTATCTCAACATTTTCCAGGAAACCAACAGCTTATATAATCTGAAGTATTTGTTGAGTTTTCCTGGCCAACTCTTTGAGCACATGTTGGCCAATCTATCAGCTTTCAGTAGCAAGCCCTAGTCTCTGGCTAGTCCTAGTCCCGTCGGCTTAAAGCCCGACGCTCATTAGGCACATTATTCAAAGGGTGACAGGAGTTAGGAGTAAGGAGTTAGTAGTAATGCTCAGATTCCTCGGGGGGTTTTTCGGAGCATTAAAAACGCGGATTTGTTTAATGCAAAGTTCGTAGTACTGTACTCAAGTATGGTACAAGATTGCGTGGCTTATACCGATGCTTCAGTCTGTCTTTATCCTTATCCTTTCATTCATTTCGTGCACTTCTCGTCGCGTCGCGTGCTCCGGATTAGGCTCGAGGATTAGTCCTTAAATCACCTGATTTGCATGGCACTTCATTAAGCGCCGCAAAGAGTCCATAACGGAGTATATTCCATATAGTAACCATAATGTACCACATCAATAACAATACGATTTGTCATTATGATCATTATTATCACATCGTCAGTGCTCGATTGATCGTAAATCAAGTTAACCCTCTTTGCCAGCCGATCGAGTGTTACAAATGGCTAAAAAATTTGTGGGCAAACACAGATATCGCATAACAGCCAGCATTTGAGTGTGTGGAAGCTATACCCCTAAGGCTGTGAGACCCTATGGGTCCCTAACCCTAACCCTACTTTTAACCCTACCTCGTGCTCTACACACGCTCAAAGTGTGCGTTTGCTTTCACTTTCTCTCTCCACTACATCCACTCGACTTTGAGGGCTGTTTTTTTGGCAAAAAAATAAAAGAAAATTTGTAAAAAATTAGGTTTTTTTTATTTGTTGTTAGGGTTATGTAATCGGAAACTAGTGCAGCTGCAGCTAAAAAGAGTTGCGCTCAGTTATGCTGGTCTAAGCAAGTCTATAAGACTAGCTGTAACTTTTTAGCTTCCTTTCGATTTTTCATTAAATAAGTATTTAAAAAAGAATTCTCTTGTAGCAAAACTGGTTTTAAAATTTGCATTTGTTTTCAGTCAGTTTCTTATCTTTGAAAATTCGTGTAGTAAAAAGAATAAAATTTTAATAATTTGTCATATCAAATATAAATTTTGTTAAGTTAAAAGTTGAATAATTATTTGTTTCCTCATTTAAACTATTTTAGTTCTTCTTACGACTACATTTTATAAGATTCATGTTAATTTATTTTAATCTAATATATTTGTCTATGCTTCCAATGCCTTTTCGACTACAAAAACTTGCTATAATTAAAAAAACGCCAATAACTAAGCACACACTAAATAAAACGCTTGCCAAACTAGCATAAAGTATAAATAGAGCCAGCAAAGTTCATATGTTCATAACATTTTATTTCTTTTATTTTAGAAATAGTTTTTTTTTTTTAAATTCAATGTCAAATGCTACGCACTAATTACAACAATTAGTCAAACATATTATATTGTCTTAGGTTAGTTTTAGTCAGAGTTATAGTATAGATAAGGCCTACGCATTATTTCTCGACTACTACGCACTACTGCCCCAATTATGGACTGGACTTTGCTGAGACACCTCTCCACCGCCCCTCTTTCCCACTCCCTGACTATCTCTTTTGCCTGCGTTGTCTCTTCAGTTTCGACTTTCTCTTGACAACTGCGACCGCTGATAATGGGTTGGTTCTGCTGACATGTTGTTATCAGCTAAACGACCGGATCTTTAAGTCGCTTATCAAATTTTGCTTTTCTTTCTTTCTGACTAATCCGTTGCTGAAACTGATCTATTTTGCATATCAACTGAAGGGGTCGAAATTTCTTATCATTTATCAAATTTATCGTCTTAGAGACAGACATAACTTTTCTCGACGTTTTTCTTTTTGTTTTTTTCTGATTTTAATGTTTTCTGCGAATCAGTGGAAATTCGTGAAAAATGTTGCTTAATCCGTCGGGAATTGTTCCATGACTTTTACGTAACATTATGCAGAGCAAGGATGTGACAGAATGGCAGAAAGGACGAACGCAAATGTCCATTGTAGTTTTCACTTTCGAAATTTCCACGGTAGTTTCTTGTCTGAGTTGAAAATTAACATCCCGTTGCGTTTGCAGCGCGACGCGTTGCGTCTCGTCGCAGGACTCGATGTCCTTGAACTATCTACCTAACTATCGATTTTCAGCATAACTGCTGCTCTTGGTCATAAAAATCTACATAAAACCATTTAAAAGTCAATCCGCAAAAGTCAACAACGCACCAAAAAAAAAAAGAAAAAATAAAAGAAACTAGAGACAGAAAAATTCTGCTGCCTTGCTCTGTCTGCCTTTCTGTACAACTTTTTGATTTTTTAGCGACTGTTTTTTAGAAAGGGTTTCTTGGCCATGTTCTGCTTACCTGTGACGTTTTTTTGCTGTTTTTTATGGTTTGGTTTTCTTTTTTTTAGACGTGTGCCAGCAATTAGTTGGCCATTAAACGCTACTCAATGGTCGTGGGGAGTTTCATAACTTTCAGCAGCCTCAACTCAACAGGCAGACAAGATTTGAAACCAAGAACAAAAAAACTCACTCAATGCTATGCTCTGCTGCTGCCCCTTCATGTCACTTTCACTTTGGCTTCGCCCCTTTTGCCGTAAAAGAGGCGGCGGTGCTGAAGAGAAGAGTACTTCCACTGTTTTGTTTACTTCCTGTTTTCTCTTACAGCGCACGCTCCCAGCCAAGCGGGTAGTCCCCCACCTCCGTGCCTTCTAACACTCGCTCTCTCCTGTGACTCTTTTGCAGTGACTTTTGGCGTTCGCTCTCTCGCTTCCTCTTTTGCTTAAATGATGTGCTTGTGTGTGTTGAGTGTTTCTCGCCTTTATCATCCCCCTTCATTGAGTTTGAGTTATTTTTTTGCTCAAAGGGGAAATGTGTGCTCCTCAAAATGAGTTAATTGTTGAGTTACTTTCGGAGGAAGTTATTACACTTTAATTTAATATATAGTTTAAGCCCTGTGAAAAAATAAGTCAAAAGTAAACCACTTTAAATATCTAGTGCTCTACTTATTTTGGCAAAACCTTTTTTTATGAAGGGTCTAAAAACGGAAGTGCACACTAGTTTTTTAGAGCTCATAGGTAGCTGTTAGTTTGGTGTTTTATATTTTTTACGAGGGACAAACAGCAAATAAAAAACGCCTCTGTCATAAAACCATAAAAGTTTTTACACCCGTCGCATTAACTTTTTAGGATATTTGGCTAAAAGTCAACTTTGTGTTTCATCTTTTTTTCCTTTGCAGTTGTTTTTCTTTTTTTCTTGTTATTTCCCGCATCAAAACAAAAATAAATTTATAGTTTAGTTGCCATTTTTAAGAGTGTTTCTAGAGTTTCTGCGAGTGCATGCGCTGTCTCTTTCACGCCAATTTGCATAAACGAGAATCAAAAATGATTTAGGTAGAAAAACACAACAACAACAAAAAAGGGCTAAGGCGTTTTTGAGCTGCGCTCAACTGAGCGCTTAGTTTTTTACAACCTCTCACACACACACACACGCATAGATATTATGCGTTGTCTAACTCATAAAGGAGAGCACGTTACCTGCTTTGCTCCGATCGGCTCGTAGTCGTCGGGTTTGAAATCGTTTCACTTCGTCGTTGTCGTCGTCTGTCATGGTTCCTCCCTTTGGTTCACTGCTTGCTTCTTTCATGCGTGTGTGAGAGCGAGCGAGTAAGTGAGTGAGTGAGCGCTTGAGTGCGTATGCTATGCGTATGCTTGTGTGTGTTTGTGTGCGTGTGTGCTCTGAAGAGAGGGTGAGTGCTGCGAGCGTACTTATAGTTAGCGCACGCGGCGAATTCGTATCATTCGTGATTTGGCTCTGACAGTGAGAGGAGCACAGTTTTTTTGGTGCCAAATAAACAAACAGACACACACAGTAACACACACACACTCACAAACACTTACACTCACGCAAAATTTGTTGCTTCAAAAGGATTTCCACAGCGCAAAGGATACAACTACTCAGTTTAGCTCTCAGCTCAATATAAAAACGTGTTGCAGTCACTCGCTTCATATCATTTCTCAGCGACAACTCGTCACAGTCACAACTCAACAACACAAACTGAAGGAAATACACAAAAATATTCAGTTAACTAAAGGAACAACAAATTGTTGTACGTGTGACAAAAAATAAATAATAAAAAAACACAAAACCAAATACCTCAATTAAACTGAAACTAAACTAAATTAAATTAAATGAATTTAAATTAATTGCAACTACCTCATTTTGTATATCGTGAACTTTTTGTAAACTGTGCAAAAACTACCTCAAAGTACAAACAAAATAAGTAATACAAATCAAAACAAAAAGTGCGCGAATTTGTTTAAACAAAACATAAAAAACTGGAAGAAACAAAAACACAGCTCAAATGAAAATTTGTGTTCAGAACTGAAAGAAAACAAAAACTAAAATATAAAAAATTCAAAAGTTAAGTGAAAATTTGAAATTGCTGCAGTGAAGCAAGGACAACACACAGTTATGGCTATATCAATGCTGCAGGACGCGCAAACACGAAGTAAGTAAAAGAAATTGCTAAGAAGCAAATAATATAAATTATTAAGAAGAGAAAAACACAGTTTAGTTAAATATTAAAATATCTTGTGGATATTTTGCAGTCTTCACTGCTTCCTTTCATTTAAGCATTTCTTGCAATTTGCCGATTGTCGCGCATTAAAGCGCTCATTAAAGCTCACTGTCGCACACACTCGAAAAAAAAAACAGAACGCACAGAGCAATAACGACGTCTCAATGTGCCAAAGTTAGCATTAAGCGCCATTTTGGCAACTGCTCACACGCATACTCCCAAGCACACACAGACACACACACACATGTGCAGCGCACAATTAAGTTTTGTTTACAAGTTTTTTTGGGCAGCAAAAAAAACCGGCATTTAACTCGTTTAACGCAACGCCCACCAAAACAAACGATAGAGAGCGAAAGAAGCAGAAAGAAAGAGAGCGAGTTTGGGAGAGCGCTTAGTCAAGAGCGCACACACACTCGCACGTATACTTATGTGTGTCACACATGTGGCGCTCTTAAGCTTTACGGCTTTGCCGCTCTCTTCGCTTAAAGTCTGTTACACGTGTGTGCCTCTTTTTTGCTGTAACTTTAAGTTGAAAGTTGATTTGCTTTGCCCGCCGGGCAACTAACTGACCTAACTGTTTCTGACAGCTCAGCGGGAGGAAATAGGAAAAACTCATGTATGAAACTTGCTAACACTTTTTTCCTTTTTTGTTCTTTTTTTTTAGGCCTTGCAGCCGCTTTAGCTGGCATCAAACGCGAGGAACTCGTTGTGGATCGCTCCATGTCCCTGTCACCGCCCATGTCTGCCAATACATCAGCAAGCAGCCCAGTGGCCTCCTCCAATTCCCACTCCCACTCCCTGTACCCCGCAATGGGACTGCAACAGGCAGCGGCAGCTTCAGCCTTTGGCATGTTATCGCCCACACAGCTTTTGGCCGCCAACCGACAGGCAGCCGCCTTTATGGCCCAGTTACCCATGAGCACATTGGCCAACACACTGTTCCCACACAATCCCGCCGCGCTCTTTGGCGCTTGGGCGGCACAGCATCAACAGCAGCAGCAGAATCAACAACAGACACCTTTGCCCGTGCCTGGAACACACCTACATTCCCCGCCAGCTAGCCCACACTCACCTGTGCCCAACAGTGGTAAGCATCCATTGAGCTCACCAAACAGCACGCCACAGCACCATCATCATCATCATCTTGGTCTGAGTCTGGGTGAGCCGGCCAAGAAATCGCGTAAGTTGTCGGTCAAAAAAGAGTTCCAAACAGAGATTAGCATGAGCGTAAGTGATTTGTATCACACACCTGGTGGTCCCATTTCCCCACCCTCCAGCGGCAGTTCACCCAATTCGTCCGCCCATGAAGCCAGCTCGGGAAACAACGGTACAACAGCACCAACAGCAAAGGATCCCTCCCGTGACAAGAGCTTCACCTGCAAGATCTGCTCTCGCAGCTTTGGCTACAAGCATGTCCTGCAGAATCATGAACGCACCCACACAGGTGAGAAGCCCTTCGAGTGCCCCGAGTGCCACAAGCGTTTCACCCGTGACCATCACCTGAAGACCCACATGCGTCTGCATACGGGAGAGAAGCCCTATCACTGCTCCCACTGTGATCGCCAGTTCGTTCAGGTGGCCAATCTGCGTCGTCACTTGCGTGTCCACACCGGTGAGCGTCCCTACACCTGTGAGATATGCGATGGCAAATTCAGTGACTCCAATCAGCTCAAGTCTCATATGTTGGTGCACAATGGCGAGAAACCCTTTGAATGCGATCGCTGCCACATGAAATTCCGACGACGTCATCACCTCATGAACCACAAATGTGGCATTCAATCTCCTCCCACGCCAGCTCTGTCGCCAGCCATGAGCGGTGATTACCCGATGGCTGCTGCTGCGGTAGCTGCTGCTGCCTCGGCGCTGGAATCCTCGACAAACAAATTTGCTGCCATGTGCGCGAGTTATGGTGGCTCCGAGGAGTCTGTGGATTTGGCCAAGAGCAGCATGGATGAGGATGCACCACTCGATTTGTCCGAGGATGGTGCCAGCTCCGTGGATGGACACTGCACCAGCAATGCACGTCGCAAGGCGCAGGATATTCGTCGGGTCTTCCGTCTGCCACCGCCACAGATCATGCACGTGCCGAGCGATATGCCCGAGCAGACAGAACCCGAGGATCTGAGCATGCACTCTCCACGCTCCGCGGAATCACAGGATCAGCAAGATGACATCGATCTCGATGAATTGGACGATGCTGCGGCTCTCTATCTGCGTCAGCAGCAGCAGCAACTCCACTAGAGATCTCCAAAGATTCCCGAATTGTATATAGAACGTTATAGGTATATATTGGAAAAGAAGCCAGTGATCATCAGATGAAGCTGGCTAAAACGTTTTCGGAACAGGAATTTATGCTAAGTACAAGCAAAAATCAACAAACAAAACTTATAAAAAAAAATAAGAACTAAAAACTATAAATTAATAATAATTAGTCATTTAGTTAAAAAAATTGCACATAAATCAAAAGTCCCCAAAAAAAATTGTACAAAATACGCAACTAAATTAAGACAATTACTAAACTAAGTACACAGATTAATTCTAATTCACACATACCCAACACACATACACACACAAACCTAACCCAGCTAATGTTGTGCCATTTATAATGTTTTAGTTGTTAGCTTAGTTTAATTAGTTTATAAACTTTAGTTGTTGTTCAGAGATTGTAAATAGCCAGCGAAGCGATTGTAAATTTCACAGCCAAAAATCTCCCAAAAAATCTTTAAAAACGCTAAAAACAAAAACAAAACACACAAAATCCAATCAAAAAAGAACTTAAACTTAATTCTAGTTATTAATTATTATTTAGTCTAATTTAAAAATCATTTGATTATTCTCAAAGAAAACGCAAACAAATCGAATCGAAAATCAAAAATCAAAATTAACTTAAGTTATGCAAGAAAAAAAAAAAAAAAACAAATTAATAAATTTTTTTATTATTAGTATGTGAATTGTTTTGTTTGCCACCAAATTATTATGAATTATATATTTAGTAATATTATTTAATTGCATGAATCTCAAGCATTTATTATCCTTATAATTATTATTAATTAGTAGTTTGCATTTTTTAAATTGTATTTAATCAACGCCTGCCAAATGCCAAATCCTAAAAAAAACTACAAATAAAATAAAAAAAATAAATCAGCAAATTATTTTATGTTCTTTTTATTTATTTCAAACCCTTTTGATTTCAAATTCGTTATCCTTTTTAGCTATTTTTCTTTGCACAATGCGACACATAAATACATTTATATAGCTCAATATCGTAAATCGTATATAGCATAGCATCGTATATAGTTAAGTCGTGAACCAAGTAAACAGGAAGAACTACTATAACCGAATACCTCCAATACCTCTTTAAAAAACACATTTGTTGTGATTGTCGTTAAGCAAATCACACACAAATAATATAAAACTCAAACATACAGTTCGTAAAATATATAGAAATAAATCTATATATAAATATATATAGCAACAATAACAAATTGGGCAATCGTACAATTCAAACAGAATTTATATACAAAACGAAACTAAATTAAAAAAATCAATATCAGTATCGAAAGTTATATATACATATATAGCAATTTTTATGCATATTTTTTAATGAACTAAGCCTAACGAACGATTTTCCAAAAAGCATTTAGAAAAAACTATCACGCAAATATATATAATTAAATTTATATTTATTAAGTGTATATAAATTTATATAAATTAATCAGTTATAGATATGTGTATATAGCCTAAGATGTACATACTCAACAACTTACACTACAGAATAATTTTAGTGCAATCTTTGGTTAATCAATTAATCGAGGTGCGGAATACCCTCGATGCATTTTTCGTTTGATTTTATAGAAATAACAAAAGGAAGGAAAGCAAAAGCAAAAGCAAAAAACAAATGCAACAAAATATTGTGTAATTTTCTTTGTTCATTCAAGTGTATGGTATACAAGTTCCTCAAGATTAAATAATTACAAAAATTACAAATATAAATAATAATAATAATAAAAACCAACAATAGTCAACGCATTTCAAGGCCCTCGCCTCGGATCTGAAATCTGCGCATTGTACACACACCTCACATGTTTCATATGAATTATGTATGTACTATATATATATTATATATAATCTTAACTAATCGTACTTAACTTAAGTGTATAAATATCTTACATATATATCCATTTGCTTAATCGTAAAGTCAATTTAACTGTAAATAACTTATAAACATTGAACACTTTAAAGCGGCTCAAATATGTGCAATATAAGAATCTAATCGAAAAGAAATTTAAAAAAATCTAGAAAAATTAATTAACATAAAATTAAACTATATAAAATTATAAACAACAAAATGTATAACTAAGGCATGCTCTGCTTTGCATATATACATATATATATTGATTTTCTAGTTTATTGTTGTCTTTTCAAGCATTTTAAATATATATTATTATTAAACAAAACACATACGAATATTAATATTAACATAATTATTACATTTAAATAATTATTCATTAATTTTGAAAACAAAACGAAACCTCAATGTACGAGAAATATTTATTATGTTTATGGCGAATTGTGTGAATACAAAACAAAACAAAACAAAGGAAATATATATATTACAATATTGTGTTAAAAAGTAACGCTTCGTTTTTAATCAATAAATGTAAGTGAGTACCCCTACCCAGCTCCTACGAAATTAGCCACCCCAACACCAAAACTGTAGCTGAGGCGACATCGGGCGACATTATATAAATTTTTAATTTATGCAAACGAAGCCCTTTCGCATTATTTTACATTTGCCACGCAGACGCCCCACTAATGCTGTCGCCGCAGTGCCACAACCCACGCCCGCCCCCTTTTCCGCCCCACCCCCAAGCCAACCCCCAAATATCGCGTTTTGAAAATTTTTGCGTCGAGGCGGCAGCTGAGCACAAGACGTGAAAATATATATACATTTTCATATATACATATATACTTGTATATTTGTATATGTATAAAAAAAACGCGCAGCCAGAAAATGTCACAGTGTTTTTCCCATTTAATCTCCAGCGAGCAAACAACAACAAGAACAAGCAGCAGAGGAAGAAATGCCCCAACTCTGAGGAAAAACCTTTCAGCCACCCATCAGCAACGCCTCCTTTGCTTTGTGCCCCTTTCAACAGTCGCCCAAAAAAAAAAAGGAGAAGAAGAAGAAAAAAAGGCTTCGCTTTTCTCTGGAGCTCTGAGCTGCGAGTTCTATGTACAAAATGGCAGCATGTATTACATAAAAGCCGTCTTATGTCCCTTACATAGAACGCGGTAGCGTCGCCCTCATCAACGTCTTTCCTCCTTTACAGCGGGGGCGGCAGGGAGAAGAGGAGAAAGTGGGGGAAGGGCAGGAATCCTGCGCTGCTTATTAGCATTTCAGCCTTTCTTCGCTGAATGTTGGCAGCGTTGCCTTTCGAGTAAATGATTTAGACTCGGGTAGCCAGAATTCTTTTCCAAATGAGTTTACGAGTGTTTGCCTGCAAGGATTTTTGTGAACATACCCTGCAGTTAAAAGTGGGGCATAGCCAACTTGGGAAACTGTACAAGAAAATATATGTCAATTAAAATAGAACAAAATAAATTAATTAAAAAATATTAACAAATATTATGTAGTTTATAAAAATAATAATTAAATTTAAAGTTTTCTTATACTCTTTCTTTGAAGAATTTCTTTAATTTCCTAGGGTATCTGATTTTCGTGCAGTCGCAAGAAAGCTTCTGTGCTGTTTCTGTGCACAAAAAAGGCCTTCGAAATAAATTTTAAAGGCTTCTACGCCTTCAACCGCCAAGCGATGCTCATTATTCAAATTGAAAAATTATGATTTGCGCCAAAGACTTGAAGTCCGAAGTTCGCGTCCAGCGAAGCAAGCGATTCTAATAAGCTGCCTCAAGTGCAATAGTCTATGCCACAGCGGTTGGCCCCACAAGGGGAGATGGAGTGGGCGTTGGGTGGTAGTGGCAGGGGTTGTACAGTGGAGGCAGCTGATGCCGCATTGGTGGCCGCTTTCATTATCCTGCGGCCATTCGCCTCAATTAAATGGGTAAAATTATGAGCCTTATTAATATTGGTAGCGTCGCTTTTTGGCATCGTGGAGCTAGGCATATATTTCTGATTCCATAGAGTATCGGGTGGATTTACTGGGCTTAGTTGATGTTGAATAATTGCACTTTTGAAGCAGTTTCAAGTCGCGGTAAAACAAAAAACGCGCGCACAATTGAGGCGTTTTAAAACGCGTAAGATTTCCAGGCGGTTTTTATCTGCTTAAAGCGCTTGTCGAAACATAAATGGAAGTAAATTGTGTCTAAATTATTTATTATGTTACAATATATACAGATAAAAATAAAATTGGTTTCAAGCCGTTTAAACAGCAAACGCTCGCAAATGTTGACGCGTTTTTAAACGCGTGGAATAGTTTTTGAATATACCATGAATTTTTTAAGCTTAAAGTAGCTTAAAACTATTTTAATTATTAAAAAACAAGTAAGAATGCTATAGTCGCCTCGCGACTTTAGGATACCCGTTACTCAGTTTCAATTTGTTATTAACAATGGTGATGGATAAAATAGCTTGGCAAACACAGAACATTTTCGTACAAATTCATGTTTAGAGCATATTTTCGACTGATCGGCCCTATGGGAGCTATACGATATAGTTGTCCGATTTGGATCAAACTTGGTCAGTATATATATATTATTGGCAGATGTATTCTGTGTGAGTTTGATTAATCTAGCTTAGTATACGCAAAAGTTTTTCATACATATTCATATTTGGAGCGTATTTTTTGACCGATCGGCCCTATGGGAGCTATACGATATAGTTGTCCGATTTGGATCAAACTTGGTCAGTACATGTACTTCTAGATATGTACTTTCCGTGTAAATTTGGTTCAGATAGCAAAGCTAACAAAAAAAGTTTTCTATACAAAAACATTCTGCGTTAACCTGTGCATTTACCTTTATATGCAAATAATACGCCCTAAAGTGGGCGTGTCAAAACACAAAAACAAACTTGTAATGCTTGGGGATTGTACCTTTCATTTGCGCCCACTAGCATTTTTCTAGCTCTTATAGTCTCTGAGATCCTTTTGTTCATACAGACGGACGGACGGACGGACGGACGGACGGACGGACGGACGGACGGACGGACGGACAGACGGACAGACGGACATGGCTATATCGACTCGGCTATTGATGCTGATCAAGAATATATATACTTTATGGGGTCTGCCACGCCTCCTTCTGCCTGTTACATACATTCCAACGATTACAATATACCCTTTTACTCTACGAGTAACGGGTATAAAAACTAGTTTATTTATATTAAATGTTTCTACTTTGCTTTTATTAGTTATTAGAAATTTTAACATTTTTATTTTATGTATAATTCGAGTAAAACTACATATATACACTACACATAAGCTATATTTTTCAGCCATTCTTAAGCCTTTTGAAAGAGTTCAATCATTGTTATGATAAAGTGAAATATATATAGCAATATAGGGCAATAATGGTTAAGCGTCGAGGGTTATGCACAGCATCAATCAACCGTACGCACAACAAAAGTTACAACAGGATCAGCACAACAAAAGGGTTATCGATAAACAGCAGAAAGCCGAGGAGAAGAAAGGAAAAGCAAAAGCAAAAATGCAAACACCGCATGAATGAACACAAACTAAAGCCACTTTTTGTGCTCTACACTGCCCTGATCAATCTGCACTACCCCCTGGCTGCACTGCGTAAAGGCATGCAAATTTTTAGCACACACACATACACAGAGAGAAAAGATTGCCACAATTAGCAGACAGCGGGTAGGAAAATGAGGAAAATAGCTGTTTGAGTTTGGTAAACGATGCCAGTTCTCAATTTCCACGCTGGCTGGCATTGCGAATCTTTTGGCCACACAGCAGGCACGAGGAACGGAGAAAGTGTCAGGATTTCAAGGACATGCTGTACACAGCATGCATACAACTGCAAATATTTCGGGCCAAAGTGCCCGAAGGAAAAACAAATTACAAGGAAAAACTCTCATTACAATTTAAACATTTCGCAATTCGCAAATCGCAAAAAAAATTAACGTTTTACTCCTTTACGCTTGTGCTCATAATTTAGCGAACTTTGCGCTTATCAGCTCTCAACCCCATAAGCCTGAACGAGAGAGGGAGAGCAGCAGACAGAGATAGAGAGGCAAAAAAAAAACAACCCTCTCTGCTAGCAGCAGCAGCACAAGCAGCGCTGGCAGCAGCGCAGGCAGCGATAACAGCAAACTCATTTGCATACGAAGTGCTTTCGCTTTCTCTGCTCAGAGCGCAGCCACAATCCACTACCCTTCCCTTCCCCATCCCCTTCGCCTTCCATTGCTTCCCCAACCCCTTCTTGTTGTTCTTGCGAATGGCGTCGCAGCACCTGCCGCCTTTGTGAGCGAGCGAGTGCGACAGCTTCAATGGCATTACTCTCTCTCTATCTTTCGCTCGCTCACACTCTTGGCTTTAGTCAAAGAGTTTAATGCTGGGTGAGCACGAAGCTGCGCTGCTTGGTATGCTGCCGACTGCGCTGCCGCTGACGCTGCCAGAGCTGCTCATTATCAAGCATGGAGCGTAAAACTCATTGAGACGTTTGCAGCCCCCACAGGCTGCTATCCCTCCCAAACTCCCTCCCGTCCCTTCATTGTCAACTTTGCCTTTGACTCATTTTGCCGTTTTTATTTGTTTTTCTCAAGTTGCACGAAAATCAACGTAAAAGCGAAATGAAGAAAATTTTGTTTAAAAAATTACAAACAACCCCTTTGGCTTTTGTAAGCGACAGCAGCGGAAGACAGCAGCAGCAGCAGAAGCGGCAGCAGAGGGAAATGGAAATGGAAAAGAAGGAAAAGCGAGGAAACGCCAAGGTGAAAGCAAAAGAAATGAGCGTATATTATTCATGGTATTAATGTCGCAAGCTTGCTCAAAAAACACTGACTGCTTGAAGCTAGGGAGGGGGTTGAAGGGGAATGGTGTGGGGTTAAGGATGGGGGTTGGTGTAGGGAAAGGCGGTGAGTAGAGAAGTCAAGGGGACCCAAGTGAAGGTAGCACTTTTTTCTGTTGTCGCTGCGAGCACTCAATGCCTCAGACTTAAAGTTTTGCCAACGAGTTTTCCCAGTGCAAGTGTTCAGGTTGATGAACCAGTTGAGGTTACAGTTAAATGTAGGAGTCCAAGGGGGTAATAAGGAGATGGTGGGGTGCACTGCGTAGAATTATCCAGGCTTTTTGTAAAGGAGAAATTCTATTTAAAGTGTGAAATCAACTCAAAGGTTTCTTCTGTGAAATTGTATTTAGCTGCAGTGAAATCTATAAAAAAATAAATTCAATGGAAAATATAATATATATTCTTAGAAGTGATTTATTCATACAATACTATATACTATACAATACTACAATACTATTCATACATACTATACGTTTTATAAACCTATTTATATAGCTTACATACTATACTTTATAAGTAAGCTAGGGATTCAGTCATCTAATGCTATAAAGGTTCAGATTAAGCTTAGTTTAAAACATTTACAAACTCTTTATTAAATGTTTTACTTTTTGCTAATATAAACAGCATAATTTAAAAACATTTAAATTTCAGTAGAAACTATGTCTGAGACGCTTGTATTAAAAAAATGCTTCAGAATGTGACGAATTTATTATTTAAATTCTACAGTTCGAATTTCGTAATACTTAGTAAATTATTATATATATATATTTGTTTAAATACTTTTTGAATTAGTTTATAAATTGCATGTGCTTAAATTTAACAATCTTTAATAGTCATTTACAATTCTCCTTATTTTTTTTGTACATAGTGTGCCTATATCTTAAATTTATGGCATTATTTTCAATTCTTAGAATCGTCCATACTTTTTATGGTTTAAAATAACTGACCTTTGTCACTTGAATTTAATATTTGCATATTCCCACGGTAACCTCCACTCCCAATACCACTTGAACTCCATTCACTACGCATATCACATATCAATTTCCATAATAGCCAAGGGCACAACTCTATCCACCCAGAGAACCACCTACAAAGCAACAGCAATAATGACAATTCTATGATAAAAATGCTGACGATTACGCGTACATTAGACAAGTGCCACCCACACACACTCTTACACACACAGGGCACAAACACCCTTACCGTACACCCTCCTCATATGTTCCCTTTTATTTGCCACAAAATTTCGACAATTTTGGACAAATTTACATGCATAAACCGCGACATGGGCGGCGGAAGCGGCAATTGCCCGACAATAAAGGACATGTCGGCTCTAAAAAATATACAGTAGTCGACGTAGAAATACCCTATGTAAAGCAGAGTTTTATTTTAGTATTTATAAGCTAGAAATTGTAAACAATATTATACCAAAATGTAGCCCATTATAGCAGTTTATGTTCATATAAATGAACATCGTTGTGCCTATTTTATATTACACTTAACTTCTATCAAATCCTACTCTTTTCACACAATTCCAGGGTATGATAAGCCAGAACTACACACGCGATTTCCGTGCGTTTTGCGGGTAGTCCCGTGGGTCGTTTAAGGCACTACATGTGAGACCCTTTTTCCCCCTTTTTTTTGTATTTCAGTGAGTTTGCCAAGAAATTTGTTTAGAGAAAAATCAAGTGAAAAGCTAGCGAATAAAAAAAAAGAAAAACATTCGCAAATCATAAGGAGCAGACTAAAGGCTAAAAGGGGTGTGTTGTGCGGGGTGTACATGTGTGTGTGCGTGATTGTTGACATTTCGTGATTATGTTTGTGTGTGTGTGGAAAGTGAGCTATCAACAAGCTATCATTCACTACACATATGCAAAGGCCTCGCTTTGTGTGTGTGAGTGTGCGTGTTTGGCAAACTGTTGATGCGATTTAAGCGATTTGTTGTGGGTTTTCCTTCGTTTTCTTTGCTGTTTTTTTGTGGCTTGTTTATATTTGGTTTGGCGGGTTTTTATGCAAAAGCAAAAAGCGTAGCATACTTTTCAGCATATGTTGCCATGTGTGCGTGAGTGAGTGTGAGTGTATGTGTGACTGTGTGCTGTCAGTTGCTGGAGGTCAGTATTGGGCTGCTTAGGTGGGCGTGTCAAGCCCACCACCCTCTTATTGCCCATCACTTTGGACTCTTGATTCAATTATAACCGATGTACGAGTGTTTAAAAGGATTTGCCAGGATATCAGAGGGATAGCAGGAGTATATTATTAAATAATGCCTGATATACTTATATTTTGAGCCATTACACTCTTTGAGCTCTGGCTAATGGGTTCTTGTAATTCGTTTAGACTGCTGGACGTAGGAGCGAATGATGAGCAGGACACGAGTCCTTGCTGAGCCTTTTACTCGCCAGCCTTTGAACTAATTTGCGGCTGAGTGCATGAGTGTGTGTATGTGTGGATTTATGTGTGTCAAAAAGCCTAATGCAATTTGCCTGGCACATCAAAGGACACGCGGGGTAGGTGAAAGCAGTCAAAGGACTCAAGGATACTGAGTAGAGTGGCCACAAAATATGCAAAGCGCAATTTAACAAGGCAATAAAAATTTTTTAATTACCTCTTATATCCGGCAAAGTGGCGACGCGACCAGGACGAAAGTCATATCCTTTTAATAAGCAGCTCCTTTGCATAACAACAAGGAAAACATTAATTAAAATTCAGACAAAACGCAAAGGCGGCAGGAACAAAAACGGGATCAGGACCAAGACGTAGACCAAGCAGCGAATAAGCGAATTAACAGCGCCAAGGACTTTGCATAAATGAAAGGATAATCAGCACATCAGCCCAGCAGGGATAACAGCAACAAAATGGCGTGCAATTAACATGGAAATGATTCTGTTTGACACCAACTTTTTGGACAAAAGGCAACGGCAAACGGCGTTCAAGTCGAAGGGGGTTAAATTAGCAAGGATAAAAGTTTTTTGTTTCTGGAGCAGCGAAAGGAGAATGCAAAGGACACGCCGCAGCCAAAGGACAAGGGACAAAGGACACAAAAGACGCTGCAGCGAATAATTTAATATTGCCCATTAAGCAGCGCGGCCATTAATGAACGAACGGTCGCCATTTACCGACTGCGCCTGCGCCCAACTTCCATGTCCTTCCACGGTCCTTACAGCTCTCCTGTCCTCCGCCCGCATTTGCCCTTCAGCGCTGCCATGGCGAGTAATTAAGTTTATGCGAAGTACAAAATTTAATTTCGTTTGCCACCCTTTTGCAGTACGCAGCCCCTTGTGTCTTTCACTGGGCAGCTGAACAGTGGAACCGGGGTAGGGTGAGGGTGTTTGTGTGTGTGAGGGGGGGATGGGGGGTCAGTTGGCTTTCATTTTGTGAACGCTTTTTGTTTTTAATGCCTTTTGAAGTATTCGCCGTACTGTAGAGCTCTGCTGTAAGCATCTTAACGGCATCATTTGGCGCCGGTTTGCGCAGGTGGCAACGCACTTTTCTTCCTCTTACCACCCACACACCCTCCACATCCCCCTCTTCTTCTTGCTTTACTTAATGTACAATTTACTTTTTTCTTTACTTTCTTTTTTTTTTTGATAAAGATGGTATTATATGCATGTGGGCACCGAGGGGCACTGAGTTTACTTTGCGACTGTGGAGCCTGTTTATAATTTTTAATTGGTGTTTGAAGTGTGCTTTTTTCTCTCTTCTTCTCTTTGGGTTGGAGAAACTGGAAACTGTTGCCGGAGTGGCGCCTCAAGTGGGTGTAGAGTTGTTTTGGTTGAAAGGCGTTTTCAAGTGGGCGTGTCTACTATGGAAATCTACGCAGTCCTTGGAAAAAATCAAATGCGGAGAAAAATATTTTGAAACTAGTCAGAGATATAATATCAACAGCAGTGTTGCTATCTTAGCACAGTTAGCTATTATTAAGCTTTGATTATAATATTATAAATATCAATCTAGCACTTTCACATTTGTGCGTAAAAAAGGGTACGGCATAAGTCGAAAATCTACCAGCTGTAAAGTCAGACAAAAACTGCGGAATTAAGCTCCAATATAATAGCACGTGTGATAACACTTTGTCTTAAGCTCTGCAGTTTACAGTGCTCACACTTACACACTGGCTTACATACAGCTAGCGAAACGCAGCAGCGAAGCAAACGAAACAAAAAAGACTTTACAGCTGCCAGCGGCTGAATTAGAATACAGAGCGAATTTGAATAGAGTGCGTGAGAACACATGACCTTTTTCTGCTGTTTGTAAGCTCTGCAGATCGCTGAGCTCACACAAGAAACTAGCGAAAAGCGCAGAGAGAACAAAAGAGAAGAGAACAAAGGTGTGAGTGGCTGAATTACTTACTTATAGGCAGAGAGAGGGACAGAGAGAGAGAGATAAGTTAATCTTATTGCTGAGCGTGTGCCAGTGAATAAGTATTTTCGCTTGCATGGCGATTGAACAAAATTTCTCTCTGTCTGGTTCTGCTGTTGAGTTTGAATTAGACTTGAACTGCTTGTTTCTGCATTAACAATTATATTCATCTGATAAATTGCACGTTTAAAAATTAATTATTAATTATTTCTTGTAATTATAGAATACTCTTCTTCTATTATATATTTTTTTTCTTTTTATTTTCTATTCTAGAAAAAAACAAGCCGGAGAGAGCGAGAAAGCGTGCGTTGTTCTTTCTCCCACCCTCGCCTGAGCACGGCATATTGCAAATCATAAATCAATAATTTCCAATAAAGCTAAAGGATTCCCATCCACATCGCCAGCAGCAACAGCAACAACAATCAAGCATCACATATTTTTCAAATTAAAAAAAAAAAACCAAACGGCGCAAAACATTTTCCTCTGCGACTACGGCTGCTGCCGCTGCATAATCAGCTTCAGTTGACGTCGCTGCCTCAGCTGGCGTCGCTGCCGGTGCCACGCTTCTAGCGCTTCGCAAAGCGCATAAATTAAGTTAACCCCTCGCAAAAGCAAAGGCAGAAAAAAAAAACTGAATAGAAATAAAAAACTCGCGTCTGCCTCATTTTTTTCCTGTGCTCATCTATTTTCTGTTGCCGTTATGTATTTTGTGATTAACTTTCGTTTTGCATGCAACACTGCGTGCTTTTCCAGTTGTTGTTGTTACTCCCGTTGTTGTTGCTGCAACCCATTCATCTCAACCCTTTGGCTGCTGTGGGTCGCCCCGCCGTCCTGTCGCTTGTCGGTCTGGGTAAGCATTTTTTTACCTTGTCCAGACTTAAGTATTTCTGCGAGTTTTTTTCAAACTTTTTTTTTTTCGTTGCCAAGTTTTATGAATTTTGAGTTTTTAAGCGGATATTACGGGTAGTTTTTTTTTTGCTATCAGTTGGACTTTTATACAGGGTGTGGCAGGAAAGAGTATTAAACCAAAGGCAGAGAACGAAATATTAATTACACATAAGTTATGTGTCAAGAAGAGTAAAAAGAAAAGAGATTTGACTAATTTACAATATATTTAAAATATTAAAGTATAAAGTAATGATCTGTTAAATAATAATTGTATTTAAAAATTGCCTTTAATTATAGATCAATATTATAATACACTTTATGTTACTTAATTATAATGCCTGTTTACAGCAACTTTATAAAAAGACATCAGAACTAGAGTTAGCCAAACCTATCACACCCTGTAAAGCGCCAGCATCAACTCTTTTTTTCTCAACTCTTTACTGTTTTTTGCCTCAACCAAATCAACCCAAATTATTCTGCCCGAGCACATGCTGGAGTACCCACGTTTTTTTCTTTGTATTCCCTGATATATTTTTGATTCTCCGACTGAAAAGTTTTTTAACCCTTGCCAAATAAAAAAAATAAAATTACATGAATATTCACTTGTCAAATACAAAAAAAAAACTGTACCGTGCACTGTATATCAAAAAAACGTGGCATTTGTGTTTTTTTTATGGATACAGGATCGTCTGGGGTAAGTTTAGAACTTGATTTTCGAAATCCTAAAAAAAAATGCAAATTAAAAGTGCGTCGAACGAAGTTGTGGAAAACCCTTTCATAGAGTGCCAAAAAGGGTTGTCCGCAGCCGCAGGACTCTTTGGTCGTTGTCTGGGTAACAAACTGAGAACACAGAACTCAAAAAAAAAATGCTGAGGGGTGCGTGTGTGTCGTGTGTCCTGCCAGGCACAGTCTCACTTTTTTTTGAATATTTAATTTTTTACTGTATGCAAATGCCGGCTGCTAAGAGAGTACGAAAAAAAAAAAAATAGAACGTAAATTACACCCTAAACAGAAAGAGGATTTTTGAAAAGGGTTTTCAGGTTTTGGTTCCATTGACTTGCCTGCACTTTTGTCGTTTTGTAGTTTGTAGTTTTTCCAATTTTCATTTTGCATACTAACATAATCCGAGTTTAGGGGCCGCACACGGCGTTAGATCAGGCATGCAATTTGTGGGCAAAAAGGATGCGTCTGGCACACGTCCTCGTTGAGCCTAAGTCTTAGCCTCAAAGAGAGTCTCAGACTCAGTCTCTATCTCAGACTGTTACTCATATTGTGGCTGCAGGATTTAGCCAAAGACATTGACATTTGCTTTGTTTGCCTGGCGGCGGCGGAAATTAGTTTTCCTTCATTGAGCTCGTTTCATTGGGCGTCTCATTTACGCCTATTAACATTTTTGACAGCTGCTCTAAAGGTGAGATGCTGCCTCAAAGGCTTGTCCTCGACTGTTGCCTGTTGATGCTGTGGATGCTGTTGAAGCTGCTCCTGACAGCTGCCCAATGGCGCCGGTCTTTGCTGTGTCCTGCGGCGTTTATACTTTTCCATTCTGTTTTCTCTTTTTCCTTTTTTTTTTTTCTTTTTTGGGCAGAAAGCTCGCCCGCTGACCCTCACCAGAGACTGCAAATGCCTTGGGCAAACAGCACAGTTGGCCATGGTCAAGTTGTCGGGGCAGACACATGTCCAAACAGAGCAGCAGGACACACAGGACATTGCAGTTTACACAACTCCACGGGCTGCCCCCAGTTTGGATTTGTTTTTGCTCAAGAAATCAGGTTACTTCCGTGTGGAACACACACAAACACACATGTGAGACAAATATTGACAGAAGTACACACGTGCACAGCAGGTAGACAAAGCAAAAATAAAGACCACTTCATTGCAGATACTCTGTAAATTGAATGAGTAAAGGTAATTTCAATAACTATGTATTAAATATCAAAGAAGAATTCCATTTTGATTTAAGTTTCATAGTGCTTATCGTTTAGACCGCACCTTGATCAGTCAAAATCTCTTCTTTGACTTTATCTAACAGTTTGTACATTACAACTATTCTAACAAATAATATTAAGCCATGCAGGTCCAGTCTAAGGAGTATCTTAAAAGCATAGCATACTTTTGTGCGTTCAACTCAGACAGAGACTCAAACATGTTTTATCTGCAGTTCTGAGCTGAGATCTCAGCGGAGTAAAAGAGTTGTATATTGGAAAAAGATTCTTTTATCAGGATTCAGTTTATCAGACATCATACGAAACAATGCATTTGAATGGCAGGCACTTGAAGTGGAGATAGTGACTGGAATGTCCTGCGAACAATTTGGGGAAGTAAAAGAAATTCAGAGACACGTCTCGTGTCCATTTTCTATATCCTGTCTTGTCTGTCTCTCAAGCACTCTCAAGTGACTATTTTTCAATATAATTGCGTCTTTTTTTTACTTTCAATTTTTTTCCCGTTGCTGTCTCAGAGTTCAACTCATTTGCGTGGAAAATTTGCTTACACAGGATTCTGATTAAGGGTCCATCGTGTTTGCTGACTTTTGGTGACATTTTTTGCATTCTTTTTATTTCGTTGCTTTCGGCAACTTTTTGCTTTTTTCTCTAATTTCTTTTCACTTTTTTTTTTGGACGCGTGGCGACCCTGTAATTGACGATGACTTTTCATTAGGCAACCTGGCAAGGATGCGAAAGGATGCGCAACAGCAGCGTCAACCAGAGAAGAAAAAAATCTTGAGAGCTACCCTTAAATTAAAAAATCGTTGTAGAAAGAAAAAAAAAAAGCTGCGTGTGCCTCAAGTTTTTTTTTCTATCTTTTGTGGGTCTCGGCCAGGGTTGTCGACGGAAGTGCGCGTCAGTCCCATTTTTTTTTTCTTTATCCTAAGGCCTATTTGAGACATGTTCCGGAATGAAAGGAGCAAAAAAAAAATCGATGAAGTAATTTGTATTTAAGCAGCTGCAGAAAAGGGATGAGTAGCTGCTAACGGCTTCAAATTAGCCAACGATGAGATTTGAGCAGCCAAACTAAACTCGATTTAAACATGGCTAAGATCAGGGATTGTTAAAAAATTGATTCAAAAATATTAATTAAAACAATCCATTAGTTAAGTCAGTTTTTTAGTTGTTGATCCTACATAAACAAAGTTTTTTTCTTTCCTTCCTATGATTAGATTATGGTCAAAAGTAGGCTTGCTCCTCCTCTTATACCCACAAACAAACTTGACTTCAATTAGAACCCGTTGAGCTGCGTTTTGGCAGTCGCACGAGTCAGACAAAAAAATGGAACATAAAAAACTTACCCGTCCTTTTTCTAAAAAAATGAAAACAAAAAAACGAGGCTCAGATGTTGTGACACAGACACCGCGCAACCCTAACGCTGGCTCTTCTCTTAAATATAAAATTACACTATCAACATTAAGTTTAATACCCGCAAGTGCGGAAGGGTGTGGGTGGGCGTTGGAATTAAAGGCGGGGCAGGGACGGGGAGAAAGCAACTTTTTTGTTAAAGAAAAACGTTTTAAGTGCCGAACTCACACACAAACACACACACACACACAATGAAAATGGCCAGGGTTGTCGTGCTGCCATCGGGAGCACAAAAAAAAAGTGCCACCCTTCGTCGCTGGCAGCCGCGAAAATTTCTCTAGCTATTAAAAAATGTAAAAGCGAAAACAAGGAAAATCGCGCGTGCAAGGCAAAAGTAAAAAAAATTTGAATAGCGTCGGCAGCGGCTGAGGCAGAGCCAGTGACGGCGGCAGAGGCGCTGCGGCAGCAGTAGACAGAGTTTGAAATAATGTGGAAAATTTTGTTGTGCCATCCTGTGTGGGTTGTCAGACCCCCAACCACCCACAGCTCATTTGCAAAGGGTGAATGAAATTAAGAGAAATGAGCAGAGAGGAAAAAGATATCGTCGTAGCAGCGGCAGCAGCAGCGGTAGAGGCAGCGACGGCAGCAGCAGCAAAGGATAACAGGCAGCGTAGCGAGTCCTGATGAATTAAGCGTGGGGGTAACTTTTTTCTTTTTTCTCAGCTTCTTCTTCTAGCTGGCACCCAAACAGACATACACACACACACACACACCGCATATACACTCCGACACACACACAACACACACACTTTTACATGCCAGTTCAATTTCCTCATCAAACATGCTTTTAATTTTAAGAGCGCACGTCGAGGACATGCCACCCCCTCTGCCCACACCCCCCATCTAGCTCCCTACCCCTTCCACTGACTGCCTAAGACAGCCAGGCGGCAACAACAACGACTACGACACCAAAAGCTCATATCGGAGAAGCCCTTTCGTCTGCATATCTCATTTGAAGAAGCTCCCTGAGGAAGGGTTTGGAGTTCGTTAGCTGAAGCTGAAACTGCTGCTGATGCTGCCGACTGTTGATCGATATTTTAATTTTATTTTACTTTTTTTTTTTTTTTGCTTTGCAATTTTGCTGTTTTCCTCCACCGTACTCCTACCCGTTTTACTGGGATGCGTTTCCTTAGCTTTGGCTTTTGGCTTTTTCTCATTTGGCGCTTTGATTTTCCTGCCAACGTTGCTGACGATGATGTGGCTCAAACTCTCGCTCTCATTCCCTGGCTATATATGGCATGTTGCCTTTTGTTCATTTGCATTTGCCTCGTTTTCATTATGAGTTCCCATCGTCGCCCCAATAGTCCTTATACATCACTCTTCCACCTCTCTTTCCCCTTCCGTTTGCCCCCTTTGTCAGCCTTTGTTATTAAGTTTGCAATTTGGCGCTTCGAGCGTTGTTGGTCCCCAGTTTTCAATCCCTGTCTGGATCGGTGCTTCCTGTCTGAGCTCATATCCTTGGCAACTCTTTTGAAGTGTGGCTTCAAATGCGGTGCTAATGAGTGAATCGAGGTGAATTTTATGGTGCATTATAACTACATTTTAGGTATTAGAACCAAGTATAACTATAAACAAGTTTATGCTTGAAAATATAATTGAATGCACTAATTAAAATACATAAATTATTATGTAAACAATATTAGTAGTATTAATTTGTATATTCCTAGCTTACAAACCATTTCAAAGTATTACTATATAATTTTATATACTAAAACTCCTCTCTCTGATTAAATAATAAATAAATTAACTTTAACTATGCGCAAATGTTTTGATTTGTTTTTTATTTCGTTTAGCAAACATGCTTTTAGTTTACAGTAAAGCCTAAGTGCTGTTAAACCTCAAAGGACAGCAAAAAGCTTTCAATGCAGGCTGGAAAAGCGGAAAAACTACCAAAACAATTACGTCAATTATGACGGATAATAAAAACTTAAAAGCAGTCGCATAAAAAAACAGCAGCAAAAAACAAACGTAGAAAGTGAAATCAACATTTTGGTTTACAACTCGCGGACATTTGGCCAAAATCAACGTAAAAGCCAGCACCTTAGGCCCGTGACAGGCAGTGAAGAGGAGTGGGGGAAGAGCAGGCCAGTAGGAGGGGTAAGAGAACTGCGCTCCATAGGTGCGTTGACATATATGCCATGCTCCCATTCTGCACCACAAGGCAGCGAATAAAAATGTCATAAAATTTGAAAAGCTCAAGACAGACAAGCAAAGACGCAGAGAAGGAGAGAGAGTGGAGAGGGGGAGAAGGACACAGGACATGACAACATGTGCCTAGGCATTGCAATTCCAGAACATACATCGCGAGGGTGGCATGTCCTCCCCAACCCAATCGCTTACATCTCCTCAACATATGCCCAATCCTGATGCTACCTTCTAATGCAATTAGATGAGTGAGAGACTGTGAGCGACAGATTCCACGTAATTCGTCAGGACAAACACAAATTAGTTAATGTATTTTCTTGGTTGGCCCAAGAATATGCATATGAATATTTTATAGTTAATAATATGAAGTTGTTGTCGTTATTTGTATGTTTGTTTATCTGTCAGCTTGTTTGATTAGCAAGCGAAATATTGTAATATATTAACAAATTGCATTTCAAATGAAGTTACCAGACTCTAGTAAAATCAGATATCTTTAATATATATTATTATTTAATTCAATATAGTTAGCTATGAATTAAATTATATTACGATGGGTATTATATTTCCTTAAATTAAATCGCTGCTGGTGACAAAATCCTCCAATCGCTGATTGCTCGCATGCAATGACTTCATATCGCCACACACTCATCAATCAATCAAAAATCTATAAACTAAAAACTGAAATCAAAAAATCAGCGTAAAGTGCCTTGACAGTCATCAAATAAACAGCTCACTGCGAACAAATTGATAGCCGAAGGTCCTTTTCTCTTTGTGCACTGAAAATCGTATCGAAGGGTTCATTCTAGCCACATATGGTCCTTAAAAAATTCGATCAAAGTGCCTGATAAAACAGATACACAAAAGAGTATTTGGCAAAAGGAGTAGTTCGGCATTATCCCAGCAAAACATGACATTTATTACGCTCTATTAGCAGCGAAAGGCACAAAAAATAGGAGGAAAAAGGAGTAGAATGGAGTGGGAAGGAGTAGGCAGGAAGGATGTGCTGAGGGGTAATGGTGAGTCAATTCGACGCGTGGTTTTTATGCGTTTTTTACACACATGAGTAGCAGTGCGAGTGTGTGTGGAGTGCGTGTTGTGTGTGTCATGTGTGTGTTGTGCAGGCGTGCGAATCCTTTCGCCAAGGGGGATGTGAGCAAAACATTGGGCTATGATTTGTAATGCGGCGGGTGCGAGTTTTTATATATGCTAATACAACACACATGACACAAGTGAAAGTTTGTGTGGTGTGTGTGTGTTGTGTGTGTGGTGTGTGTGTGGTAAACCAGCACTAAATGTTGACGCGTGCTGCTGCGGTCGACTTAGGCATACACTTATATGTAAAGCGCGATTTGGCAGCTGTGCTGGGGTCAGAGGGGTTTTAGGGGGACTCCCAGGGTTAAGGGGGTGCATGTGAGTTCAGGGGCAGGACTGGAGTAGCTGGAGCCTCTGCCCCTGGGCTGTTGTTTGTTTTGCAATGCGCTGAAAGGTTAAACGCCGCCGCCAGCACATAATTTTGTCAAGTGCTGTCAGGACACGTCTCCAGACAGGCACACATGTGTGTGTAACACTCTCCCTCTACCCCCCACTCTCTCTCCCATTTGTTGTTGTGTCTAAGTGTGAGCTTTACGTGCTGGTCACCATGCTTAATGGGAAATTAACAACTTAATTAATTCTATTGCCATTTATCTTCGCTTGCAAAACACAAAAACTTCAACGCGTCGAGCCACGAAAAATCAACAAATTTCATTGGCAAAACTTTTGGTTCATAGACATACTCCACCACCCACTAGACCCCTCCACCCCTCCACTACCTCACAGCTACCCTAAGTTGTGCCCACTCCACAGAGGTCTGCACAAATGAGTTTTATTTATGCGCGTGTAGCGAAGACAAACAAGCGATCCATGTGCCAAGTCTTTGAACGTGAAAAGGGGGGCTAAGGATGGCCAACATAAGCTGGCTTAAAGCGTCAGCAGCTCAAAATGGCTAGCACAGACAATTGGTCAAATATCTAAGCATTTTAAATACAAAATGCAAGGCAAGACTTTTGGGTACTACAAATGTTATCAACCCTTAAGTAATCTTACTATTCATAGAAAAAAATAAAAGTATTTATAGTTAATTAATTAAATTATATTTAATTTTTATTTTATTTAACCCACTTGTCAACTGGTGTTCTTGAAATCAGTGAGCGAAGGAGTAAAATATTTTATCTTAGGCATTGGTCTTCAATATTCCTCGATATTTAACTTTAATTTATTTTTATTTTTAACTTTAAGTTAATTTGGTTTAACCCACTTTTCAGTTGTTTTCCTTTTAGGCTTGGGAAAATGCTGCCCAGCGGACCAGCCGTCAGTTTTTCCCAAACCACAGATCTTCTCTGTGATTTCTGGTGTGGCTACTCCCTCCCCCCAACCCCAACCACTCTGTCTTCCGCAATCTCTCAGAAAACGCCATTAAAATCTTACAAATTGTAACTTATACCCAACGCACCAAAAGATGAGTGGCTAGAAGTTAAGGGGGGAAAACTGAGTGGAAGGTGGGTAGAAGATTATTTTCAGGGGGAGGTTGGACACTGCGGGGTGGTGAGTTAGAGTTGGGGGTGAAGAAGAAAAGAAACAAAAAAGGAAAACCTTTTGTTTTTATCATTTTCCAATGCGCGTGCTGCGAACTGGCAAACTGGCCTTTCTCGCAGCTTCCTGCACAACGCTCACCTCCTTCGCAATGGCCGCTGCCAGTGCCTAAAGTTGCTGTTGTTGTTGTTGTTGTTGTTATTGTTGTTGCTGTGGCACTGCTACTTTCGGCCTACGTGCTCTTTGCTTAATTTTAAACACCCCTCATTTGCATAAATGAATTATTTTTCAACCCCAAAAAACAACGAGAGCGAAAAAATTAAGATTGGAAAAGCACAGACGAGGAAATGGAAAAGTAAGAGGAAGCCAAGAAAATGAGAAACGAAATGAAAGGCAAGAACAGGACAGCACAAGACGAGGAGAGAAGAAATGAGACGCGTTGAGACTTGAGTCGAGAAATTGCTGTGCAAGCGCAAAACGAAAAAAAATTTCAAGTGCAAGAGGAAATTGTGAAAGGCAAGAATGAGAAAAGAGTGGAAAAGCAGTGGGGAAAGCGGTGGAAAAGGAGAACAGTACAAGGACAGAATGGCACTTAAAAGTGAGCTTAATGGGCTGCTGGACAGCTGAAAAAACGATGGATGGGAGTGGGTGCGGTGGGTGTGGAGGGTGTAAGGCGTTGTACTGGCCACGTCAAGAGTTCAGGCCATAAAATGCCAACAAATGTTCGATAAATTATTTTTTTGTGCTTCCAACATTTGGACAAACAATTAAGAATTGACAGTAGCAAGGGGAAGTGGAATAAGCAAAGCCAAAACTGCTTCAAATGGCTAGAATCAAAGACAGGGCCAAAACCAGGGACAGTACCAGAACCAGGTGTGTCCTTGTCTATGCATGCGCCCACAACCACGCCTCTATGGCTGTCTTGTGTTCACCTTGGCAATGGCATGAAATGACACAATTTCAGTTTCAATTTTATGGCGAATTCCATTTTCCATTTTCCTTCTTCGTTTTTCTTTTACTTCTTTTTGGCTGAAAGGCAACACCCGAAAGCAGAGCTGCAGTTGCAGTTGCAGTTGTTGACCTGCCAGGGACCCCCTCTCTCTCCCTCTCTGCTGCTGTCTTTGTTTTTGTTTGTTTAGCAGCCAAATGTCAAGCGGGCGTGGGTTTTCCTATTCCTATCCGTTGCATTGTGTTCTCTTGTCTGTCCCCCGCCCACTCACACTGCTCAAGAGTTAACACCAGAGACAGTTACAAAATAAGCAAAAAATAAGAAAGAAAACTAAAAAAAAATAAAGAAATCCGCTAGGTTTTTTAATGCCCTAAATGAGCGTAAAATATTAGGCAAGATTGTGTGCATGTGTCTGAGAATTGTTACCTGCTTGTATCCTGCACAGGACCTCCAATCAATCATTTTGACAATCGAATGGGATTTACGAATGAAACTGTATTTCTAGCAGAAGAGTATTGCAATTGCAATTGTTCAACTCATTAGCTGGGCCCACAATGAAGGCAAATCCTGTGAGTCCTTGAACTGGCAGATTTTCAAAAATTTTTGGTCTGAAGGTACAAATTTTGCACGGTAGTCAGAAGTTTTAATCGATTACATTAATTTAATTAAAGGTTTGAAAAAGTGATTCAATTGGAGTAAGGTTTAGCATGGCTATAAACATTAATCAGCTACTAAATTTAATTTATTTAGTTATTGATAGCCATTCTTGTAGCAAATTGTGCTATAAAGGCTAGTATATTTTGTATATACAAAAAGATAATCGTGTCACCTGCCACATAACTATATACACTATCTTTGATCTCAAATGATAACAGCAATTGCATGCAACTATTTCCCGTCTCTATCTAGGTCTACCTATCTGTCTTTCTTCTTCTCATCCCATCTTCTATTAAACTGCTTTCATAAATTCCTCATTTAGCATAGTGCAAGAAATCTTAAGGTAGTGTATCCATTGTTATCCTAGCACTTCATTTGCAGGACACTTAGCAGCAGTCGAGCGTAAGCAGCACCGTATTACAACAGGGCAGGTGTGTGCACACAGTAGGGAGACACTGTGGCATGCAGCAGCAGCTTGATGTTGTCATCTAAGAACTCGCAATTTGAGCCACGTTTTGATTTACAGTTGGATACGAGATGAGGCACGGGGCATTGTGAGCAGGGCTTTGTTTGGCTAACGGTGCAACAGAGGCGCATGCGCAGCAAACTCCATAGACTGATGCAATTAGAGGCCAAAAGCAGCGATTGAGTGGAAGTGATTGGAAGTGATTAATGCCAGCGGCACAGCAGGTAGAGGCTTCAATTATCAGCAAATATATAGAAGAATATATATGTATATGTATAGTCGTATATAAAAAGTTGAAATTTTGAGCCGAAAGTTCTGTTGGCCCAAGTCGTGCGTCCATCAAAGGCGACTGGCGAAATAAGTCAAAAGCCAGGACAAGTGGCACACAGCAAAAGTTGTAAGTCCTTTCGACAGCTGCTGCTGCTTACATGAGTGCCACGCGAAGCAGTGCGCTGCGGTGCGGTGTGCGGTGGTACGCCAGTGGGGCAAGTTCTAAGAAAAAGTTCATTAAAATTATGCCCTTTTCTAATTTTGAATCGCGCTCAAAGTTGGAATCGTTGATAGGCACTTGTTTTTTTTTTGCTTCCTCGTTTGCTTTTGACAATAATCAGTGGACTGTTAATTTGTTTGCCGCATACTTTTTGCCTTCACATAATTTATTTCTTTTTCTCAACTTGTGCTGCTTCTGCTTCTCCTACTTCCTCTGTTGTTGTTGTTGTTGTGCCTTCCGGTTGAAGAAACTTTGGCGCATGTTAAGCAAATCAAATGAAATCAAAGTTTCGGTCAAACACAAATACCTCAAAAAAATTAAATCAAAAAACAAAAATTCTTGAAAATTGTTGAGTCTGAACAGTGGGCGGCATAATGCGACCAATGGGTGTGGCACGTGCCACCAGTCCACCCTCAAACTTATGTTAAAGGGTTAAAAGTCCGCTCATTGGTCGAAAAACGGAGCCTATCATAACGGTGTCCACTCCTGGGCAAGGGTTGAGCGTGGGTCGTGAAAGGGTTAAGCGCAATTGCCGCAGCAACAAAGCGAAAGCAACTGATAAAAAAAGAACATTGAAATGGCCGAAACAACCCTTTCGAGCCCATTAACTCCACTTCCTCTATGAAATGGGCAGCCTGCAAATGCAATTAATTTTATGCTTTGAATTCACAACGGTTGCTCTTCTCACCCTCGACCACACAGCTTGCCTGCATGTTCTCTCTCTTACTCTATATTTCTCATTCCTTTCTGCTTGCATTGTTTCGTTTTATTTATGTGCAAAAGCTCTGAGTATCAACAACAACAGCAACCCCATCTCTTTGAAACAGCAGCCGTCGCAGCGCCGTAAAATATGCAAATTTTTTTCATTACACTTTTTGATACAGAAATTCGCTTAGAGTCCATGCACTTTGCGTTATACTTCGAAATTTTTATAAAATGTTTTATTGTTTGAGCTCATTCTAAATTTTTCAAATGTATTTTATGATATTGAATAAGAAACTAAAGGGTAAACGCATAGTTAGTAGTAGTTGCAGTAGTAATTTGTTAAATTAAAATTTTTAAGCACCTAATTTTTAGACCCCATACTCTAAAAAAGAGTAAAGGGGTCTATTAAGTTTGTCAGAATAATTAATAAGTTTTTAACAGGCTTCCACTCTCTGCGCTAATTGCGCTCAGAGATCTCTGCCGCTGTTTATGTGATTGTTCGCGGCCGAGAGCAGAGCGCACGAACGGTTTGTGTGTTTGTTCGCTGTCATCTTTGGCGCCAACAAGGAGCACTCTCTGTTTACTATTTACGTATACTACCGCACTCTACTCTCTGTAATTGAATTTAAATTACTGTCTGTTGCTTGCTGCTGATTCTGATCGCCTGGTGTTTCACACAAAGAAATCTTCGATTTTGGCCTTTCGCGGATTTTGTTTTGGTTGACCGCTGCAATGCAAAAATTATTTAACATTTACATTGAGTTAGCATTAACATTGAGTTAACATTAACATTGAGTTAACATTAACATTGAGTTAACATTAACATTGAGTTAACATTAACATTGAGTTAACATTAACATTGAGTTAACATTAACATTGAGTTAACATTAACATTGAGTTAACATTAACATTGAGTTAACATTAACATTGAGTTAACATTAACATTGAGTTAACATTAACATTGAGTTAACATTAACATTGAGTTAACATTAACATTGAGTTAACATTAACATTGAGTTAACATTAACATTGAGTTAACATTAACATTGAGTTAACATTAACATAAAATTAACATTAACATTGCATTACCATTAACATTACATTAATGTCGCTTCCTGCTGATTCTGTTCGCCTGGTGTTTCACATAAAGAAATCTTCGATTTTGGCCTTTCGCGGATTTCTTTTTGCTTGACCGCTTTAATCGCAGTGGCCAAAATCCTTAGTAAGTCAGGCTGAAATACCAGGCTAACAGAAATATCAGCAGGTCGCAATGCAAAAATTATTTTACTTTAACATTAAAATTTAATTAACATTAACAGCTTATGCAGGCTCCCACTCTCTGCGCTAATTGCGCTCAGAGATCTCTGCCGCTGTTTATGTGATTGTTCGCGGCCGAGAGCAGAGCGCACGAACGGTTTGTGTGTTTGTTCGCTGTCATCTTTGGCGCCAACAAGGAGCACTCTCTGTTTACTGTTTACGTATGCTCCCGCGCTCTACGCTCTGTAATTGAATTTAAATTACAGTCTGTCGCTTGCTGCTAATTCTGATCGCCTGGTGTTTCACACAAATAAATCTTCGATTTTGGCCTTTGGCGGGTTTTTTTTTGCTTGGCCGTTTTAATCGCAGTGGCCAAAATCCTTAATAATTCAGGCTGAAATACCAGGCTAACAGAAATATCAGCAGGTCGCAATGCAAAAATTATTTTACTTTAACATTAAAATTTAATTAACATTAACAGCTTATGCAGGCTCCCACTCTCTGCGCTAATTGCGCTCAGAGATCTCTGCCGCTGTTTATGTGATTGTTCGCGGCCGAGAGCAGAGCGCACGAACGGTTTGTGTGTTTGTTCGCTGTCATCTTTGGCGCCAACAAGGAGCACTCTCTGTTTACTGTTTACGTATGCTCCCGCGCTCTACGCTCTGTAATTGAATTTAAATTACAGTCTGTCGCTTGCTGCTAATTCTGATCGCCTGGTGTTTCACACAAATAAATCTTCGATTTTGGCCTTTGGCGGGTTTTTTTTGCTTGGCCGTTTTAATCGCAGTGGCCAAAATCCTTAATAATTCAGGCTGAAATACCAGGCTAACAGAAATATCAGCAGGTCGCAATGCAAAAATTATTTTACTTTAACATTAAAATTTAATTAACATTAACAGCTTATGCAGGCTCCCACTCTCTGCGCTAATTGCGCTCAGAGATCTCTGCCGCTGTTTATGTGATTGTTCGCGGCCGAGAGCAGAGCGCACGAACGGTTTGTGTGTTTGTTCGCTGTCATCTTTGGCGCCAACAAGGAGCACTCTCTGTTTACTGTTTACGTATGCTCCCGCGCTCTACGCTCTGTAATTGAATTTAAATTACAGTCTGTCGCTTGCTGCTAATTCTGATCGCCTGGTGTTTCACACAAAGATTTCTTCGACTTTGGACTTTCGCGGATTTTTTTTTGCTTGACCGCTGCGATCTGTAGTGCCCAAAATCGTTAGTAATTCTTGCTGAAATACCAGGCAAACAGAAAGATCAGCAGGTCGCAATGCAAAAATAATTGAACATTGACATTAACAGCTTAAGCAGGCTCCCACTCTCTGCGCTAATTGCGCTCTGAGATCTCTGGCGCTGTTTATGTGATTGTTCGCGGCCGAGAGCAGAGCGCACGAACGGTTTGTGTGTTTGTTCGCTGTCATCTTTGGCGCCAACAAGGAGCACTCTCTGTTTACTGTTTACGTATGCTCCCGCGCTCTACGCTCTGTAATTGAATTTAAATTACAGTCTGTCGCTTGCTGCTAATTCTGATCGCCTGGTGTTTCACACAAATAAATCTTCGATTTTGGCCTTTGGCGGGTTTTTTTTTGCTTGGCCGCTTTAATCGCAGTGGCCAAAATCCTTAATAATTCAGGCTGAAATACCAGGCTAACAGAAATATCAGCAGGTCGCAATGCAAAAATTATTTTACTTTAACATTAAAATTTAATTAACATTAACAGCTTATGCAGGCTCCCACTCTCTGCGCTAATTGCGCTCTGAGATCTCTGCCGCTGTTTGTGTGATTGTTCGCGGACGCCAGCAGATCGCTCGAACGGTTTGTGTGGTTGTTCGCTGTCACATGTGGCGCTAACAAGGAGCACTCTCTGTTTACTGTTTACGTATGCTCCGGCCCTCTACTCTCTGTAATTGTATTTAAATTGCAGTCTGTGACTTGCTGCTGATTCTGATCGCCTGGTGTTTCACACAAAGAAATCTTCGCTGATGTTTTTCGCTAATCTCAAGAGCTCACGAGTTGCACAAATTTTAACAGAAATAGTTAACAGCTGCTCGCTGTGCACAACATTCTGTTGTATCTTACTGTGGATTTCTTTTCGCTTGAGAATTCAACTGGGAATTTGCATATTCCAGCTGTAATATCAAGCAAAACAGAAATTTTAGTAGATCTCAATTCCAAAATTCAAATTAAACAAACTGATATCAAAACGACTACAGCCTATAACACTCGTAGGACAAATTGGTTGAAAATTGCTCATATGTATGGAAAATTTCAGGAATAATTGTTGAGTGTTAATTTTAATTACTATTGGCACACACTTAAACTATTAATCAACTTCATAAAATTGTTAACTAAAAGCTGTTCTTTCTATCTTCTTTATGCTCGCGAAAGAGCATACAAGTATCGCTGTGGAGTAAACGTATTTTTATTTTTCGATTTTATTTCAGTTTTGTTTCGCTGTGCAACGGTAAAAGTCACAGGGTTGCCAGCTCGCTGACGGTGGTAATGAGCCCACCTCCAGAACTGTTGCCACATTGAGCACCCCCATCACTTAATTTATAACAAATGCCGCGACTTTTTCTGCTCCTTCTGCTTTCTCTTTTTGGTGTTGGGTGATGTTGAAAAAAAAGTTACTCGATGCTTTCCAAGGGTTGCCACAAATAATTTATGGCACCCGTGTGTGCCTCAGACTCCATTTTTGGTGCACGGCTTTAGCTTGGGCTCGAGCTCTCATTTGACATCGGCTTAATGAGAAAAGGGCCATGAAATTTGCGTCTTAGCAGCGACTTTGACATCGACTCGGGTCCTTTCATGTTGCTACACGTTCGTTCCCGTTCGCTCACGATGCCTGTACTCATTTGCGCTTGTGTGCGCATTGCAATAATTTAAATTACGTGGGAGTGGAGGCAACTCTGGCTGGATTTTGGTACCCACAACAACCCCTTTTACGATGCCTAATGATAACGAAAGCACCCATTTCCCCGTACCCTCCTTTTGAACCACAATTTTTGTAAGCTTCCTCGACTTAGGCATGACAAACACTTTGCTAATTTATCAAGCTTGAAAAGTGTGCAAAATAAACTCGAGGATACATAAAAATATAATTTAAATTTTAAGCAAAATCTTGAAAACTCTGGCGATTTAAGCTTAGTTGGAATTTGGCTGTTAAGGATTTCTATGATGAAATACTGGGAAGACACTTTTGAGGCATGTAAAATGAAATGAAAATTTCCATACACACTCACACACACACGCACAGCAATTAAAATTTTCCATTTCATTCAACTGTAAACGGAAAAGCAATCGAACAAAGTTTCAGCCGTTTCTTCATTTCTTTTGCTGATTTTCTTGTTGTTTTCTTTCGTTGTTTTTGCTTTTCTTTCACAGATTTGTTTATTTGAAGTTTCGTCGAATGCCAGAGCACAAGTTTGCCGCCTTCTCCCGGCTGTGGTGACCCCGCTCCTGCCACTTCCTCACATGCCCCTAGATATCCTCCTATGTCCCCGCCTGTGGCTGTCAACCCTCATTGGGGCGGCTCATTTACACTGAATTAAGTTTATCATAAACATGGCAACCGGGCCTAAGTTCGGCCCCCCCACACCCAGTACTCACCCACACCCTAACCACTCGCGAGCCACGTCTAAAAATAAGCTGCCGAAGAGGAAGAAAAATTAAAGCGCCTGTCATTTGCAATTATTTGGCCGGCAGGCAGCCTCGCTTCACTTCCTGCCACTCTCCCCCACATCCCACTTCAGCTCTCACGCTCCAATCACTTCCATTACTCCCCGCTTTTCCTCCTTCTCCTTGATAAACCACATTAACCAAATCCAACCGAGCCGCTGAGTTGTCTAAGCAAATATCGTCCCACTCTTCGCCATCAATTATTAATCGTGTGCAATTGTTGGCCAAAATCAACGATTAATTAATGACACCAGCCGCCAATCATCAACATACAAAATTCAGTTATATATAGTCACCAATATAAATGTAGTGAGTTTCTGCAGATGGAAGATAAACCAACTATCAGCTATTTTACTGCTAAGAGTGGCTGTAAACTGAAAACTACCGTTCGCTCTTAATTGAAGGCAATGCACCGGAAATTACCATATGAAAGAGTTTTCCAGGCACGCGTCCTTTGCACATCCTTTCAATATGGAAATTTATAGGTAGTAAAAAAAATGTCACCACACATTTTTTTCCTGCAGCTGCACTTTATGCTAATCAAAAAAAAAGCAGGAAAGCAGGAAGTCAAAGGGTTGCTGGCAAAAAATTAGTGAAATCTACCACTGTCACAATTGCAGATCGAATATCCAAAAAATAAAATTGATTTACAGCTTGCGTCGTTTACTTTTCCAGATTTGATTAAATTGTATTGAAACGGCAAACTTTTGCTAGCCACATTCAATCAGAGAGCACTTCAGAATATAATAATCATCACTATCTACGTTATCCTTTATTAAATTGAATAATCTGTCGAAGAAGTTTACAATTTAATTGTGTCCCAAAGGCAACAAATCGGTCAGAATTTGCATATCAAACGGATGCTGGAGCTGACAAAAGCCGTTTAAATTGAGGCCCAAAAAGGAAGGCTGACCAAACCAGGTGTCCACACTTCACACATCCCTCATCTCACATTCTCCATCCCTCATCCTTTTCAAATTTCTATTATTATTCTACTGGGGGTACTAACCCCAAAAGCTTTTGAAGAACCCTCGTGCTGCCACTGACAGAATCGCTTCAAAAAACACCTGAAGTTCAAGTTTTTTTTTGTAGTTTTCATACAACATATAATTTAAAACCGTTTCAGACTATGGGTGCAGTACTAGACCCGATTGAGTAGCCATACGCTCCTCGAAGGAGGCAAATTGTCGCTGGTGACGCACAAACTCCAAACTCACCATGTCGTTGAAACGACGATGGGGTTTCTCTCCATGTGGCTGGAACTCTCTGAAGAGATCGTGGATTATTTCGTTGGGATACTTGAGACGATTGACTGGCATGGGATAGGGCGTGGCCCTGTCATTACGTCTGATTTTAGGATTGTCCTGCATGAGCGACGTCCTGGCATTATCGTTCTCCCACATTCCTTTTTGTACCTGTCCCGTGTGCATATGGTAAAATACGCCTTCACCGTTTTTGAAGCCTCGTGCAAAGTGTCCCTCATATTGATTGCCGTTAGCTGAGTTAATCAATTAAATATTGAAAGAAATTATAAGTTTGTTCTGCTTAAACTCACCGTAGAACAACACACCCAGTCCGTGCTTGAAGCCCGTCTCCCACTGTCCCAGATAGATGTTCCCGTCGGAATACCACTGTATGCCCAGGCCATGTCGCCGATTTCGCACCCATTGTCCAAAGTACACACTTCCGTCCGAGTAGAAGTGCTTGCCCTCCCCGCACTTCATGTCGTCGGCCCACTCACCAGCATAGATCGTCTGCTGATCCGTGCCACGCTTTCGTATCATGGAGCCACACCCACTACGCTTGCCCTCCACCCAATTGCCCTTATAGATGAGCTGCCCTTGCGGTTCCTTCTTCCCCGCAAAGTAGCTGGCACTACGTTCCGCTGTGGTCTTAATTCCCCATCCATGATTTTTGTTATTCAGCCAGTAGCCTGTGTAGGAGCCGCCTTTGGGATAGTGGAATGTACCGCGGCATCCTGAGCTCTGCACCGGTTTATTGGCACAGTAGTTGCGCTTGACACAACCGCTCATTTTATATATTCCAATTTAAGTAAATATGCAAAATTTGTCTTGAATTAAAAGTTATTTAAGTAGTTAGTATATATGTCAAGTTAGCAAAAAGAATTTAGTTTATAGACGTGTTTTTTAAGAGAGTACTCGATTTGGAGAGTAGAATATGTCATCAGCTTGTAATTCAAATCAAGTTTAATAATTGCCTTTTTAAATAAATAACTTTACTACAACAAAACTAGGCCATCTCTGTAACAGTATTATTTCCTCTTCCTTTATAGTATGATTCACCTGAATACCACGATTACAGTAGTGTCTTGTCACATGGGGTCATTTGTTATATATGATTTTTGTGTAATCGATAGCAGCTTTCTGTATTTTTTATCAGCTTTTTGTGCTGTATTTTTATAGGAAACCCATGCATTTTTAATTTTAATTGCTTTGCCTGCATTTATTAATTATTAAACATCAATTTAAACAAGGGAATTTTAGGAATTTATAAAAGTACATCATACTTAGTGTTGTTATTTTTTTTATATATATATATATTTGTGTGTACTTGCCTTTTTAACATTATCTACTTTGTTCCATCGGCGCAACCTTAGAACTTTAAGCCGACAGCGCGTCCTTTTTCGCTAATGGCCGCAAATACCTGGACAGGAGCTGGGTCGGAAGCTGCTGCTTTGGCTCCAACCCCGGGACAATGGCTGTATTGCCACGCCTCGAACCAGCAGCAGCAGCAGCACCAGCTCAAGGGGCACCAGCAGCAACAGCAACCCCAAGACTCCGATGCTGTCTACTTAATGATAAAAGAAAGGACATTAGCGGACCACGGCGCATCTTCACGTTTCGAGCGCCTTTCAAGTGAAAAGCAAAGAATTAAAAAAAAATTAACAACAGCAGCAACAACAACAACAAAAACAACAACAAAAACAACAACAACAAAGAGAAGCAAAAAAATGCTGTCCAAGGAATGAAAAAAAACGAACGAAAAAGGAAGCGCCCGCGAAAAATGCTGTAGGGGTGTGGGAGGAGGAGGGGGCGGGGAAATGGCACAAAAGAAAACAAAATGTGCCACGCGAAAGATTTCGGGTCTCCCATTTATCAAGTTGCTTTTATTTTCGTGCGCGGGCGTAGTTAAAAATTAATAAATGAAATTAATGTCGGCGACACTTTGCCAGTGCGAGTGCGTCCTTGCCAACGGGATTGGTCCAGGATGGTTGCCAAGGGTTTCCTTTTTGGCATGCCAGTACGCTGATGGTCTCCACTCAGCTGCCGATGCTCTCCCAGTGTTTACATCAAAAACATTTTCGTTTCAGGAATTTGTTTCAACGCCTAAAAGTCGATAATGCTTTTTTTTCTCGCTGGGCCTCGCATGAATTTAATTAGCGACATCCAACACTTTTTTTGTTGCTGTTGCTACTGTTGTTGTTGGCCGACTTGGACTTGGAAATAGAAGTCCATCCACATCTAACACAATTAACTGCCCAGGCCGAAAGTAAAAACTTTTCAGCACACAAAATCTTTGTAAATTCATCTTTGTCGTTGCCGGTGATTAATCACAGTCGGCGGGAGAAGAGTAGGACAACGTGGGGCACGTGTCCTGTGCCCCATTGAACAGGTGTAAGACGACGAGGTGTTGCTGTACGTGTGTGTCTGCCCCTTAAGTGTCCCTCTGCTGCTGTTGTACAGTCCCAAAACTTTGCGCTTAATATGCAAAACTGTCCCGCGCTTTTGGTGGATTAAAAAGTTTGCCAAGCTCCTCAGCTCAACTCAGCTCTGATCTGCTTTACTCGAAAGCAAGCAAATGGAGTAAGACATTAAGCGCTCTTAGGCAAATTAGCGCTCCAAACAAGTTGAGGCAACTGTACCCAAAGTCAGACACTTTCACTCACTGTTCTCACAGGTAATTAATGAATCACATTCCTCGTTAATCTTAAGGCTTCAATTGCAAACCATGTAACAATCATTTTATTGCAAATCCTTGCGAAATTCAACAAAAAAACTCAAAACAATCTAACATATGTGCTTGTCCTAAATACCCAGATTTAGCCTAGGATCTATAATGCCACCGCCTGGCAACGATTCGGCAAAAATTCCGCCTGCAGGATTGTAACTTGGCTGATTGTGATTATGAGTGTGGCTCGGACTTCTTGGTGGCAACTGATCTAAAATGCCACCAACAGGATTACGCGAGACAGAAGTTGGCTCAAAGATAGATGGACCCGGGGCTGGATTTGGTTGGGGATGTGGAAAAGCAATGGGGTTAACGATAGTACGACTCGGTGGAAACATTTCATCAAACGTAGCCGAGGCCAATATCTCGTTGGCAACGGCGAGAAACTTCTTGGAAAGACCACGCTCCAGTCCTGGCACAATTTCATTCAGGTAAAGATCCTGATTGTTATTGATTAGCGCGTTTCCAGCTTCGCCGAGAACGCCATTTCCATTGAAGAGATTGTCCAGTTGCAGCTTAAAGTCCTTGAACTGTATGCGCATTGTCATTTTATTGAATTTGACATACTCCAATCCATTTCGCAGATACCGACTTCCTCGCATCTTAACCGATGCCTTGGCACTATCTATGGGTGGATCAAGTATGAGTCATGGTTCATTGCTTTAGTTGGAGTCAAGTACAAACCTATGAATCCACGCATTGTGCCCTTGCCCTGTATGTCGAGCAGCAGCAGATTGAGACGCATAAAGTATCTGCCGCTAAACAGGATACGCGGTAGCGTCACCCACAGATCGTAGGAGATATCTTCTGGTTTCGCGCTAATAAAGATTTAAGATATAATTACATATTTTTTGGATTAGTTCACGATTTAACCTACATTATGCGATCAATGGTGAAATTACTGCCACCTCTGGCCACCAATTCCATGAACACGGCATGAAATTGACCGCTGTTCCCGAGTTCAATGTTGTCCAGCTGCAGTGGCTCCAGCGGAGGCGTCCTATAGCCATCCCCCAGATCACCGTGCACCAGCAGAGGCCTCAGCTGATAGACGGCATTAATAATACAACGCTCCAGCTGCGGATCGTCACGTGCACAGGGCGTTATGCTACTCGCTGTAAATGGGTGTAGAATGTAAAAATCGGGGAAGTTAGTACAACCCACAAATGGGTCTTGACCTTAACCAAGCACGATTGGCCTTCAAAATCAACGTTTGCTGCGTATGCAATTAGTCACTCAAAAGTAGTAAATACTTTTCAGGTAACAAAAATATATCTATAAGTGTTTGTTGATTTTTAATACAACCTTCCATGTGCATGATTAAAATGCGCAATAAGTTGCTTTGATTTGGCTCGGGTCAGTGGCCCTCTTGTGAATTAAATAATAAACTATAGACAAAAGTATTAAGACATATTATTGCTCCCCAATTTGTTCACATTTAAGTCAGAAATTTAACACAATTCTGTGTTTTGGCAACGTAGTTTAGGCTGTGATTGACTGATTGATTGTCACAAGCGACCTTCAGCTGACTGGATTTCCCTCACCTGTTTCCCTATTTTAAATGAAAACTTACGCAATTTGGCATCGCTCCAGTGGCAAATTGCCAGCAGCAGCACCAACTGCAGCAGCGATTGCAACACTTTGTTGCAACAATTAGCAAAATTCATCTTTACTTCACCCGATTGGCACTCGACTGAATTGAGTTTAAGGAGTGTGATTAACTTAGCTACGATCAGCTAAAAATAGATAGACCGAACCGGAACGGAAGTCTCGAATGTGAACCGTTGTCGTTGCGCTCGAGTGATCGACTAAAGATTCGTCAAGTTGTTCGTTGCTCTTTTGATTGAATTAAGTGTCGCATCGTCAGCTAAACTGTTGGATCGCGGCTCGCAGTTGTCGCCCGGCCGTAGATACTTTTTGTATCTTTGTATCTATTTGAAACAGTCGTCCGTCCCTGAGGCACGTGAGTCGTGCGGTTTGCATGTAAAGTAAAATTTATGTAGTTTTAAGTGAATTAAAACAAATGCTTGAATCGGGCGTGATGCCCTGTAATGTTTTATAATAATAAATGCAAGCAAATCAACTGAGCAAATTTGAATAATAAATTTAGAAACCTTGCTCCACCCACCCCTGCTACATCCCCTCATATCATACGCTGGTAAATCAAACACTTGCCCTGGCGCTAAACTTGTTAAAAATGCACAAAAATACACACAAATAAAATCACCACAAAATATTTATGTTTCTTGATGCAAATTCGGACTTTAGCTAACGAAGCAAATACTACAGTCATCAAAATTGAGGGGAAAACTCAGACTGTGTATTACGTACATACAACAAAATAAATAAACACAATGTCAGCGACAATTTGTAGCTTAAAATAATGTTAATTATAGAGAACTAGAATTATTTCAGCTTTAACGACAAGTTAATTGTTAAAGGAACTCTTAATTTAGGGGTAAGCACAATATGATTTTAGTTAGACTAAAATGTTAAAGAATTTAAAGTAGTATATATTTAAGAGAGTCTATGATATGACCTGAAATATTCTGTAGTAAAGTCATAAAATATATTTTTGGGGGTAGCTATTAATTTTGAGCATTCCGTTTCACTACTTTTGAAAATTTCAGTAATAGGATATTAATACTTTCTCAAACTATTCAAAAAAAATTTGCTTTTCCAACCAACAATTAAAAGTGAAATGATTCTGCTTCACTGACTGCAACTGCAATGCTTATTCATTCAATAAATAGTTTTTTTTAGAAGACTCGTCTATTTCTCTGCATTTAAACAAAGCAAATCAATTGATTTCTATAAATTGCATTGACAAAAGCCAATATTTCTGCACAAATCAACCACAACTATAACAAAATCTAACAAATGATGAAAACACAACGCGCCTCTTTTCGTTGCATTGAAGCGCGTTGACCCTTGACACCCAACGGTCGCTAGGGGAGGGAAGGGGATCACTCTACTGACTGGGGGTTGAAATCAGGAAACTAATCCAACAAGTAGTTTAGATAGAACGCTCTTTAATACACTACGCTAGGTTTGAGTTGGATACAAAACTCAAAAGTTACCTGGTCATAAAACCTGCCACGCATTTAAATGATGGCTCACTGGTGGAAAAAAGAGGATGAGGAAAACAGTTGGCAGACCATCAGGAGCAGCAGTTGGAACCCTCCGCCCAGCTCCTGCTTAACGGCTACTTCCCCATCCCAGAGTAGAAGTTTTCTTTTATTTATGCCGTTTTGAAGAAGATAGAAACACATCAAATTTGGTAACAAATTACATTTGATGCATGTAATAAAAATCTCGCACAGCTTGATACAGAGCACAAAAAAGCAAAAGTAAAAGTACAAAAATAGGCGTTCACACCGCATTTCGGCCTAATTAAGTTTTCAAGTGCAATAAAATGATGGGTCGACCACTCGTCATGTGAGCTGCGGATGATGGCCAAACGTAGAATAGGCGAGGTGGTGGGGAGGAGCTGTGTAAGGCAGTTGCTCTATTGCGTGCGGGCATCAAATTTGCGCAAAAGTACATAAAAACACAAGTTAAAAACTTAAATGGATTTGCCAGCGAATGGCGACGATGACGACGACGACGGCGAGGACGAAGATGAGGAGGCTGTTGATGATGCAGGCACACGCGTTGCCCACTTTAAGTCATCATCCACAAGACTCAACGTGGGCTAGAAAAAGCAACCGCTCTTATTTCTTGCTTTGTCGTCCACGCCTACGTTTGGGCAGAGACTCCTCCGCTTCGTTGCTGGGTACACGTCGTCGTCGCTGGGTTTTGCGAGTGGTTTCCTGTTGCTTCTTGGCCGGCACCTGCTTCTGCTCTTCTTGCTCCACCTCATCATCATCGGGCTTTTGCTGCTCCTGCTCCTCATCCTCCTCGTCCTGCTCATCGCCCGCTGCTTCCAAATTGCTATCAGATACCTCAATCTGACTGCTGTGCGAATAGGTGCGCTCAATGACGGCTTTAAGATCACCCGACTTGATATTAAAGTCGCGCACGGCACCAAAGTGCAGATAGTTAGCCAGACGATCATTAGTTTTGGCCTTCTTGGATAGCAGTATAATGTGCTTGTTGAAGTTCTCAATGGCCAGTATCACCTTGGGAATGAGACGCGTCTCACGCAGTACCTTAGCACGCTCCGCTTGTGGCTTTCGCTTGGCTGCCGGTTCCTTTGACTGATCGTCCAGAATGTTAAATTCGACATATGAAATCAACTGATAAATGTTTGCTGGCAGCGGTTTGCCCACGTTCTTCAGCAGTTGCTCAAACCTGGCAGAAGAAATAAATGGAGTAAGTAAGGTTTGATTGAATCACACAGTTGCCAGTTAAACTTACTTGATACTCTTGCCAAGACTAACATCTGCCATGTAGCCAACTAAGTAGTGCTTAGCCAGGTTCTTAAGGCACGTATACAGCTGAATCAGTAGCTTCATAAGCCCATCCATATGACTGCCCAGGGGAATGCATACGTTTGTTAGTTCCAACAAAGTGCGTGTTATAAGTATCAGCTGAGTGCAAATGGAACCTTCCAATGTCTCCAAGTTACCACGATAGTAGACACGATCCGACTCTGGCACAATGTTGCACTTGTATTTCAGATTGTTAGCTTTGATGATAAAGTATTCCACATCTTCCAGCTGCTTCTGCACCACAGCGTACATATACTGCAGGCAAGTACCAGTTGTATTCAAATCTAAAGTCTTAAGACCCAAATCCGACTGTTGATTCTCTTGTTCATCATCCTGTGTGCCCAGCACTTTACCCAACTGCCTGGCAATTGAATCAAAGAACGGTCCCGAGTGTGTCTTTTGCCGCTGTGTGAACAGAATACGATGGATCACTCCCATTTCTGCATTACGCAGCTCCCAGTTTTGACAGAATTCTAGCAGCCAAGCGTAGGAATCAATGGCGGCACGCTCTCCAAACCCAATATGGTCATATAGAACCTCTAGAGCTTCTAGCAAATACACAGGCAGCTTTGCGCCATTTCGGTCCTCGCTGAGCGCCTCTGCAGAGTCAGCATTGCTGGCATCCTCCTGCATGTACTTGTCCATAACACCTTGTAATACATAAGTCACTTCCTTGCTTCTGTTTATAGTGGCCATATCTGTTGTAAGGCATGAGCATTAAAAGTGTGATCATGTATTTATTTTTATGTAACTTCTTACCGAATCCTTTGACAAACTCTTTAAATCGCTTGGCATACGTCTCGTGAGCCGTTCGCACGCATTCCATAAAGCATTTGGCCGCCAGAGAAGCGCTCTCCAGATCAAAGTTTCTCCATAGATCGGGCAGTCTTCGAATGCATTGCTCATATACTACTTTAGTTATGTCCGTAAGTAGTTTCAAGGTTCTCTTGCTGTAGGAGAGTTGCTTATAGTCTGGCTCTTCACGTATGGCTTTCACTTTCTGGGCAGTAATCTCCAGTACATAACGGACCAACGGCTCATAGCTTCGCAGTTGTGTTGTGTTCTCAGCGGAGGCAAAAGGCACGTGATCGCTAAAATAATAGAAATGTCACTAAATCAGTGGTTGTATCAATTATCAGTGCGAGCCATGATCTCAAAGAGCACTGGGTACATATCTCTTAGCGCTGGTCGGTACAGCAGTGACGCTCCCATTACCATTTAATACAATACTGGCACTCACTCGTGTAGGACATGTAGCAGCTTCTCCAGAATGGCGAGATCCCAAATGTTTTCCGGCTGTGTACACATTTGCTTGAGTTTAGCGGTATTCATGCTGACATTGGCGTTGACAGTAGTATCATTGGCCGATGCTTGCTTGGAATGTTTTTGAGTCTTCTTCGAAGAGTCAGCCAAACTGTGCAGACCCTTCAGCAGTTTCTGATGCTGTTTGAACAGCGGCAGAACCTGTCGTATAACATCGTTATTAGGCTTAGAGCATAATATAGAATGAGAGATTAGCCCCTCAATTAGATTCAATTCCTGCTGAATTCGTGCGCACTTGCTATGTGTAGCTGGAGGAGCCTAAAAGAGTTTTTAAATATTGAATCAGAACCGAATCGTAGTCGTAGCATTATTAAAACTTACAGTATCCTCTAGTGGTAATCTGTTGGTCACCAATCTTTGGGTGCAGAGCCTTAGCAGTCGCTGCATCTCACGCACGTCGCAGCCTGAAGGAGCACGTTCAAAAATGCTTAGGCAATAAGAGACAAACTGCACCAGGCAGCCCAAGTTATCCTTCAACTCTACTTGCTCGTCTTTGGAGCCGACCAACTGCTCATAATTGATCGCAAAACGTGTGTCCAGATCATCGCCCACCTCGCCAGCTGGGGGCGTATCAAAAAAGCTTCGTAGATGGAAGTCCACAAATTGTAGCACATGTGGCACAAGCTTGGCATTCAGTTCAACTGCCCGTTGAAGATCTATGACGAAAAAAAAGGGAATTAATCTCTTGCCTTCTTTTAATTAGCACTGCTACTTACTCTCATAAAGAGTTCGTCGTATATCCAGCTGTTGATCGAAGCAGCTGCGTAGAATTCCAATGATTTCTAGGGTGAGCATATCGAAATTACGCTGCGGATTACTGCGACTACCCAGGGAGCTCTGTGTCATCATGGAGTAGCCAGAGATGTTCTGTTGTGTGCAGAAGCTACTTGCGTTCTGTGATTGGCGTACTGAATTGCTGTTATTCAGCTGCTTAAGGATCATACAAAAGCCAAAGATGGCCATGCGTCGTGTCCGAAGATCTCTAAATAAATCAAAAGATTATATAGTAAAGACAGCTATAAAACATAATAGACTCCTCTACTCTTTTTTAGAGAACGGCGTCTAAGTTAGAGCAAACTTACTTGGACATAGCTTTGCGTAGCACGTCGATCAGAGCATCGCGCACACGATTTGAAAGTTTAAGCAGTGGCAAAATAAAGTTCATCATGCGCATGGACTGCTCGCCCGGTAACTGAAACATAGGAAACCTATTTAAGTACAGAATATGAAAATAATGAAATAGGTGACTTACCCACAGGAAGTCTTCCATAACAGTTGTGATAGTGTCCAGGCACTCGGAAACTGTGTAAGTATCTGCCACACTCAGCATTGTTAAACATTCTTTAAGAAATCTAATTATTTACGAAAGATTTTATAAATATTTCATCACTTTACTAACCAGAGAACTGATTCTGTTCCTGATCCACAACCATCCACTCTGCAATGCGCTTTATAATGCCTTGGCCAAACATAAATCTTCTTCGTATAAACTTGGTAAGAAATGTAATCGCGAGTGTATTTAGTTTCTGTGAGTTGTGCGTCTTGAGCAGCGTAAAAGCCAAGTTAACCAATCCAGGAGTAATTACATCGTTGCCATCCTTGTTCTGATCAATGAGCACAGAGAAAACCTGAAGCAGATCAACCTGTCGACGTTGTAGTGTATCGCGACACCAAACCGAGTAGTCAGCCAAGGTCCGCTCGTCCTCGTTGTGTTTGATAACGTTGCGCAGAAAGGGCAACAGAATACAGCTCGAGGAGCGAGCTGACTCCGGATCGCGGTTCACAGCGGTCATTGAGATGATTGCGCTGATCATAAAAGGTGTTAGTATAACATCAGGCATGTGGAGAAAGTTCTGAAATCAACTAGAGTCAGTTAACGTTTTAAATCAATAACTAATATTTACTCTAAGCATTATGGACACGTGCTGTTCGCTTAGCAGGTACATGGTGCAGTAGTTAAGATGGTGCAAGATAGTCTCCTCGGCTTCGCGCAGCTCCTTGTCGGAGTAGGCATCTAAAGGGACCCAAAAGAGAATACAATAAGCAGAACCAAGCTTGGACCACGTGGCTTACCAATACTATCCAAATCTGTTGAATTGCTGCTCATATCAGAAAACAAGCGTTTATAGTAGTTTCTGTGAAAGTATTTCTCCAATGCCAGCAGTGGAATAATGAGTTGTGCTGCGCTGTTACACATTGAGAAGAGTTGATAACACAAAGCGGGTAGCTCCATGGGCGACAGTTCCTGTAGAGCACCAGCAAACTTATTCAGCACCGTCACTCGCTCAGCATTACTTAGCTTAAGCATGCTGCAAAGCAAGAAATTAGTCGTGACTTCTGAAGAGTCCAACAACTACTTACATGAACATGTCAGCAATGGGCGTGAGAATTGTGGAAGGCCAGCGCATAGTGCAGAGATTTCTTACAGTGCTATCCCTGAGTTCGTTGCCGGCCATAGCAATGCCGTTGATGACAAGACGCGGTTTGGCTATTAATACTAGGAGTGTCTCTGGCAGCAAATCCTTCCAAGCCACACACTTTGCGTCCCCCGCACGCAAATCATCCATACAGTGTTCCAGTATCCAGTTTAACTCGTCTGCGGAGTAGGTGGACAGATCCTGGTGCAGACGGGTAACCAAATCCACACTCAACTTGTAGCTCATTTCGATTGAGCGCAGTCCGCCCAGGAAGCACCGCACACAGGCAAATCGCTTCTCCCGCATCTCCACAGTGTTCGCATCGCAGGCCAGCAACAAATAGTTCCAGAAGTTGATACAATCCTTCCTCGAAAGCTTAGCATTCAGTGTTGTTGTCAGCTGTATGTATTAAAGTGTTTTATTAAATATTAATTAAACAAAGAAAATGACGCCACTTACCTCCTTGATGGTGGTTTTCCTTATGAGCTCGCGCAGTTCCTCAATTTTGTTCTTTTCGCCAAGTTTGCAGACTTTAACATCCAGTGTGCCAGACATTTTGGCAAATGATCACTTATTGCTATTAAAAAACACAAAAACTTAATTTTAATTTAAAATGTACTTCGCCACACTTTGGCGCTGTTTCAGAGTTGGCGGTGGAATCCCGCAGCTGTTTTACAGAACTCAACTATCGTTATAAGCGACTACGCTTTTCGCTGTTAGCCAACACTAACTGCTCTTGATACTATATCGATAGTGTACGTATCGATATTTCGATTAGTGGCTTGTAGCTTCAATTTTGATAGTTTTATATGAAACCGGCACGACCCCTTCAACGCACTACGTAGTTAGAGTATTCTTCGATTGTTCATATAAAATATCGATAAAAAATATTTTCCGGGTTGAAGTTCAAATAACAAATCAATACACTTTACTATTAGACAACGCCAACTCCAATTTAGCAAACACTTTGGTCACATTAGTTGATGATTTTAATGAATTGCACAAAGTTTTCGTATACACCCCCATATACTTTTTTCACATGAAATAATTCGTTGAGCGTACATTAGATTAGTTTCTAACTTAGTTGTCTACAATGAATTCATACTACATTAATCGGTAGTTTCCATCTTAAGCACAAATTTCTCCATTATTGCATTAAGACGTTTGCGCTCCTTTAGTTGCTGCTGCATTAGATCGGAAATCTGAGTTCCCATTGCCAGTAATGCCTCCGTGTTGGCCTCTGTGCGCTGGGCATTTAGTCTAGTCTGTCTGTTCAGGTCGCGTAGCTCTTTGGCTATATCCATGAGGACTGTGCTCTCGCCCAGACATGAACCATTTAGATTATCGTGTTCCAACCTTCGTTTTTTGGCTGTGGAATGTTGATGCAGTTGTTGCTCCACCTTAACGCCGACATCTCGCACGCTTATTGACTCGGCAGACTCGTCGTCCTCATCTTCCTCTTCCTGCTCAGCATCTTCATCTAAAAGAAACAAATTATAGCCAGTGCATGAGATAAAGAAATGCCATTTAATACCATTTTCGGATGCATCATCGTCCTGGTCAGTTTTGATCTCCTGCAATCGCATATTTGTGTTAGCCTCGCTGCGTGTCTTGGCCTTGGGCTGTGACTCTACCATGACGTCAGCCATTTCGTATAGATCTGTGATAGTGGCCACTGCATCTTCCAAAGGAGTCAGTGTATCCTGATACAAAGAGCTCTTGCCAGTTGCATTTGGTTCTAGTCTGTTGTTTGCTATTTTCTTCCGAATGCAGTTCTTCCAGTCCTTCCATACCTTTTGCCAAAAATCCGAATTAATATTCAGCAATGTTGAATACAGAATTTTTTATTTACTCGCTTCCATTCACCAGCTTCTTTCACTGGCGGGCCAACGCTGTTCAATTCCTTGCTTAATCTTTTCCAAGCCGCTTCACTGGCCAATTTGTCACCTTTGTAGTAGTTTTTGGCTATTATCGGATGCCGTTCCATAAATGCCACGAAAATCGCATCCTGCTGTGCTGTTCTGTGCTTGCCCCTGCAATTTATTAATACTTAATTAGACCGTTTTATAAATTGGTGTATTTTTTATTTACATTCTGAGCGAATATTGATTTTGTTTTTGAGGTGACAGTTACCCGATAACGCGTGAATATCGATAGTCTATCGATGTGTTTTAGGCGATACTTGATTGAGTATGCAGCCCTTGTAAATGCGCGGTAATACATTCCAATTCAAATGGTTGAATCATTTAGCTCAGAAGTGCCAAAGATTTAAATTAATTTTAATTTCGTTGGTTATAAATTTTACATCTTAGCTACTGATTTATTTTTAGAAACATTTTAAAGTCTCCCAGCATTTGTAGACCTCAATAAAACTAAAGATATTGATACGATTTTTATTTGCACAATATTGGTAGTGTAGAGTATTATTCACTCAGATCCAACTGGGCCATATCTTATCAGCGATATTAGTATTGGGGACTGATAAGCAGGTTAGCTAGATTACAATTCTTGGCGCAACTCGACATATACTTAGGTGAGGCACCTGTTTGCCCAAATACCCAACCGTCAGTACGAATAGTTTAGCAAGTGGAACAAGGTAAAACGGAAAAACCTCTTCGGTTAAAGTTATAAGTTAATAACAAAGAGAATGTGAATACATTTTTCAGAGATTATTTGAGAAATATATTGTGAGAAGCGATCAAAGGCCTCAGTCTATAATTTATACATTGTTGAATGTGTGGTTTTAAAAAATAATTAGTCTAAGAAAAAGCATAAAGAATTGTCTCCAAAAAACTCTACAAAAAACTGTGAACGCCCCAATTCCAAATTGTGTTAAGTAAAAATTATAAAAGTTATCTTATCACATCGCCTAAAATCGCAGTAAAGTGTCGTGTACATACATAAGACTGAACATAAGGAATGTACTATGTACTATACAAGTATCTAAAAGGGACAATATGCTTCTCTATTTGTTACATTTCATAGCGGATTTTAAGTCTTATCATTAATGGCATTTAGTGATATTTATGGTTGTGCAATAGTTTTTTTGTGCAAAGCACAGTAACTAACTAACTAACTGACGGTATTGCCTAGTGTCCGCGCAAATCTATTTACGAAGTGATAACAATTGATAACCGATACTGAATATACCGTATACGTTTATGACATATCAAGGCAGTTTGACTCATGCGCTTACAGCTCTTTTATTATACAAACTTTATTATCATTTGATAAGTCAATGAGTGTTAAATTCATGACATCAGCTTCCGTCTAGCGAAGGAGTGGTTTAATGAGCTTTACGAAAGCTACTTACAAAAAAAGCTTCATTGCACTCTGTGAACTCTATCTTAAACCGGAAGTGACACACCTTTGGTAGATATCATGGGGCTATTATTAACTTAGGCAAATTGTAACTTTCGAAAAAACAATGCTAATAGAAAAATAAAGTACTGTAAACAATATTTTCGCTTTCAAACTTGTAACGTTATTAAGCTCAGCTTAATCTTTAAAGCTGCCACCTTTTAAACATAATCAGCTGTTTTTCCCAAACTATTGCCACTTTTTGCAAATATTTGCCATTCACAAATTTAAAAGACGCTCGAAATATTTAAACCGCATGTGTGGCAGTATTCCGAATAGATAGTTAAATCTGCATTCGAATAACAATGCTAATAGAAAAAATAAAGTAATGTTAACAATATTTCCGCTTTCTCTTCTGACAGGAAGTTCTTCGAACTTGTAACGCTTTTAAGTTCTGCATAACCATTAAAGCCGCCACCTTTTAAACATAATCAGCTGTCGTTCTCAAACTATTGCCACTTTTTGCAAATATTTGCCATTCCCAAATTTAAAAGACACTCGAAATATTTAAACCGCATGTGCGCCAGTATTCCGAATAGATAAATCTGCTTAATAGAAGCGAGTTTCTTTATTAAGACATATCCTTTACAATTATGTACTATTGCGTTTTTTGTGTGAATATTTCTTGGTATTTCAAAATAATTACCTTGATAAGAATGATAAAAATGTAAGTCTGACCCAACAAAAAAATCGGCGCGTCTAAAGACATTAATGAATTTACTCATTTATAAATAATCAGATCTCTTTGGGGTGTAAAGAGTCATCAAAGAGACAAAATAACTGTGTACATGTACTAACGTTTGTTTAGTGATAAGAGATAACTGAGTTTACACATGCGCGTAAATCAAACACGAATACCTGTTGCTGCGCTGATAAGGGACCCAAAACTGTACGCATTCGATACAATGGATAAGGTCTTATCTGTGGGGTGGGGACAGTTGTAAGCCCCATCGATGGTGACTCAACGGCTTAGTTATTTCTTTCTTTTTGGGCCAGGGCCAGTCTGATAAGTCCAAAGAGTGTTGTAACTACAACTGGTCAATGGGGGAAAGGGGAAAAGGGAAAGTGGAAACCAATACTAACCTGCCCGAACAAATATTAAATAGAAATCGCTTTTATAATTTCAGATTCCATTTAACGAAGACATTAACAAACGACACCAAGGAGCAAAGGCATGAGATTTGCAGAACTTAAGGCAGCCGCTGTCTGCGTTTGCCTGGGACTGATCCTGGTCCTGGAGATCGGGACAGTGCAGGCACAAGAGAACGCACAGCTGAATATACCCCCCTCGCTGATAGAATGTTACAATACGTCATACTTCATGAACCGGGATAACCGCCTGCCTGCCAACATGGACACACTGATCTCCCTGATCGAGAAGGTGGAGATGAGCTATGCAGCCAACAGCTACCAGATGGACATAAGACAGATCTCGGTAGCGTTGCTGCATCGGTTCCGTCAGGACGGTATCAAACGGGCTGCCGGAGTAACAGCGGTCGACGGTGTCATACCGTACAGTCCGACGGGATTCCAGTTCCCCAAAATGCGTATTCTCCTCTCCCGCCTGCTGCAGGGCAATGCTAACAACTTCCCAAACAGCTCGCTGACCAGTACAGAACGCTGCTCCCTTCACTTCATGTTGTCCAGCACCTTCGATACCAGGCAGCGTGGTGACGAGAACACCGTATGCAGTCAGCTCTCTCAGTACCGTGCCCAGCGTCTGCCGCGCGCTCTCCAAAAGCAAAAGGTTGTCAGCCCGAACTTCATTGGAGACGCAGAGTGGCTGGACGAGAGACCGAAGCGTCGTAGCGCTGGCTCCAACTATGTGCAACTCGGAGAACTGGACTACGATAACGACTGGGCCTATGCGGTGCCCGAGGGCAACAGCCAGTGTCCCGTGGAAGATGGTGTAGTGCGCACTCCTTGGGGCACTGTCTCGGCTGGAGCGCTGATTGCGGGAGTTGCCACGGGTCTGCAGCAGCAGACAGTGCTCGTTAACACGCTTCTCTCTCTCGCCACACCGCGTAATCGTGGTGGTCGTGCTCAGTCCCAGACCACAGCGTCCATTGACAATCGTTGGGCAGCTACGCTGGGTGGAGACTTGGCTGAGGTAACACTGGTGCAAGTGCCAGTGTCCCCCAACAATGTGGCTTCTGTGGGTGCTACCGGTGGCTGGAACGACACGGTCCTGCCCCACTGGTACTTCCTGTCGCAGCGCCAAAATCTAGAGGCAACCGATGCTGAGATCCGTGGCGGTCTCGATGGTTTGATTATAGCCAAGAACATTGCCGCATGGAAGACACAGGCTTCGGGGCTGAAGCTATCGCAACTGCTCCGCATGTACTACTCAACCACTGGTGTACTTGGCTCAGGAATCCAGGCCTGCAGTCGCCAACAGCAGTTCCCCAATGTAGCGCCTATATCGGAGATGCAGAATCAAGTCAGCGCCTTTGCCCAGGTTCTCGACCGTGAGATGCAGCTGCGTGTTACCCTGGAACCAGTCAGCATAGTCAACTTTGCCAACACCGCCTCCGCCTCCCTGCTGACCTATGTGCGTAAGTAGACCCCATCAATACATTCGCTGGGAACCACTTTCGGGGCAGTTAGTCTGAGTAACCCTCACACATATTTTACTCTCTGTCTCTGTCTTTTTGTTGGCGCTCCTACACGCATGTTCTGCCCTCTCTTCGTCTCTCTATCCTCTGCATTTTATTCCGCACAGCACAATCCTTGAACGACGTCGCCTGCTCGGCTACCACAAATCAGGACTTGTCCGACATTATTACCCCCATGACCAACCTGTACATCTTCCTGGACACTTCCTGGCAGTACAGCTCCATTGTGGATTACGTGGCGTAAGTTTAACAAAAGTTCATCCATCTCAAGTTAATATGTATCATAATCATCCCTCCTTTCACAGCTATATCCTCCAACAGCTGAATGTGCATCCTTATGGCAGCACTGTCACAATGCTCTCGGCTATGGATGGCTCGGTAATTGCAAACACTACGAACTTGGTCACCGACATCTATCAGCAGTGGAATGTTACTACCCAATCGCAATGTAAGTGCATCAGCCAATCCATATCATAAAACAAATTCAAATGCTTTTCTTAACCACAGTTAATCAGGGTTTCAACCTGCCCACGGTGCTACGCACGATACAGAACCTTACGCAGACTCTGCTGAACGGCGAACAGACAAACTCCAGCGTGGGAGGCAAATCTTTGGTGGCTCTAATCATGCCCAACCAGGCCACTGTTAACGATGGCGATAGCAACTATGCGACAACTGAACTACAGTACATTTACGAGCAGATTCCTGATCTGCGTTTCATTTACTACGGTGGTGGTAACATTCAGCGCTTCTCCAACTTTGTGCGTGACTCCTCCAGAGACCTCTTCTCGCTGACTCTAGGCAGCACCGTGCCGACATCGGCTGGACCTGTGGCCAAGCGCATTGCCAAGAGTGAGTCCAACAATCCGCTCACGAATTTAGTCAGTATTCAATAATCCACTTTCATCTCTTTGCAGTTCCTCGTCGTATTATCAATCCACGCTGTGGATCTACTTGGTACACGAACACTTGGGGCACCGATCAGATGTATCAGTATGTGCGTCCGGGTACAGTTAACTTCTATCGCATGGCGCCCAACTACTTCTTTGGCGCAGGCGCTAATCGCGTAGTGACCATCCAATCCCAAAATGGCGGCAGCTTCACCATCTGTTCGTCTCGCACCTATGAGTGGCCACAACAAAATTCGACGACTTCGACGCAGACTGGAAGCACGGATCAGAGCTGTGTGCAGATCAGTGGCAATAGCTACTCGTATGATCTGTCGAATGCCTGCAACGGGTACTACACCATCACCCAGTGTCCTCCTCTGTACTTGTCCGTGCAGCCTGGTGCCATCAATACCACGTCCTGTACCCAGGATGCCTGCCAGACTCCTGATCAATGGCGCTACGTTGTGTCCTCGACCAACATGGGCTGCTACAGTGGAGTCGATGGTTTGGCTGCCAGTGTGTTGACCATTTTATTGGCCCTGCTGTTGCAGCAGTCCGTCCAGTAAGCCACACATATGCACACAAACACACACACACACACACACACACACACAGACTTGTAGTATTAGTTGCAGTCCAATAACAGTGCAGAGTTCAAATAATTATCCACATCCTGTATGTATGTATGCGCCCGTCATTAATTATTATTATACACATTTTTTTATTTAAGTTGTAAGTTCGAGTGCTCAAAGCCGCTAATAAAGTCCTCACTAGAACTACAAAATACTGGGTTTTTAATTTAATCTGCTTCCCTAAGTGGTTCCCGATAGACTGTTTTCTACTCTGATTTATTATATATAATATTCCTCACTCTAATTCATTCACAGCCATCATGGACTCATTCAAGCGAGAAGAGTCGTCGGATATATCAAACATGACGACAATAAAGACTCATATCTATGTTTTTGTGGATACTTACTGGCCATATAATTGGGTCGTCGACTACGTCTGGTAAGTTGAGACTGTGCTTATGTGTTCTTAATTTCCATTTGATTCCCTTCCGAAGTTATGTGTTGCAGAATTTGAACATACATCCGTATGCCAGCACCGTGACCCTCTTTGCTGCCTCCGATGCTTCAGTTATAGTCAACACAACCGACTATATAGTCGATGTTTATCAGCAATGGAACTTTACCTCCCATTATTGGCGTAAGTACGTAAATACATTTGGGACTTTCCTTAATTTGTTCAATGTTTAGATCCTCCTGGCTTCAATTTGCCCGCAATTTTAAACGCGCTGAGCAGTCGAGTGGAGCAACTGCTGGCGCTGGAAGGGTCAGAGGATAATCTGGGAGGACACTCACTGGTAGCTCTAATGGTACCCAGTCCCACGTCCTATGTAGATGAGAACGACTACGACTACAGTCTGGACTATTTGAAGCGCTTGCAGTACAGTCTACCCAATCTGCATTTCATTTACTACGGCGGTGGAGCTTTGGTTAGGTTTCATGACTTTGTAAAGGAGTCTAAGCGTGATCTGTTCCTCTTGAACCTAGAGAAACCGGCAGAGGAGTGTGGGGCTCCTGTCATTAGGCGCATCAGGCAGGGTAAGCACTTCTCCAAACTTATTGCAGGGCATTTTCATAAGTTCCTTTCTGTGCAGTGCCGCGTCACATCTGGAATCCACGTTGTTATACCAATGGCGAAGTCAGCCAGGGCGACAGCAATTCCTTGGTTCAGTATGGTCGCCTGGGCAGCATTAATTTCTATCGTTTGGATGCGCTCTACATGCCAGGAAGACGCAGTATGCGTTACATGAAAATCTCACCTATAAGCCCGGTTACGTTTACGGTCTGTACTTCACGTAGCATTGAGCTACCCTTCCGGAGCTACGGCTCTTCACTGCGACAGGACGAGAGCTGCGAGAACACGGCTCTGGGAGCATTTAGCTATGATTTAACCGACGCCTGTACCGGTTACGACTTTGAGCCCTGTCCTCCGCTTTTCTTCTCTGTGCAGTCCCAGGGCTTCGGGGAAATTTCCTGCACTCAAACCGCCTGCCAGACTCCAGATGAGGCACAATATGTTATAAGTCTTAATAATCTTGGTTGCAATGCGGCTTCGTCCTACCAATTGCAAGCAGAACTGATTCTTTTAACTGCTTTGTGTTTTATTTTAAGTCAGTGCACCTGAAAGAGTACAACTAATGAGTTTAATCATACATCAATTAAACATGTAATTAGGCTTTTAGAATTCCTTTAAGTAAAAAGCATATTTTATTTCAACAATAAAATGACAAGATACATTATTAACAAACATAACATCATCTGATGAGTTAAACCCGCTCAACACGTACGAAAATTCCCCCAATTGTGCCCAGAACAAATGATTTGGGATTATAGATAAGAGGAATGTCGGTCTTATCACAAATGGAGAACTTAAAGTTCTTTATCAACTGGGCTATCCCGATGCGTGTTTGCATTTGGCCAAAACGCAACCCAATACAATTCCTTGGGCCATCTCCAAATGGCAACCACTTGATAGAGTCACGAGCAGCCACTTCCTCAGCTGAAAATCGTTCCGGATCGAATCTTTCGGGGTCGGGATAGAAATCTTCATCTCGATGGTAAGCAGCGGCAGGTATTATTATCTGGGTTCCCTTCTCTATTACCAAATGTGGATGACCCGGAACAGTGTAATCACTGAGAGCCCTGCGTTCTAGCAGTGGCGCAATCGAATAAAGTCGTAGGGTTTCTAGAGGAAAGATTCAAGGTTACAAATTGATGGCTTTTTAAATGCTATTTTTCATACCTGATATAACCTGGTCCAAGTAGTGCATAGCCTTAATGCTTTCATAAGTGAATTTTCCATCGTGTTTCTCAAGCACATTTGTTATATCTTCCCTTAGTTTATCCTGTATATCGGTGTGCTGGGCCAGCTCATAAAGGCAGAAGCTCATGGTGGAGGAGGAAGTCTCAAAGCCGGCCAGGAAGAAGACAAAAACTTGAGCCGCCAGTTCGCCCAAGTCCAAGCCCTTCACTTCTTCACCATTCTCCAAGGTATAGCTGCCCTTCTGCTTCATTTCGATGAGCATTTCCATGAAGTCGTTTCGCTTGATCTTCTCCTTTTCTCTAAATGCAATTGTTTCCTCTACCAAATTCATAAAGAATTCGTGTACATCGTCCGGTATAATCCTCATTCGAAGCTTTTCTGCTAGTTCGGGAAAACTAAACATGAGGGCTGTGATTAAAGTTCCGTGACGCACCTCAACAAAAATCTTGCTTCCCATTTTCCGAAATTGGCTATCGGGAGTGCGGAGTGTATTGCATTCAATGCCAAAGGCACAGGTTCCAATGACATCGGTGGTGTAGCGAGCCATTAACTCCTTGATCTCAACTATAGCACCATCCGGTTTAGCTGGAACCTCTTCAATCATTACCTTAACGAGCTCCTCGGAAACCTTGATCACAGTGGGAAACATAAACTTCATTCTACCAGACGTGAACGTAGGTGTTAGTTTTTGTCTCATGTCCTTCCAGCTTTTACCGTTCAAGTTGAACAAATGTCCAGTCAGTGGATCATCGCGTATGTTGTGAAACTGGCCGCGATCGGTAAAGTTAGCAAAGTCCTTAATCAGAATATTCTTGGCCAAATCAATATCCATTATAAAAGCGCTGTGTTTGTGCAAGAAATTGAATCCCACAAACGGAAGGTTGTTTTTCCGGAATTTGTTGTAATACTCCAGGAAAATCGTATGCACGGTACGTGTACTTCGGAATCCGGTAAGATTGCCAAAGAATGGATGAGGTGGCTCTTGAGGTACACCTCGATTCTTCCAATAGCTTGCATTCCGATGTATAATATATATTATTAGCGCAGTTACCGCAATGACCACATAAATGAGAAACAACATTTTTGGAAACAACTTCAATTGAATTCTCAGCACACACTGAATTTGCCGACGCACAACGACTTGCTTTATTTCTAGCTAGACATTCCAGTCAGCATGATTGCGCTGTTGCTTTTATAAGAGAGCGTAATTTTAATTGAGCTAGTTTATTTGAGCGTAAACACTGATAAAAAAATCTGATATTTTGAAAAAATTGCATAATCGGCGTTTTCTTTTATTTAAACATGTACAACACATTTTAAACCATTTTAAGCCATTTTAAACCGTAATTGTAAGGTTTAGGTGTCTATTTTACTTTTTTTTTTTTTTTTTTTGCAGTGTAGAGATTTTGTTTTGTTTACATTTACGCTCATAAAATGCTTTTTTTTTTTACTGTGGAGCGAGACGATTGAAGCTTTGAGAGCTTAGGGAGCTTTGAATACACAGAATATAAGCTCCCATTTTTTGTTTATTAAAATAAAAGCTATTTTAATTGCTAGAGGAAATTCACAGGACTAAAATAGAAAATTTCCTTTGTATATTATTCCCAAAAAAGTCCACTTTGGGTTATTTGGCAACCAAAATTATTTAAAATCACAAGCACAGCCAAAGCACCATCTAGTGTTCAAATACGCAAACGACTCTCGCGCAGCTGTCGTGTAGTGGTCACCATAGCCACGCTAGCTAACACAAGGTGGCGCTAAACTTATCATGTGGCGCCAGCTATATGTCTTGTGTAATAACAACAATCATTAGTTTTGCAAGAAACTAATCTATTCCACTATTTTAAGCTGCCAAGCTTGATTAGAGAATAAGTAAAAAACTAAATTAATAAAATAACAATTTAATTAAATAGGCAATTATTTGGTGTGCAAATATAGTATCTGAATGTAGCAAGCATGTTTCTTACTTTGATTTACAGAACGTCAAAGACAATTAAATAATTCGTTGGTTGTCAGGCCAACGCCTTAGCAGCGGGTAGATACTAGCTCATGTTGCAGGGGCACCGGGAGGATATGTAACCAAAATGCTCGCCGCGAATCGGAGGGCTTCCAAATGATGCTACACCGCATGTTGACTTAACGTCCTGTCAACAACGGTGTCGTATTCTGTCTGCACTGATTTAGCATTTCATATTTTCGCACTTTTCGCTTTTTTATTTCTTCTTCACACTTTATGCATGAATTAATATTTAATGCAAAAGGTGCCGGGATAATAATAATAACAACAGACATGAAGCACAAAAAAAGGGAAAGATAGAAAAAGTCGCAACTCACTTTAATTTGGCAAATGTCAGAAAAATGCCAGACTCCTTTGTGGCCAAGGACGACGCGACATCCTGTAGGAGTCGACGGTCTCTCACTTGTAACATTTTTTAATAATCTAAAAATCTTTTGAATTACACTACCTCCTATAACACTCAAATGCCCAAAAATTTAATGGCAAAACAAAAATTTATCAATTCACATTTGCCTAGGAACAAGAGAACGTTGACAACCCTCGACTTTTGGCAACGTTTTTTATTTGGATTCTTTTTGGTTGCTTCGGCTTCAAAACCACATTTAAGCACAAAAGCTTCTTTGTAAGTTCTGGGGAAAGGGGTTGGGGTAAAAGAGGGAGACAGTTATTTGTAATCCAAAGGAAACACAAATCTGTTTGAATTAAATTGAAGTCATTGATGCTAAATTCTACTAAACAAACTCATGTAAAATTATCTTACAGATAGTTATGACTAGGCCCACACATTGCGGGGATCGTTGGGCGGACGAATGTTGTGTGCCTCGCCAAAAGGATGAATCACGTTGTGGTAAACCATTATCTGGAACATTATGTAAGATATGTACAGTAAGAGCAGGTAGTAGAAAAGCGACATGCGAAACTCATTTCCACTCATGGAGACATGAAGAAGTGTCGCAAAAAAGACAGCCACAAAAAATACAGTTGTAGTAAATGTTTTCGAAGTGCAAAGAATCTGTGGAGTATTAAAAGCTCATTATTAATTAGATAATATACTAATAAATCAAACTCACGTATATGTCTGGTTTGTAGCATTCCTGCAACACCATCTGTGGCAGTGACAAGTACGTGTTATGAGCAAGTACACTCATAACTGCACCAAAGGCCGCATCGTGTTTTTTCAGTCTTATGAGACTACCCAGTAGGACGGACATGCAGATTATTTTCCCCGTGCTGATAAAGTGTATGGCCATCATGTCGGGCATGGGATGGAACCGCATGCTCACGAATTGCCATATCAAGTTGTCTATTTCGCCGACAACCGTGTGTATGGAAATTGAGTACATGACCATGCCAATCAAGCAGTACCCTTTCAGCCACAAGTAGCCCGGTTGACGCAGTGACTTTGTTGAAATACAGGTCACAAAAGCCAAGAACCAAGAACAGGCTAACAGTGTGTACAACACATGAATTCTTGGTTTTAGACCCAGCGATATAAATGGTAGCACCAGTAAGCTTATGATTGCCACTGACTTACACCAGCCATGTAAAGGGCGATTGTTGTCAATCACAGGAATCACATTTGCGAATATGAAGTAGAAAGGAGACTGTAAACAAATTACTAAACTTCCTTAAAGAGAAGTGTTCAGGTAAACTTACTAGTATTGCTACTATGATTCTGTTCTTCTCCTTTAAGTTCTTCATGCCATTAACTGTTATCCACCATATGCGTGTCCTTGACATGTCATTGACCCTTACAGATTTGCCCGATATATCCGCCTCACTGGCAATAGATTCATCAAGTGCGTATGTATTGGTCTTTGGTTTCGGCCTCTTCGTCTGCCGCAATGAAAAATAGGATACGATCATTACCAGCACCAAGGCACAAACGAATACGAACACAAAAGTCCAGGCATTCAAGGAGTGCATGTGTGTGCTATCGGTGACCAAGTCATGGCGTCCAAACAACTCGTATTTGGTTCTCACAACCCACAGCAAATATATGTAGCCCAAGAAAACGAAGCACATACTGCACCACAATACAGTGACATCCGCACGATATCCATTTATGCAGAGTGCCATGATGCCAACCAGAAAGTAGTGGAGACCATCTCCCACGACCTTTGCAAACTGCAGCGAAGCCTTGTAGCTATCTTTGAAGGTACAGTTAAAGAAGAGGGCCACATAGTCGGGCATAAAGATACAAAATCCAAAGTAGAAGAAACTGTACGCAAATGGCGACACAGGAAACATTTCCATCAAGGTCAGATAGCTCGGCAAGCAACTAATCATATAGAACACTTAACAAATATACCCTAGGTATAAAGAGTTGATGTACTTACAAGTATTTGAAGATCATGTAGAGCAGGCCGTATAAAAACAAAAGCATAATGCAAACCGGAAAGACGTACCCACTGTGCCAGGGCAGATTCAGGGAACAAAATATGATCTTTAAGTAGTCAATATAGTAAACATAGAACGAGCAGCAGGCACTATCGGTAACAAAGCGGCACATGACACTACTATTGGGTTGCAGGGCCTCCGGATAGTAGCAGAGACTCTAGAATACATATAAGTTAATACAGATCAGTTAAATCTAAAGCTGGACTCTTCTCACCCCATTCCACAGGTTAACAAAGGACACATGACGTCGCGAGCGATGCAATGAGTTATTGACGCCAGGGAAGAGTTCTAAATCGCTCATTCTAATGTGTTGTAGTTATTGAATACATACAAATTGTTTAAGAGTATATTGAAAGTTAATAATTTATAGTTTGAACGGAAACTGAGATGGAGCTTGGGATCATAGCAAACTTTGTTTAAACTACAAGATCAAGCAAATTGCACACTTTATAAACAGTGGTAGAAATAGTAGTAGAAATGTTGGAAAATGTGGAAATTATTGACAAATTTATAGAAACAGTAGTACAAAATGTTGTTAGGTAGTAAGCAAAGAAATAGTAGTGAAATTATGGAAATAGTAGTAGAAACATGAAAAGTTATAAAAGTAGTAGTAAAAATGAATGAAATAGTAGCAGAAATTATTTTAATACATTATTTTTTGAATTAAGTTTTAAGATAAATAAGAAGTTCTTGGGAATGTACAAATGCTTACTGAATCACTTTGAAAAGAAATTTACTTGTTTTGATAATGCCGCAGTTCTTTCAAAACCTAAAAACATAATTTCATCCATTTATGTGCAAAGAGCATATGAATTGCAATTAAAACCAATGAAGGCATTGCCTCTTTCTCTTCGTCTTCCCGAGTCCTTGTTGCCGAGTGCATTCAGCACCCTAAAAATAACTCATTGCCCTCGGCTGTTGCATATGACAAGCGCTGCATTTGCCCCTATTGAGCTAACAAAGGACCACAGGACTACATGCAACAGACACAAATTCAGATACAAATACACGAACAGTAAATGAAAATGTCATGCAAGCAATTGGCAACTCCACTGACCCCTGTCCAGGGGCAGGACAAATGGGAATCATTGAGTGCAGGCTCGTGTCTGCGCTTCGTTTCATTTGGTGGTTGCATTCTCTCAAGGGAATGCCACAATGCCAGAGTGAAGCCGACTTCAGACCCTAGGAAAACAAACCGGTTGGCTACCGGAACAAAGGCGCAGAGGGGCAGGGTCCTTTTTGATCCTTTGTGGGCACGCGCGTAGAACGTAGAGTGTCGAGCGTAGAGCCGGTTCCCAAATGACCTAAGGTCAGTTTTAATGTTGCGGAAAATTGAACAAGGCGAAAGGCGCATTTACAAATTGATCAACTTGCATAATGAGCTTTGAAGCAATCACAAACACGTGAAGGATAATGGGCACAGGATGTTGGCATTGAAGTGGTCAACCCAATACGCGGTTGGTGGTCACTAAACAGAAGCCAATTGCTTGTGTGTTATGTCACAACAAATGCTAAGCAACTGGATAAGTGGACAATGGGCCAGTGGACAAAGGAAACTGGTTCGCTGGACCAATTCGTTGAGGGGTTTCCCTCCCTTTCCTGGAAAGTCATCTGAACAAGCTACAAAAAAGTTGAAGTATCAGTTGCGAAACTCGTAAAGGAATCAACGAGTCGCAAGCGTTGCAGAACCTGCTTAAAAATAGAATAAAAAGCGGCAGCTAAAAAAAAAGTGCGAATACAAATTTGCAAAAGTGAGTGCGATGGCAAAAGGGAATGGAAGAAAGGAGAATGGAAATCTGATACCGCGTAAAAATCTCGGAACAAAATTAAATGTAACAAAAATGAAAATAAAATTAAAAACTTTTTATACTCAGCTTTGTTTTTGGTCTCATTATAATACTGTACTACCTTTTTCCACATTTTGTTTTTTGCTTTTTTGTTTGGATGTTTTTCGTATTCTGTATATTACTTAGTTCTCAGCGCTTTCTATTTCAGCGCACATTTTATTTGACGGGCTTTAGTTTAAGTTTGTACTTATTTATTTGCATTTTATCCGTTTTCCAGGCTTGTTGCTAATTAAGCACGTCGAAAACTTTAAATTTTTGTTATTCAGAGTTTGTAGTTTAAAGTTTTTGTAGCAGTTCAGGAAGAAGTTCTCACTACTCTTAAATATTAGCCATTTACTAGAGTTAGTTCTGAACCGAAAGCCTAAAAAATTCAAGAATTCCCTAAATCTGTAAATATGTTATAGAAAGTCAAGGAAATTTCTACGTAACCATATTATTATCAGTCGGCTTAAAATTTTGTCTGATTTGCATGTCTTTACAAGGATTACTTTTCGAGTCAGTTTTCCGTCTTCAGTTAATCGTCAGTTGCAAAGTCCCACGGCAAAATTACAAGCACTTACTTAAGCAACTCACTTGCCCCAGCATCTCAAAAGGGAGGCGTGTACTCGCATTGTATCTGCAAGATGTGTCTTGTAACTGACGCGTTAACAACACTCGCACACTCCGACACACACAGGCACATACACAGACTGTATGTGCTCCCGTCTGGAGTTTACAGAACATCTTTTTTATTTTGTTGGCCCAACAGATTTCAGACAAGTCCCAACCGCGCCAAAAAGTATGCAATGGTTTTTTAATCGAGCGCAACATTTATTGCCACATTACGTATACGTAAACGTAATACAAACTTTACTGGGATGCGAAAAAGTTTATCGTTACCGAGCCGTATGTTTGCTTTGCGTTTCCCTTAGCTTCTTTTTTTTTTTTGTAATTTTCCTTCACTTCTTTTTTTATATTCTGCTCGAAGTTATTTTACTTGCGATTAACTTATTTCCGTGTAGAAAATTTGCTGAAAAGAAATCAAATACGTTTAAAGGCTTAAAGCGGATTATGTATAGGCATTGAGAATCCATCAGAAATAGTAAGTTTTCTCAATTATAAAGAGCTTCATTTAAAGTAGTTTTTCTTTGCTATTCATTGAGGCATCTATTCAAGAAATGTGGCATGTATCGCATTACCCAGTTGCCTGTCAGCTTAGGACAAACAAACTTAATCAAATCTTTTGGGCCAACCGCAGCCCAACTCAACTCAACTCAACTCGACTTGACTCTCAAGAAGTCTTGACATCTGACAAATGTTGCCTTGAGATACAGATACTCGAGTCCTTATATGCAGTTGGACAAGTTCTTGCAGGCGTTGCAAGAACAGAAAGGGTGACCACAAGACAGTGCCATGCCTCAACCTGTGGCGAGTTATGCGTGGCATGCACTCAAAAATTGTAGCTAAGAAAATATTATTGCTGACTGTGCGTCGGCAGTTGATGAAAGACTAAAACTGAAACTAAAACTCTAACTGAGATGGAGAATGAAAGCTTGAGCCGCATATCAGTGGCCTGACAGCCTGGCAGGACGCACAAGGATATGTGCTGGGACATGGGCTGAACCGCAAATCAAAGTCGTTGCAAAAGTTTTTGGGCCCAAGCGTTGGCAACATGTGATAAGTTTATTGTCTTGCCGCATGACGCACACACTCACACTCCCACACACACACACACACACACAGGAAAGGACACTGGGTCTGGAAAAACGACTTGGCAAGTATCGCATTTCATAACAGAAAGCATATTTCTGTTCTTGTTCTATAAATTAAGCTGTCTCGCCCACAAATATTAATTGCCTAATTAGCATATGCTACTGACATGACCAGCACACAGTTCGCAGGACACAGGACATTAGACATGGGATACAAGACCCTTTACCCAAAAATGAGGACAAAAAACACAATACAAAGTTGACATTGTATTTGGGATATAATTCAAGTTTTTCTTAAGGTCTGCAAGTCCTGGATCCTGCTCACATGTTGTCCCAAGACACGTGACTTTATTTGACTTGTGGAAACACCTAGAAAGTAAACCTCAAACTCAAATCATTTACAGTTGAAGCGAAGAAAAGTTTAGGCTTTAAACCGACATCGGCTTAGATCTCATGCATGATTTGAACAATGTAAGCTCGCCCAGACCGATTCACATTCACATCTCGTCATTATCAAACTGGCTGGCATATCCTTTAGCGTCCTGTTTTCCCGTTTTGTTCTAATTAAAAAATACACACACTGCAATACAGTGAAATGCGCTGTTGTAATTGAGGGTTGTTATTCATGTTCTGCCTCTAATTGTTTGTCCTTCTGCTTGTTGTTGTTGTTGCCTTTGTTCCTTGTATGCGGAGTTTTTTTTCGGGCATTATCCTTACGAGTAGATGTGTTTTTTCGTCTTCTTCACAATGCTGCAAATGTAGGTTATCGATTTTTGTTGCCTGTCTTAAATTTATGTTTAATAAGCGTACAATTTGAACTGAAACTGGAAACTTTAATTGGAGACACGCAGATTTATCTGATATTGTCCCAGTATCAATTGTTCAAGCTCCCAAGTTAATAATAATCACTTCATTGTTAAACTGTTAGTATAATGCTAATTGTTTTTTTTGAGTCAAAACTCATGTGGTAAAAAGTTTTTGGCACTCGTCCCAAGGCATAAAAAGTTTTTGCAAATATGTTGCTTGGTTTCTTTGGAGCGTATACATTTTTTTATGGCTTGGAGTGCACTTACAACAATTTCATTAACTGCAAACGAAGCACAAGTGCCCCAAGATGAGGCACGCGTTTTAATTGCAGACAAAGTCCATTGGAGTAGGAGTCGCAGGAGTTGGTTGCATGCACCCAAGGAAACCGCAAGATAACAATCCATTAACTTTTTGCCACTCAACTTGAACGAAACTACGAGGCATGCCCCACGGACTCCTGCCCCAACTTGAGGCACCTAAGGCAGTTGCTTTGCATATTAAATGGGTATTCTTTTTTCAGCTCCTTTCAATTTTTTTTTGCTGCAGCTGCTGCTGGGGCTCTTCATCAGCCGTCAACAGCAGAGACAGCAGCAGCGGCAGCAACAAAAAATCAAGAACAACAACACAGTTAGCCGTGCAAATTATGAAGGATAAGGATAAGGATACGAGCATACTTCCTCACAGAGTTCACATTCAAATTTTGTTTTGGTTTGCTTATTTATTACCACTCCAAGCACAGGCAAGTTTTTCTACTTTTTGAGTTTTTAAATGCAATTTTTATTTTCTGCTAGCTTCTTTTTTGGTATCTTCAAAATCTCGACTGCGAATGCGACTGATTTGCTTTAAGAGCAATGTGTTCAATCAAGCAGACAAGCAGTTAAAGACGGGTAAATAGGATCTTGAGAAGAGTACGAAATTACAGGGTGTCTTTGAATTTTCCACAACTGCATCTTGTTAATTTCCATGCTTACATCTTTTTGTTACTTCTAGACCGTTTATCTATCGAATTTCACGCTCTTATCACACGTTTCATCCAACAGACATACACGCCACTAATTTTTGGCTCAACGCTAACCCCGTGTTATCATTCAGCTGCTGTGCATAGCATCTTTTAGAACATGCAGTTCGATAGCGGGATTACAACCCCAATAACCCTTTCGGGTATATTCAAAATATTAGTTATAGGCAAACAGCTGTTTGCTGTGTTTGCACCTAGGATAATGCTGGGAGAGGAGAATTCAAAAGGATCGTTGAATATTTTATTAAGCAACGCGATCCTTTTGGAGGATAATAGAATGCCAGGCATATGCAAATGTCCCCCATTCACTGTGATCTCTCGAACCCGACAGGATGCTGTGTGCGTGCCTTCAAATATAAATTGAATTGAAGTAGAACGAGTTTAAATTTGAGGCTTGAAAAGGGTTTGCCATTCAAATGTTCGATAAAGCGATAAGGTTGTAATAAAACTTTCGACACACACACACACACACACACACAAATACACACACATGTGTTTGACCACAGCAGATTAGTACGTGTGTGAGATGTGAGGGTCCAAGAACAAGAGACCAGAACACTTTCCATTTGGGCGTGATTAATGAAGTGTTGACCAAATCAAAATTAATGCCAAACTTTTGCTCCGACGATAAGAAAACTGACCAAAGTCATGACTTGGGCCGCATGTGTAGAACGGGTTAAAGCAGAGTGTGGGAGGGGGTAGGGGGTAGGTGGGGCAGGGAATTGCACAACATGTGCTAAGTGGCATGTGGTCAAAATGGGAATCGGACTTCTTCCTGGTCAAGAATAGTTTCAATTTACGCCTTATGAGCAAACATTCATCAAATGTGTTGTTTTGGGATGGCAGCAAAAATTCGAAAATGTCAAAAATACACACATAAACACACACATTCACACTCTAAAGCTGTTGTGCAGCTGTTAGTGCAACCCTTTTCCAGGACGAAATGGGTTAACTGTCCGGTTGCCAGATCTAGAGTTGAGTGTCCGGTTTTGGAATAATTAATCACAGGTTCACATGCGATTTGTAAAGTTAATTGCCGTGGCGAAAGCGCACGTCGAGAAGGGTTTTCCCTCTGAATTTTCCTCACTTCTGTGTGTCCAATTGAGTGCTGTGTGTGGGGGTGTGAGAGTGGTGTGTGTTCGTGTGTGGGGGTGTGAGCTTAAGTGCTCTGCATGTCTTCAATTACTGACAGTTTAGCACATATTCCAATCGTCTGACCAGCACGACTGCTGTGCTTACACATTTAATATTTATGTCCCTAAAAAACGCTTTACTTCAACTCCTGCCCCAACTTTAAAGCTTTATAACTATCCATAGCATCCGGGAATTGACTGCAATGTTTGCTGACACTTTCTTTGCTCAGTCTGTGCTAGTCAGTGACTCCTTGTGCTTTGAAGTGTTACTAACTGCAAAAATGTCATGAAAAATTCATGCCAGGCACCGTATCAAGGTGTTTAGAAGTCAGCACAAGCAAGGACAGCACACAGGATGCACAATTACTGGCTTGGAATCCTTAAGCTAGCACATACAAAATGCAACAGTTTGTGGAAAAAGTGTTTTAGGCAAATGTATTATAGTAATGTGTAAAAGTAACTTTTATGTAAATAAATATAAATATTTCTTGAAAAATTTGATAGTTGATGCTGAATATTTTTCTTATCACTCAAAGATACATTTTTATTGACTGGTACAAAGAGTATCTGAAAACCCATATACTCCTTTAGTAGCCAAATGACTTTTTAATGAATATTCTTTGCATACAAATCGAAACACTTGAGCCCATTTAAATATTTTAAAATCTAATACCAAAAATACAAATACAACACATAAATCAAATTTCAATTTCGTAAACCTTTCCCAACAATTCTTGAAGCAAAAATTTAAAGTGGCACCACAAAACAAACGGACAAAGTTGAGAAGTCATTTATTGATTTTATTACTTTGCAAAACTTTGCCAACTATTCAAAGGGAGTGAGGCAGGAAGATACAGAGAACAGGGAGTAGTGTGAATAGCAAACCGGAAATAACAACAGAGACAGAAGACAAAGGAACATGCCGAAAGGCATGACACTCAAAACATGTGTGGGAATTAGTTTTCACTTTTAATTTGATTTAGAAAATAGTTTTGCCCTGTAGATTAGTTCAAGTGTGAGTTACTTTTGGGTTTTGATAGCAGTGTCACAAAATCCCCATTGACTGGACTGTTATCAATTAAAGAGTAGTTTTATTTTGCTAATATTTACTTTAAATGCAATAAAATTGTATACTATAAACAATAAATTACGGAGGAAAAAACATAACACCTCCAACTTCTCGTAAATGGTGCTCATATATTACTTTGATCGTAAAACCACTGAGTATATTGTTATTTAATTTAGAACACTTACGCACGATAATAGTATAATTAGAATAATTACCAAATTTTCGCTCATTAAAGTTGAACTTTTATGGGAAAACTCGTCGGAGCACGCGAACTGGACTCATGCAGGCATAAATAAAATAAAAATTGAATAGAAACACAAAAAAACTTCACACGAATGTTCATAAATTAATCAAAAATATTGTTTACCAACTGTCCAGCTGGGCGTAGGGCGCAAGGGAGGTCAGACGTCAGGCGTTAACAGTGGCTACAAGAATACGCCGCCCACACGCGACAATTGACCCTTTTGTTAATTAAATTTCAAACAATGAAAGGACATTACGTGTATATGTGTGTGCCTGGTGTATGTGTGTGTGTATCATGATATGCAAACAAGAACTGTTTGCTTAGCTAATAGGGAATTGGGAAAGTATCGCTCGTCCATGTAGATACATCAGTCCAGATAGTGTCAAGGTAAATTTTGGACATTTTGAAACAGCCCAAAATTGCCCATAAATTTTGTCCACTATTTTTGGGTTCAGAAAAAAAAGAAAGGGTTGATGTTGACAGGCGAGCTGTTAGACCCTGTACGCCCATATATAGAGAAGGAGAGCCTGCATATGATGTTTACTTAGTGGGGTCGATTAGTCCACATAAATTATTAACGCGCATTCTCGATGTGCATGTAGTTTATTAGCACTTGAGACTGGAGACTCGAGACTTGAGAATTGTGACGGTGTCTGTTGTGCGTGCTGTGTGTTGTGTGTCCTTTCTGTGTCCTTTGCATGTTGTGCCTCTGGTCTATTGGAAAATTACTCACTCTCTGTTCGCTCTATATGTATATTAGCTGTGTTTGTCTATTCCTATTCTATTAATTTACATACGACACGCATTCTCGCACCAAAAGGATTCAACATTCCCTCTCTCTTTCTCTCTCCTTTTGCTGTACTCTGAACTTTATGAAATATGCGTGTGTCCAAATGATCAATTAGTAAGCTATACTAACGCTTGGTCTAATACAACTAATGGCTTGTTAGTTCAAACTCATTACAAAATATACCCCAAACTGAATTTGCATAGATAAAAAATATTATATACATAAACTAAGCACCAAAGTCAATAAAAATGAAATAATATTATCAGATAATTTCTTTTGGCCAGAAATGATATCAACGCCTTGTGAGAGCTCGCTTTAATGTGGATTGTGGGCGTAGAGAGACCACACCAAGGACCCAAATCAAATCAGCGGCCAAAGGAACGGAAAATAAAATGCAAACGACAAAGCACATTTCCCAAGTAACGGGAATGAAACTGGAGTTTTTCCAGCAGGAAACTGGACACTGTGAAAACTGAGAAAACTGTGTGGACTGTCATTGCTGCTGCTTGTCAATAATTCAAGTTATCACCGGCGGATATTAGAATGGAAAACCCAAAGGACAACACATCCGGTGCCGTAAGCGGGCATCAATAAAAACACATTTGAAAGACGCTTCCCCCAAATCCCCCGCTGGTGTCTACAACACTGGCAATCTATTGAGAAAGTGTTCATGTTTATCAGCAAGTGGTTGGAGGGGGATGTGTCCACTTTGGCAGCATCTCGAGCAACACTTCTGAAGTGAAAACCTCGCGCGTTTCAAGTGAAAAACTTTTACAGTTGTCCTGTACGGGTATTCTAGATTTGTTTGAGGATTTTTTGAGGGTTGTCTAACGCTTTGAACTTTCCATTTGACTCTAGCATCTTGCAGTTTGTCAACCCTCCAACGCCTTAGACTTGGCTCTTTATTCAAATTTGTAAAAAACCATAAAAAAGCAAAACAAATTCACCCAAACCAACAACCCTCCAAGTGGCTGACTTTCAACCAAGCACGATAACAAAAAAAGAGATGGAAAAGTGCTAACCTAGCAGTATTTATATTTACTTTCGTTCAGTTCGATCTGTGTTTGAGTTTTGTTTTTGTAGCTGCTTCGTTGTCCTGTGTGGAGCATCCTTTAAAGTGACAAGCAGCTTGTCAATATTATTTTTCCCTAACCTCTTTTTTCTGGCAGGAGTTTTTGCATAAGTTTAAAATTTATAAATGCATATAACTGCCATTCCAATAAATTATCTTATGGCAGTAGAAAGTTTAAAAAGAAATCATTGTTTAATTTAAAATCATGAGTCAGCACTCTCGACAAAAATCCTATGCAACTCAAAGTATTCAAGTTTAATATACCTTCTTTGGTTAAGAATCTTTTAGGAGCACACATTAAACAGAAATTGCAACGAGACGACATGATGTGCCAATAAAAAAATATGCTAAATGTACTTATTTAATGGTTTCTGGCCATACAACTGGCAATTGCTGGCAATAATACGAGAACATATAAACAAGGTACTGGCATCCAAGAGCGAATTAGTGTCTGAGTATCAGGGCGAATCAGTCAAAGGTCGTTAATTTTTAAAATGAGCGTATAAATTTCTGAACAATCAAATAAAGCGAAATAGCAAGGGACACGGCATAAAATTCTATATAAAATATGAATGGTAAACTGAACGAAATTGCCCATTCATAAAAGTACGCGGAGTAAAAGTGGATCGATGTGTATATGTTTGAAAGTGTTGGACTATGGCGTCAGTTGGTTAAGGGGTAACTCCACCGCCAACCCTTCTGGCCGGCAAACACCCTCAGACTCATATGCATAACATACTTCCCCAATTTGTAGGAAAAAATTCGATGCCATTTTCCATTTTCATCCGACTGCGGGGGTTGCCCAACAGCCCAGTGACTGGAAGTCTGCATCCGCTGATGCAGGCGGTTCATGTGAAGAATCAGATGGCTAAGTCTACGCCATTTTTATTCACGTTCCATAAATTTGATGTCAAGTATATATAAATCAAGCAACTCCCCTTCCCGTGTACCCCCAAGACAAACCACTATATATTTTGTTTGCTTCGCTGGAGGTTTTGTTTATTTGCTTTTCCGTTTCACAAGTATTCTCCATTAAGATTGCAATTTCTTCTGTTTTTGCGGAACTTGCCAAAAATATATTGAAAATTAAGAATTATTACCGCCTCAAGGCAATAACTCAAAATTGGAGTGAACCAGTGAAGTTAAATATGAAAAAACAAAACGGAACTAGATCAAATAGTCCAAAACCAACTAATGCTATCCGACAGTGTGTCACCTCTATTAAGGCCATTAGTTTCGAGTGAAATATGAAGTATTCGAGATCGAAAAGTTAACAACATGATGAACCCTTAAAGCAAACTTTAAACTTTACTTGACAAAAGTAAAAAGTTTGAAAAGTTTTAAATTTATATGCAAAACGTGTGTGTTGAAAACTGCTATAAAAATTGCAGAAACTCTTATGAACTGACAGTTGTCTACATTACGGAGTGGCATTATCATTGATCCTGAAATGGCGCGATTGGGTGTAAGTTCTCGGCCAGATAGTTGATTCTTGGCTAGTTAACTTGTTTTTATTGGAATATTTGCAGTTGCTAATCTTCTCGTTGGTGTTACTCTTTGGAAGCAGTATGGCTGTAGTTAGTGAGGCTGTTGTAGCCTCCTTACTTCTACTAAATACACTGCTTGGTACCAGCAACGTTGAAGTAGCCGTTGCTGCCGCTATAGGAGAGGCATCCTCGTTGGCTCGCAAAGCAGGGTATATATCGACTGATTTGCCAGCAACTTTGCACCCAGCGTTTTACCCACTTCTGCCACCGCCCCCACCACCCTTTAGCCACCCAGTAGCAGATTTTCCACCATGTGAAGATCCATGCCATTTACCTCTAGATACACCTGGTTTTGGTAATTCTATTCCTATTCTACCACCTAAAATTGATACACCTGATTTTGGCGATTTTATTCCTATGCTACCACCTAAAATTGATACACCTGGTTTAGGCAATTCTATTCCTATTCCACCACCTAAAATTGATACACCTGCTGTTGATGCACCTTCTTCTGGAGTACCTATTCCTGAAATACCTTATTTACCTGGAGAAAGTCGCCTGAGGAGAAGAAGGAGAGATTTGGAAAATGATCCGAAAAATAATGGTTGGACGCTACCAGATAGACTCAAGAATTTGCCCTTGCTGAGTTCCGAAGCGGCCAAAACTGTTCCTGTAAATGATAAGACATTGCAAGACTTGCAAGATGAAATTTTTGATAATATGCAAGTAATAGCCCATGACATGGCCAGTGAACTAAGTATTCTACTGGGTCTACCCCCACATGCGGTTGAAGCAGTCGTAACCCATGAAGAAGATGCACCCAGTTTTCCAAGGGTTCTGGAAATTGTCGCCAAACGTTTTCATGCTCCAAAACTTTTGCTAGCTGGATTGCATTCGCTAATTGAGAGGACAGATTATTTCGAAGACAATTATGATTTAGAGGAAGATGAGGATAAAATTGAACCTCCAAAAAATGTACCCAACCGTTTATAATTTGAAAAAAAAAAAAATAGGTTTGTAGGCTAAGCCTTAAATTTAGTCAATTTAAACTAAAAGGCAAACTTTTGAATATTTAAATGTAATTTGTTTGGGTCACTTTTATAATAAACTTTTAAAACATACAAATCTTCGCTGCTCTTGAAATTTATTGATATTTTGAAGTGTAACTGCTATTAGTTAAGAACTAGTTTGGAATCCCTAAAATAATGCTGGTTGTTTTTGATTATGATTTTAATGTCTGTTATGAATAATGACAAGCTTATGGCATTGAGCAGTAATGAAAGTAACATTTGATTATTTTTTTAAAATGTAAATAGTTTCTAGTAGATCTTGCAGCTGCCTACTCATGAGATGGAGTTTAAATACGTTTTCTTATTATTCAAATATATTTTTAATTTCCTAGGAAGATGAACTGTTCTCACCTTAACTTTATTACTGATCTTATTTGCATTGAAATTATTACAATTATCTGTAGACTGCGAAATTGGCTTTAAAAAGTGTGATTCTTTTAAATAGAACAGCAGTTCTCTGAGCTGTTTTGAACAAAGCGAGTCGAGTTTTGGAATGTCACGATGTACAGTAAGATTCATTTGTTATTTGTTTTGAAATTGTAAATATAATGTTATATCCAACAGATATTTTTTCTGGTACTGGCACTGATCTGTGGCATGTCTCAGGCTGGAATTAGAGATTGGCTTGATCGGGCCGATGACGTAGTGAGAGCATTAGAGAATTTTAGCCTTTTCCCGTCTCGAATATTGTATGCAATTCTGGGTACGCGGCGAACATACGAAGCGCCATTAAAACGCGTAACTGCTGAATCTTCAGATAGAAGTGATCTGATAACAATTATTAGAAGTCCACATTCGCCAATGGAAATGTCTAATCTACGATATCTTGATGAAAGCGCCGGTGCGAATGGTTTGCAAATTTTCCCTGGTAGGGGAATTTTAGGAAGAGTTGGCAACAGATTGTCCAATAGACTGGACAAAGTGCAAGACAGAATCTCAGCCAGAGCTGGAAGTGTGGCCGATAAATTGACAGACAGAGCATCCGCGAGACTGGACGCTGTGGGAGACAAAGTGACCGAAAAACTAGAAAAAGGATTATCGAATGGCATGGATGGTATATCTAATAAACTTATTAGTGGAGTGGTGAGTGGTGGACTAAAAGGCATTGGCGGCAAACTTGGCGGAATTTTTGGCGGTAAAAATAAGGATAAGGATAAGGATAAGGATGATAAAAATTATAATGATGATTATGATTCGGAACCAGAAGCACGAACCAAGGGTGAAAATCCAAGTACAACAACAAAGGCACCCAGAAATACAGATAGTCAGAGTAGCGAAGACAAAGATAAGGGTCTGATTGGTAATCTTGTGTCCGGAGGAGCTTCAATAGCGAGCAGGTCCTGGGATGCTATAGCTAGTCTTGGCTAATTAAACTTACTAGAAAACTACGCGGGGAACTGACTGAACGGTGGACTTCAAACGGAGCACGTCTATCAAAATGAGTGCAAAGTTTGTAAAATTTATTGACCTTGGATTGTAAACTTATATTTAAATAAAATAGAAACTTAAAACAGTTTTGTGTATTAATTAAATAGAATTAATTTTAGAAATAATACTTATAAAAATATAGTAAATTTATTAACTTGTACCTTATATAAAATTTTATCTTCTAATAATAGTTTATACGTTTGTCAAAACCAAAGGAGCTGAATTGCTTAATTCAAAGCGAACTGGAAGAAATTCCAGCTTTATAGCTTAATTTTATGCTTGAGAAGTGTAAATTAAGAACAATTTTAATACAAATTAAACATTTTTTGAGAATTTAAAGGCAGTCACTGTATATAATGCAGTCAGTTCATTTAGTGATATCGTTGTTTGAATATTTTCTAAAATGTTACGACTCTGGGTAAGTCTTGATTTTTATCTGAAGGATTCGAAATTATTTTCCATTTGTTTATTTAACAGATTCTTATCGTATCGCTGGCTTTGCTCACTGGCAGCACCTATGGTAGTCTAGCATTTTGGCTTGGGATCCCTTACATGATTAATCCACCTGTGGTTCATTCTCCGGCTCCACAAGTTATAATTACTCCTCCTAATGGCGGTGGGGGAGGTGTTAACTGTGGTGGTGGAGGTGGAAATCCTGCAATTGGCGCTGGTAATCCTGGTGGGTTTCTTGGATTGTTCGGTGGTGAATCTGGTGTTACAGGCCCCCCATGTGGTTTTTCTATTTAAAAAAGTTTTATATATTTTAAAATTACCAAACGACCAACAAATTATACATTAAAATAAACATCTTTTGTTAATATATGATATGAACAATTTGAGCAAAAATAATTACTTTAATTCCTTTTAATAATTTCCAAATAAAAAGCTTTAGTAACTGATTACTCAAAGATCTCTTGCTGCAGAACACAGTATATAATGTATAATATATAATGTATTATATTTATTATAGAAAATGTTATTGTTCCAGTTCAATACTCAATTGACAGCTTGTTTTATGTACTACCATGGCATAATGGTATAATTAGCTAATTTGCACAATTTTCATTAGAATTGTAATTTTGTTTAGATCGTAAAATAAGTCGCCTTAAATAATGCCGTCTTTCGATCTTGTGCATCCGTAGTTCGAATGATTTCAACCATGTTACGACTCTGGGTAAGTTATCGCCACCATTTCTAGGATCAAAAATATATAAAATTTGTATATTTTGTTTAAACAGATTCTTGTCCTATCGCTGGCTCTGCTCACTGCTAGTGCCTATGGTAGTCTTGCATTTTGGCTTGGTCTTCCAGTGGCAGCTGCCCCTGTGATTTCCCCCAATCCTCCTCCAATTGTTATTACTGGTGGTGGAAACTGTGCTCCTACATGTGGTTAAGTTATATGCATTGCTATTGATACTTTATAAAATGGCAAAATATTTTTTAACTTGGTTCATCAATTAATTTGATTTTTATTTAACTTCTATCAAAAGTTGGGATTTTCAAATAAAAGTCGATCAGATTTTGTAGTCTTCACGTCTCTTATTTTATAGATGCCAACATTTTCACTTACTTTCGGAACTCAAATGCTAATTTATTATTTTATGAAAACTTACACCGATTCTTTAAATATTAACTTAATTAAGAAATATGCAATATTTCAGTTCGTATTCTAATTTACTTAGAATATAAACATATTCGCTTTATATTTTGAAATTTGGATTTCTATGCCTTTAGTAGTCAAAAGTATTTCAGCCATGATACATCCCTCTGTAAGTAATACAAAGGATCTCAAGGATCTGCATTTATTTATTTACTGATTAACAGATTTTGGTTCTAATACTGTGTCTGCTAACTGGCAGCGCCTATGGTAGTATGGCATTTTGGAAGGGTCTATTTGGGTACCCTGCTGCTCCACTTCCAGCACCTGTACCGACTCCACCTCCAAGTGCTCCAATTATAATAGATGATACTGATTTAGTAGGCGGTGTTAGAGGTTTAAGTATTGGTGGCTTTGGTACCTTTGTTGATTATGATGGTTATACTGATTATGAAGGTACCTATTCGCCTTACGATCAACTTTTTTATAAAATACAAAATAAACTTTTATTAATGCATCGGTAATGTTTATATTTATTATAATAAACATTTATCGGAGATGTTTAATAGCAAGTTTTTTTTTTTTTTTATTCCTGAAACTGAAATCTAAACTAATAAGAATATATATTCTTATTATTCAAACTTTTAAAAGGATATCACTATAGTGTTAACGAATTTGAATATCTGGGTTGCTTGTTATAGATATATTCAAATTACTTCTCTTTGTCTGATTTTAAATGATTGGACTTTAAAATGTTTTTAGTATAAATAACAAAAAAATGTAATATCTAAGACTATGTTGATTTTCGCAACTCCAATTTCAATTCTAATTTCCACGAGGTCTTAAGTTCATGCGCTCTAAATAGTAAACTATTTTTCTCTCAAGTTTCAGTTGTCAAAAGCATTTCAGCAATGAAACGACTCTGGGTAAGTAACAATAGTGTTCATAAGAACAAGTATTTTTGATATACTCCGATGTTTTTTGGTTAAACAGATTCTTGTCCTATCGGTGGCTCTGTTCACTGGCTGTACTTATGGTAGTCTTTCATTTTGGTTACCTGTACGTCCACCTCCACAACAAATAGTTACTCCTCCGCCTCCTCCAATCATTATTAGAAGTCCTGCTATATCTGGCGGTGGATATGTTCCAGGTGGATATGGCGGTGCAGGCTGTGCTCCCCCATGTAACGGAAACTTTGATGAATACGGCGCTTAAGACAGTCGCTAATAAAATACCAAGTAATCTTTAATTAATGCATTGATAACGTGTGTAGATTATATTTAAATAAAAAAGTCTATTAATCTCTTAATACAGATAAAGTATGTTTTAACTTTTTTAAACTGCAAATATATTTTAATATTAAATTCTAATCTATTGGTGTATAATTTTCTTTCTAAAATTTTTATATAATAACAATCTTATAAATTGAGTGCTTTATTTATAGGTTATGTATGGAATTATTATTATGCAAGGCTCTCTAGGAAAACATTCCACCAGATTTTGGAGTGTCGATTGTTGTATTAAATAAAGTCTTTCCAAAAGTTCCCTAACGCGAGTAAAAAACATTTTTAAACACTAGTACCAAAATTAACATGTGAAACACATTTTAAAATTTAATCCGATGTCAGGATAAGAATGGAACGCAGTAGAATACAAAATAAAATATGCTAAATTATGCATAAAATTATATGAAACGCAATAGAAATTGGCCAGATTATGGTGTCAGTTGTGGCAAATGCGTAAAGGGTTTAACTATAAGTTTCAGATATTCATATTTCAGATGCGTTTGCCAACAAAAACAACAACAATTGCTCCCCATTGACCCGCAGCCTGCTGATAAAACCCATCATATTCATTATGAGCACTTTGAATGGCCTACAACAATGAGGCTTCACTGTTGGATGGAAGGAAAAGGCTTTAGTTGCCAGCTTGAATGCGTAATGATGGCTTGACGGTATCCTCTTCCCCTTCCCCTTCCCCTTCCCCTTCCCCTTCCCCCTTTTCGCCTAACCCAACAATGTCCCCTCTCCGCTTAGCGCTGCTTCGGCTGATAAGATGACACAAAATGTAAAAATTGACACATAAAATGTAAGTTGCCTGCCGTTCGCCATTTTACTCTGCCACAAACCGCCAACACGCGCCATCATCGCCCCACTGTACCTCTCCCTTTTCTCCACACCCACTCCCCCAGACTGTTCTCTCTTCTCCCTATCTCTCACCACTCGTTCATTGCTTTCTCTCGCTTTGTGTGTGTGTGTGTTTTCGCACAGCTTTGTTCACCCACTTCGTTAGCTATGTAAATGACTTTGTTTGTCTTTCACTGTTGTCCTTTTTCGCTACTGCTCTGCCCAGATAATTCTGTCGACAAGCTGGCAACGCTGCTATCGCACACGCACACACACACACATACGACTCACGCATGTTGACGCAGTTCGCGTAGGCACAGATTTTTAACCCTTTGGCCAAAACGCCACCCCAAAAATCGAAAGGATTCGTTGTCCCTTATTTACTTTCTATATACACTCGCACACACACATATACGCAAAGAGGGGAAATTTTCACGCACATCACGCATGAAAGTCGCGTTTTCGTCCTGTACATAATTCCATAGCTTTTTGCTTGTGTGTGTCTGTGTGTGTTTTCCCTTGTATGTATCCTTTCGATTTTCATCGGGTATTCTTCAGTTGTGTAGACTTTTTTTTTGTTTTTGGGTAAGAAACGATTTCGCGTCACAGATATTTTTATGAAAAATTGTTAAAATTTTTCGGGCTAACAAATTACGCGTCATCTGGCAGGAAAACGCCTTACCGCGTACCGCTAGCTCATCCATATGCAGGACTAGGCACGATAAGTTTAATAAATGGGTAGCTTATAGATTATGCTCCTAATTCACCAACGCTTACAATAAATTTGCAAGCTTTTATAAATAATTCAGTAAAACTTTAAAAGTTACAATGTGGAGTATAATAAATGTAGAGTATATTAAAACTATGCTTTCAGATACCACAAATTCTATTCTCTATAATTTTATTTTTATTTTCCTTAAATATGCGCAGATCCCCAAGTAATTAATGAGAAACTGTTCGCCTTTGTCAAAGATGTATGTACAGCATTCGGACTGTTGTGATCCCAGTCCATAAGATGCTCAAAGCGAAATGTACAAATTTAAAAGAAATTATACCCCAAGGACAATTTCTCTGTTGCTCTGTACTCTGTACTCTGTCCTCTGTCCTCTACGCGAAGATATTTTCTTGTATTTTTCTAAATTCTGCTTTGATTAACATTCGTCGCTCGGTCCGCTTCGTTTGCTTCTCTTCAGTCTCCAGCGACGACCATGTTTTTAATTACTTTTGGGGTAGTTTCGAAAATTCTGTGCATTTTCCTTTCACTTGCCAGACACATTTTTCTGTTGCTCATCAAAAAAAAAAAATACATGGAGAAAGCTCTGAACAGTTTGAAAGCAAATTCAACTTTAAGCTATCAAATCCCTTGAAATTTATTTAGACTTTGTCTACTTCTTTTCCATATGCTTAGCCAATAACACGGTGTGGTAATCAATATATTAGTTAGATTAGAATGTTAGGTAAGAGTCCGAGCAAGTGGAAAGAAAGTATCTTTATTTTTCTATTTTTTTTTGACCGCTTGAACGGTTGCCTGAGGTGGTAAATGTTATTCAATTACAATTTTCCATCAATTTCCGTGTAACATAATCCTGTGCTGGGAATATGTGCCGTTTTGCCCAAGGGTTCGTTTTGCCACGGATCTAACCACTTGACCATGACACTTCAAAAATCTTTTTTTTCATGTTTATTTTTTTCAGTTGACCATATGAAACCGGAAATAACATAATTGACCTCAGGGAACAACACTGAGCACACGGCAAACAAGCGAGCAAACAAACAAAATAAAAGGAATCATTGCAAATCGCATCAACTGACCGATGTAGACCTTAAGTGATTTGTATCTGCATCTGTTGCGCCGGACAACACAACAGCCACAATAAGGGTCGGCAACGGCATCGGCATCGGAATCAGAATCGGAGTCGGGGTTTGAGTCGGGGTCGCCGTTGGTCAGTTGCGTGCCTCATCCCACTGCACTGCGCCCTGTTGAGTTCCCCTTGTTTGTGTTTGCTTTGCTGTCCGTCTGTTCGACTGACCAGTCTGTCCGACTGTCCAGTTGGGTCAGTCGGTCATTGTTGTTGTTGTTGTTATTGTCGTTGTCATGTCTTCGTGTCGCGTGTGTGTGTTTTTTTGTTGTGTGTTGTGTGTAAACAAATCAATTACTGACACTAAATGCATTTTATTTATGCACACTCAAATTTGAATTTTAAATTAGCCGCCTGTCGGCTTTAATGGTCAGCTTTGTTCACACCTCTTTCAGCTGGAGTCTTCCCCGCCCCTTTCCAACGGGTCAATGTGTTTAACGGCAATCTAAATGGACTTTAAATAGCATTAACAACATAATTGGAAAATCAAAGGGAAGTTTTATCTGAAACGTTGCTTTTGTCCCTCCTACTGATAATAGGGGACTATTGTTAAAAGCCGATTGGGAATAGCTTTAAAATGGTTTAAAATGGAAAATAGTTTTTAATTAACTATTTGAAATGCCTTTGGTTAAGTCGTTAGCCATATATGCAGCCAATTTAAAGCCCATTCTTTTTGTATTGTCTCTCAAAGCAACCCATTCAACTGCTGTGGGCCACAAGTGGTTAACATGCAATGCACATGCATATCCTTGCATATCCTGGCATATCCTTTATTCATTTGTCTGACACCTGGTGCTGACACCTGCACTCCCCGCTCCAAAAGCCACTTGAATGCAGCCTCGGTTTATGGCCTCAAGTGCGAAATAATACTCTGCTCAGCAGCTCTTGGGCTCTTGTCCTGCTGCCGTTGCTCCTGTTGCTCCTGCGGATGTTGATTGCATTCTCGTGAGGCGCCTGGCAAATGCCCTAAATAGTCCTTTATTACAGTCAACTGCGAGTCAAACGAAGTGCAGCAGTCAACGTGTTTTTGCATATGCCAAGACCCTTATCCTTGTCCTTTCCACACCCACCCCTCCGACCGTCCTCCGTCCTGCACACGGCCCTTCGCTGTGCAGCACAGACTGCAGTTGCACATGCAGTGCAGTCGGTTGCATTATCCTTTAGAATTTGAATGCGCTTTGTGTTTTATTGTGCACTTGAATGCGCGAAAGGACGACACAGGACGAAAGGCGCAACAGGATGCGGATGCGCTGAATGCACATGTTCATTCGAGGGATGCATTGAACTTGGAGTGAGTGGGAGTTGGAAATTGGCACGTTTAGCTTTGAGCATCACACGTCGTCATTTGCAGTTTTCACACTTGGAAAAAAGCGCATCAGGTGGCCACTTGCACTCAAGTGATTAGGCTTACAAGAGCCGCAGGATAAAAGGACACGCCGCATGGATTAAATTTTAAAAAATGTTTTAATAAATTAACAACGATGAGGCATGCAAATAAATAGGGGAAAAGGCAAGCGAATTTTGTACTCTGTTTGCGAATCAATCGGAGATCATCTTCTCAGCCAAGCTGCGCACAACGTTTTCATCGTAATCTTCGATCTCATCATCAGCATCATCGATGTCCACAGCATTGGGCCTAGAAGGATATCCCTGCTCTGGTGGCACGATCTTAACGCCATGATCACCAAACAAAAGGCAGTCAAAGTTGCTGAAAATACACAAAACAATAAATAATTATTATAAACTAAATAAGGGCAATAAAAACTAACCGTTCGAACAGCTCGAATCCCTGAAACTCGCCGGACATGAACATACAGACATGCATATTGCGACCCACAAACCAAATGTCATGGAACTGAATACAGGCCTGGGCAAAGCTAAAACGTGGAGGACGGAAGCAAAAGGGAGGAGGATTCTGTCCAGAGATCTTGCGTCGAAACCAAATGTTATTGTTGAATCTCATACGCAGCTCAAAAGAGAATTCCTCTGGGCGGTAGGCGACTTCGGTGCAACTATTCATGCCAATTACCGAGAGTAATCCTAAAAAAGTTAAATAGTTTCTAAAGCTCATTTAAATAGTACAACTCCTACTTACCTGCACAGCATTTGCAGATACCCGTCTCACAGTTACAGGGTATGCGACTGACCAGACTGTTAATTGAAAAGTTTGTTAAATTAAGTTGCCGGGATTCCTCCTCATGTGCCAGCTGATTGAGCCTATAATTTAATATGCCCAATTGTATGGCTGCGTCATAGGCCAGATCCTCAACTGGAGGCTGCAAAGGCACTGCGAGTGAATCATGAAAGGATGTAAGAGATGCATGAAGTAGTAGTGAGTAGTGAGATGATATGAGAGAACAGGCGACTACATAACTATATACAACAAGTTAAACTTCTTTGCGAAATTGAGATTAGTAGCTCAAGTTCTTTTGAAAAAAACATTTGTAATGCACAAAAAACACCAAAAATAAATAAAAATCTATAGTCTTTAATTTTTGCCGAATCATCTGCCGTGAACTTCCGCATTTTAAAACAGTTCCGCTTCAAAGCCAATGACGCAGCCGGCAATCGTTGAGGAAATCGCCAACAAAAAGTTAAGAAAAAAATCAAAATAAAACTAAAAACAAGACCCAACGTCTAACAGTTTCAACTATTAACCTTGACAGTGCCTCCAAATGAAGCAAACGAGACTTGGGAGCATTTTTGATGTCAATGAGACCTGAGCGCCGACCACATGCGAAGCTGATCGAGACTGATCGGTTCGTTGTGTTGACGTCGTGGTCAAGATCATGGACAAGAGAGTCAAGCAGCGTGAGAGACAGTGTAAAGAGAGATAGAGATGGATAGCGTGAGAGAGACGCAGAGGAAGCAGTGGAAAAACTGGTAACTCATCTGGGCTCGTTCTCCGTATACATATACATATGTAGTTATTATTAGTCTCTGCCTCTCTCTGTTGATTGATAACAAATTTGCGTTTCAAACGCTCAGCCAAATTTTTTGGAGACACAGCTGTTGAATAGATCATTAAGAATGCTTGAAGACCTTATGAAAATTGTACCTTTAATACGAATAATGTGCTAATTAGCTGGAGCCACAAAAGCCAAGTCAAAAGACAATGCCAAAAGCTAAGCGTCAAGTACGCTGAGAACGTGGATGGGTGATTAATGTTGGGCTGTGAATATGCGTCTTTTGTGGCTTGACTTTTTGTGGTTTATAGCCAATATTCGGTGTTCCAAACATACCTATGCTATAGTTTTAGTTTGAGTTGGGGATTGACATTGAATAGATGTCACGTCCCGTCACGTCTTATGCTGTAACTTGTTATGGCCCTTATTTTAGCCGCACTTTGTCTTTTTACTTGTGGCAATTGTACAATGTCTAATTGGGCACTGATCTTTTATGAGGTGTTTGGCATTCCGTTTGCCTGATCGCAGATTGCAGTTAGCGATTTAAGACCATAATTATGATCAGCAAAGGTAATAGAATTGCTGCCTTGATTATTTTTTGGCAGCGTAGTATGAATATATACAAGGTTAGGTAAATTGATCAAACTACTATAAAGTTTAAAGCTCAGCAAATCTAGTTTCCGTGTCTTAAAACTACCGGGTTGGGTTAATTTAAAAATTATGAATATATATACAAATAAAACACCATTATATACATATTATAAAATTGTATACATTTTATTGTAGCATTAAATTTAACAAGTTGCCTCATGGAAGTTATCACAAAGTTGCAGGAACAAGTATTAAAATACTTGACAAAGGAATTCCATTATAACTAAACCCATTTAGCCAATCACATTTGAACTCAATTAACAGTCTTAGTGTAGGAGATATTTACAGTTTTAGTGTGGACATTAAACATACATAAACATATATACATATTCTTATAGTTTAAATTCGTATTCGTATTTTGGTAGAGTCAATGCCCGATTTTGAACTTGGATTCTTTGTTATGTTAGGCAAACATTAACAAAGCGATAGAAAATTGGCATTGCAAATGGATTGATAAAATTAACAACCAGATAGTAGAAATACGACATAAAGTAGGAGTTCTTTGTACTACCGGTATCCGATTTCGAGACGGCCAAAAGCGATGCGACGCACAACAGGTAGAAGAACAGACGTGAATGGGAGCTGGCTGATGGCATTTTGAATCAGATCTCTTTCTTTTGTTGTATCCACGAAGGTTGCTTTTGTTTTTGTTTTTTTTTTTTTTTACTGTATTTTATTGCTGTTTTTGTTATTGTTGGTATTGCACGCTTTTGTTTGTATATCGAATTTTACATGAGAGTTTTAAGTTTAAGTTCATTAAGGCTCACTTTGCACGCAACTTTCGCTTTCGCGGGTAGTTAACTTGAAAATAAAAATCACACAAGCCAAGATTTAAAATCACTTTTAGTTTCGACTGCTATCAGTTGATCGTTGATCAAATATATTGGTTATTCGTTGGACTCTCTATGACTTCACACTTGAGGCGACTCGAGGCGAGAGACTCCAGCTCCGAACGTGCTAATGGCTAAAATACAACTGGCCAAGAAAACGGTAGCGCATACGAATGCTAAGTGCCAACGGACCAGCGGACGGGCCAAGAAACCAGACGGACAGCAGCCAGCGGCTACAGACGGCTCTACAGCTGTACGAGCGAGACAGATTGTGAGAGAGAGAGAGGGAGAGGCGGCGGGAGGGGGTATCTTTGAATTGACAGTTTTATGTTTTTGTCTGAATGAGCGAGCGCCAAAAAAACCAGTATTTTTAAACGCCTTCTTTTTGTTGTTGTTGCTGCATTTATTTAAGTAGAGCTTCGTTTTGGGTCTGGGCCTCTGTTATAATTTCTCTCCGAGTCGTCGCCCCGTTGGACTCTCACTTTTCACTGCTAAATTCTTCTATCGCTCCGATACGAGTTTATTAAAAATTGTAATTAAGCTGTCACCTTAAATGGTGTTGCATGCACCTTTGGGGCATCTTCTGTGTAGTACCGCCTACCAATGAAGCTTGCCGGACATATCTTGAGCACTCTTGATCTTCATACTTTTCACAGTTAATCAATTTATGCGATTCTTTTTTATATATTTTTTATGTGCGTCTTTTACAGCAAATAGTTTGCAATTTATGCAAACTGGTTCTGCGGCTTTGCTGGATTACTGAACTCTGTGCACCGAAAGTTGTGTTCAACAGGTGAAATCCAGGTGAGATTTGGATAGTTTTCTTTTCAATTGAATATAGTTTAAGTATGCGTAGTTGCTATTTCAACAAATATAAGTATGTCTAAATGGGAGCAACTGCCTGAGGATATTTAAAGAGTGTGGTTTCATATTATGATCTTGTTCTACTTATGTGCATTAAAACTGTCGAGTCATTAAAGGGGTGTGTGTGTGTTTGGGTGTGTAATTGGGTACTGAGTGTATTCGAAACTGGTTTCGGCATAGTGGCATGATTCGCAAAATGCTAAGCAAATCTTAATTAAGATTTTTTTTTGGTCTTCAAAGATCGTACCGTCTGTTTTATATGTCAACAAGTCGATCCATAAATGAGTTAAACAGCTAAGAATGTGGGCATGATAGACGTTGGAGTACCCTGTAATTAAAATGTGATAAATTGAATAAAACAGTTGAATAATATTTGATAATCAATAGGCATTGTCTTTTCTAAACCAAATCTGAAAAGGGGAAGTATCTTTATATTCTTTTCTGTCTGTGGTACTGTGACCTTTAATCCGATTTGATAGCTAATAAACCATTAACGTTTAAAGTAACAGTATACAACAGTTATGCATATATTATATATAAGTATACAATACATCCACAGGCTCATTTATTATGCAATATTTACGAGTTGCCTTTATGAGTGGCAAACAGTGTTGAGTTTTACGTTTTAAGTTTAAGTTTCTGTTGCTATATTTTGCATTCATATATCGATTTGTTGACATTGACTTTGCTCGAAGCTTGTCAGCTGAATTTTAATGAGTAGGCGAATGCGAAATGTATCTTTGACATTAGTTTTGAGGCGGAAATGCATATGATATATAGGTTGTTTTAGATACTGTATCTAACGGATGTGCAATGAGATCAATTGCCGACCAACAGGTCAAAATGCAGTGTATGCTAATAAATTCCAGTTAATGTCGAACTGGCCAACTGACCAACTACCAGTTAACTGTTTTAGCCTCAACTGCTCCTGCTGCTTGCTGCCGCCGCACGAATCGCTAGCGCCATCTATTGGCCGCTTAACGAGCTCGCCGATGTTGTTGTTGTTGTGGCATGTGATTATTGATTTGTTGTTGGCTGCGATCAGTATTGATTTGTGTTACCAAACGGCTGACCATGCACCTTTCCCCTCCCACTCCTCCTTTCTCAGTGGCAGCTCCAACATGACATTAGAAATTATTTTTGGCTGCTGCTGTTTGTTGTTGTTGTTGTTGCGAAAACTTGCACGTAAATCATGTGAAATCAATTTCTCTTGCACAATTTTCCACTTTTGGCAAATATGACGAAAAATCCAAAGCCCAGAGACGATGCGAAAAATCGTGAGCAAACATTTGGTTAGACCGATCCTCGAACTACCTTTTCCAAAATGCGATCTCTGCTGTTGTTACTGTTACTGTTGTTTTTGTTGTTGTTACTGCTGTTGTTGGTAGCATCTTGCGGTCTAATAATAGCATGTTAACTCATAACATGCTATCAATCACTCCAAAAAAATTCGTATCTAGCATGGAAACTGCGGTGGGTTATGCTCCGAAAATCGTTATGGGAGGCTGCCCATAATTCGCATGTGAAAATTGGAAAATTGTTCAAACAATTTGTTGCTATTGTGGATCAACTTGGATGGAGTTATTGTTGCATGCATGCTCCAAAAATTATTGGTAGTATGTGCTGTCGAATGTGAGTATGATTTATGGACTTTTCATGGCGCCAGTTGTCTGACCAAACTCTGTTTTCCAACAATCTGTCGATCATTGTTATGCATGTGTTTGATCAATTGGCATGGATTAAATAGCTTAAGATTTTCACGGATTGCTTCTCGGAAATCTTTTGAAACGAAATAACTAAATTTATTTTTTAAACCATCCGCACTTGAAACTTTATTAAAATTTTACATGCTTCTTAGCTATCAAAATATATATTTTTAAAATTAATTTTTATTTAAGTTGCTTATGTACTTTTCTATACATTCTTTTCTTTATTCTATCATTTATTATAAGCCTGCTTTAATTGCTTTAAAATCTGAAAGTTTTCCGCCAAACAAAAATTATATTAAGTCACTCTCTTTGTTTTTCTAGGTGCTGGTGTATTTGCTGCTGCTTTCACCCACTCTCGGGACACTCAGCTTTCTGGCAGACTGAAACAAAGCAAATCGAAAAAGTATTAATTCAAAGCACCCTTTTTATACTTTGGGAAATGCATTTTATGCTTTATTTTCGTGCACTTGGAAACGCGTTGTCTTTTCCTTTTTCCGTGCTTGAACATTTTCTTGCTTTTCATGTGCCTTTAAGTATGCAACGAGTTGACTATAGAAATTTTTATACAATTTTGTTGTTCATTTGTTTTGTTTTTTTTTTTTTTTGTTTCGTCGGTATAAAATGCTAAATGTAAAATGTGAAATGCAAAATGTAAAATGAAGAATGCAAAATAAAAAGAAACATAAATCTTTTTGTCTGGCAACGGCTGCCACCGTATTGTGAGTGCCATGGCTTCATCTTAGTTTTTCCTCCTTCTATTCTAGCTATGATATTTTACCACACACCTAAACACGAGCCCCTTCTCAATGGCAGGTGGTAATGCAAGATTTCCAGATGCCTCCCTTGGCCCTTCTCTTTAACATTGTGTTTGGTGTATGCTTCCCTCTGCATAGAGGATACTTATACTTTTTGTTCCTTTTACAGCGTTGCCATATTTTTGGTGCATTGCTTTGTTGTGTTAATTAAGCAAAAATGTTGTTATTACGAGCACAAGAACCATCCAACAGGCTTTTCACAAATGAGTAGACTTTTTCGGCTCTTTGTGTACTAACCATAACGATAGGGGGCTTTCCCTTGTCTCCCATATAGAATATGAAGTTTAACTGGAAGTTATAACTAATACATTGAATTTATAGTAATTTGTGTAGCTTTAAAAATTTGATTTGCTTAATTTTCCACGATTTTTCATACCTAGAAATTTCTATTTCCATCCCATACCTTTTTTTTGAAAGCCCTCACAATCAAAGGTTTGTTGTGTGCTATAATTAACCCTTCATGCATCAGCAACATGCCTCAAGAGTGCTCCTCTTCGTTGCAACAAACCGCACTCAGTCGCAAAATAAATTCCAAAAAAAAAGAAACTTTTTTATGTAGCCTCAAGAACAATTAGTTTCTTGTGTTTATTTTTGGCATTGCCGAAATGGCGAAATGAAAGAATTGCAACATGCAGCATGCGGCATGCCACATGCCACTTGCCACACATATTCTCAGGGGACACTTGACTTCCAGCTTGCATTTTTGGGGGCTTCGAAGCGGTCACAAGGGTAAGCTGTCCTTCTTTTTGGCTGTGTTGACAGCTTTCTTGTTGCACTTTTGGGGCTGTTCTGGGTTGGAGACTGTCATTGCCTTTTTTTGTTTCTTGTTTCTTGTATCCTGTGTTTTTGTTGTTTGCTCCATTCGCGCTGCTCTGCCAATTAATTAAGCGAAATAAAAGCCAATGGGACCTTAGGGGGGATACCAGAGGGTTGGAGTCGGTAGACTCCCGTACAAGTAATTCAATTTGGCTGCATGCAATTTGTTGCCTTGAAAACGCTGAGCTTTAATACGCAATTAGTGCAATTCAATCAGCGCAACGCAGCTCTGGAGGCAGATGAGCCAATGTTGCCTGCTTTCTCTATTTATCTCCCTCTCCTTCTGTCTCTGTGCCGCTCCTTTTACCACCTGCGGCTCACGGTGATTACGTGCAACATGAGCATAAAAATTGCTTACGCTTAGGCAAATGCGAGACACAAGACCCAGACGAGAATCAGAATCAGAATCAGAACCCGAATCAGAATCGGAATCAGAATCAGAATCAGACAACGTTTTCCACCTTCGACCAGGAAACGCACTTGCCAATGGCTGTGGTGTCGTTTATGGAAATGTGTAGGGAATCAGCGGGATTGGGTGAATTGTCGGCGCCTTTGCAACTTGTTTATGACACATGATGCAACTGATGGAAATTGCCGTTCAATCGGTGCCTGGCGAGAGAGATATCCTCTGGGACTCCAGAGCTCTGGTACCCTGGAACTTCCTCTCTCCTCCACGGCTGGCGCTTAATTTAGATTAAACGACTTACTGTTTACAATTTATTGGCATAGAGTTTAATTGAACAGCCCAGAACAACAACAGCAACGGCAACAACGAATTCTGGATAGCCCCCAAAACAAATAGTTGGTTGTAGGTGGTCAAAGCCGCACTTTGTTCCATGTACGTTGCAGGTTGCATCGTGGCCGTTGATCACGACTCTATTAACAGCGATCAGCTACGATTCTTGCTCCTTTTCCTGCTCCTACTGCTGCTCCCACTCCTCAAATGGTCAATTATTGACCCTCAGCGCGACATTGACGAGTGTCCGGCGAATCGTTGAATCATTTGCCATACTTTTGATCTTTGTGGCGCCGCAGTCGCCAGTTCCAAAATCATCAGCTGACATGTTCTGGGAATTGCAACATGTGAACCGAGGGAAACTGCCCACTCCCAATGCGAGAGAAGGTACCTTTGGGATCTGTGTAGGAGCCGAACAACTTGTACCACCTGTTGTGAACCATGTCGGGGTCATGTCCACACTGGGCGCCTCCGCCTCCAGAACTAGCTGTTGCCAAGATTTCTACATAATGTGTATGCATTTATTTCAAACTTTGTTGCCTTTGCTATGAATACTTAGGATTAACTTCTTTTTACATGCGTTTATGGGCACAGCTTCTTCTGATGCATTTTCTAGTTTCGTTGTCTTTGCTTCAATCAAAAATTCTAGCCCTAAATTGATTTATAACATTTGGAAAAAATGAAAAGCTTAGATCTACGTATTTCGATAGGCCCTTTGACATCTGTAAAAGCATTAAAAGAATCAAAGATGCAGTCCACCAGGCTGGCTTTAGATACTTAAACTTATCCATTTTAGAATTTTGAAATATTTGAAAATGTAAATCGAAACTTATGAAGGAAACCAAATATGCATTGTGTAGTGAAATAAAGCACAGGTGTTACTACATTAATTTTAAATATATAGTCCCAAGTAACTTCCTTAAATGTCAGTTTTCATTTCACTATTTCCGCATCTTTTAGGCATACATAGATTTCATTTAAATTTTAACCGCTTCCCATGCATAATATGCATATTTGCTGCATATTCTTAGCCATATAGCAAATATATATTATGTATTCCTTTGCCAACAAAACTGAGCCACAGTCACGTCGCATATGAAGCGATGGCAATCACAGAAGCTGGAAAACCAATCAAGCAGCTGCTCACTTCAGCACAGCTCAGATGTTGTTGGATAAAACAATCTATCACGTATGTAATTCCCATGAAAAATTCAAATAAATAGTTGGAGGCAGTGGGAGGGAGAGGGGAGAGCTGTGTAGCTCATGGAAACGGGAGCCAAATTGTTGTAGGTGAAATTATAAATTCGTGCAAAAGTCTGAGAGTGCAATCGAATTGTTTTTGTTGCTCGAATTTGGAGTCACATATTGAACTGGGACGTGAAGTTTGCCCTCAGGCGTTGCCAATCGATTCGCCAAACGCACTTCCCAGTGTGCACTACTTTAGAGCTCGTATTATTTGTAGTGTAACGTATTTTATTGGCCAAGTTCAGGCATGGGTTCAGGCCACAATTTGTGGCGCAGCTAATGAAAAGCTATCGCACGATCTTAAGCAACCCATCGATGACTCCGATCGAACGGTGCGTTTGGGGCCAACACGTAGAGCCCAATTTTAAAGCCAGCTACTTGTTGCAGCCCAGACAGTAAGTAGAGCGAGTGAGAGAGAGAGAGAGAGAGGGAGAGCTGGAAGGCGGCGAGTGGCATCAATTTGCCAACTGAAAACCTCTTGCAACCTCTCATAATCCCATGTTTGTTTGCATTAGGCACCGCAGACAGCCTGCAATTATGTCGTTGAATCTGAAACTCTAGTCTATTGCTGACAGCACAACTGATCCAACCTTAGCTCCATCTTCAACTCAAACGCCAACTCCATTCCATCTCCAGGTTGAAACGTGAAGTCGTCCAAAAGTGGCTGCGGTTTTTGGCATTTTGATTGCCACAGACTTTGTGGCGCATATGAATTATGGTCTCAGTTTTGAGCTTAGTTCGACGAATCAAGTCACATTCTTTAGGTCTGCACTTTGGCTTTAACTTCGATTGTGATTGGGATTATGATTGCGACTTCAACTGCGTTTGCCATTGTCGGTTAGTGGACCATGGGAAACGCCGCATTAAGTCCAACCGACGCGTTTTTAAAACGCGCACGAAACGCGCCAATGAATTTGTTCGCTTTACTGCTTTTATTTAATGAAATTTTCATTTTTTACATTTCTGTTTTTAATGCTTCATATTTCTCGAAATTAACACTTGGCCAAGCCCACACTTCCCACACTCACACATGCATAAATTATGCAAAAACAGAGGCAACCCTCTTTAGATTTTCGCGGGTTTCATTTCTGTTCGTCTTTTTTTCTCTTTTTTAATGGAGTTAATGAGTGAAAAGTCGTGTTAAACATTTAGTACACATGTTGATGAAGAGTTTTTTCCAAAGTCAGCGTCAAAAAAAAAAAAAAAAAAATTGGTGTATTTTTTCATAATTTATGTGTTTCGAGTGCGTTGTGCTATTTTTTATTTGCAATTCGTGGTCGCGTGCCACTCCTTCCCTCTCTGATCTTGTAATTCTATTAAAAATATTTTTTCACTGTTTTTTTTAAAGCATTTCCTGCTGTACTTAGCATTTTATTAGCTTAACTTCGGCAGCCTTTTCTTGGTACCAGTTTCTATACGTATTAATTTTAGTATATTTAAAAGTTAAAGAAAAGTTTGAGCAATAGTTAACAATATTTTCAATTTTTAAAACTTAATGAAATAAAGTTCAGACAGATATCGGGCTAGACAATAAACTGTAACTTAATAAACTGCAAACGTTCTTTAATGTTCTATTGATTACTATCGATTTCGATGGAGTAAAAAGTAAACACAAACCATAAGGTTGACTGACTAAAGGATACGCTGGCATTACATAAATATTAAAGAACAGTTTTTATTATTTCGCCAGTTAAATTAACCCATGTTTATGCTGGTACTACTCTAGCCTACAGGGTACGCAAATCAAACTCATGACATGCCAAGTACCAAACTCAATCGAAAAATCATCGAAGGCTGCACAAATCTCCAAGGAGACAATCCAAATTAAGGACAGGACTAACCACAGACGCTGTCTAGGATCGTCTAAGAGGGAATGAAACAAAAAAGCAACAGAAAAAAAAAATGGTTAAAACAAACTTTGCTTTCAAAATGTTTTTGGCTGACTGAATTTTGCATTTGGTAACGAATTTAAATGAACTTCTCTTCAGTTCTGTCAGTGCAAAAGTTTGTGATTTTCACGCGATAAATGAGTTTGCAATTTATTTACATACTTATGTATCGCATTTTTTTTTTCTGTTTCGCAAATAAATTGTAATGAATTTACACAATCATTGGCAACAACAAATCGATAGATAAATGCAGACATTTTCTCTCCATATAATACACTTTTAATGAGTGTCCCAGGCAGGTGAGGGGTAGATTTCCTACTCGCTGTGGGTCCGTGTAGGGTGACTAAATTTGTCTGTGTCAGAGTCCGCGTGCTGTCAATTAAATTAAATGCGAGACTTTTCTTAATTTCGATTGCGTGTCCCCCTTCTTCCACTGACTGTTTTCCTCTTGAGCCCATCACAGCGTATCTGTGGAGTCATGCAATGACAATACTTGATTGCCATGGACACGACAGAAGCGACTCATCCTGCGACTTCCCAAATGAAATTGCATTTGTGCTCAGAATTAAATTTAATTATTTTCTTACATGCAGCGAGATTTTGTGCGTTTCAATAATTTGTTTATATCAATTTGTGGCATGCTTTAAGGCGTCGATTCGAAACTTGTTTTGAAATATTTAGAGATAAAAGGTCGATAAGATAATAATACAAGCAGCTAAAGAGTATCATTAAAAAAGTTAAGTTTAAGACAAGCAAATTTGAACTAAACATTGTAGTTTCCCATTCTAAAAATATGTAGTAAATTACATATACAAGTCATACGGAAAAATCACACTACCCATTTGCCAAGGCTACAAAATTAAAATGCATTATGATTTTTGTGAAATTATTTCGTGTGCTTCACTGCGTCCTTTCAAAGGCAGCTTCAGTTAAGTTTCTTCTTATTTATTTTGGCTTTTTTTCTCAAATGTGAGGAATGCCCAAATTTCAGTATACACATTCAGTATAAACGTGGTAAGGGCTAAGAGTTTTCAGCCAGACGGAGATGCTTTTTCTTGATTTTACTGCAGGCCCATAGGAATTTGAAGTCGGTAGCAGTCAGAAGTATAAAGTGGAAATTATCGCCACATGTAGAGGAAAGCAAAGGGGTGGGAAAAGGGGGACCAGGGCCGTTGGCTTTTGAGTGTTTGCATTGCCTGCTCAACTTTGCCCAGGTCCAAGTAGAACTCGGAGTTTCTATGTATTCAGTTAGGTGGAGTTTTTGGGCGTAGGCGAAGTAGAGCTCCTTTAGGCGTCTGCAAATCTCAAAAATGCACACAGACGCGGTCCATCCGCTTCCGCCCCGTAGCTGTATCTGTAAGCCGTCAAAGTGTACGTATTTGTATCTGTGAGATGCAGCTATGTACCTTCGCTGTGGCTCCGGCAAGGACGACGATGTCTGGAAAGGCGATTTAGCAAATTAAAAGGTTTTTAATGCATGGAGTGCGCTTTTACTTATTTCATAATTTTGATGCCAACTGCTGGCGGGGTCCACAGACCGTAGTGTTTTTGGGAAGCCATTGGGAAGTAGGGGTACTGTCTTTTATTTTTACTTCAGACTTTTGTAATTTTTTGCACTTGGCTGTGATTTTGGCAACTGCACCCTCCTAGGCGCTTTGTAATTTCCGCCAGCTTAGCTTAAAGTGCAAAGTAGAAGGGAAGTAGTAGGAAATTCCACATAGGTGCAGGATTTATGGCCTGCACTTACAGGATATGAGAAATTCTTTTTAATTGTGCAATAAATTGAAACGCCACACCACAAATAATTATTTAGTTGCTTGGAAATGGCTTTTTAATATTAAAAGGAAATGCATTGGTCTCATGATTTATATGTTTTCTATAGAAAACTCTAATAAATAATTGTTTTTATATTAAATTTTTAAATGTATTCCTTAAGTAAGTAGAAAACACATTAGGTAACTGTGACTAAATAAATTAATCCATTGAAGATCCGTTATCTGAGACCTACTCTACAACCCACGGCGAATTACGCACTTGACTGCGGCAAAGTGCTCGTCAAATCGAGCATTAGGAAAATAGGAAATTGCAGACTTTTCGCAAAACAGCACGGGGGTGGGGAAAAGTGAAAAACAGAACAATTGTCACGTGTCTTCATCGCCCTTTTCCATGTTGTACTTGTTGTTATTTCTGGTTTTGGGTGTGTGCATATCAAAGATTTTCACTTGCGCGTCGGAAAATTGGCAAGTGGGTTGTCGAGGGTAGTCACAACACGGCTTTTCCGTCTCCTTCCATCTCTCCCTGTCTCCCACATCCCTTGCGCTTTTGCCAATTTTGCGAATTTTGGGTTATTAGGTTTTTCTTTTGTGTACTCTTGCGGGTTTTTCGTGTAAGGAAAACCGAGGCTTATGAATGTTCAATTGGAAAATTTAAACAGGCAACGTGTTAGGCAATAAATGACAGTTGAAATTTTTGATAAATGTTAACGCGTGTCAGCTGAGAGTGGGACTGGGCTTGAGATGGGTGTGTGACAGTCGTAATAAGTTGATTGTTTGGAAAATGAAGCTGGCAGTGAAAGTCCTTGCCACTTGTGAGTCCTTTGTGCCATGCCGTGGGCTATTTTCATGTGATTTAAGGGCGTCACTTCATTGCAAATGAAGCCAATTTGCGGTGAAATTTGCATGCGGGAAATTCGCAATGTGTGGGTGAGTGGTTTGAGTGGTTGGGAAGGTAAAACTCGGTTAACCACTTAACTAACTGAATCGGAAATATTTATAATTGCATTACACACATTATTAGTTAAGAATTTTTAAAGCATTTTCTAAACGAAATATTAAATAATTTCCTTTATTTGATTTACAGTTCCTGCGGTTGGGGGACTAACGAACTAGTCGCAATCTCTTCACTAAACACTTGGCAAAGTCTTAAAATTTCTGAATCAACAATAATAGAAATAATAATGGCATTGTGCACAATAGTTCCCATCCAACTACTTTTATTCACCCCTTCTCCGTATTTTCTGTTTCTGGCCCTAAGCAAAGAATGCAAGTCGCACTCAGTTTTTGTTTATTACGCAGTAATATTGAAATCTGGATAATTGTGCAAAAGGATGTGAAAAACCGCAAATACTTTTGGTCCAAGCAGCCCATTCATTCCCAAAGGAAACCAAACGAAACGAAGATATCTTGAGTACAATATTAGTGCGACAATAAGAAAAGCGAGTACCAAGGACTAAAGAGAAGGACATCTCAGAGTCTAGAGAAAGCCAGGATGCCTGGCAAAATGGTCAACAGCTGGAGTGGACTGGAGTGGAGTAAAAGTGCTTCCAAGCAGAAAGTGGTCAACATTTTTGCCAGTGCTACGGGCAAGAATAAAGTACGCCGTCTCCCAAAAAAAGGAAAAAACTAAGAGAAAATTTCCAGAGAATGCAGTATATTATATACAGAATACGGAATGCACCAAAGGTAGCCATAATAGTTCCAGTCGAAAGTAATAATAATAACCTCCTTCTAAATTTTGTTGTTGTTAATGTTGTTCTTGTTTTTGCAGTCAGTTTCTACTGCCTTTTGCGGTAATAAACCAAAGACATTTCATTTGAGCTCGTAAAGTCGTAAATGTGTTTTTTGCTTCTGAAAGCCAAATTAAAAGTGAACCCGACACAAATTAAATTCAATTGCTCAAATACAAAGCGAAATGTTTGTGGAAAAAGCTGCATTTTTATGAACTAGAATGAGAACTTTGCGGATTTAAACAACTGTGAACTATTCAGTAGATATTCATATTAGTCATAACATTAAAGAGTAGAAATACTCATAATAGTTGGTTAACACAGCATTGCTTTTTAAATTTGATTGTTTAGCTCTGCAAGACTCGGCTTCCTCGGCTTGAAGTATTTTTAAAATACCCTCAAACCCATTCGGAACAAACTCATTCAAAAAATTCTATCCAAAATTCAAGTGTACAAAAATTGAACAACAAAAATTGCAATTGCTTTCATATGCAGTGGGCGCATAATTCAAAGCACCTTTGAGCCCCGACCCTTGGACAACCCCAAAAATTAGCTACAGCTAAACAGGAATCAACATCTCAGGCCCTAGCTCATCAACAGTCGCGTATCTCAAAGGATTTTCATGCTGTTCGCTCATAATTAATGCTCAGCACAGAGAGAGTAATGTTCAAAGATATTTTTGCAGTCCCTCCGCCCTTTCACCCTTCCCACTCGTCTGTTTGCCTGCCCCTGAAGTCAGTCGTCTTTTGTGCGAATGTCAAAAGCAACGACAGCCAAAAACAATTCTAAAATAAAAAGCAAAAGCGCGCAAAAGTGCAAAAAAATGTTTACCTTCAAGTATTTTTTGACTGCTACTTTTTTTCTTTTCAAATTCTTCTTTTTGGCATATGCAAATGTGTTCCTTTTTAAAGAAGTTTGGGGCATTCATATGGAGTTTACAAGTGGAACTGGATTTGTAACTGGAACTGGAATTGGGACTCCTAGGTTGGAACTGTTGTCTGCTTTGCTGTCATGATTTATTTACTCACGGCGTGCGCGTATTTATCAAACTCTAATTAATCGGTGATAAACCGATCAAGACGCTAAATGCTGAGCTACACGAATCCAACCAGACAAACCAACAGAAAACAGAAAACAAGTTTCTGTTTTAACCAACTCTCAACTCCTTCCCCTTCCCTCTACCTCACCTCTTCTCTTATTTCTTGCGGTTTTTGTTTCATAGTGCATCCATTACCATGTGATTTGCTCGACTCCAACTCGCGTCCAAGTGCCGCTTTTGTCCATTTTGCAAGTACTTTGTTGTATTTGCTAAAGCAATTTGCTTTTCTCCCCAACAGACCGTACTTCGAGCTGCAGTTAGCAGTGTGCAGTGTGCAGTCTGCAGTCTACAGTCTTCAGCTTCTAGCATTCTCCTTTCCTCTGCGATTGGCGATCCAATCAATATATGCTCGTGTCCAGCAAATAATAGACCTCAAACTGGCATTTTAAGCGTTTCGACTCTACTTATTTCTTCCCCAATGCCTCTTTTCTCCTATATGTCTTGGTTATGACCATCTTATGTTTCCGTGTGCTAAAATTTTTCTTTGAAATGCACACATAGTTAAGCCAAAAATAGTTGCGTTTCAGTTGTGGTAAGCAATACAATAATACAGGGTGTTCAATATGGAAGTATTTTAGGAATTAAATTCAACTTAAAATAAGTTGATTATTTGGTTTAGCTGTACATACATAACTGATAATATACAGGGTGTGTAATTAACTAAATAAACACCCTGTATATCATTTAATAATTATGTTATTTTCAAGAACCCAATTAATAGATTGTTCAATCTATCTAATAATGTAGTTTAAATAATTTGGTTGTTTTCTGTTAACGGGTCACCCTGTATTTGCTAGCAATGACCTCTAATCCACTTTGGCAAATCAATTTATTAGCCATGTATGACTTATGCTTTTTTAAATGTGCGCTTGCATGTGTTGCCTAGTTTAAAGTTGAACGTTTATGGGTTGCACTGACCAATCTATACACCTACCCACCCCTACACTCCGGCTCCCCCGTCCACAGTTGGTGGCAGTCCGCACCAAGAAGGCGCAACAAATTTATGTTAACATGGACTGCGTAGCGCCCTCTGGTGTGTAATTTGGCGTTGTTTAGGCATCACGATTAAAGTTTCTCTTGGCCATGGCCAACTGCCCGTATCTTAGCCAGGTCCAATACCCGCAGAAAGGGTTGGGGGAAGCAATAAAATATATGTGTATCTAAAAGCGGATGCATGGGTGTAAGCCATGATTATCGCGGCTATAAATGATATGTGTGAGCTGGAATCGAGGTAAGAACAATTCCATGTTGTTTGTGGCCCGTTTAGTGTCCAAGATGAGCGTGTGAAATACGCAGTGGGCGTGGCAGATGTTCGAGCATACTATTTATTTATGGTTTTGTAATTACAAGTAGCCAGCATCAGCTGCACAGCTCAAAACTTGCAACAAACGAAAGAGTCAACAAACTAAAAAGCTAAAAACCAAAAAAAAAAGTATCAATTCACCCAAAAGGCGCCACTTGTTGCCAAAAACGAAAAAAAAAAACAAAGAAGAAATAAAATTGTTAGTTTTTATGGGCAAAGTTGTGGGCTGACGGGACGACAGGGCGTCACTTTGAATATAAACGTTAAGTATAAAATTGAAAAAGCCATTTTGCTGCCAATTTAGCAAACACTTAAACCAATTTCGCACTTCAATCCACCGACGCACACAAAAAATACTGGCACTACCAGTACCCTGTCTAAGTCCCACACATCCCAGTTCAAAAGATAGAGACCAGATCGGGAAAGAGATAGATACGGAGATTGTGCAGGCATTGCATTGGCATTGATGCCGGCTCTAAAGGCAGCAACAAGGACAATCCAGAGGTCGCTTGACTTGGCCCAAAGTCTCGCCAGGCGACAGTCTGAGCGTTTGCCAACAAAGTGTGAAAATGTCAAGTCGTAAAGTGTTCACTCTTGTCTCCCAGGAAAAGTGCTTTGAGTTTGAGTACAGAATGAAGCTACTACTCACATCTCAGTTAGCCTTGAGTGTAGTATCACAAAAGTATACTACCTGTAGTTTCTACACAGTTTTCATTTCAACTTAAAACTAAGCAACGACAGCATATAATAAAAAATTAACAATAAAATGTCTTGCATTTGTCAATATGTGCGTGTCAACTCTTCGACAAATCACGAAGGTATTCGTGTGTCCATTGGTGTAAACTCATCCACATCCACAACTCCAGAGGCCGAAACAGGAACTTCGGGCTCTGATGCAGCTGCACCACTGTGTCCACATATGGTTCAGACGTGAGCATTAATTCTCTAACTCATTTTATTTTAAATTACTTTTCTACCAACATTTAAGTCCACGAGAGGCAGTCTCAGATGATGCCAAAGTCGCAGTGTGTGTCTCGGATTTGTCCAAATATCGAGCTGAGAATTGGTTGCTTAAAAAGAAACTGCGTGATTGTGAGGCAATCATAGAAAATCTAGAGCAGTTAATGTCCACCATAGTGAGCAAACAACATCAAGTTATGCACGAAATGATTGATTTGCGCAAACGAAACACTGAACTGGAGACCCAGTGCAATCTCCAGAGGGAACGTCATGCCACAGAGCGTAATGCGCTGATCAAAGAAGTGCACGAGCTGAAAACACAATCCAAGGAACAACAGTGTGATATGGTAAGTATACATGCTATGTGTTAGAATCTTACTTAGTCTACTGTTCAGGATAGTGAAGACGTTCTGGATCGGTCATGTGATAGCCAAGACCAGTTGTCGCTGACTGAGAGCGACAACGACTGTCGCTATGATTCCGATAGTGATGATGAGATTCAATCAACACATTCATCGGTTGCCTCTTCAGATCGGGCCTCAGAAACTTCCTACTCCAGCGACGAACAAATGGAGAATTCAGAGAGTGATGATGACACCGGGGATGCTATCGGTGTGGAGTTCAGCACAGCAACTGATACCGAATCGGACTAAATGTTCAGACTTCTGGCTCTGTTCATATATTATCTATATATAAGATACTCCTACACTAGTTTCATCATATTCCTGTTAAAAGAAAAACAATTTAACACTCTGCTATTAAGTTGTAAGTTGTGTATTGATTTTAATTGAAGCTTTACTCTCATTATTCCTAAACCCTTTTCCCCAGTTTAAATCTAACGCATTAAATAATCAACAGAAAAACGTGACAATCGGGCAAAACAAACGAAATAAATTCAGAAATAACGTGACAGCGACTCAAATAGAATGCCAGAAATGCAAAGGACATCGCATTAAAAACTCTCTATCGCAAGTATTTGCATATCAAAATGTGATGGTAAAGTTTCCTCAACCTCGGGTCGTTGGCACAACAGCCAAAGTGATTGAATGGCTGGCAAATAGATGGATGGAGTCAAAGGACAAAGGACTTGGGGACTTGGGAGGGAAATAAATAACTGGCAAAAACGTGTTAAGTGTTTACCTATCGCAAAAAGTTGAAATACAATAAAAAATAAAATCAAGCCCAAAGCCATTCGCAATCTTCTCATATGTCTGTGTCTGTAGATATTTTTTTGTGCCTGCAGCAAATGGAGCTGAGGGAGTGGGGGTCTGTGTGTGAGTGTGCGGTGTGTGCGTGTGTGTGTTGGGGCAATTTATCAAGCCACAAAGTTTTTAGCACAAATGAGTCGTGGCAAGACAACTAAAGGTCCTGCCTCCGTTTGCCACCCAGGATTAATGAGTCTCGTGTGTTTTAGCTCCCTCTCTCCTCTCTACCTTTTCCGTACATCCTCCAACCTGAGCTGGCAACACGTACTAATAATCCATCATCACTTTCAAGTGGCAACTTGTGGGTTTTTCTCTATATATCTTTGTGTGCTGTGCCGAGATCGCTTATCGCAGCGGTTAATAATACCATGTAGAGATATGTGCTTGAGTGTGTGTTTTGTATGTTGGTAAGTTGTGTGTGTGGTGCGTCAAGTGACAGTCTTTGAATGTACAGAATGTGGAGAGAAATCATGCAACTTTTGAGTTCACATTTTAAACTTACAATTAAAGTAGATATAGCAATATTTTCATTAACTGTTTATTTAAAAACCTATTAACTTTTCGGTTTAAGTTTAAGTTTCTTATCTTGAGATAAAAGACTTTAAGATAGCCACATATTGTTTAAGGACCAAGTTAGCCCAACTGCTGCCACTTGGTCCACAGGCCGAAAGCCAACAAGACTGAGCCACCTTTGTGCAACAATTATTAATGACCAGAGACAAGGACTCTATGCATATCGAGTCGGGAATTGTGTGCGATATCATTTATCAACACGAGCATTTGTTCAAAAGTAAACTTGTTGCGCACAAAAAAGGTTTTCGTGTCACGTGAGAAAACAGAATCTTGAATTTGACTGGTGTGCGGCTACCGGGGAGCTACTACAACCAGAAACTTGGGTCTTAGAGATGTGAAATCAAACATGGCATGAAAGAACGGCGACTACAATATTAATACGCGACGTGGATGCGATGCGGCAACTTAAACGCTATGCAAATCGCATCATAAAAGGTAAAGAGATACCGAGTTGTGGTTGTTGGCGTTGATGGTGACGGTGATGGTGATGGTGATGGTGAGGTGAGCTGATGGTGGTCAACAAAGGTGTTGCTTTGTGGCTCCTTTGAGAAAGGCAGCAACAAGTAGCACACACAAATTGCATGTGACCAAACCGCACAGAGGCAACAACTGCCAGAGAGAAAGGCACTGCGTTGGGAGATTAATGGATTTGGTTACTGAACGACATTGAATTATATTGAAAGGCTTGTTAAGCGCAGACATATGAACACCCAGACTACTTGATGGACAGTAAAATTGACTTTCAGTTAGCTTTTTTGACGTTGAGAGGCGAAATATGGGTTATGGCCCTTAGAGAAGGCTAGTGAAGCGCAGCTGGTAAGCTTTTTAGCAAACTATTCTACCAAAACTATATAGATAATGGTCTTAGTAAGACGGTTGACTTATTTTGGCAGTATTTTAAATATTATTTATGGATTTCTGTACATTTAATGCGTGATTTAATCAGTGCAATAGAATTGCAGACCGATTGAACGGATCAACGCCTACTTATTTAGTGAACCGTATAGAGGGAAAACACGTAAATAAAATAGAACAATGGTAGCGAAAAAAATTCGCGTGTTCTAAGCAATTTGAAACCAATAATCGTTGGGTGTCTTTTAAATTAAGTAACCGGAACCATGCAAGCCAAATATTAAACCGAATTCAAAGTCAAACTGAAGGCTCGTGAGTATGTTGACATGACAGTCACAATACGATGATGATGACGATGTCGATGAGGATGATATGTGATGGCAAATGCCAAAATACTTGTATATATATGTATGGGGGACCTTGTATTTATTTCCATTTGAATTTCATTCGATTATTTTTTTATTTTTAGAACTAATCTAAAATTAAAATCATTTTGCGGGTGGCAAGGAAAACAAGTCTACTGCAACGATAAATGAATGGATAGATGGATGATATATGACGATTGATAAAAGTTTCCCCTAGACAGGGATATGGATACGGATACGATATTTATGCACTAATGAGAATGACAAACCAACAATGCAAATATTACCCAAAAAAAAATATAACGAAACGATGTGAAACGAAGAGAAACCAAAAAACTCAATTAAACAAACACACGCAGACATCAGTTAACTAGAAGTTCGATTGTGGTTGGTGGTTTGGTAGAGCTCTCGGGGAAGTGAGTTATTCCAACCCTTGCAGGGGTGGCGCTAATAAACAGTTTGATTTTAATCAATGAACCGCAAAGCCAAATACATGAAAATGCCATCCAAAGCCAAATGAAATGAAAGCCAGACAGACAAGACTTTTGCGTTTAATTGTAAACCTTTTCCGGTTCTCTATATATACATATGTATATGCATGCAGACTGCTATATAAGCAGGAGTTTAGGTCCGATTAAATAGGTTTCGTATTTGCCGACTACACGGCAACTAAGCAAACAACTTTCTTTTCCCTCTGCGGGGGTAGATTCACCACTTTTTCTTCATTCTTTTTTTTTTTGGGATTTTTATTTTGAGGGTTTCCTCATGCATATTTATGCCACTTAATTTTTCTTTTTTGGTAAACGAGCTAACGAATTCCTAGGTCGGCGTGTATGTATCATGTTTTTATTTTTTATTTGGTAGTCCCAAAACCCTTTACGTAATTAGAAGAGGCCCCCATTGAATTATGCAATTCTCGATGGTCCTATGCATATTTATGAGTATGGATTTAATAAATATTTTTTTTTGTTTATTTATTTGTCTCTTTATTCGAAAGGGGAAATGAGCAGCCTTCATTTTGTTTTGTTTCATTTTCTACTGCACTTTGAAGGTTCCAGTCCCAGTCCCAATCCAATAACTTTCTTAGGCTCGCAGCCATGCGGAAGTGCTGACTATAACCATATAAGAGTTAAAACACATGTTGGCCAAGCGTCTGCAATTTGGTATCTTGGAGATACAGATACAAAATGCAGCTACGTTCTACAAGCCAAGCCATCGAATCATACTAATTTGAGTAAAGAAAACTATTTTCTAAATTAGACAAAATAATATAGTAGCGTACAGAGTAGGGGGAAGGAGAAGGAGTACCAGGAGTGGTAAGTGCAACATGTGTTGCACCTAGAGTACCGCTACGATTACGATCGTTATCACCAAATCAGCGGCAGGGGTTAATAGAGCTGTACTGAGAAAAAAGAGAGAGGGAGCTACGTACAAAGTGCGATTTCGATTAACGATCTTTGAGCTCAACCAAGCGGCACACATGGCCCCAGCTGTTGCCCTCGGGGAGCCAGATCGAAGCTGAAGCCCGGACTGTGTTCGCTTTGCCACATTATTTACAGATCTCGCACCTTGGCTACCAAACGGTTTGTTGTGGCATCCACAAGTTGATCGATCTGCTGCGCTTGCACTTGCACCGCAACACAATACAACACAACACGATACACCACACAAATCCATCTTCATGTTGTGATAAAGCCTGGCGATCGTTACACCAACTGGCTGATCGTCCGATCGCCCGATCGCTGTGCCATACTTAGATTACGCTTAAGTAGACAGCAGGCTGCTTAACCTGCAGCTAAAAGCGGTTGACTTTGACCAGATACCAACGATCCCAATGATCACAACGATCACAACGATCGACGATCACCAATCTGAGTTCGTTCATCGACAGCAGCCGTTCGTTCTGAGGATCATCTTGTTTTAGCTGGGCGTCATTTTTAGTAAATTACTTTAATAGTATAAACATAATCATTTGTATTGTGGCTGCTGCTCAGAGAAAGAGGATCACCAGCATATGGCACTTTGTGTGGAAACCACAGCCTTCAAAGATGCAACCAGAGTCCAAAGAGGCAACAGCTCGTGCCATGGCCTGGTAGTAATTTCTATCTAGTTATGACGCTACAAATACCCCTCCTTGGAATCACAGTTATCTGTCTAACAGTGAAAAATTGAAAATTGTACATGTGGCCACTTTTACAGCTCTTTCTTGCTTTTCTACGTACACTGTTGAAATAAAATGGAAACCTTTACTTCAAGCTAAGAATTTTAATTGAAATGTTTACCAATCGTAGAATTAACACAGGGATTCTGTTGCTTTTATTACTTTTTCAAAATTTTTTTTGCTACCAGTAATGAAATTTCTTTTACAGTGTACTTTGAGATCAGTCGAAATCATTAGATTTGATGGCTGTGTACGCAACGCAAAAATGGCCAAATCTAATTGTGAAGAGCCTTTAAACAGGCTGATCGTTAAAATGAATACTTCGGAAGCCGAACGGAATCTATACAGAATAGGCAAAACTGAACTTTCCATAAATATGTAAGACTTTTTATTTCAGAGTTCTTTCCGTCGAATCGATGAAGTAATTTGCTTCTACACTCGTCGAGTTCAAAAGGTGAACTGAGTTGAGCCTGTGACAGGATCTACAAATGCGTTAACTGTGATCGCAGCTGTCGTTATTGGGCACACCCTTTGAGGAATTGAAGGCGACCCTTTGGCCCTGAAATTAGGGGCACCTCATTTGAATATTTAATCAAACTAATTTGCATATGAGTATATCGTTTACCTGAGCACTTTCGATCGATAGACAAAGACATGTGATCTAATCCCAAAAGGGGTTGAGGCTCGTTTTTTACCTTTCTGAAGAATCTGATTTGGATGCTGGCTATGAAAGGGTTGATAGTCGTAATATTTACCCGATGAGCTACACAAACACGAGTACATCTCGGTATTGTGCTCTGTGTTGAATTTTGTTTATTTAGCAAATAAAAAATGCACGCAAATTTGAATAAAACAGCAAGTAAAATGTTGCCAAAAGACTGAAAGGACTGATGGTAAAAAGGAAAAGCGCGAAAACCTGTAGGGTTCAGGTTTTCAGGAATACCCTTACTATTTCAATTTTCAACTATCTGGCAACCCTCCACCATAAATTTCCCTTTTGCACTACACAGCTGATTAGCGGCGATCTCTTTTGTTCTGATTTTCGATGGTCTGGCGATGCATCGAAAGCAAAAGAATAATATGCTGGAAAACTCCAGTTAATTATTCGTGACATTGTGCAAGGTGGAAGCAAATTTGGCACGTAGGCCATCATAGAAAATCTTCTCGTTCATTTGGTTTGCTGACCCGACAGAAGATAAACGCGTTGCTGCAAAATTGTTAAAATCTAATAAGCCTAGTTGCTAAGTGCCATAAGTACAGTGCACACAACCTTAAATATATTTGTGCAGTAATATATATGTATATACAAATATTTGTATACATATATTAATATATTAAATTGGTGCAATAAGATCTGCAGCGTTAGTGTCAGTGAGCTGGGACAAAGAAAAAAAAGGTAATAAATCGTCAAAATGATTTCGCATGTAGTCAATAAGTTTTTTGTGTTAGCAGGAGCTCCCAATTTGTAATTTCTGCGGTGTAGCCGGCCGATCTGCGCCCCGCGCTTTCGCGCGTTCTTTGTGCAAATTTTCTGCGGTCGGTCGGCTGATTTTTGGTACACGCATAACCCCTGACGTGGACTCAGCGTGACCCGGCAATCTGCGCATGGAATATTCTTTTGGAGACAACGCAGTTGCAGAAGCGCTTTGGCGACACCTGCATAACTCCAGTCAGCTGTGCTCGCACACCCGTTCCAAATTGGACGGTGTTGCTACAATTTTTGTATTTTGTCCCTAGACGGAAAAGGCCGGCTCTAGTGCCGCTCCACATGGCGATCTAACGTCGTTTGACGATCGCCAGCGTTTGTAAAATCTAATAATTTTGTAATTTTAAGTAAATATTGAATATATAACTAATTGAGCTAAAATTCGTTCTTAGATAAAAAGAAAGGAATTATTGTAAGCGACATGAGCGTACCCTTGGTGATATAATTACAGCATTACAGAAACATAACCACAATCGCACAGTTTGCATCTTCGATGGGCCCAACGAACACGCACCGGCGGATTAATTTGTGAGTAATACAAAATATATTCAGTGTGAGTACCACTTGCGTTTAAGCAAGACATTATGTGAAATTATATTACTATTGTGAACGGTCGTCGCTCAGATGTAGAAATTGTTTGTAAAGAGATTTGAACGAAAGCTTAAAGAGTTGTATAGTTAAACCGCTAATGCGTCATGTATTCTGTCGCGAATCATGTTCCTTTTTCTTGAATTTATACTTTGAAATATTGTAATCATGTTTGAGTAAATATTAATTAATCTGTCGATTGGTAAATCATGTTGAAATCATACAAATTGGAATAATGTAATAAATGAATTGTTAAGGGGTAACCGCCAAATTATTATCGTGTTACCATGGTCGGGTGGGTAAAGAATAGGGGACAGTTAACATCCAAGTCGCCCTCATTCCTGGTTATCGGTCATTATCTTTGGTTAGCCGTGGGTAAAGCCCAGTTATACATATATTTTAGTTGACACAGTAGAAGACAGTAAGTGCACTTATTCTTTTTATATGTTATGATTTCCATAGAAGGAGGAGGAAAGAACCCACGACATATCCGACGAGCATAGCACAGAGCGATGCTAGAAGTGCACGCCTCCGAATCCTCTATGGACAGGTAGCTGAATGCTACATAATAATAACAAATAGAAAGTGGCGCCCAAACGTGGGGCCAGGAAAATTAATCTTTGACTATACGGTAGTAAATCTTTTTACCTTAGAAGTGGGTGTGGTGACCATAATATTGGACCCCAATCAAATTACTCCGAAGTTGAAGAATCTCTTTGGATCCGAAATCACGATTGCTCACCGTGTAGGATTATTCGAGATAGTGTCCCTCACGAACAAGCTCAGTATTTCCATCCACAGTAAATCTCAAAGTTTAGGTTAAAGACGGTATGATGTATGAATTGAGGTTATGGACAGGTGCGTGACACACGTGTTCGGAATTGCGATTTCAATTCTAGTTTTTATGAGTTGATCGACCGAAACGTGTCTCATAAGCCAATGGTAATTTCAGGTCATATTATCAAATAAGTAATACAGTTTCGAATTAGCAGCAGTTTAAGTGATTTTTGGACATCGTCGATAGGAAATGCGATTGTAGTCCGATGCATTACGGCTTAATCGACCATCGCGATCCAAATCATAGAAGGCTTGTTGCATTTCGAACTTAACTTTCCAGGTTTTAGAACAGTGTTGATAGGCGAGAGGAATTGCAAATGGTTGGAGTTCTTCGACATTTGACTTCAGCATAACAACCTTGTTTAAAAAACCATTTCGTTCAGTAGTTTTCAATAGAAACAAAGATATGTAAGATAACCAGTGACCAATTTGTATGACAACATCGACAAACCAATCGATAGAGGCTATTTAGTAAAAATATACGGATTCTGAAAGTAAAATACGATGATGGCGGTTCGTCACAGTATGGAGGATCTGCCTGCAGCTTTAAATTCACAAAATATTTCGTGTTCCCTTTGCCAAACTCTTATCAATGGTGGCGAAGAAAGCACAGTTTCGCCATGTGATCATAAATTCCATTTTTCTTGTATAAGCGCACGTTTGAGAGAAACTAACATTTGCCCAACATGTAATCAAGTTTGTACACTTAATTTATTACCCGTCGAAAGTACGCCTAGTATCAATGATACTAACGTTGCGACGATCAATGCACCACTCAGTTTTCGTGGCAGGGGTCAAGCAAGTCGGGGTAGAGGAGAATCTCAGCGTAGAGGAATGACTACCAGGTCTCAGAATCGGAGTCGAGGCCGAAATCGACCCCCTAATACTAGCATAAACAGTATCGAGCAATCCTCGTTAGAATCGTCGAGAACCCAGAATATAGATGATATAAACAGAATAGTACAAAGTGCGGTACAAGCTCAACAACGTCAATTATTGCAAGAGCTTACCAATATAATTCAGACGCAATTTGCTGGCTTACAAATCGAAACACGATCGCAGTCTGAAACAGCTCGAAACAATAGCCAATCTGGCCAGACATCATCGTCAGGCAATTTAGATAGAACTCAAGCACACGTGGGTGGTACTACTATACCTCAAACACATGAATCAGTTCGGAGTCACAGCTCGTTCCAACCGGAGAAAGTTCCAAACATTATTCAGAGTTGGAAAATTAAATTCGAGGGTGGCAAGGGTGGTTTGCAGGCGGATGAATTTCTTTATCGAGTTCGCTCGCTCGCACAGCAGAATTTGAATGGTGATTACCAACTGCTGTGTGATCATTTGCACCTATTCTTTGTTGGCAGAGCCAACGAATGGTATTGGAGATTTCATCGTTCTTTTCAGCACTTTTCATGGAATGAGTTTTGCAAGGAGTTTAGAGAAAAGTTTAAGGACGCAGATTCAGATATGGATATTTGGGAAGCCATAAACAGCAGACAACAGGCTGACAAAGAATCTTTCGAGGATTATCAGTTCGAAGTCGAGAAGCTTGCAGCTCGCTTAAAATCAGAGCTATCAGAAGAAACATTAATTCATCTGCTTATTCGTCATTCAAAGCCGTCACTTCGGTATGAGTTAATGCATCTCAACATAAACCGCCTTTCTCGGTTAAGAGAAGAAGTTCGTACTCATGAACAGTTTTGTAAGCAAGTTAAATCACAGGTGTCCAAAAATACTTTCAGCCAACGAGGTTACGTTTCTCAGCTGGAAGAGCGGTTGAGCGTAGAAGAACAAAATAGCGTATCAGCGATTCAGCGTGGCAAGCAGTTCCAATGTTGGAATTGCGGAAAGGATGGACATCGGTTCGATAACTGTTCTGAAGCTCGCACCATCTTCTGTTATGGATGTGGAGCGAAAGACACTTACAAACCAAACTGTCAGACGTGTAACCCGTCGGGAAACCATTCGGGGGACGCGTCAGTCAGAACCCCTCAGACGCGCCCAAATCATTAATGTTAGATCGGGGTACCCAGACTGACCCTGAGAATAGATCAAGTCTGGGAAGTGAACAACACGGCATAGACAATAACCAACCAGCTAGAACAAATACTCAACAGCCATATCACATACGCGTAGCCAGATACATGGAGGCTAGACAGCGAATCTTAGGTGACGTAAGCGCGTTCGATAAGATAGTCAAGATCAAACGTTCTACATCGCGTATGCGAAGTTTTTGGCAGAAGATACGCCGAATTCGGAAGCAGCTCGTCTCAGCTATAATTCTCAATGGAGATGATAGATTGTACACCGAAATTAATATTGAGAACAAGCCATATGTAGCGTTGCTCGATTCAGGAGCAAGCATTAGTTGCATTGGAGGCACTGCCGCTAAAGAGCTGGTAAAGCATCCACAAATGCGAAAGTGTTCTGGTTCAATCAGAACCGCAAACAACTCAAGTGTTCAGTAGTCGGTCGTCTTGTAAGCGAAATTACATATCGTGGTCAGACGAATCGCATTGAATTTTATATAATTCCCGGACTTAGTCAAGATATTTATTTAGGGATGGATTTTTGGAAGAATTTTGGATTAGTGAATAGAATAGTAGCTGCCAACGAAAAGATTTCAGAACTCGATGTAGGCCGAGACGATGAAGTAATAGACGATTCTAAGAAACACGTGCTCACGAGTCAAGAACAAGGTAGACTAGAAACAGTCATTTGCAAACTGCCATCCTATGAGAGGGAAGGATTAGGGCGAACACCTTTGATGGAGCATAGCATCGATGTAGCTGACGCAAAACCTATCAAGCAGCGTCACTGGCCAGTTTCTCCAGCTAAGGAAAAGAGCATGTTTGCAGAAATCGAGCATATGTTAGCATTAGACGTTATAGAAGAATCGAAAAGTCCCTGGAGCAGCAATTGCGTTCTTGTCAAGCGCGGAGAAAAAGTTCGATTGTGTTTAGATTCCAGAGAAGTTAACAAGCTAACTAGAAAAGATGCTTACCCATTGCCACACGTAGACGGAATCATTAGCAGACTACCTCCTGCACGATTCATAACAGGACTTGACATGAAACATGCGTTTTGGCAAATTCCTCTCGAGGAAAAATCTCGACAGTATACAGCTTTTTACAATACCAAACAGGCCATTGTATCAGTACAAAGTCATGCCGTTTGGGTTATGCAACGCTGCACAAACTCTGTGTAGATTAATGGATCAGGTGATACCAGCATCATTGCGAACAAGAGTTTTTGTTTATTTGGATGACTTGTTGGTACTCTCCGACGATTTTGAGTCGCACATGAAGCTGCTCGAAGAAATCGCTGGGTATCTTCGCAAGGCAAATTTAACAATAAATATTGCTAAATCAAAATTTTGCATGCGAGAAGTTAAATATCTCGGATTTATTATTGGCGATGGCCAACTGAAGGTTGATCCTGACAAGGTCAACGCCATTAATGAATTTCCTATCCCAGGTTCCGTAAAACAGCTAAGAAGATTTTTAGGATTGGCAGGATGGTATAGACGTTTCGTTGATAATTACGCTACCATAACATTTCCTTTAACCGAGCTACTAAAGAAAAATAAACCGCTTACATGGAATCAGGAAGCAGAAGATGCATTTAAATTGTTAAAAGCAAAGCTAACATCTTCACCGATCGTACGAACGCCTGATTTTCAGAAACCATTCATTTTATTATGCGATGCAAGTCTGTATGGACTTGGATGCGTACTCGCGCAAGAGGAGGAGAATGGCATGGAGCTTCCAATAGCGTATATGTCCGAAAAATTGTCCAAAGCGCAGAGAAATTATTCTGTAACAGAATTGGAATGCTTAGCAGTGATTAAGGGCATAAATAAGTTTAGAGCTTATATTGAAGGGCAGGACTTTGTCGTCGTAACAGATCATGCTTCTCTTCAGTGGCTCATGAAGCAAAAGGATTTGACAGGTCGTTTAGCAAGATGGTCGATCAGGTTACAAGGATTTTCGTTTGTAATTAAACACCGAAGCGGCGCCAAGAATGTCGTCGCAGATGCCTTGTCTCGACGAGATGAATTTAGCATAAGCGAATTAGCAAACTATGGTCCCATTATCGATTTAACCTCGGAAGAGTTTCGCTCAGAAGAATACCTCGAGTTGATTCAGCGGATTCAAATGAACCAAGCAAGATTACCGGACCTGAAAATTGTCGATAATTTTGTGTATAAGCGAACTGAACATGCCACAGGTAACAGCATCCAAGAATCAGAGTCATGGAAACTTTGGGTTCCAGTTAAGCTGAGAGCAGATGTTTTGTATCGTGCTCACAATCCTCCAGACTCGGCTCATCTAGGAATGGGAAGAATGGTAGAAAAACTGAAACGACATTTATTTTGGCCAGGAATGGTGACGCAAACACGTTCTTATATATCCAGTTGTAGCACTTGCAAGTCAACAAAAGGTCCGAATAAGGTTCTTAGACCACCAATGGGCAGGCCAATGACTTCTGAAAGGCCATTTCAGAAAATGTATATGGATCTGTTAGGACCATACCCAAGGTCAAAGAATGGAAACATCGGTCTCTTAATCATCGTGGATCATTGCACGAAGTTTCATTTCCTTCATCCGTTAAAGAAGTTCACTTCGAACCGGATTTGTGAATTTGTAGAAAAGCATGTATTTTACACCTTCGGGGTGCCCGAAACAATCTAACCGATAACGGCTCGCAGTTTAAGTCAGGATATTTTCAGGCGTTTTTGACTCGTTTCGGAGTGTCGCACATATGCACGGCAATTTATTCGCCGCAGGCAAACGCTAGCGAACGACTCAATCGTTCAGTATTGGCAGCTATTCGTGCATATATCGGCACTGACCACACGAATTGGGATGCAAATTTGAATGAGATAAGCGGATCGCTTAGATCTAATTGGCATCGCAGCACCGGATTTTCTCCATATTTCTTATGCTTCGGGCAGAACATGATTTTTAACGGCAAAGATTACGAGCTCCTTAGGAAGTTGGATTTGGTAGCGGATGATGTAGCTCTCAAAACTCCAGACTTACTACAATTAGCACGATGTAATGCAAAAGAAAACATCACACAAGCTCATACAGCCAACGCTAGAAAATATAATTTACGTAGTAGATCCGTGCAGTTCAAAGTTGGTGATATCGTTCACGCTCGCAGTTTTGCGCAGAGCAATGCTGCGAAGAAATTCAGTAGTAAACTGGCTCCTGTCTTTATCAAAGCCAAGGTTAGTAAGAAAATAAGTCCCGTATACTACGAGTTGTCGAATGAAAGTGGGAAATGTTTAGGAGTATATCATTTGAAAGACATTCAAATTTAATACCGTATATGAATTAGATATTTATATTTCTGAACCGCGTTCTTTTTCAGTGAATATACGAGAGGCAGTGCTCGCGTAATATTAACTGTGGTGTAGGGTTCAGGTTTTCAGGAATACCCTTACTATTTCAATTTTCAACTATCTGGCAACCCTCCACCATAAATTTCCCTTTTGCACTACACAGCTGATTAGCGGCGATCTCTTTTGTTCTGATTTTCGATGGTCTGGCGATGCATCGAAAGCAAAAGAATAATATGCTGGAAAACTCCAGTTAATTATTCGTGACATTGTGCAAGGTGGAAGCAAATTTGGCACGTAGGCCATCATAGAAAATCTTCTCGTTCATTTGGTTTGCTGACCCGACAGAAGATAAACGCGTTGCTGCAAAATTGTTAAAATCTAATAAGCCTAGTTGCTAAGTGCCATAAGTACAGTGCACACAACCTTAAATATATTTGTGCAGTAATATATATGTATATACAAATATTTGTATACATATATTAATATATTAAATTGGTGCAATAAGATCTGCAGCGTTAGTGTCAGTGAGCTGGGACAAAGAAAAAAGGTAATAAATCGTCAAAATGATTTCGCATGTAGTCAATAAGTTTTTGTGTTAGCAGGAGCTCCCAATTTGTAATTTCTGCGGTGTGTAGCCGGCCGATCTGCGCCCGCGCTTTCGCGCGTTCTTTGTGCAAATTTTCTGCGGTCGGTCGGCTGATTTTTGGTACACGCATAACCCCTGACGTGGACTCAGCGTGACCCGGCAATCTGCGCATGGAATATTCTTTTGGAGACAACGCAGTTGCAGAAGCGCTTTTGGCGACACCTGCATAACTCCAGTCAGCTGTGCTCGCACACCCGTTCCAAATTGGACGGTGTTGCTACAATTTTTGTATTTTGTCCCTAGACGGAAAAGGCCGGCTCTAGTGCCGCTCCACATGGCGATCTAACGTCGTTTGACGATCGCCAGCGTTTGTAAAATCTAATAATTTTGTAATTTTAAGTAAATATTGAATATATAACTAATTGAGCTAAAATTCGTTCTTAGATAAAAAGAAAGGAATTATTGTAAGCGACATGAGCGTACCCTTGGTGATATAATTACAGCATTACAGAAACATAACCACAATCGCACAGTTTGCATCTTCGAGGGCCCAACGAACACGCACCGGCGGATTAATTTGTGAGTAATACAAAATATATTCAGTGTGAGTACCACTTGCGTTTAAGCAAGACATTATGTGAAATTATATTACTATTGTGAACGGTCGTCGCTCAGATGTAGAAATTGTTTGTAAAGAGATTTGAACGAAAGCTTAAAGAGTTGTATAGTTAAACCGCTAATGCGTCATGTATTCTGTCGCGAATCATGTTCCTTTTTCTTGAATTTATACTTTGAAATATTGTAATCATGTTTGAGTAAATATTAATTAATCTGTCGATTGGTAAATCATGTTGAAATCATACAAATTGGAATAATGTAATAAATGAATTGTTAAGGGGTAACCGCCAAATTATTATCGTGTTACCATGGTCGGGTGGGTAAAGAATAGGGGACAGTTAACATCCAAGTCGCCCTCATTCCTGGTTATCGGTCATTATCTTTGGTTAGCCGTGGGTAAAGCCCAGTTATACATATATTTTAGTTGACAGTAGAAGACAGTAAGTGCACTTATTCTTTTTATATGTTATGATTTCCATAGAAGGAGGAGGAAAGAACCCACGACATATCCGACGAGCATAGCACAGAGCGATGCTAGAAGTGCACGCCTCCGAATCCTCTATGGACAGGTAGCTGAATGCTACAAACCACGAACATTTTTGCATAATTTATTGAAATTTCGCGGTGCAGACAAAAGGAGCCAGGCGAGAACTGCAGGCAGGACTAAGGCAAGGACCCAGCGAAAACTGCATGAAATGTGTTTCTATTTTAGCCGTACGCCGTACTCCTTGTGGCACGGTATTATCCTTTGGCTTGTGTGCATTTATTTTTCATTTGCATGAATTTTTCATTGTTTTCACAGACGCCAAAGCGAACGGAGCGAACTGCACTTTACGCTCCGCAGGATCAGCAGCAAACACGCGATATTTGTCAGCGGGAAATCAGCTTGAAAATTCAACAATTTTCACCCAAGGACAGCACATAACCAGTACCACAACCACAATGTCATATAGACATCCATAACTGGCGGTAAAAGCGTTTGCATTTGACTAAACTCAGAATCCAAACAAATATTTTACTTCTATAATGCAGCAGAATCTATAAACGCTTCTTATCTTCACTCCCCACTTGCTAACTTGCCCTTTGGAGTATTGCGCTGGATAAAATGTCAACAAATTTTTGTGCAATTTGTTGTCACTTGTTGGCTGAACAGGCACCGACTGTAGGGGCAGATAAAGAGGTGAAGCTGTCTATACATGTACATTTTGGCTTAAAATTTTCTTTCTTCTATTTTTTGGCTGCAAGAATACTAGTTTAATAATTTAAGGACTAATGTAAACTCTAAGAGACTGTAGACTCTACAGAAAAATTAAAATACGGAGTATTTAAAAAAACACTTTTGTCTCCAATTTATTGAAATATTTAAGCAAATTTTTAGTAGAAAATCTTTTTAGAAAATCCTAGTATCAATGTATGTGTAATCTAATAGTTATTGCAGCCATTTTGAATGCAGTATTCGAGGGTGAAGACTAACTACAGAATCAAACCGAATGTCGAATCTTTTCTCATAGCGTACGCAGCTCAAATGGAACAAAAACAACAAGCAAAGAGGCAACGAATGTGCGTACATACACACACATAGACACACACGCACCCCCAACCCGAACCACCTCATAGAGAGGGTGGCAGTGGGCTGGGGTAGTGCTGGGGTGGTGGTCGGTAGTGCGTCGGTGGTTGCTAAATGCAATTTATCATAAAAGGCAGAGATAGACGCTTGAAATTGAAGCGGGAAGTGAGAAGCGCGAAGCGTTTTCCAGTGGGTGGGGCGAGTCAAAGTTCAGTACACACACACACACACACACATGTGCACAACAAGAGGGTAAACATGCCACACACATTCTCTCACAAAAGACAGCTCATCTAATAAGACGCGTTTAGCGTCTGTCTGACTTGAGAGTAAAGTGAAGAGAGAGAAATGGAGAGAGAAAAGGAGAAACCAACGGGTGAGGAGAGGTGAACTTCTAAGCAAATAGGAAAAGTTATGGAGCTGTAATAAATTGGATTAGTTCGAGTTACGAGTCCGCCATTTTGTACCACTGTGGCAACATGCGGCGTGTGTTGCACGATGAAATTTATGCGCACATAAAAAAAAAATCCAAAAAAGAAAACAGTAAAGAAATCCAACTAAATATTTTGGTCTGACACACGCAGCGTTTCATTAAGATGGGATTACCAGGGAGTCTAGGGGAACGAGAGCTGAGTAGTGCCAGCTGGAGGTTGGGGGTCTCTCAAGAGCGCCACTTCTGCTGTGAAGACTTCGCTGGTAGGCTACCTGTCGGAAGATATGCTACGTGCCAAATCAAAATCAGCTTTTCATTAAATTTCAATTGTACAACTCAAATTTGCATATGAAAGCGTTTCATTTTCGATATTTCCATAGTCCCCGAATAATATTTGCCACCTTTCGGCTTTGTTCGTTAAATGATTTCCCATTTTTCTTTTTTTTTTCCTCTCCTATCCTGCCTGTCATGTGAAGTGTGCAGCATCCTTTTTATTTATATGCTTTATCCTGACACACCAATTGGTTTCATATATGCAAATTTTCTTATTATTTCCAATTGTTCCCTTTCCCTTTCTCCCGTTGCTTTTTTGTTGCATTCTGTGATCGCAGCTGCCTGAGATTTTATTCAGCTTCATCTATTATTGGGATGCTGTTATGGGCCGTTTGTGTTTTAGTCCTGCATCCTCTGTGAAATGTGAATGCGCCGCAGATGGTAAGTGAAATTTTCCGTTATGCCGTCGGCCAAATTTGGTGGAAAATAGTAGTAGTAGTATTAGGAGTAGGATATCAAATATATGTTGCTGTGCTAAATTCACTCAATATTTAAAAATAGTACAAACATATCCACAAATAATATAAATACGACAGACATTTATATTAGTTATGAGGAAGCTGGTATTTTAATAATAGAATTGAATGCTCTGTAATTTATTTTAAATTATATATACGTTATTAAATGATGTACATATACAATTCTTTTTTTTAAAATACACTTTTAATATATATATCTGAAATTAAAAGGTTTTAAATATATATTTTAGTGTGTATGCTAATATACAAAGTATCAAACTAATCTGAATGGTCTGTACTTTGTTTAAAATTTAATATATAGTTTAATTAAATATAAAATAGTAATTTTTTTAAAAGACTAATGGTTCTAAATTCTGATAAAAATATCTGAATTGAAGAGGCTTGAAATATTTTTTTATCTAATAATATAAATATATTAATTACTTAACTAAAGCTGCGATATCTGTCTTGATTTTCTATTTCAAAGTGCTTCTCTTTTACTAGATACCATTGCAGTGCAATATTTAATTCATGTAAATGGGCATCATTTTACCACACTACTGTCTAAACTCAGTTCCCTAGTGACAGCTTCCGCACTAAGGAATTCTTATGCCCCACTCCAAAGACTCCCTTGGAGCACCAAGTTCCATTCTCTACTCCACTCTATAAGGACACTGGTAGCCCTTTCTATTATCCAGAGCCGGAGGCTGTTAATTTATTTAACTACCGCACGCCTAAACCACGTGTATCGCATATATCAAAGCTTCGTTTGCCATCAAATGGATTTCATTTTGAAATCCAATAACTGCCGAAATGAAAATGAAACATTTTGTTCTATGTAGGGCTACAGAGACAACCCTTTCGTATCGCCTGGGACTACGAGTAGAACAACAACAGCGACAACAACTGAGACAACTACCCAAACTTGAGGCTGTATATGTATCGTAAAATGTAACAGTTTTTGGTATATAATGTACTACATTTCGTGTACTTACACGTGCGTGTGTTGTGTGTGTGTGAGGTACATAACACACACAGAGATTTTCGCACTTTACGCAATTTTTCCCCGCCAGCGCGAAAAGGGTTGAAAAGTGCGTATGAAACGATGAACACCCCAACGCACACATACACACACACACGCATACACACCGAAAGACAGCAGAGCGTTGCCAGACTGTTGTCGATGGCTTTGCATGGCATCATCGATGCTGGGCCTAAGCTTCCACAGTTTTCACTCGAACCCTTTGACAGCATCACCGCCATGCACTCCCCACCAACCCCTTACCACCCGCGACGCCCAGTTGTCAGTACAATCGCCTTGGCGGCCATTATTATTTTGCTTTTGAGCTCTTCTTTACTTCTTTTGGCCACGTCAACTACAGCACAGCACTCCCACCACAGCCTCCTTTATCCCCAGTACAGCCGCACCACCGCAGCGTTTTCTTTGACGTTTTTTGGTAATTTTCTTAAAAATATTTTGGTAGTAAACTTTTCAGATTTAAGCCCTTCGCCTCCATTGAGAGCTTTTTGCGGTTTGCATTGCTTTTGCGGCAACTGACCGAGAGACAGAAAGAGTAAGAGAGAGAGACAATGCGTGTGGGAGAGGGAGCTTGGGAGACTGTAGCAATCCCCTTCCTATACAAGTCGCGTTTTTAATCTCATTTTATGAAATGAAAATTTTCAATTTTTCGACAAGAGATAAACTTTTTTCTACTTGAATGCGTAATTACTTGCCGCGAATGAAATACTGCGAATTTTAGCCGCTTTTCGCTTGACTTTCGGTGGTCGACGCCAGCATAGACGTCAGCGTCAACGTCAACGTCGACATCGACGTCGTGGCCACTTTAACCGTTAACTTTGATTTTCAAGATGGCGTCGTTGGCGTCACTGGCGCATAACTGTTATTAGGATTATGAAAATTATTAAAATGTACTGTAAAGCAGACTTACGATGTGGTTTAATTCGCTGAGGTAAACCCGGATTCATTGAGAGCATTAGAGGGTAAATCACCAGAGAACTGGTTATATTTTTTGGGTTCATTTCATTCAAAGCAATTTAATTTGGTTGTTATAGGCACTCGTGAATTGGCAAAGGATTCCAGTTAGCATTAGCACTAAAGAAAGAGTAAAATAAATGCTAATTGGAACTCAAACTGTCCAACACCAAATTTTATATAAAACTTATTATTACTCAAACAATTGCATCCCTTACAAACTCTGCGGCATTTAGAACTAAGCCAAATGCCATTACGGAGTATTCCAGTTCAGGACAACACACTCTTCTATAGATACACATAGAACTACAAGTGAGCACGTAGATAAACAAGTGCCAGAATATAAAAATTGTATAAAGTCAAGATAAGTAAAAATTAATGAGGGACCTGGGCTACAATGTGCAAGGTTCAGTTCACTGGGCAGTGAGTATTAAAACAGGGTGTTTCATGTTATTAAAATTGGTAGTAAAAACTAGATACATTTACTGATTTTACAATTTGATTAGAATAAAATAGTGCACAGTGATTTAAGCTGTTTTCCTTTACTTCTCCAGTCGAATTGAAACACCCTGTATTCCAATTAGAAAACAATGGCCGCACACGTAGAAAAAAACGGGAGACCATGGAATAGTCCTTAACAGGACACAGAAAAAAAAACGAAAACGAAAGGAAGAAGCAAAACAAACGTAAAAACGGAAACCCAAAAAATGTCTGAAGATGTTAAAAAACTTTTGCTTAACTTTGTTTTTGCTTAATGAGCAAATACACATGCACACACACACAGTTGGCACACACATACAAATGTATACACGTTAGAGCTGCTGAATGAGCGCATTAAAAAAATGCGTTAAGGGCGCGTTGCCAAGGACCAAAGAGAACAAATATTAATGTCTGGGCCATATACTCGTACGATCCACACACACACACACCCACACACACGTATGCAAACAGTGCGTGGTACACTTAAAAAAATGTCTTGGCTGGGGTCGGGGTTTCTATTCGAAAATTACACTTGCCGCTGGGGTTGGTGTTGTGTGTTTTTTGGGTGGAAAATGCCCAGATATTGTCTGGCCAACAACAAGAACAAAAATAATATAAAAAAAATGTTAAAAAATTAGAAACGAGCAGATTTGACGCACGCACATGTCGCCGTAACCTCTCCGCTCCCCTCTATCGACCACTCCCCTCCCCTCCGCTCCCCCTTCCCGTTCCACTTCTATAACTACTCCCATCTCACTCTTTGCACTTGGCATAAATTATTTAGACTCATTTAATGTTTTGGCTGCTGCTGCGTTTTTTCTTCTTTCTCTTCTTCTTCGTTTTCTTTCTCTTTTCCATTTTTACGATTTTCAATTTTTATTTCGTCCACCCTTCGTGAAAATTTCACAGCTTTTATTTTTGAGGGATTTTTACAGTAAAAGCAGCGAAATTTTTCATGGTAAAATTTAAATAATGTGTCCCCTGTCGCCACCAGATGTAGCATACTCACATCCACATAACTGTATGCTGGGCTTCATTGGGTGTATCCATTTAGAGATTGGGGTGCAGTCCGTGGTATAATTTTTCCCATTAAATACGCGACAGTGTCACTGGAATCGGTTAATCCCCGAGCATCTCTTTGCCTTCGATAACGGAGTAAAAGCCACAAATTATCATGGCTCATTCAGCATAAGCTGATCCTAATTCGCCAACCGGTTTTTCCAACTGACCAGTGGTCATTTAACAAGCAAATAAACAAATCACCTTTAAGTTGTACGCCCTTCACACTCCGACCCTCGGTCAATTGCTCATATTATAACAATTTGAGATGATAATGCGATTTTTATTGCACCTATGTCCAGTCTTGTTTGCACCCCTGTTTGACCAGGGTTAAGTGAGTGGTCAGTCCATTGAATACGCTGCTATTTGCTTTGACTTTTCGCTTCTGGGCAGTGCATAAATTAGCATTGTTTGGTCACCCTAAAAGGAGTGGTCATTGAGGTAGGGAGAGCGCTTGTTGGGCAATTAACAATGCGCGTAATTAATAGTTTAGGCGTGTTATTTTATGGGATTTGCCACAAGGGATATTGTACTACAATTGGAATAGTTAAAAGTTACGATATTCAGATAAGTAACTCCATATCGTAAACTATACAATTAACGATTCTGGGCTTAAAAGCCGAATACGAAATTTGATTGTCTTCTCAAAATACTGTTGGATATACTGAATATCGTATACGATATTCGATGTATTTCTTACAAACCTATAACAGTTCAAAGAATCTTCTTTCGATCAATCATTTACCCCTTACATGCCTTTAGTCATGCAAATGTAACGGAATTTCTGCCAACTGAAAAATTCCCACATATCCTTCAGGGACAAACAAAAAAAATTGCGAAACTGCAACCCTTTTCAAGCTAAGAACAATAAGTCATTAATAAAATCCTTATGCATTATACTTGCGCAATTGCTGTCTCGTTGAGGCCTCGTTGCGCCCTTGCACTTTTCAACAAGGGTGCAATTTTCGCACATTTCGCACACACACAGAATCCTCAACATCCTCAACATGCCTAATATCCTCAACACGACAAGACACAAGGCCACAAGGGCACAAGGGATGCCAACCAACAAGTGCAGCCAATGCAAACACAAAACCCAAAACAGATTTCGAGTCTGAGTTAGAAAAGAAAATTCGCATTGTTTGCCATTCAGCTTATTGTTGTTTTGGTGTTGTCGTTGTTCTGATTTGTGCAGCAAGGATAACCGCATCAGGAATTTGTTGCCTGTCTCGGAATGAATATGTTAAATGAATGACTGCACATATAAATGTAAATTTTAGCGTATTCATATTTTGAATGTTGTTTTAGCTGCACTCATTTATGATGAGTTGGAATTTGGCAGGAGAGGGAAGGAAATCATTATATTTAACCTTTTTTACAGTAAATAGATGCTAAAAAGTGTATTCAATCAGCCTATATATTTCTCTACAGCATAATCCGATATTACCACTAATTTCCAACTACTTTTGCCGCCAAAGTTTCCCACAAACTTTACTAATTTCATTAAGGAAAAACATTCTTTTGGGGGAAAAGGAATAAAACATTTTATGCGTAGCCATATGAGACTTTATATTACAACATTTGTAGCCCAGTTTCCGTTAACCATCAGAAAGCCATTTGGTAACAAGCTGAATGTGGCTTACGTGTTAGAGAAGTCAACTACACGGGCAACTGCTACCTTGCATGTTCAGGCAGATTTTCATTAATTTTCTCTGCCCACAGCAATATGTAATTTATGCAAATCAACAAGAAATGTTTAGTGGATATATATTAAGGAATGGAAAGAAAAAACCATGGTAAATTTTGGGTAATTAGCAGAGGTTGCGCTGCATGTCCTGTAGGGATATGTGGACTGGAACGCGTGCCACATGGAGACCATTGTGCAACGTGGAGGTATATGGAGGTTGCAAGGTGGTGGTCAGCACATGTAATGCCAAGCCTAATGACCGCTACGCACTTCCGTTTCAGAGTCAAGGACTCAAGGACTCTCATGCGTATTTTCGGCTCTGATAAATATTCAAATTAGAAAAGTGCGCAGAGTCAGCAAAAAAGTGTGTCGCATATTAAAAAGTCATTTTCTAAGCAAATGATTCAACATTTTCCTCAATTTCCACATAATATAACCAAATAGAAGGAGGTAGAGAGAGAGAGAGAGAGGGAGAAACACATGCTGTTCGACATGAGTTTGTGCGGAAATGCCATACGTGACGGAAATGCGTGATTTTGGTTATGAACTCCATTATATACCTACATATAAACCCACACACAAACTAATATAAGACTATAAGGAAAATTGTTAACAGTTTGCCTGCCCAAAAGTGCAAACAAGAAAAATTGTTTCATTTGTTTTCTGTCGCATAATTACAGTTATTTAATATAAATGTTAATTAGGTGTAATTCTTTTAATGACATGTACTAAGCTTATATATTAACTACGATAATTCATTTCGGATAATTGTTTTAAAGTGTATTCAACAACCAACTCTACTGATTTTCTGTGCTTCTTGACGAGCAAGTCAAACCCGAACCTCAATATTTGTGGATTAGTGTAGAATTTATTTGGCATTCTGACATTTCCCCTACACACACACACACACACACACACACACAAACACACACTTTTTTTGCATATGCACTGAAGTTTTTTCTATATTTATTTTTTTATGATCACTGTTTGCCTTTGTTCTAACTTCAAAATGCGATGAATATTAATGATTTTTACTATTACGCAATCTTTTGAAAGCGGCTTTTGTCTTTTTTCCTCTTTTGCATTATTCCTCTTTGGCTTTGCTGTTTGTCTTGCCGTTTGTTTCATTCCAAATTTAGTTTTTTTTTTGCCTTTCGTTAAACGTCAACTAGAAAATCCTTGAATATCATAAATATTCCCAACACTCGCAGCACTGTCTTCCATTTGCCGCATTTGATGTTTGATGTGGATGTGGCTGAGGATGTTGACAGGCAAGTGGGTAGTGAGAGAGATAGAGAGAGAGAGGGAGGGAGACCCAGTGAGAGAGGGGAGTGCGGTGAGCGGCTTAAGGAGTTGTTTTGTGTCCTGCCCACAGGACACAGTTGCTTTTACCCAAAGCAGCGCTTTACCCCGACTGTAAATTTTAATGATTTTTGTGTAGTTGTTGTCTTGGCACACACGCCTCGTCCTGTCAGTGCTCCTGCTTATGCTCCTTCTCCTTCTCCTGCTACTGTTTGTTGTCGTTGCGCTGCGCTCTGCTGCTTTTTTATTGGATTTGTCAGTGAAGCGTCAAGCGGGCAGTCAGCCTCGAGGTGCCCGGACTCGTACTCGTCCTCGTTCTCGTCCTCAAATTCGTACTCCTTCTCGTTCTGGGTGTATGTGTATGTGTTTGTGTGTGTGGTTGGCTTGTCATCTGGCTAAGCTCTAAAAATTAATGATGCGCAGCCCATTCGATCCTGACGCTGTCATTGGCCCGCTGGAAGGATACGTATTCTCGTATATGCAAAATTTCACATTCGCTCCTTTAAGCCGCGGCTCAGTTCCGTTCGGCTCATTGATGAAAATTAATGAGTGTGCGTGTTCTACGCCTTGTATGCTAAAAATTGTATATACAGTATACACAAATACAAATATATATATACGCATTTTTTTGGTAGATTTTTCGCTTCGATATAGGATTTTTTAAATAACGAAAACTTGTTTGTACACGCTCAGAGTCTCTGACTCTGTCACAAAACTGGAGAAACTAATTTGCATAATTACAGCCCGTAATTTTTTTGTTCTCTTTTGCTTTATTTACAGAATGTGCGTTTGTGTGTGGCATAAGGGACGCAATGTCCTTTGTGTGTGTGTGCTTGTGTGTATATATAGAACTCAGTGTTCCCTCATGACGCACATACAATTTGAGACTCAAATACAGATACACATATGAACACGCACTTTTGATTTCAAATGCGAGTACACAATGCGCATACGAATACGAATTCGAATCTGAATTTCGAATAGGTAGACGAGTAGTACTCGTACAAGCTATTGAGCATATTGGATTGCCCATTCCCGTACCCATTTGCATATTCACAATTAACAACGAACAAAGATTCCCTTCAGCTATTATTAGTTTGTCAAGGAGAAACTTCAGAGAACTCAGTACAGATTTTAATACTGGCATCTGAAAAGAACGTGCCTTTGCAAATAAAAGAAATCGAAAGAAAATAAATTTAAAAGATTTCTAAAAGTAAATTTGACAAAAAGCTAAGATGATGAGTGAGAAATTTGTGAGGTTGATAAAGTGAAGATAAGTATACCCCACCAACCACATACCTATATGCAAACTCTACCTTTTGGGTACACTGTAAAATATTATTCAATTTATAACAATTTGTAGTATTGTTTTAGGCAGTTTGAAAGCCACAGTTTACTTGGAACATTTTAAGAGTTTATTGCCACCCCTGAAACTTTTGTATTTTTAATTTCAAGATGCGCTCTGAGTTCTCCATTTGGGGAAGTTTACTTCACGTCCATTACAAGGACAGCAGCCAAGTTGGGGATATTTCTAGAGTTCATTCCACTCATTAGCATGTGCTCGCTCTCTGAGAGAGAACAAAACACAAAAAAAAATGGTTTTTCTTTCTTTTCAGCTGCTCTTTCGTGAGTTTTTCTTTAATTTTATTGATTTTTTTGTAGGATAGCCGGCACTTTCCTTTACCGTTGGCAAGCTAATGAGCTGCAGTTGTGTTCCGTTTGGTATCCCTCCCAGAATCATTCAACTTTGCTGACTGCTGATTATAATCAGCATTATAATGTGTACTCTCTTACACTTGAATAGTTCACGCCACGGTTCAATGGAGCTGGAGCTGAGCTGGAGCCAGTGCTGGAACTAAAACTGAAGCTGGAGTCATCAGTTGACTGCGTAGTGGAACGTGCTAGGCATTGCCTGAGTTGGCTTTTGGTGCACTTTCTTATAGGCTCTAATACCCATAATCAGGTTAACGTTAACGTTCAGTTTACCTACTGATTTGCTGGCACTTCTTCTACCAAACTCAAAACTCTAGTGAATGTGTGAACATTCTGGCAGCTTCCTAGTCAGCGAAGGTAATTGCAATTTGCCCCCAAGTAGCCAACGTTTGCCAAAGTAGTTCAGGTTTTGCGATTTGGATTTTGTTTTTGGGCAGATGGTAGTGGAAACAGATTTTAATCAAAAGTTAGATCGCTGTTAACCGTTTCGAAAGACCTTTCTCCCGCACGTTAGCTGTTTATATAATTATGATATTTGATTTAATGACGACTTGCTTCCGAAACAATCCAATCAAAAAATTTGATTGAAGTGGGCGTCCCAATAGTCCCAATAGGCGTGAAACAATTCCAAAGGTCAAACACCCAAAACCAGTGCCAGGCCCTGTATCCCCAACAGGATCGTTTCAACTGATTTAGTATAATGGGGAACTAGTGCAATTTTCCAGTGAATTTATAACCACATGCTGTAGGAGGTATGAAATTCATGCTCACATGCCTTTGGTACACCGCTGTCGATATTAAATTCTTAATTTGCAATCATTAGCAACCCGTGAGCCAAGGCGCAAATTTAATACCCATATATTGTCGATATGGGTTTCTACACACGACTGCCAGGCTGTGTCTTCTGCTTCTTTTGCTGCTCCTCCTGGGTAGCTGCTTTTGATTTTTAAATTGAAAATAATAATTTTGCGCACTCAATTTTCAGCGATTTGTCAAAACATTGTTTATTGTCCGACGCCAGAGCCGCCAAGTCGCCAGCCTCCAGTCTCCAGTCTTCAGTCTTTTAGATTTCAGTCTCTGTCTCAGTTTCCCTCTCTGTCTCCCTCTCAGTGTGCTACCCATTCTCATACTCGCAACCATCTCCAGATCATCCAAGTCGTTCTACTCGGCGGCGCACTTTAAGTTAATTGAAATATTTCAACGATTTTCGCCCCTACCGATGCTGCCTGTGGCTTCTACCTGCCTCATCCAGGTACTCCTTAGTCTGCTGTAGCTTTGCATGCGGCTTGGATCAAAGACACTATTTTTTCTATATTTTTTTAGATTTTGCATATTCGTTTTAATAGAATTCAATGCTCATTTCTATCGCATGCGATTTATTTGCTACGTATTTAAGTTCACGAATCTGCGATCAGACTTGAATCTATCTGTGCCTTCATCTCACTCTTGATTCTCCGTTTGGGTTCGAGTTCAATATTGATTTTTTATTGCCATTTGACCGCTTGGCGCCATATTGGCTGTAAATTGAGTGATTGCATTTTCTTCTGACGGTCCGCTAAATTGGCTGGAATATTGATATGGGAAAAGCATTGGTAAAAACTAGAAAATTTGTGTTATCTCAAAAGATTTGTATTTTATTTATATCTTTGCTTACCGAAAGCTGATTAAAAAAATTATTTTCCCAACCTTAAAATGCTTTTTAAACTGCTGTACTTGTTTTTGATCTTTCGCTTAAATCAAATAATCTTCACTCTCACTCAAAGTCTGCCTGGAAAAATGATTAACTACCTTCGCTTATGCGAATGAATTCGCAGAAATGTCCTGCCACTTGGTCAAAGGCCTGCTGAGCACATTTCTGTGTAATCCTGTGAGCTTTGTTGGCTTGTGTAACAAATTTTGGCTGTTTTGTTTCTGACAACCGCCCACCGATGGCAGCGACAGCAATCTTAGGCCAACTGTCGCACAGTGGGCCCCAAGTAATATTCTTCTCCCCATCGTGTATCTGACCGAGTCGGAGTGTATGACTGTCACATGCGTTTTGGCGTCCGGCTCCAAAGTTTATACAATGTGACGGCAAATGACAAAAGAGAAGGGACACGCAGCAAACGCCCACAGGAAATCGGAGCAGAGTAGAGCTCAACCGACTTAAATACACCCAGTGGCATACAGAGCATTCATCTCATCGAATTTACTTGCTACATACTTTAACTAAGCATATTGCACCCTCTTCACTGGGTTTAAAAAAGTTTCCGAGCTTCTCGAAGTCAGCGCGTAAATCTTTTGCATAATTCAGTGACTGCCGCTTCTACTGTACGTGGCCTAGCCATGCAGCACACACTTTAAGGCGGTTTCAAGTGGCGCACTTACGGAGAAAGTGCCACGCCTTACCCCGCCCTTCCCTGCTTGTCACACCAATAGCCTGTCCAAGTCTCCTCAGCAGTTTTGCCCAGCCTCCTTCATGTCCATTCAGTCGTACGGCTTGAGACCCCGTGTCTGTGCTCATTCCAGTGCGGAATCTGGAGATCAGAGTCCCCACGGCACGGCTTCTAGAGCGTACATGCAAATCCAGAGCTGTCCTTCATTGGCACCCACCCTTGTACTCCTGCTCCTCATCCTCCTTTGCTTTCTTCCTGCGTCCTTCATTCGTCTCCATGTCTCGTTTTATAGTTAAACATGCCACCCATTTAATAATCATCCCTCCACGCATTCTACCCCAACCACATATAAATGGTTTTTTCTGCTCTTCAGTGCTTCGTCTTCTTCTTCGCTTTCATTGTGGACTTTGCTACTTTCTCAGCTTCCGCTGGAACATATCCGGGACGTTTCTTATCCATTTCTGATGTTGTTGTTGTAGCTGTTGTGCGTGTGCAGACTGTTGTTTTGTTGTGCCTCTTCCCTGTCGCTGGTCTGCTCTGGTCTCTCGGGGCGTCATTTGTATTAACGAAGGTGAAGGATTTTTCAATTTCTTTTTTTTTACGCCCCAGCCACCTCTACGCACTTTTATATTTCTTTGTTTTCCCTTTTTGGACACCGTGGATAGTAGTCCACGATTTAATACTGCAAAGCTGCGACATAAATCTATTTCAACTGGCACCACAAAAAGCACCAACTTGTCCCACTGTGCAAGCCTGCAATTCATCTTCATCTGCGTCACGCATTTTTATTTTATTTATAGCTCCAACTAATGTTAATTTTTATAGCATGTACATTTTAGAAAGAGTAGAGATAAATATATAGAGATACATTTACTTTGGATTAAAATATTTGCCAAGTTTTTAATGCATATACATGATTAATTTCAACAGACAACATTTCCCACTTATTTTTTCTGCCATGTAAGTCTCAAGTCAATTTTAAAATATAATGAATATTGTGTCGAATTTACTAGACAGCCGTCAGCATTAGATCACATGGAGTCGAGGCTATTTATCGAACGATCTCACGTGCAATTTAACGAATTTGGTAAAACACTTACAAGCCAAACAGGAGAGATGCCAAAAAAATGAAATAGACAAAAAGGAAAAAAAATACACGACATTAAATAGACAATAGACAAACATGGCCATAACTACGCAGCTGTAGCTCATGGAATTCAAAGCCTGTAATTTCAGCCAAGCACCAAGTAATTCCAACTACAACTACATCCCATTCTATATCCACAACCACAACCACATCCACATCCCAGAGTCGCAGTCCGAGAAGTTGCGCGTGCGAGTTTGCAGTTCGCTGTTGCCGTTGATGGTATCGGACTGCAGGAATCGATGCCAGGCACGAAATGAGTCCCAGTCTAGGCTTAAATATAATAATATTTGTATGCGTTATAGCCACATACAAAGTTGTTGGAAAAGACACCGAACGGAGAGGAAGTAGCACTCTTGGCAGCAGTTGCAGAAAGCCTTGTTAGCCAAGCGTTGCTGGCTAACTGGCCAACTGACCATAGCCCTGGCTAAGGTTGTCTTGGCCAACAAGGCATTGAGTTGTGAATAAGTGAGTAAGTGACTAAGTGAGCGCTCTTTCCCCCTTTACTCTTTTACCCTGCTGCGCTCGAAGGGTGCCGTAGGTCATTTGGCTTCTTAAATGCAATTGAACGGTGTTCGTGCGGCATTTTGGGGCAACACTTTGCAAGTGATTCTTGTGGCTCCACTCGCGTTGAGCGCGCTGCTTCCTGAAATGAGTGGAACAGAGTTGCCAGATCAACGGAAAAACTGCATTTCAGCCTAAGATTACAAATAGTTCTAAAAAGAATTCATTCTAAAATAAATTATATACAATTAGTTATAAATCTATACTAGCGTTAAGGAAGTATTTTCCATTAAGTTAGTCTGGCAACCTTGTCTTTCAATTCCAGATTGATAATACGACAGCGCCGCAAAGAATTCTCAACAAATATCCACTAAATGGTTGAGCAGATGAGCGCCCAAAGCTTAACCGCTGTCAATTTCATTGTTTTCCGGTGTCTAAATTGTAATCCTAACTCTGCTCCGCGCACTTCCTTCACTACACCGATCTTCCTCCAGTTACTCAGGGATCGGCTTTCACTTTGGCAATCGCAGTGGCCATTGCGCTGTGTGAGAAACGATCGTTCTCCCCGCTCTCCTCCCGGATCCATGCCACATACGAGCTGGGAAGTTGGAGATTCGCGTTGGGTCCGAAGACTGTAGACTAAAGACTGGTCTACAGTCTGCAGTGTAAAGTCTTTTTCTGTTTCTGTTTCTGTCTTGTGTGTTCGCTGGTCGTTTGCGATTTGGTCGCGATTTGACGGCGAATTTGTTACACCCACAATTGTTGTGGCAGTCACCTTTTCGGCCTGGTAGTTTCTTGCCACTTGCGGCACTTTTGCACTTGAAATGAGATCGCTATGGATTGCCCAACGAGTCAGTGTCCGACTCCCTTCTGGCCATGTCTTGGAAATGATTTATTTGAGCACGCGCGTTCGCCAGTTCACCAGTTTACCAAAAAGGCCACACTCCCGAGCTGCTGGTTGTCTGAATGTTTGGATGTTTAAATGTTTGGATGTCTGGCAAAGCGTTCCTTATCGCCAAGCAATTAATCCGTGTGATTGGTCATTTGACGCCCACATCCAGGGGAACTCCAAGCTTACAGCAACCAGTAAAGTTCTGGCTCTAGACTTTTGTACAAGAAACTATAAAGAATTTTAGGGAATTTGGTAAGCTGCATTCGGTTTTGCTGCAAACTCTTGAACACTTTGAGAACAGTTTGGTAAAAATTGAAATAGTTGCAAGAAATATTATTTTGTTCAGTGTCTGATGATTTAAGAATTTGCTAAGAAGAAACTTTTTAAAATTAAAGTCACTTTGATTTCAAATCGTTAAGATTTATTTTCGGTTGTCATTCAGAAGTTTATAATATTGGAAAAGAAAAAGGGAATTCTTGCAGATTTGTGTCCATCTTACTTCTTCTTCAAGAAGGAGCTGACGACAGCGGGTGCAGCATAGGTGGTGATGGGAGCAGTATAAGCGGGAGCTGTGTAGGTGGTCACAGGTGCAGCATAAGCGGGAGCAGCGTACACGGAGCGGGTGTAGGCGGGATAGGCAGCGGCAGAGTAGGTGGTGACTGGGGCAGCAGCAGCATAGGTGGTCACTGGGGCAGCAGCAGCATAGGTGGTCACTGGAGCAGCTGCAGCATAAGTCGCCACACGGGCAGCAGTGGAATAGGTGGCTACAGGAGCAGCAGCGGTGTAGGTGGTCACGGGAGCAGCAAAAGCAGGTGCTGCTGCGTAGGTGGTGACAGGTGAAGCCAGGAAACCAGCCTGGGCAACAGCCACACAGAGAGCCAAGCAGATGAGGAACTGAAATTGAAACACAAAGATCAGTAACTGCGGTCCAAGGAAACTGTCAAGTCTAACACTTACTTGCATGTTGTTTATTGGGTTTGTTTTGTTGGTTTGTCAACGACTGATGCTGTTAGCCAATTAACACAATGCTTTTATAGCCAAGTCAACAGGCGACTCAATTGCGTAGGCGATCAGCGAACACCGAACAGCGAGTGAACCGAAACAAGTTTTGCAGATTAAATTCCGAACTAGAACACAATGAGTTCATTTCAATTGAATAAATGCGGATGCTGTCACGGTACTTGACATTATCTCTGGCTTGGCTAATGATTGTCGAGTAGTTGACAACGCAGGCGTATCAAATGGATTAGTTATTTTTATCACCATCGTCTTGTCAGATACAAATACTACTTAAGAGACGTAAAGTACGTTGAAAAAAAAAATTGTAATTTCTATAATTTCTACTTTTTTTTACTTCCACTACTTTTTCCAAAAATTCTACTACCATTTTAATATTTTTTACTACCTTTTTCAACTTTAACTACTTTTTGTTTAATACCCACAATTGTTTGAATTAATTTTATAATACTTTTAAAATGTCTACTACTATAATAATAATTTTACTACCTTTTAATATATGCTACTATTTAAATTAACTTTGGTACTATTTTAATATATGAACTACAATTCTTCAATGCCTACTACTTTTGTTATTCCTACTAAACTCTGGTGCAAGACTATAGCCGCACCCTATTTTTTAGTGTAAGTCAGGAACGAATAAAGATAGGAGAAAACCAAAACTACCGTTAGAAAGAGCATCAAAAATAACACAAAACTGAAAAGTAACAACAACAACATTCCTGCAAAATGTACCGTTTTTTTACACATTTCGTTTTGTTTGAAGTGCATAACTATAGCCGCACTTGGTGTTATTTAAGAAAAACAAAGAAAATATCAACAAATTTATACATATTTACTTATTTTAATAATATGTATACCTGCCTTTGGCAGTAATTAATTCAAAAACTCTATTTGGCATAGAGTTTATTAAATTATTTAACTCTATTTGAGAAATATTTTCCCATTCCCTAATTATAGCCAATTTAAGGCTGTTAACATTGGTAAATTTAGTGTTATTAGCATAAATTCTTCTGACTAACAAAGCCCATAAGTTCTCCATGGGATTCATGTCAGGAGAACATGCTGGCCACTTTAATAAAGAGATGCTTTTCTCATTTAGCCATGATCGGGTCTCCCGACTGACATGCACTGATGCATTATCCTGCTGGAAAATGAACTTACTTTGTCGTTTTGTGCGAAGAAACGGCAATAAGTTCATTTTCAATATGTCAATATACTCCTTTGAGTTCATGTGACTGCTTGGAAATGCAATCTCCAAGCATCTCGACTCACAAAAAGCAGCCCATACCATGAGTGAACCTCCTCCGAAATTTCTCTTCGAGAAATAAAGGGGATCCTTCCCCAAATCTCTCCAATAATGCGAAAATCCATCCGGTCCATCCAAATTAAATTTTTTCATCAGAAAAAATTATCTAATAATGTAAAGTTAGTATTTTTTTTTTTACAAAAAATAAAAGTACCTTCTTCCAATCAGTTGCCATATTTTCTCTAGCGAACTGCCTCCGCGCTTCTTTATGCCGGGGTAATAATTTGGCAGCCACCTTTAACTTTTGTCGCACTATAGTTTCGGACTTTTTAATGCCCGTGCAACCGTCCAGCGAGACACTTTTAGCCCACAGTTAGCCGCTAATTCATTGGCCGTAAGCAAAGAGTTGCTCGCAGCACGCTCCAAATGGCTCTGAGCACGTGAACTTACTTTGGATTTAGGTCCCCCCTTTCCTATTTTTTTCCATACTCGGACTGATTTTTAAAAAAATTCTTATAACTTTGTCCGATCGACCAAGTTTCCGTGCAATTTCACGAAAAGAAAAATTCTCACTTTTGTAAGGCAGAATTTGACCTTTCTCAATATCAGAAAGTATTGATCCCTTGGCATATTTAGAAAAATTTACTCTAAAATTAATTATCGACTGATTTGCCAATGACACCGTCGCGAACTGATTTTAGAATGCAAAAAATCATAAGTGCGGCTATAGTTATGCACTTCAAACAAAACGAAATGTGTAAAAAACGGTACATTTTGCAGGAATGTTGTTGTTGTTACTTTTCAGTTTTGTGTTATTTTTGATGCTCTTTCTAACGGTAGTTTTGGTTTTCTCCTATCTTTATTCGTTCCTGACTTACACTAAAAAATAGGGTGCGGCTATAGTCTTGCACCAGAGTTTACTATTTCATTATAATACCAAATTCAGCTGTAACACGTCCCCTGTTAACACAACGAACTAACAGAGTCTGCCACGCCTTCATTTAACTCTGTCATTCTTCACACAAACTCACTTAACCGCCACTGGGTACGTATAGATTAGCCCAGCACTATATCAAGATCGCTTACAGTTCAGTTGATTGCACCAATCAAAAGTCGAGTTCTCTAGCTACAACTCCTCCTACTCCAACTCTTCCAACTTCTCCATTTTCCTCTGGTTTTCCCCCTCTTCAAAGAGCTGAACAAGTGACATGTTGACATTTCACGCATTTGACAGTTTAGCAGAATCGCCGCAACAGAAACCGCTAACAAGGGCAAAACGCAAACAGAAATCAACGGAGAAAGTCAGCATCAGGAGCAGGACAAAGAAAAACAGTTTTTCCAGTGGGTTTTCCACGACATTGCGAAAAATTCGCAAATCCCACGCACACGTCTGCCAAAAAAAAGGGACAGTCGAGTGTGCACAGCTTTGGTTGGCTGCACACACACACACATACACACGCACACTTTTGCACACTTTCACCGCATGTCAACACGGAGTAGGAAAAGCAGTGACATCCCCTTAGCATCCCTGGCACCCCTCTCGACACTTCTCAGCTACCCATCGACTACATTCGCCCGCATTTCGCATTTTGCCAAAATGTTTTTATTGGAATTTTATTTTATTTCATTGGATTTTGATGGTTTCATTGTGTGTCCCAGACCCGTAATGGAGTCACTGGCTTCATCCCCTCCTCCACACCACTCCTACTCCCCTCTCCAACTTATTTTCCTCCCCTGCTTCCCTTTAAGCCAAACGATGCAAGCAACATGCGTATGCAAATTTTGCTTTTCCTTGTGCCACACAAGAAAAACCGCTAAGAAACTGCGCTAAACGGATTTTTGGCAATACTCAAATGGGGTTGGTGTATAAACTGAGCTGTTGGGTGCGGGGTCATGTGGGTTGTTTAGGCAGTTTTTACGGTGTTGTTTGTTGTTCTGATAAACATAACATGAGCTACAGCTGCTGTGCTACACTTGCAACATTTGACAGTTACTGCTAATGAAGTCAATTGCTGTCATTTATCTTGTTGTTGTCGTTGATGTTCTTGTTGTTGTTGTGGGACATACCTCGGGGTGTTTGGTTGTGGTGGGTGCGACACTACATTAGATAACACACACAACATGTTGTTAAAATTCGCAGATGGGAGTGTGTGTGGGTGTTATAACTTCTTAGCCTTTTTGGGTATACTTTTTAGAACAACTCTTTCGAAAGGAGATCCTAAAACACAGTAAGAAAGTATATATTCAAAATCTAAACGTTATACAGTACTGGTATTCAAAAGATTTCTTCAAATTTACCATTTTCCGAAACTTTTTCCGTTTTGGTCTTCTACACACTTCTTCTTCTATCTACATACCCGACTAATTGCTTTGCCATCAGAACTTTTGGTCTCCCATACAAGTTATTCGACCAATTTGCCATTTTGCAAGGTCAATTTTTTTGGAGCATTGCGAATAAAATGTGGCGCAAAGCGTGGCCACAGCATGCATGAAAGAATGCCTCATTTAAGTGCAACACGTTGCGGCTAGTTTGAAGGGGTAGTCAAGGGGTACAGGTGAGTGTGGAGGCACATGCAGCTTGGAGTTGGCCCAGTCGCATGTCTGGCATGCAGCAACAATTTGCAGGAAACGTGCAGCGGCCGTCTGTAAAGCGATTACTCTGCATAATGTTACCTGATCTAAATACTCCGACCTCAACTGGGAATCGGACTCCAACAGGCAACTGGTAACTGGTAACTGGCAACACATGCCAGACAACTGTAGCTGCCCCTTCAGATATGTGTGGCATATGTCTCTGTCTCTGTAATGTATCTGCATCTTTTGTTTGGCTTTATATCTGTAGCTTTAGCTGTGGCACTCGCTGGCTTTCGATGCGGCTAAAACAACGCAATTGCTCTTGATTATGCTTATATAGGCAACGAATTAATGTATCTGCTCGGTAATTTTTAATAGCTCGTGAAAATGCTGAGAACGTGACAAAAGAATTTAGACCAAGCTAACAAAATGGCTTGCGTAATAAATGTATGAAGTGTTCTATGTATGGGCATAAAATGGAACTTGTAGATAACTAGCTATATAATGTATAAACCAATACTTATATATCTATATTAAGTTTTACTTTTTATTCCACTAATAATTTATGATTTAAATTTCTATAAATCTTTGCTCAATTTATGCCCTAAGAAGTGTCAATTTATGTCTGTGATGTAGAGTTCCTTATTCCTTTCCCTTGACTTTAAGAAACTCCGCTTCAACCCTTCTTAAACACTTTGCAGCAGTTCAGAGGTTATGAAATAATTACCGCTACAAATAACAACTTAATCAGGAATTGACCCACAACACGAAGGCGATTAAAGTAAAACTGAGAAACCGAGGGTGAGAAGGGGTAACGGTTGACAACTAAAGGTCACTCAATGTCCATGACGACTGCGAGTAGCACAGGGGTGGAACAGGGAGGGGTAAGAGTAGGAGTAGGAGTAGGGGGAACGAGCGACCGACTGACCGCACAAGCAAATGAAGGGGCAGCGGGTCGACGGCAAAGGTCAGTTTCGGTTTCAGCCACAACAATCATAATGGGTATAAAAAAGTCTGTACAAGGGTGTCGAATGACTCGCCTACAAAAAATACAAGAGCATAAAGGGGTGAGTGCCGAGCGCATAAAAAGTGGAAACGACGCAAGACCAAAGGCTACTCAAAGTTATTATTGTTGTTGTTGTTTTTGTTGTTGCTGTTAATCAATTAAAGGTTACCGATGCCGAGTCCAGTTCGAGTTGCAGACCGGTTTTGGTTGTTGGCTTATTAACAAGTTGACCCAGGTCGGAAGCACTCTCAGTTTGTGGCTAAGAAATCAGCATGACCATTAAATTAAGCATCCGTAAAGGCGGCAGCTCAGACAGCCAATTGTTTAGAGTAAAAAAAAAAGAAATAGAGGAAATACTCACTTTAAATACTAAATAGGAAAATAGCAGGAGAAAATAAGGGAAACAAAATGGCAGCAATAAAAATTGCGTTGTCCTGTGCAAAATATTTGCTAGAAATTTTTATTGCATTATTTTTGGCATTTGATTTTGAAGACTTGAGTTGCCGCTTCGCCTGGCAAAGACCAGCTAATAATATGGCCCCAAGGACGCAGTGGCAAGTGCCATGCCACGAATTGTTGAACATGCGCTGACTGCATCAAATGAAGGCACTTATAACTGGGTAATATTAAAACTGGAATAAGGGAATTTCTTCATATACAAAAGATGCTTTAAATACGATTTTTACTCTACTCTTTTCCTACAAAATTTTAGTTGCTCTGATCTCTTTTCTGATCTTTTCCTTATGCAATATTAGAGCGTGTCTAATTTTTGATTATTCTGTAATTTACATATTGAATTACTTGCATAAGAAAAACGAAGAAAATTCAGCACACCACATGATCATGATCATCAGCGAAAGCAATAAAAAACGAATCAAATTTCAGCTGACTTTTTCTCCCCTCCCATTGGGACACGGCAGGAGTGCAATTGAAGGTGATTGTGGTGCCAAGTGGAAAATGATGTTAGGATGCTTCCCACACCAATGAAAGCCAACACGATCCAGCCGAGGTACAAGCAGCAACAACAAGGTGATCATGTGGCGCTACAAGGGATTCTCCTTAAGCTCCGGCCCCGACTCCGACTCAGGCAGAACATCGTACCTTATGATATTGGCCAAAAAAGTTGGCGAAATAAACGATTATCATCCATTATGAGTAGTTTCAGTTTTGTGGCTCCTCCACTGCTCATATATGCCTACTCTCGTATTCCTTTATAAAAATGTTTGTTTTAATACGTGACCGATAACACTGAGACCAAGTTCTAGACGGAGTGGAACGGAGGAACCAAAGGAGAACTGAACTCAGTTGAGCGCCGGCTGCTGATCCATAGAATGTGATACACACGCGATGCACAACTCAAACTGAAACTGAACTGGCATTGTCTGCACTTATTATTGTTGTTCCTTATGTTGTTATACCCGGCACGATGAGTAGTTGGGGTATATACTTCTTGTTGCGAGGGGGCTGCTTAGCGAATCACATTTAATAAGTCATCTCTGTTATTATTGCAAAAAATAACTTACTATATACAGTAAACGGGTATCTCTTAGTCGGTGTTCGTTTGCTGCCTTCTTACTTGTCTTTTGCTGTTATTGCCATGGTTATTGTTGCTCTTGCACAGATGATCTACATGAGGCAGCGGCTATTGCAAGTGCCCCATGAGGCAGGCGCTTGCAGAAGCAACACGTTGGGTTACAAAGTTCAATTGAGTTGACTCCTTTCCCATTCCAAACTACTCCATACCACACCATTTCCTTACCTGCATTTCAGTTCAGTTCTGTTCACTTTAGCTCAGTTCATATGCATTTGCATTGGTCACGTTCTGGAGCGTGTAATATTTTTGCTTATCTTTCAACAAATATGTACAAATATGAATTTGAGTGGAGAGCCATTACAATTTGGTAGAAGAGGGATTCAAATGGCCAAGAAGCATGAGACCGTGTGTGAGCTATCAAATTGTTGTTATTTGAGTTTATAATATGGGAAAGTTATAACAATTTAAATGTCTACAATTCGTGGGTATACAATCTTTTGTCTTTCAAATAAGTTGTCCTCTTCAGTACCCATTCAATCCCTATATAAATTAATTGCCTTCGTTGGTTCATTGCAGTCCTAAAAGTAACTTCTTATGCCAAGTTAAATCATTATTTTTATGACACCTGCAATCCATTTATGCCTTTTCCCTGACTTTATTAGCCTTTAATGCTGAACTATTTACTAGATTCCACCCATCAAAACTCGAATTACACTGTCTTTGCCTAGATTCTAGGTTCCAGGGACAAAAGCAGCTTTTGCAGCTGTCGTAGGCTCATCAGAAGTCTCATTGTTGAAATGACTCTCATAATAGTCCCCAGTCAGGTCCAGGGCCAGGGCCAGATTGTATGACAATCAGATAATAATACCTCTGAGATACACGCACAATTCCCTTTATAACCTGCGTTGACAGCAAGCGCATGCTGCCTATGTCCACCCCCTCCTTCTCTTTACACCCCCTCCGCCTCTTGTGCCAAACTAAAGCCAAGGATTCAACGAGTGCAAATTTATGCTGGGAAAATTTATGACACGCAACTTGTACACCCGCTAAACAGAACAACAAACAAACAAGAACTACACCCCATATCGCCGCCTGGCAGCCAATAAACTAAACGCCAAACCCCCGACCCCTGACTCTCCGGCCTCTAACCCCTGATCCCCGACCCTCTGGACGGCCATTGTCGTGTGCCAAAATCGAAGAAAGCTTTTGCAAAAAATCGGCTTTACCCTAATTTAGTTTGGCTTTCACTTTCATAATTTTTTGGCAATGACTTTCACCCCAAGTGAGCAATGCCAGTGTTGTATAGCAACCCTTAGAGGAGTGAGTGAGGTTTTCATACTGGGTGTTCTATTTCACGTCATCGCTTTGATTGCAATTCAATTGCAAAATTGGCAAAAACATCAATTTCATGCCGCCGCAGAACAATCATCAAGTGCCGGCCCATTACGTAATCAGAGGCAGTGGGAAAACGCGGGGTGACTGTATGTGTGTGTGTGTGTTTGGCACAACAAGTATTAGGTAAACATGTTGCCCATATCCTGCTCTCGGGCTCAACGAACCCCATAAAGGATACTTAACTCGACTTTACACAATCTGATTTTCGGCTTGCAATTTTCCAAATATACATTTCTCCAAAGGTTTGCCAATTTTCCGAGAGCTGCCTCTCTCCCTGCCTCACTGTCTCACTGTCTCACTGTCTCCCTGTCGAGAGGGTGGTTTGTTGTGGTTGTAGCTGTTGATTTAGTGACGCGATTTGTGGGCTGCAATCCACCCATTGTTATTTCGCAACCAGGAAATATTGATAAACGTTTCAATCCCGTCCAATCGCAAAAAATTTGCATTAGAATACTTCTGTTCTCTTTTTGGCAACAACAATTATTCGCAAGGTGAAAGTAGCAGATGAGGAAATGGAGAATGAAGGGATTTTAGTGAAAGGGATGCTCACTTAGTGCGAAGTTTAGGCAATTAGTTGCTTGGCCCTGTTAACTACCACACAAATTGCTAAACAGGAGAAAGGTAATTGTTATTAGGTGACGTTTCATATTGTATCGATTTATCTATTGAATAGCCTTAGATACAGATTGAAATTGGATTTCGAATGATGATAGTTGGAGTGTACAATGAGGTCAGCAAATTAAAGCTAATTTTGGCATTTTATTGCTAAGTGATTAGGTTAAATACTATAATTGGGAGTAGCAGAAAGTTTGATTGTGAATATAATATTAAATTGGTGGAAAATTCAATTTAAATTCTGTAAGATAAGTTAACAATGCTGATGTCGTCAAATAACAGGATACAATGAAACAGAGTTGAGCTAAACCTACACTCAGTTTTAATTAAAATTCCTATTAACTAATATATTGATTTATATCTTATTATAGAAAACAAACCATAGACCACACATTCCCTATCAATCGTTTCACAACCAACAACAATAACAACTTTGGCATTGGCTATTTTCCAACACTGCAGAGAATCCAATCAAGAAATACATATCTACAAACTTTATTGGGTTGAAGAATGCGGAGAAACTGTCAAAGCGACAGCCATTCAAATCGAGCGCACATTTGGTGGCACTCAACCACACACACCCATACACCCCCACACACACTCACACAACAAAATCTGCCTGGGAGCCCAACAGCAGTTGGCTGCCATTAAATATTCAATTCAATTCCCCAGAATGGCAAATTTGTTTCAACCTTCTCTCCTCGTCTCTTCTCTCCTCTCTCGCTTCTATCTGATTTTTCTGCTCTTCTTTCCATTTCTATCGTGGGACTATTCGATTTGTATCCGAATGTCATTTTTTATTTCGCATCTTTGCATTTTATTTGTTACATTTGCGCTTATTGTTGCTGAGAATCCTTCGTTCGATACGTATTACGTACCTACATATATAAAACTTGCTCTGCTCTTCAGATTTCGTCCTCTTTATCCTATATATGTAGCTTGGGAAAGTGTGAGCTAGTGTGTGTAAGTAAGAGAGACAGAGCGAGTGCTGCCATTTGGATACGCAACTCCATTGACAATCCATGTCCATGTGTTCGAGGATGTACATTTGGGCCAGGATTGGGTTCTGGCCAATGGGAAACGTGCAAGCTGCCAGCGGATTTAGCCCACAATTTCTATTTTTTTTTTTTTTTTTTTTGTGCATTTCTTTTCTTTTCATTTCGTTTCGTTTTGGTTTTTCTTTTGTCACTCATGCGATATCTCGAGTGTGTATATAAAGGAGCATGGGAAAATTGGGGCGATGGGCGTTAGGTGGTGGGCGTGAAATATCCTGTGGCTGCGGAGGCATCGAGCAAAACTTTTTCAATTGATTTTATGCTATTTTTCGTCTTCTCTTTATATCCGACTGGGCACGTAGTCTGCTGCTTCTTATTCCTTTACTTCTGCTGGAAGGAGTTTGAGAAATTGGTTGAAATCAATTGGATTTGTGCGCGACTAAAGTTTGAGTGACAGCCACTGTGTAAGTGTTTGTATGTGTGTTGTTCCCTCCCCTTATTCGTCAATATTTTCAATATACTATCTGGGGGCAGTGGACAGCGGTTGTGGCAGATAGGCGCAAAAGCTTATTGTTTTGCACTTCGAATGGCAACAGATTTGGGATTTGCATAATTTTATGTGAATTCTGAGCAGAAAGCATAAAAACTATTACTATTCACTGACTATTACGAAAATATGCTATTGGCTATTTATATAGAGACATGTATTTTATAAAACAAATATATAATTATTTATTTCCTAGTTCAGTTCTAGGATATTTTATTTTTACCATTATGTTGGTTCAATTTGATTACGAGTGCCAAGCCTGCACTTACTTAACTGTAAATCTTACACACGTGCCAATCAAATCAAAATCGAAAGACGCTCTTCGAGTGCTCCTTCTCCTACCCCTCCCAGTGCCCCTCCCCATGCTTCTCACGTGGCACAGCCTCACTTCAATCACAATAACAACAACGCGGAAAGTGGAGAGTTTAAGTAAAGGAAATATGCAAATCTATTTCTCGCTCTCTCTCTCTCTCCCTCTCTCTCTCTCTCTCTATTTCACTTCTTTAAAAATATTTGACACGTGACGATGGACTTAATGTATTTTACAATTTAAAAAAAAAAACGCACATTTTCCTAATATTGCTAAATAATCAGCTTCGAAACAAAATGGTTTCCTAGTCAAAAGTTGACATTTTTCCCCACAGACTGCGGCTTAAAGTTTTGGTCAAAACTCTGTAACTGGCCCCAAGGAAATTGGTCATTATGTGCAACGTTGGCTGCCACCTACTCAAGTCTGGGACCGACTTTACGTGGCTTTTGGCCATTACAGCAACGTAACAAGATAAAAACGAACGCTGAAAAAACTTACGTTTTTTGCGCTGCTTAACACTGAAAATTCATTGTGCGAGGCAAAAAAAAAATATATATATATATAAAAAATGAAGGGAAAGCAAAAGGAAAAGCCATTGCCGTCCCGGCAAACTGTTGTTCAAAGTCAAGGCGAAATCTTAAAGTAATAAAGTAGCCGCCACGAGGTCAACGCTGCTCCCGGCGCGTGTGAATGACCTTAAAGTGACCTGCTTCTGCTTTGGTCACTTCCTTTTGGCTTCTTCCGCCTTTCGCCTCCTGCTTGGCATGTCCAGCTGCTTGGCCTTGGCCAACAAAATTAAATTAGCCAACTTGCTTGACCATCTGCAAAGTTATCACTTTAAATTTAAATATTTCGGTAAGTTCTTTTGCCGTTTGTCCCGATGACAAAAAACCTTTATTTCATAGTCAAACAATCATTAAATTTTGAGTGTACTCTGCTCTCAGTTCCACTGTTTGTGCCTCCTTTGAGTGTTATATTCACTCTGTATCCTCTCAACCAAGCTGCAACTGCACAAAATGCAGTTTCAAGTCTTTTTGTAGTAATTTAATACCTTTGCGGATGCTCTGGGGCGCTGCAGAGTGCCTTTCTCACAAGGGTTTTACAACTCTTTGTGAATACATTGCAAAAACTGTTGGACAAAGGAGTAGACTACTTCTCGGATCCTTTGAAAACTTGAAAGTTTGGTCAAATACAAAATAATTACTTGCCTGCTGTTTGACTGCTTAATAAATTAATAAATTTATGGCAGTATTTAATTATTATTACTATTGACTTTGTATATTTATCAACGTCTCACTTTTAATTAAACGTTTTAAAATTACGAAATAAAGAAATCAATCTTATGCAACGCTTACACATGGCGTATGCTTAATGTACGACAACTCGTACGTCATATGCCCGTTTTCCCTATATGTAAAACGTTGGGCCACTCCCTAATCCATTGGGGCAAACGCTTAATACATACCCTGTACATATACGTACATACGTGCGTGTGTGTGTATACATTCTAACATACGGAGGCTCCGAATGCGAATATACGAATATGAACCCATTTCACTCATACGCATTTAAAATGAGTATATATACTATATGGGAGTATATAGACTGTATGTGTACTGTATGTGAGTGTGAGTGTGAGTATGTGTGTGTGTGTGTGTGTGCTAAAATAAACCTAAACATGATGCAAAACATAGCAACAAACTCATTCGTTTTCTCATTCGTCGTTTCGTGGGTCTCGGCAACACATTAAGTCCAAAAACGAATGAATGAGAGTTAAAATGAGCCACACACATACAACGATACATACAAACACACACATACATACACACACACATTGCAGCAAGTAAGCATAAGTACGCAACGAGTACAGCACACAGTGCATGAATAAATCACACGAAATGCGAACGAACCGAGCGAGGCACATTCACACTCACACTTACACTCCTACTGCTATTCCCATTCCCATTTCCATTCTCATTCCCATTCCTACTCCCTCTCACACTCATGCACACTGCCTGCCATCCGCTCTCTTCATACATACATTCACTCTTTCACCAGCAGCAGCACTCGCTGTCCCCTTCCAAACCTAGGCACCCAATGCCTCCGCAATATCGCACTCCCACAGCAGCGACGATGACGATGCTTAAAAATCCCACAACAGGCAGCAGCAGCAAACAGTAAAAATACGAAGAAACGATGGAAAGGGAAGTAAAAGAGAGGAGTGTGAATGTGAGAGGGGGCGGGCGGGTAGCGGGCTGTGACGGAGACAGCGCAAGACACGCAGACGACAAAAAAGGCGGAGTCTAAAAACTGGGGAGCACGAAATAACAACAACAACAACAACAACAGCAGCAGCAGACACGCAAAAGAAAATAATAAAAAAGAAACAACAAAAAACATGTAAGACTCACACACACACTCATACAGAGGCATACATACATACATGCACATATTAAAAGCGCCAACGCCAACTCGTGTGCAGCAAAATAACAACAACAACAACAGCAGCAGCAGCAACGACAGCGACACACACATACACATGAACTCTCATGCGCTACTCTTGTATGTGTGTGTGTGAGTGGGGCTTACTCGCATCTCTCTCAGATGGCGCTGGAACGAGAACGAGTGAGCACCAAAAAAAACGAGCGCTGTCTGAGTAAACGCCAGCGTCGCTGCCAGCGTCTCTGACGACGCTGACGTCGCGTGTATGATGAGTACTCGCAATCTCATTGCACACTCATACGTGGATGGAGCCGGTGCCTGATTCGCATTCGGATTCGTTTTTCGCCCTCGCCGGGGTACACATATGTATATGGTTATATGCTGTATATATGCACGCACATACATGCGTACATGCATGTACATGCATGAACATTTACTGAATTATTTGTGTATATTTTTGGGATTCGTCCCGACAAATGCTGGAAAATGCTTTAGATTAGGGTTTTTAAGCGGGTGTGGGTTTCCCGTGATCTAAAAATGACTTGATATTTGGTTTGGATATTTGGAGAACTATTAACTATTATATTTGTATATGAGCAAAGATTTAAGTTAATTAATGGTTGAATAAAAATTGTAGAGAACTATTATTGAGTACAATTTTGCATATTTGCATTTTAGAAAACAGATTTAGATATATGGTATTATATTAAAGAATTAAAAATTCAATCAGTTAAAAAATATAGAGAATATTATTTTAATTTATTATTAACACTTTACCAAATATTAAAAAAAAAATTAGTATTGATTGTCAAGTAATTCCATTTTACTTATAATAATCAATTTTTCATAGTCAATCAATCAATCATATAGTAGATTTGAAAAAATTATAAATTTTACTCCAAACTCAAAGCAGTTTTTGGATTTGCATTTAGCTTTAGCTGCGAAAATTCCGAGTGAAAATCTGCATAGCAAATGCTTCTTAGCCTGCGAACAAATTTTGTAAATATAAAACGGAAATGTTTGCCTTTTTCGCATCGTGGAGAGGAGAATAGAAACAAAAGAGGAACGAAAAGAAATGAAAATGAAAATAAAATAAATTAAAAATGCGACTTAATGCGCAAAAAGGAATACGCAAATCTCTGCATTTGTAAAAGGAAGCAAAATCTAAACAAAATATGCCAACGGACGGAAGCGGAATGGGGATTTACGACTACCAAATACCAACTACCAAAACCGAATCCATTCCCGAATCCGCTCCGTTCCCTAGAGCCTAAGCTTCCAACGAACAAATGACTGGAAAGCTCATCCAACTGACGACGCTCTGTCTGTGCAAGAAAGCGCTCAATGCGCTAGTATTGGTGAAGCCAGAGAGTCAGCGCAGTCGTGGGCTTGAGTGAGAGAGCGTGAGAGTGAGAGAGTAGAAACATTTTGCGGCATAAACGAGTGAACTTTGAGTGCTTTTTTCTGTCGCTCTCTCGACAAAGTTTGTTTTGTTTTTATTTGTGTGTAGCTCTTATGTATTCATATCTGACCAGCGCTACTGCGAGACATGGGAATAGGATGCATATATAGTGAAAGGGTTAAAAACCTGTGATCTTTTTTCACTCCCTACCCCTTTCATAACCCTTCCCAAAACTGTCCCACTCTCTTCAAGTCTCTAATAGTGGAACTTTTCTCGTATAAATTATTGATTAATACTGACTGGAGTGTCGCTTTCTTTGTCTCGACTTGGACATAGAAAATAGTTTATTTAATGCGCGTAGACAGACTTTAAGGCAGCACTTTCATAACATTATTTGACTTTAAGTAACTTTAATATTCTTATTTCGCAGTATTTGTTCATGTTTTGCAACAGCAAAGTTTGTTTCATCTTTGGCTGTTGGCTTCATTTCCAAAGCACAAAAAACAAGCAAATATTTGTAGGTAAGGAGTCTAAGATACTTATCGTTAGAGTATGAAATCTGCTTAACGGTTCTCTTCATAAGTTGTAATGAAAAGCCCTCAAGCATTAAGATGGGTCCTGAAAAAAAAGCTCATTATACCAGGCATTGGCAACCCTTTTCCAAGGGAAAATTTATTTAAAGTCATTTTGATGGAACTCATTACACCTGCGCCGACCGAGCACTTAACCCCCAACTCCTTTGGAGCCCTTCGCTGATTATCTTCAGCCCTGGTAACTGTTCACTTTGGCCTCTGAGTGATTCGCAGTGATTTTTCATACGAATCAATGGCTACTCAGTTTCCTGCCTGAATCTGAAATTCACTGAAGCCTAATTGATAATTTTACTACTACTGTAAGGAGTACGGAGTACGGCTCTTATCGTCATCATCATCATGGGCATCATCATCATCATCTTGACATTCTTGTCGCTACACCTTTCCCCAACTCGACTCAAACTTTAAATGTGCGACGCGAATCAATCAGTTTGGCATTTGGGCAAATTAATTTCTCACATTTTTCTCTGCCTCCATCAAAACAACGAGCGGAAAACAGAAAGTGAAAACCGTTGCCCCAAACCCCCTCCCACAGCCCTTCAACCCTTTCCCACCCACTCACTGCCCAGGTAGGTGCTAGGTACACTGCAAAATTCAATAGATTAGTTTCGGTAATTGCCCTTTATTGTAGTCAAAATTCAATTAAATGATTAAAGTGTCCCAAAAAGTTTTCACAGTTTTCTCAGTTTTAGTCTTGTTATGGATGACTCGTTATTAGCTAGCTAATTATGTATAATTTCGGAACTTAATTAATCTACTGAATCAACTGTCATTCAATTATGCAATATGCAGTGAAATAGGCAAATCAATCAAAATACATATCAACTATTTAGACACTTGTTTTGTCCCTTTTGGTATTAAGTAATAAGTTTTCATTCAGTTACAAATTGCTGTCTTTACCAGCTAACTTACATAATAGTCCATATCATACAAGAATGAGTAATATCTCCGACAACAACAGCAACAACAGCAACAGCGACGGCTACAATAAACGTGCCGACGATTGATCATTTAGCCAAAAAGGCCACATCGAGTTAGCCTTGTCCAAAAAGATTTCCAACATTACAATGCACCCACAATAGTTTTTCTTTTTCTTTAGTTTTGGTTTTGTTTTTGTGAATTTCTCGCCTTTTTTCTTGGCTTCTAGGCATTGCCAACGAGGTTTTTGGAGGAGTTCGAGGTGTCTCGGGTGTTTGAGGTGTTTTCGTAGCCTCCACAGCAATTTGTTGCCTTCACCCTATTTTTATTTGCTTCTTTGCTTGAATTTGCTGGCTGGCCAAATATTTAATTTATGACTTTGTCGATATTTTCGACTCGCTATTAGCTCAAATGTTCGTGTGCCATTCATTGGGGCGCTACTAAAGCTGGACATAGCCGAATCTATAGAAATAGCTAGAAAAAAGACTCTAAAGGCTGTGAAAAGCGTTAGCGAAAATTTACAAAAAATATTGATCATAATATGCTACCAGTAAGAAGTTTAATAAAACTAAAACGAACTATGAGGTAATTTTTATTAATTAGTTGATTCATTAAATTACATTTTAAAAATTTAATTTTAACAACTCATTCTTCTGTACAATATTAGCAGGTTTACCTACAGGGTCTTTCAAGCCGTTTAGGTTTGACCGCTGGTTTCAGACTGCTCCATTTTGGTAGTGCTAATTTACTAATGAGACTCTGATTTGTTTTGGCATATTGGAACTGGTTGTATATATCTTGTTGGCAGTAAACCAAAATACCATCAATGTCTGTCACTTGAGAAACAGCGAAACGAAAGGGAATACTTTCGATGACTATGATTTATTTGCCAAGACATTTGATTTGGCTAGTTAGTCAGAGAGTTTTGAACCAGCTCAAACATTTACTTAGGGCCCAAACCTCAGACTCAAACTCTGGCTTAAACTGGAGCTGTAGAGAGAATAAATGAGTGTAGACAGAAGCGGGACTCAATATTGGAATTGAGGATTGGGGACTAAATTGGGGATTGGGGACTGTGTATTGTGAGGAGTTTGCGAAATCGATGTACCAGTTGGACATCTTCGACGTCGTTAGCCCAACTCTCGATTCGTTTTTCTTGCTGCTGTTGTTGTTGTTGTTGTCTTGGGAAATCTTGTCCAGACCTGGCAAATTTAGCTGTAAAATGTCATTTCGTGCAGACAAGTTAACAAGCCAAATAATAATGTTGACGGTTAGCATGGACCTGGCTACAAATTCCAGTTGGTTTTTTGGGCAACTAACTAGTTTAGTGGGTCAATCTGATTAGTACAGGGCATTCAATGTTGGTTCGCAACAATAAATTATCGCCAAAGATTATGAGCTTGCAATTCCATCTTGCATCTTCCATCTTGCATCTTGCATCTTCCAGCTGATCTGAACTGAATTGATCCATTGAACTTTCTGTTGACATTTGCATTTGGCGTCTAATTACCTTTTGGTGGATAAAGTTCAGACTGATCCTCAATTGATAGATCAATGGCTAACACGCCATGAAACCAATATCTTGGCTAACAAACAAATTCAACAATAATAATAACAAGTTGATCAACAAGCGATTCATTTTCACGCTCCGTTCACACACTGAGCAAACAAAATTTCTCACAAAATACAAGAAGAAGATGGGAAGGAGGAGAAAGAAGGAGAAGAAAAAACAACAACGTATTGCCCCCAATTGCAATAAGTACAAAAGGCGCATATTATAATAGAAACATTATAAGATCAGACAAACTGAGACGAACAGACAAATTTACTGAACTGAACTGAGCTGAACTGAACTGAACTACAATTCGTCAATTGTATTCAAATTCATGCAAATGGGCAACAATCTTCAACTCTGATTCCGACTTTATATCTACCAAACTCTTGCAAGTCTTTGTCATGTGAATAGGGGGCGTTGAAGGGGGTGGGGCGTGGCGTGGCGGTAATGCGCCATGAAATTGATCTTCACACTTGAAACAATTTGAAAGCGCTCACAGCTCACATGCTGTGCCCCAAAACTCAACCTTTCTTGGCCCTTTAGCAGCCGGCATCTAGCAAAAGATGCACAGATACAGATACATTTATGTGTAGCTAGAGATACAAATAGGTTTAAGGTTCATTTAAGGCTCTAGGGGAGCTTCGTGCTCAGTTTGTTTTTCACTAGATGCCTGATGGTTGATCCGATGCTTGATCTTGATCTTGATCTCTAACCGTCTCTCTCTCTTGGCCAAACAGAGTACTGTGATCTATTAAACTCTGCTCCGATCTGATCGCATATGTTTGATGTAAGTGTTGTTGTTGTTGCTTTTGCCGCTGAGTCGCTAATCACGCGTGCAACATGCCGCTAAAACAAAGATACAAAAGACCGCAATTACTTTGAACCATTTGCTCTTTGAATTGCCATTTGTTGATCTGAAATGCTCCAGAAATGTGTGTCAGCCTTATATAAGCGCAAAACTCTCTCTTAAGTAGAGACTAAACTAAAGGCTTTCTTTTATTTGAATAATACATTTGTTTAAGACATTAGAAAAGTATCTCATGAGTGATAAAACGTAGTAGCAACAAATTTGTTAGTTTATTTAAAAAAGAAAAGTATTAAATAAGAGATCATTAATTATTACACATTTTATTTATATACACAAATAATGGTAATCACATGAATATTAATAATAAGTTATTTGAATTTGTTTAATAAGTAAACAGTTTTTATTAAAATGCATGTTCTTGTTTTAATACAATTTAACTTAGATTTACTTATAACTCGACACAATTATAACGGTTGGTTTCCAAGGAAGTTTTCTTTAGCTTATTTAACGGCATTTTAATGAAGATTTAAAAAGCTCTTCATATTTTTTTTATGTAAAACTCAACTGTCTTAAACTTGCAGATTAAATTTAGTTTCATTTAAACAAGTGACAAATTAAAGTAGCTAAAATTGTTAACAAATTGTTAAGCTCTTAAGCAGATACCACAGTATACATAGGTATATCAGATAGACTGGATACTAGGTAGGTATGCACTCCATGACCGCTTTCAATGTGCGTCACGAAGCGGCGATCACATGGGAGATGCGAGCTGCGAGTTGCAAGTTGCAAGTTGCGCGTTGCACCTTCCACATTTGTTACGTGCAGCGTGGCTGATGACGATGCTGATTTGGATCTGGTTGGTAGAGTTCTGTTCTGATCTTGATTTCGATTTCGACGACATGCATTGTAGCTGATGTTGTTGTTGTTGCTGTTGCTGTTGCTGCTGCCGACGACGCCCCGTTGCTGCAGCTGCAGCTTCAACTCTGAACTTGCAACAAATTCAAGCGCCAAATTTGAATGCCCCACCACGATGCTGGAGATGAGACTGAGAATAAGGATGATCTAGTCGAGCTAAAGGAAACGTGTTGTTGTTGTTGCTGTTGTTTCAGTTGCTGTTGTTGTTGTTGTTGTTGCTGTTGCTGTTGTGTATGCGATCGGTTCACTTCTAGTTGCAGTCAGTTTAAGTCCAAGGCGAGGCAGCCTCTTTGTACCATTTTTCTTTTTGTATGACACGACAAACACAAACATGATCTCGTTGTAGTTGTTGTTGCTGGCGTGCCTGTTAGTAGATCACTCGCTTTGTGTGGCTTTATCAGCTCGACAAGCGCAACATTTATTGCTGCAGGAGTTAAAAAGGAGTTGAGGAGCGTTTAGTCGTAGCTGCAACTCCACCTACACCCTGGACACGCTCCCCTTCCCACCTCCCTCTTGTACACCCCCTCTCCTAGGAGCCTCTAACTAAACTGTGGCCCTCTTGACCATGTGATCACGATTTATTTGGCTGACTTGTTGTTGCTGCTTGTATCTAAATATACCGCGTGTTGCTGCTGCTGCTGCGGCTGCTGCTGCCGCGGAAGCAACTGCAATTGCAACTGCAACAGTTGCTGTTGTTATTGCTGCTGTGTCGCTTTGAGACTTTTCTCTCGTTGTGCCCTTTTTTAAACAGCTTTGATCGCATTTCTGACTTCTGATATCATTTGGTAGCCAAATATTTAAATATTGTGAAAAAGTAAGGAAAACTAAAATTATATTATATTTTATTATAATTTAAGCTTAGATTCACAATAGTAAAAATTTAGAAATTCAAACAAAAACCACTTCTTTATTTTAAACAAATATTTGTTTATTTTCTATTCACACTAATTTCCAGTTAGATATGTAAATTATATATATCATCCCCAAAAATGGCATTGAGTTTCCCAAGGAATAATAAGATCACACATTAGAGAATTTTCAATTCAATTGTTTGTTTATGCAGTGAACTAAAGTCGGTTAATATATAGTTTTAAGCGTCTAAACTTAATACTAACCTTGCTAATTAGAAACAAATATTGTGCAACCTTTTCGCTTCATTGCGCCCCGAACTCAGTGCTAATTAGCATAGAGAACCTTCGGCAGAATCTTTGCTTTTTAGTCGAATCGTAGTCAATAATTAAGTCAGTATATCATCTGACTGAAATCCGTTAATAACTGTTGCAGTAGTGAGCAATGATCCAATCAGAAAGAAAGAGAGAATTAACCGCTAGCCGAAAAACCAGTTTCACTTTGTTGTTGTTCTTCTTGTCGTTGTTGTTGCTGATCGTTGTTGGCAGCAAATGTCGGTTATAATAATTTCTGACCAATTAGAATGTAAACTAATTGCTCAAGCCGCCAACTGGAAGAACGCCATCCAATTAGTCAGACCGGCACAATCTGTTAGCCAAAAGAGAGCGAGAGAACCGAAACGAAACGAAACTCACATGTGCCAACTGGCCAAACCAGCTTGAAATCTGGCCTGAGTCCCGCTAACCAACCAGCGAGCGCGAAAAACACTCAAAAGACTCCAAAGCTCGGCTTAAGTTTCGAGTAACGAGCACCGAACTGAAGAGAACTCAACTCAGACCAAAATTCAGTTGCTGGACAAACGCGAATCGAAGCAGACGCGCAGGCGCAACAGCCGAATGAGAATCCAATTGGAGTCCCACCAGGAATATCGTGTAGCGTAACGTGTAACGCAACGTAACGTTTAACGTATCGTGAATGCGTCGGTAAATGTCTGAGTGAAACAAGCACTTTTTAAACGGTTAATAAATACTATAAAAATTTAATTTATATTTAATTACATATTATAAATTGCTATTAAATAAATACAAAAATCAAGCGGAATTCAAGTTCAACTGGAAGCGATTAGCAGCTCGTAAAGTGCACTAAAAAATTACAAAAAAAAATAAAATTCTACAAAAAACTCACGCGAAATGAATGCAAATTTGCCCATTTGATTATTACATTAAATTTGAATTCAATCAAAATCCGAAGCAAATCCCAAATGCAAATGAATCACATTGTTTTGATGCATTAATTAGTAAATAACTTTTTAATGTAATTAAACAGATTCCTAGAAATTACAAAAATATCAAACAAAAAATAAAACTTGTGTGTCTTTGTGAGGGTCGCGCATGCAAAGTTCGCAAAAAAAAAAAAAAAAATTAAATAAGTATTTTCCGAAAATTAACATAAATTCTCACATGGCGCATAAATAAAAGCTAATCGAGTCATATTTAATTAAGTTTTAAATATTTCTTAATTGAATTTTAATTGGCAAGCAACAAATAAACAAATTTAAACAAAAGCCTCCCGCATCGATTTTCCCTTCGCAGTCTGCAGTTTTCCCCGCCACAACCTCCCTGACTGAAATTGTTCATGCAACTTTAAGTTGAAGGTAAGTTCAATTAGTTTAGGCCCACTGTTTAAGAAGTCGCCGGGTGGCCTATGACTTGTGCCATGTGGCATGTCGCAGGTGGCAGTTGGCAGTTGGCTGTTGGCAGGTGGCATTGCACTTGGAGGAACAGCTCTTAAAATATGCACAGCACGCAATCCGGCTCACAGTTGTCTCCACGTAGAATAATCATCACATTGGCTGATTTCACTTTTCAAGAACTATGTATAGTTTTGATTATTATCAAGGTTGATTTCAAGCACATCGACAGCTTTAATCAAGCAGACTAGACAAAATAATATATTAACTAATAATTTATTAGCATAAAATTAAAGTGCCTGATTTGAACTGTCTACTTTTAATACAGCAAGTCACAGTGTATTAATTTTCTTTCATTGGTTCAAGTGTTGCTACTACTGTCCATTGCATTTCCACTTATATTTTCAACTATAAATTTCCATAAACATTTCGACAAGTTTTTTTGGTGTAAATCAGAAATGTTTCCAAAAAACAAAACCGGTTGAAGGAGGTTTTTTATGAGAGTTGTAAATGCCGTACAGCTAGTCGAGAGCGTAAGAGCCAAGTTTAGTTAGTTAGAGCGGATTGGAGCGACAGATATGTGTTTAAAAACAAAACTGAACAATACAAGAGCATAAAAAAACAAAACGTGGCTGCTGTATCCGCAGGGAATTGCCAACAATTACTAATAACAAAAACAAAACAAAAGCAACAAATGCTAAAAGCAAAAACTAAGAGTACCAGCCACAAATGAAACCGATACAAAAGTCTGCATTCAGAAAAAAAAGGTTATCAAACTGAACAAATCAAAACAAATGAAGCAATAAAAGCGACATTCTCTCTCTCTCTCTGTGTAGTTGTTGTTTTCATTTTTGATATTTTTTGCCCCAAGGATATGCAAAAGGATATGACAGCATGTTGATAGTTTGGGTTTGGCATTCGAGTATTATTTGAATATTCAACTGCCGCCACTTGAACACAATTTGTAGTCATGGCAGAGCACTCTTTAGATTTGAGATTGAGAGTAGAGGCAGAAATATAAGCACAGTAGCCAACTTACCCTGAAGATGGACTAAGCGATGCAAGCAGATACAGATACAGATACGTATAAAGATACAAGTAGGAGGAGACTGCTTGTCCAAGGGGTGTGCATAAATTGAACTGTAAAAGAAATCGAAAATTGTGATTGACTTTCGTTGGGAAACTTATTTCTTCATATAAAGTGGAATTTAAAATATTTTAAATTAAATTTAGTTAATTTCAAGTGCTGAAAAAAGTAAATAAAGTTAATGTATCATTGAGTTTATTAAATTTAAATGATATACAAGTCAAACAAACATTTAATCGATTTGGCGATTTGTTTGTTGGTCTATCAAATCGTTCTACTCTTGACCAGCTTCTGTTCTACGGTCTCATTAAAAGCCGCACGCCAGCAGTCGATGCCAATCGAGATTTGGTAATCGTAAACCAAAGTCCGACAAACCCAAAACAACATTTGCTAACAATCAGTCAATCACGAGTTTCAGACACGAACCGTATACTTAATCGTAGATCTCGCCTAATTTTGATGATTATCCGGCGCTTCCGAAACGGTAGAAGGAGGAGTAGCACTTTCTTGCATTGCCACACCCACTCAAAGGCCAAGGGACTGACCTAATTTGTATCATGTAGAGGATTAGGCGATCCCTCTCTTGTGGTAGCTAATAACAACAAACTGCTCTCTCCTCACGCTCTATCTCTCTCCCTCTCCCGCTCTATCCCACCCACTTTCCCAAACTAAGACAAGACGAGACGAGACGATTTTAATCTTAACTTTTTGCTGGCAAAGGATTTTTGCTAATGTTTATTTGATTTCGCTTTTGTCTGAGCTGAAAGTCTGAGTCTGTAACGGCGTCTGCATGTTATATATATGTGTGTATGTGTTCCGGTGTACGGTTAATCCTGGCGCTAGAATAATCCGCCATTTAGACAAGGCTCAGTCACAAGTCTAGACAATGCAGTAGCGTCAGGCATCGCGATAAGACTTCTTGCCAAATGAAATATAGATGCTCTTCATTCAGCATTTGATCGTTGTAATTATGATGTAATAAATGTTCCATTTGCTAAACTATTTTCAGAAAAAATGAAACTACACTTAAAAAAAAGAAGAACTTTTAAATATGAACTTACATTCTAAAATTAAAAGTAACTTATTTGGGAGTTAGTATTCTTTAATTTGGTTTGTTCTAGTATAAATTTCCTTATTGAAGAGCCCCTAGACCCACTTATTTTTTGCCAGTGTACATATGGTAAACATATCCCTGGGGCTATTAATTCTGGGTCAACAAAGGCCTCCCACAAAACGAAACGAACAATGGAGCACCATCCCAGGCCGAGACTCAATTGCGCCGGCGCCACTTTTGGCAAGTCTGTGGCGCCGCAGTCTTGGTTCAAGTCTCAATCGCAATCACAGTCCCAGTAGCCACATGGTGTGGATGTGGATGCAACCTCGACTGCATCTCTAATAGAAATCCGTTGCCTGTGGCAGGCAGCTGAACAGCTGCATAGAGAGAAATCAATAATATTGCGATGATTGCAAACAATAAAGCCATTTGTTGGCTATAAATAAATACTATTATATTTATTTATTTATTTTATATTTTAATTCATTTTGCATACATCAGTGATTTGCATAGATCTTCTTTGTTTGCCATCGATTGTCTGACTCGACAACAACTCAATGAAGTGTCCATTGTCTTGGGCGCGGACGGGGACACGTGTTGGGACTGGCTCTTTGTGGCATGCCTCACATGTGTGAGCTCTTGGGCTGTGGCCACAATTGCGCCTGGGTGTGGCGCCTCTCGCTTTAGCCTTGGCATCAATATGGGAGAAAAAAAAACAGCAATCGCCTTGGCCATAAGCTAAAAATTGGCAGCAATTGGCATTTGAGTTTAATATAAATATAGTTATTAGTTATTAGCTTAAAGTGTAGTTTAATTTAAATCCTCAACTTAACTCGTTTAATATTTACTTATATTTTACATTCAAGAAACAGTTTGAGCTACAATATATATTTTCTCAAGTTTCTTGGTATAAACAAAAACTTGTCAAAGTTCTGCACAAATTTTAATTACATTTTCCTACTGCCAACAAATCTCAATTAAAAGTTTGACACAAATTTCCAATTAGCTGAATAGGATTTTCTCCACTTAAATTTGCTTTGTGCAAAAACTAAGATTAATTACATAGAAATACAATATTTATTTTCTAGATTTCTGGAAATATTTAATCGTACATATATTTTATCGGAAATAAATCTGTACAGCATTTATAAACACTATCAGTAAAATCACGTTTACTGGAACAACACGAAGAGTTGAACCTGAGAAGCACTTGAAAATGTTTAAAAACAATTACTGACCATTGTCCGAAAAACTAACTGTGCAGGTGAAAAATACGCACACATACACATATACATGTACATATATTTTATCTTACTATGGTAATAAAAGAAACAGAAATCGTCAGCGGAGACATTGCAATAATCGTATAACAGTAGCTGAGCATTAATGGGAATAGAAAAGATGTTGAAGAAAGAAAGAAAAGCAGAAAGAAAATGGCCAAGATGATATAGGCCTTTCCACCCCTCGCTCCTCGTCGAGTAACTCGAGTCTTGGTCACCCGAGGCGCCACCGATAATATCAGAGTTAAGGTGATTCCCAGTGCATATTATGACAAAAGATAAACATCGCTTAAAGCAGCAGACGAAGCAGAGGCGCAACCAAGTAGACAAAAAAGTAAGAGAAAAAACGTTGAAAAAGTACAAGAAAAACTCAAAGTCGAGTGACCAGCAACGCTTAAATTTTACTCAAAAAAAAAAAATACAAAAAAAAGAAAATTGTTTTTGCGTCTGCCGCCAAGAAAAAAGCAGAGAAAGAAGAAGAAAAGTGCTAGAGAGTAATAAGAACAACTTTCGGACAATAAAGGTTAAGTTAGGAAAGTTGTTGGCCAGGGTCCGACGCGTCGGACACTTGGACACTCGGACAGTTGGCCAACGACCGCGCGAATCGATTTTTATCTTTGGAGAACCTAGTGGGAGCACACCTTTAATCGGGTAGAGGCAAAGAGAGGGCACAATGCTCAGCTACGTGCGAAACTTAATGAGGCAATGAAACAAGTCACGGCCTGGTCAACTTTCTTAAAGCAGCAGCAGCAGAAGCGGTGGTAGCAACGCCTTGAGATACCCCAAAAAAAAACTAAAAAATAAAGAAAAAATATTTAAATTAGCTCCGACAGCAGTTTTGTCCAAATTGTATGCTCATGTGATCATTCAGTCACTGCCTCTATATAACTAGATATGTCCACATGCCAGCGTAGATTTACCAAAAAAATAAGACAACAAAAAAGCTGAAAAAATAACTGAAATTATAATTTAAGCGTGTGAAAAACGCATTGAATTGTGTGAAAAAAATAAAAAGATTTTTCTTTTGTATGTAATTGTTGAATGTGTTCACATTTGAGCAGCGGGCGGGAAGACTTGTGGGAGTTTTTGGATGAGTATGTAGTTAGGGATTCATGTGGTCTAACTGTATAAGTAATGATCAGTTGTACTATCTAGCTACTCTCTTTTTTACTACTTATACCGGGTGTATAAATGTGTGTGAATGTCCAATGGGAACCTACATCATTTGTATCTGGAGCTTCTCAGATATAGTACACAATAGATTTGAGCATGTCAAAAAGTGCCGTTTGCCGGTTAACTAAAAATCTGCGTTTCTTTTGGAGTTATTGTAGTGGATTTTGAATTATCAAACGAAATGCAGTTATAAAGCATTGAGGTGTATTTAATATTACAATTAAAGTTTAGCCGTCATAAGTATAACTATTAAACACATCCATACTTGCAATTCTTTTATATCTACAAATAAGTAAACCAATTATTTTAAACTTATTTTACTAAAAATATTAAAAATTACTTAGTTTTCTATACAAATATCATAAGCTTTTCCAACTCCCCCAAAATATTGAAGGTTAAGTTCTGAATCCTTTCGGGATTCATTTAATAAGTGCTATACACACCAATAAACCAAGGTGACACCTTAATGTGCATCAAACACACACCCACACTGCTGCGTCTGTCTTGCTAACACCTTTATAAACTCTCATGCAACTCAAGCATATTGCGTATACGCCCAGTTGCCGCGTTGACAACATCCTAAGCGACATTTCGTGCATGTTAGGTGTATATACATATATATAAAAGTATATATCTTTCCAGATATATATATACATAGAGAGAAACAATGACATGGCAAACAACGTAGGCACTGGGAGTGCTCGAGTGTCTCAGGGAAGGGCTTATAAGGTGCTCCCCCATTGGGGGAGCGGCGAGTTGGCAACGTATGAATGCGCGCATAACTCTTATATGAGCTCGCTTGGTATATAACAGCACACACACCCGCTCACACACACACACACACACACATACCCGCTCGCACACACAGATACTTACGTAAGCATATAAAGCTCGGAAAACTCAGCAACAGCAGCGCTGGCAGCAACGACAAACTTTTCGCGTGGGTGGAAAACAAGAAGCAAAAACAAGAAAAAAGGAAAATCAACATCAACTCGTGGAAAAACTTTGGCACACACGCGCGAACGAGATAGATGACGACAGCAAAGACGACGAACCACGACAGCACAGGAATGGAAGGAGGAGGCGCTGCGCAGTAACTGAAAATGTTTGGAAAAATGTGTAGGAAAATGCGTGGTAGAGTGTGAGTAGATAGAGACACAGACCAAAGACTACCAAAACCCTCCCACTTTTTAGGGCCCAAAGAAAAACACTTGTGGTGCCGGGAAACTGTTTTGGGCAAGGGGGAAATCGAGGGGGTTATCCCAGAGCAGCACACAAAGTTTTCAAGCATCGTGCGCGCATTTTTAGGGACTGTGTGTAGGCACTTTTCAGGACTTTCACTTTTTGCTTTGTGGGGGCCAACAGCGTTGACTGCCGAATTCTAATGAGTTGCCAGTGGGAGGGGCAAGAGGGGTGTCCCAGTGAAACGTACATTATTTGGTCGGCACAGGAAGTTTGTTTTCCGGACAGTCCATTAGGCGACTGATTATGGAGGGAAGAAAGAGCGGAAGGAGTCCAGCAGCCGCATTAAAGTTAAATTTAGAATTGAAAATAAAGGCAGATAATATTTTTATTATTTTTCAATAACCCTTAAAGATATGTACTGAAGAAAGGTACAAAATGGTTTTTAGAGCTCCCTCTTTATTCCCTCAGTTCTGCGCTCATTTCTGCTGCCTTTATTCCTACTAGTCAGCTTTGAACCATTCGTTTTGCCTGTCTTTATTCAAGGAATTGCAATTACTCTCTGTCTGCTTTCCATTGCGAAATATATATCTCGTATATGTTAGGACCTTATGGCTGGAGTTTTAGCTTAGGGAATGTCAAGTTAAGCAGCAAATGCTAGACAGTTGGCATCCCCAGGAATTCTATTGCTTTTTGCTTACAGTTTTCATTCATTAATATTGTTGCCAAAGCATTTTTCGTTCATTTTTCTATGCCACTTGGCCGCAGGAGTCCTACTCTACTCACATACAGAATGGGTAGCAATTCTGGCTCAAAAGCCCCAAGCTTCATAGCAGCTGCTGTCCCGTATTATCCTGGACAAAACGTCAACTGGCCGTTGCCATGGCCAACTCCAGTGCCTGTCATGTCCTTATTCCTTGTTGTCTTAAGTTGAAATTTGAGCTCAAAAGACAATAGCTGCGTTTTTTCTCTCTCCTCCTTTTTTTTTTAAATAACATCGCCGAAAAGCAAATAACTTCTAGTTGTGGGCTGGGATTCGACAATTTCCCTCACAGATATGTGGACATTTTGGCTTCACAGTGCCCCTGTGCCCACATTCGCCGCTGGTTCCTAAACTTTCGAGAGTTGGTGGTAGCAACTTTGCTTTTTCCATTTCATTCTACATTTTTCTTTCGTTTCTTTCAATTAATTTCTTATGCTCAAGACATTCTACTCTCTGTTGCTTCTTATTAGCTTCTGCTTTACTTTTTAGATATTTTTTGTGTCTCGCTGTGTTTTTTCTGGCTTTTTTATTGTCTCATTGTCTGTCTACACGTCTGTCCATCTTCATTAATGAGTTGCCTTCTCCAAAACATTCGTTTTCGTTCCGTTTGTCAATCTTTTCCAGACACCGCTGTGTGTGTTTTGAAATTGCTACAATTCCTTTGATCTGAGAGTTTAAGTGGAACTTATTGGGGGTCGATTATGAGCTGAGACTTAATGAGCAGACAGTTGACAGTGTTGCAAGGGCCTGCAAACAAATTTAGTCTATAACTTGACTAGAAAACTGTTCAACGATTGGTTTGCTAACTTAGTTATGTTCATTTTTCCTAATGAATGGTTAGTTTTGTCGGTTGGCATTAATGTACTGCCGTTTCCAGTATCGAAAGAGGCAGAAGTACAGTAAAGCTTCCTTTAGAAAGTCTCTAGACTCAGTCTCTTGCACTTTTACAATTAGCGTGTCCTGACGGACGACAGGACACTCTCCGTTAGCTGGTTTTGTCATTTTCCATTTCAAGCTTCGGTCTGTTGGGTTGTGTCCAATGGTCGCAAGCAGGCGCAGGACTCAGGAGGCGACTCCTGTCAACAGTTACAAAATGAAAATGGCGTTGATGGCTGTCACCGTTACGCTTTGCAGTGCGCCAGCTCCTGTTCCTGCACTTGGTCCTTCTCCTTCTCCTTCTCCTACTCCTACTCCTTTCCCTGCTCCTACTCCTTTTGCTGGCCCCTTGCTGATGTTGTTATTTGTTATGCATGTCCCTGTTAACGCTACCTTCCTCCAATCACTCAGGAGTGGGCGAATACGTAGGCGTGGCAGGTTGGCGGGTAAAACAAAGGACATAAAAATGGTCGTATGTCCAACTTCTGTCCGCCCACCTGCCCCGCCTGGCGCCCAACGTAGGCCAGCACTTGAGTTTTCTTCTCGTTGCTTTTCACTGCTCCGAATGGAGGCGCAACTTGGCCTCTACGTGCCCCTGCGTTGCAATAGCTACGCGGCAGGCCATAGCCCCACCCTTCCCCTCTTTCTCCCCTTCCCAGTTCTTCCGTTATGGGCTGCTCATCCTGCCACCCCTTGGCGCTTGTTGCTTTCAATTTCCCCTCGCTCCCCGACGTATTCCTTGGGCAACAAACTTTTTTGCTTTATTTAAATTTTGTACGCTGTGCTTTCTCACTCACACTCTGCCACTTTCTTTCTCTCTTTCCCTCTCTTGGCGCTTTGAGCTCATTTTTTTCTTTTTTATTTTCTTTTAATCATATTTAATTTTTTCAGCGTTTTTCGCTCTCGCGCTTTTTCTCCCATTTCTCGCGTTGTTGGCGCTTTTCTTTTTTCCTTCTTTTTTTTTCGTTCTCGCGAGTTTTTCTTGGCCGCCGTGCAGTCTGTGCTGGCAACCTGCTGCTGATTTCTGGGCGCCTGTTCCTCGGCTGGACGTGGCCGGCCATTGTGGCAGCCACTTGGAGGCGCCTCCGTTGCTGGTCAAGCTAAATTTACACTTGTAGCACATTGATTTTCTTTTTTTTCTTCTTTTTCGTTCCTTTTTCATTGTATTTTTTTGTGTGCTGGCCAGCGCGATTTTCTTTTTACGTGTTTTGTTTTTTGCTCGGATTTTTTGTAGAACTTTTTGTTCTTTTGCGTTGTCTACGCCGTGTCAACTTTTTGGCCAGACTTTACAGCTGGCCAGCAGGGGCTTGTCTACAGTTAGAGCGAGATGGCCTACAACGTCTGGGAAAATGTGTGATTTTCTTCTATTTGGCGATTGTTTTAAAATGCTGCGGTTTTGTTGTTGTCTGTTTAAATTTAAGAAAAGCAAGAGCAGAGTGTGCAGTGGAAATTGTAGCAAATGTGAAGTACAGATTATAGAAAATGTGAACTACAGATAACTTAGATTAGCATAAATAAAAATTGCAAAATTTTCAAACTGATCAAATTTAACTAAAATATTTTTATTTACAGATAAAAGTCTTTTTTTAGCAAAAATACCTTTAAATTTTATAGTTAGAATGTTTGCTAAACTTAACTAATACAATTATTTCTGTTACTTTGAATAATTTCATTTAAGTTTTACGTGTTTTTAATGAGGAAACTTCATTGAAAGGGGTTAATCAACATAGAAAGGTCGAAATTTAAAGCCACGTTCTTAACGCAGCCACCTGATATCTCGTTAACATGCATTACTTACGAAACGGCAAGACTCGAATGCCACCCCGCCCTCGCTATCCCCCTGATTACCCCTTTCCTTCTCCTTTCTCCTGTTTCCTCTGTTTTCCTGCCTCCGGCGCTGCAACAAGATGCCGCTGCCTCCTTCATACGGGCCAAAGACAAGATAGTAGCTCTTCAGCACGCTTTGCCGGGCAACTTGTGAGCTCTTAATTAGTAAATGCTGGCCATTATGGCGGTGTCTGTACAGTGTACACCCCCAAGACCACAAGTCCCCGACAACCAAGCACCACCCCCACATCTTGAATTTTGTATACCCCATTCGTATATATAACTCATACATAGAGAATTTCATGCATTTCATAATTATCTCTAGCGAGTCAAGAACCCGAAACCCTTCATCATGGACAGGCGCACCTACAAAACTTTTTACCCATACCCAATTCTATCGTAGCCCCCGACAAACATACATTCAAGTGAAGACCCATAACCATTTCAAATGCTAACCGAAGAGTTAATGCGATGTGAGTATGAGAGCGAGAGAGAGAAAGAGAGAGTGGGGGAGAGATTGAGAGTGAGTGGGGCGGGGAGAGTGCTCAACCCAATCCCTCTGTGCGCGCTCATTTTCGCGAGCGTGGAAAATCGTAGTGAAAAAAATGGAGCAGCAATGGTTGCTTTGGTCGTCTCTGGTCCAGGGCACGGGACATGCGCACGTGTGCTAACAGGGGAAAAACTGTGAAAATTCCATTCGAATTTTTCCAGCCGCACATCGTACATCGTCCACATCGCAGAGACGCAGCAGCCGCTGTCGCGAGCAGACATTCGCGGCGTTTGCTGCCACGCGCTGCAGCAGCAACAACAACGAGAACAACAGTAACTGAGATACTCGAAACGGAAAACAGTTGCATTGGTTAAACTTATTTGCATAATTTGCTCATAAAAACTACACACACACACACACAGAGACACTGGCACACACTCTCGACAGGAAGTGCAGCCACCCTGTCATTGTTGAAGGTGTAAAAAATGCGTAAACCTATCCTCGCAGAACCATTGTTTTTTTTGTTTTTCAACTGATTTGCATATGAAACACAAAACTCTATCGCCTGTGTAGGGGATGGGGTTAAGGCACACAGGGGCAGGGCGGGGGGTGCCGCTGCGTTCCTAAGATTTGCATAATCGACGCGCGCATGCGTGCAGTTTGTTCCCCTATGAAAATACCGATTGATCCTTAGCCGATCCCTGTGCCTGAGCCTAGTTAACGTGCTTATGCCCCATGTTGCATGCAGCAGCTGATTTGGCAGCTTAGTGCGACCGTCTGAAATGTGCACATATTTCGCACAGATTTCCCAGTTTGATGGCTCATTGGGTTTCCTGATAATTGCAATGCAATCTCCAAATATGCAAATTCCATATTTCAGGATCGGATTGTTCTGCCCCAGGTGTTAATGTTACCGATCAGTAGATGGATTTATAAATATATGAACAGTGTGTACTTTTAATGTCAACTTAAACTTGAAACAAACATTCGAGTGATCAGAAACAAATAAATTTAATACAACAGTTTTCATTGAAGAAAACTATTTGTAATTTATTTTAAAAACAGTTTTAAAAAGAATTTAATTTCATTTCATTTCTGAAATTTGAATTCTTTTAACACTTTTTATGCAATAATCAAATCGAAGTTTCCATATTTGACTACCAAAACTTGCCTGCCATCCCAAATGTTATCAACAATTTTTTTGCATTTCCTGAAATTCAATTTATTTCAATTTGGAACAGAGCGAAAATCAACTTAAATATAAATTCAAGTTATTAAATCCAAGAAAAGTTTGTCAAAAAGCACAAGTAACAAAAGCAAAGGTAAAGAATAATGGCTGAAAACAAAACAAAACCTACTTTATTTGGCTTGAAGAGCAAGTTCAGTTTCGGTTGGGTTTCTGTCGAGCCCCCGAAAACAAAGAGAGCAGGCGAGACACCAACAATGAAAGGTGCGACCTGACAGCGCCTAGACGGCAGAGGGAACACCAAGCTAGAGACAGAGAGGCAGCAAGTGGGGTAAAGGTAGAGAGCAACACCGAGAAGTAATGGGTATAACAGGCTGTTGGCTCCCTGCTGGCGGTGCTGGCACCGAAAGAAAATGGTGCAAAATAAAAATCGAAGAAAAACAATTAAAATTTATGGCGAAAAACGTGAAAAAAATAACAAAAGCGGAGGCAAACAAATCATAAAATGCAAATGAACCAAAAGAAATGAAAACGAGAAAAACGCTGGCAAACAAAACTCAGCTAAATGTGCACAACTGATAAAGAAAGAGGCAGAGAGAGAGGGAGAGCAGAAAAACAATGCAAACGAATAATAGACATCGAAGGAAAATTGATAACTTCAAATAAAAGGATTATATAGAGCGGAAGTTAGATTTCTACTAAAGTAATGAAAGCGGCTAAGTTTGCTGTTAAAAGTCAGGGTCGTTATGTAATTTGTTAAATAAGCTAACTTTAAAGCTTAAAGAAAATGCATTAACCAATTTATATGAACATTAAATAATATTTAACAAGCCAGGAATCTAAGGTAAACTCATCAACCAACAAAGTTATCAAATTTTCAGCTATGTCTTTTATATAAATTAACAGATAAGTTAAAACTCCGCATAAATAAAACAAGTCGCATTTTTAAAATAAATCAGGCTTAAATCTTAAAAATTATTTAATTATTAAAAGCATTTTTCAAGTCAGAAATCTAAGCTTAACTCATAAACGAACAGTTTAATATAATCTTGAGCTATATTTCTTTAGACAGATAATCTAAAATTTAGTACATCACTTCAGCCACACACTGAGCTCTCTTCTTAAAGGACATGCCCTCTTTTAACTGCGAGGTGCTCATTCGTAGCTTCAGCCAATGTGGTGACCTCAGCTAATCCAGCCATACACACATGTGGGCGTTTGTAACAGTCTCATGTGTATATATGTATGTATGTGTGGTATGTATGTGCACCCTATATACCCTCTTATGTGAGAGAGAATCCGCCAACAAATCGAAATGTTGCAAAAAGTGCTCATATGTCCCACACACACACACATACACTCACAGACAGACACACTCACATGCCAACCCTCCCCCTATATGCAGTATATACTCGTATGTTTGTCATTTTCCATCGAGTTTTCTTTTTTCTCTTTTCCTTTTTTTTCTTTTTGTCCAGAAATCAGTGAGGTTAGGGGTTGGTTTTTCCGACCATTGGAGTCGTTATATTTTTTTCGCATTTCTCTTTCGCACACATGCCAGAGCGAGACACACATATGCATATGCACTGCCAGTGTATGTGTGTATGTCTGTGTGTGTAATATGTTGTGTATATGATTTTATGTTTTGTTGTTTTCCTTTCATTTCTGGAGCTGCGCCAACGTTAACGTTAACGTAAGCGTTAGCGTTGCGCTTATGTAAAAGTAAAACGCAGCTCGCATGCAGGGAACACAAGGAATACAAGAAATAGATAACATACTAAAAGGCGAGCACATGCGACAGAGATAGCAATACCAACAGCAACAGCAACTGGAATAGCTTTGGCAATAACAACAACGGCAACAGCAACAACAACGGTAATAATATCAACAACAACTAAGTGCAAGGCAGTGCTGCCAGCGTCGCAGTCACTGGCAGATGAGCAGAAGAGTTGTGTGTGCGGCAGCAAAAGAGCTTTGCATGTGAGCGCCACACACAAACACACACACAAACATGCTGAGACAGACAGAGCGCCACGTACGTTACATACACATACACATATACATCCTTCAATATGCGCACTTTCTCTCACTCACACGCGTGCTCTCTCTCGCTTGTTAGCTTGCTCGCTCTTTACTCCCTCTCGCTCGCTCATTCACTCTCACCGTTGTTGTTATTGCTACAAACACAACTGGAAAGCAAAAACTCAACTCGCTGCTTTGAGTTTTCGTATTTTCCATAAGCTGACGCTGGCCAAAAAGGATATGTCGACGCTGGCAGAGCTGCTGGCGCCCCTTTTATGAAAAATGTTACACTCACGCGCAGTTGGCGCCGACGTCGCTGCCAACGTGTGACAACTGCGCTATGTATGTGCCTCTGTGTGTGTGTGTGTGTGTGTGTGTGAGTGTAAACTCCATGTGAGCCAACGAGGCTAAGTTAACGGGGGTGGGTGACGACGACTCAGTTGTTGTTGGTGCTGGCGATGGTGCTGGTGGTGGCTATTACTCTTTACGAGCAGCCAAAGCTCCACATGCCACGTATGTATGTATGTAGTGTGCGAGTGTGTGGGTGCGTCGCTCTTTCGTGTCGCTCTTCTTTGTATTTTTTTTGTGCTTCGTGTCGAAGGCAGCCACTCGGCTGCTGCTGCTTACTGCTTCGGCTTTGCTACGCATGTGTATGCAAATGTATTTCGTATACTCGCACTCACACACACACTCATACATATAATAAATTTTTTTCGGTGTACGTGACGTGCGAGGACTTCGACTGGTTGTTGTTGTGATAAGGCAAAAAATATATTTTATATGACGAAGGAGTAAAAACGTCGCTGCTTCGCTGCTGGCGTTGCTGTTAACGCAAGCGTTGGCGTTAACGTTGACGTTGGCGTTGGCGTTAGCTTTTACGTTACCGTTACTCGTGCGTCGTATCGTTCTATCGTCCAGCACGAGCATCGAGCATCCTCATGTGTTTCGCATGCTGTTTGTTGTTTGTGCCTTGCCTTCTCATACGTGTGCGCGCACGTGGGCGGCAAGGGTGGACCGTCGGTTGCGGGGGTGGTGGTGGGGTCCGCGTGTGTGTGACGCTTCTGCCGGCGTCGCTGTCGTCGTTGGCGTTGCCGTTGCCGCCTTTGGTTCGCATATCTGTTTTTTCGGGCCGACATCATTTGAATTAGTCGCTTCGTGACGTTTGAACGGTTCGAAACATACACGCGACCGCAGGACAAACTCGTACGCACACACACACACTCACATGTACGCACACTCGTGAGGCGTTACCGTTACTGTTGCCATTACGACCTCGAGCCGACGCCAAATATACCGTTAACTCTTTTTTGGAAAGTATGTGATAAAATTTAGTACGTTCACATGTGAATGGCAAAAAACTGTACGAAACATTTGTGAAGACAGTTATCTGTGTGAGTTGCCCGGAGATAGACGTGTTTAGGAGAATTAAATCGGATAAAAGCTAACGGAGCTTAAAAACATTATCAACAATAAAGTTTTCAAAAAATATTTTAATCAATCAAAACGTGAAATGGTAATAACAAATTAAAAAAAATAATTTAGTAATTAAATTAAATCAGTTAAATATAAAAAGAAATGCAAGAAAATAATATTTTAATATAACTGAAAATACAAGCTGTTAAATAATGAATTTTATAAATATTTAAAACAAAAATTTAACAAAGTCATAAAATAAAATGTGCATAAAGTTTTGAATCCTTAAAGAGCAAATATCAGCCTGACTTTTAAATAAATTAATTTTTTAACAATTATTAATATTTTAAACACAACTTTATTCTTAAAAGGCATTAAAAATATAAAAACAGTTTAAAATATATTTGATTTCGTAAAATATATTTTAATCAAATTCGTATATGAAAATATTTAAACTACTAAAATTAATCCTTTGAAATTAAAAACAGATTTGCGAAATCATAAACAGTTTGAAAGCGCAAACTTAATTTTGTGTTTAGGTTATCGCGCCTATCATAAAACGCGGATTTTTCAAATGAAACCAAAACAGTTCTGTGAATTCTGTTAACCAAATTTAGTTTCGATCCTTCAACAAACACACACGTACACCCACACACACATAGCCGCATTGTTGGCCCACAAATTGATCTGTCAGCGGCCATTTAGGAGCAGCAGCAGGACAAAATACCTGTATCTTTGTTCAGTCCATCGAGTACCTGCTGTATTATTTACAAGCCGTGTTTATTTACTCGAGTGTTTATTGTTCTTCCTCTTGTACATGTGTCAACACACACCTGATTATCACCTGCAGAACAGGGAAAAAACTATGGAGTGACGAGTGCGAGAGCAAGTTGAGAGCAAAGATCTGATCCTGCCCACACAAAAACACACTCTCACACACTCACGCACACAGACACACGTGGGTATGCCAAGGGTGTGTGTATGTCGGAGGGTGAGAGCTGCTTTTCGCAGGGTGAGGGCTGTTCTACCTCTCTCCCTTTATCTCTAGCGCTCAAACCATATACATATCGTACATATAACCATATCCCACATATGAAACGTACTTTCAACTTGCCACACACTTATTTGCATTGCTTTCAGTCAGTTTGTGGCAAAGCCTCGAAGTGAACGCGCAGTTTCTATTTGTAACCAGAGCACAGAAATCTGAAATCAGAAACTAGAACTCAAAACGTGTGTGATCTTTACATATTTGGAGCAGTTTTTTGTTTTGTTTAGTAGCGATACTAAAAACACATGTGAAACAAAATAATCATAGAAAGAAAATAAAGAAAAATATTTCAATACTCATATCTTATTTCAAACACGCAATTTGTGATTTCAGTTAAACAAATCGAGTTCAAAGTGTGCCATTAATAATTATGCTAATCTGATCAATGTGCATCAAATGCTAAATGAATAAACTGTTTGAGAAGACTTTTGGCATAGAATAACTGAATCTACAACGGATATTACTGAAATAAAGCACTTTAAACTTCAATAGATTTGAATGGTATGTATTTATATACATGTGCCTGTATATTATATTTGAGCGAAATTTAGGAAGAAACTGGGAAATCCTAGAGACTCATTTTTAATGCAGAAACTTATTCTGTTAGTGCTTTAACAACTTTAATGGGAAACCGATGAAGAATAGATTAAATAATCAATCAATAAAAAACTTTATAGATTTTACACAGTTAAGACTGTTTTAAACTCTATCGACTAAAAAAAACCAATTAATAACTTTTCATATTTTTTAAAACAACAATAACAACTTAAACATTTCGTCTTAAATTTTATACTTGTAAAAACAAATTGAATTAAACATTTTCGGCTTTAATTTTGACTCATTGGAAAACTTCAAATATTTTTAAACAAGCACCAAATTTAAATTCTTCAACTTAAATTTAAAACTTTTGAGACTGTTTTGATTCTAGTGACCGCCTTAAACCTCAATACAAACACGTCAAAAGCTGCGTTGACTGACTTACTTAGACATTAATTAAAAAACTCGAGTAACTCTCCTCTCTCTTTCCCTCTGTCGCTATCTACCTGTCTCGCACACTGTGCCGCATCTCAGGTAGCAAGTGGCAAGTGGCAACTTAAGTGTGTCGCTTTTAGCGACGCTTGAAAAGTAAAATACGAGTAAATAAATAAAAATGTTGCCTCAGCTTCAGTTGACAACCGCAAATGAGTTGCAAGCGAAAAAAGCGAGTTGTTGCATGCCACATGCCGCATGCCGCATGCCTGCTAATTGCACATTGTTGCATTCGAGCGTGGGCAGGTGTCCTCCTGCCCTCCGCATCCTGCATCCTGTCGTCTACTGGCAGCAGCATGTGTTAATATGCGGTTGGGATCTCGCTGGCGCCAAGTTGCAACCGCTTAACCGCAGCAAGTTGAAGACGCTGCAACAAACGACAACGACAACGGCAAATAAAAATGTTTGCTTTGCTTTCGCCCGGGCAAAAGTAAACTTTTTTAATTTTGCAGCCAGTCTTGCGACTTCTCTAGTCGGACCCGGGTTAAACTCTGGGTTAGGGATTGAAATTGGATTTGGAATTGGCATTTGTCTAACTGAGCCTGTCTCGGGATGCGTTAGACGTTGACGTTGTCAGGCAGCTGACGACTCTGCTCAAAATTCACACACGCATGCAACGGGGACTTAAGCAGCGGTGAGGGATGGAGGTGGCATGCCCCAACCACCCCACCACCTAACACCCCACATCACATCATATCACACCGCGCTAGACAGTAGCTGAATTAATTAGATGCCACGCACTGAGATGCGAAAAAAAGCATAGCAAGCGCACAGTGGTAACAATTGTTTAAGCTGACAGATTATAAAAATTAAAAATAATGATAACTGCTAAATGATTAATTTAACTTAAGCATTTTTGAAATGCCTGGAAAAACTTATATGTTTAAAGAATATTCAGTTTAACTGAACTGATTTATAACATTTGGTGTACGAAAAATAATTTAAACAATTTCTAAAATAATGAAATAATTTAAAAACTGAGCCCGCTGTGCCAGTGTTTGTAAAATAAAGCACAGGACAGGCAAACAGACAGATGATTATATCGAGCAGCAGTCAGGGCCAAACTGAGACAGGGTAGGGAGCAATAGCTGGAGCTGGGTCTGCGTCTGAAACGAGTGAGCCATTATCACACATCACACATCTGCATGTGATATCCTCAAGGATACGCGACAGGACACGTAGCCAACTGTGATTGCTTCATGTGCGTTGTTCTTAGACCTGTCTCCTGCCCCTTCGCTCTTAGCTTTTGCCGTGCATTGTTTTGTTTGGGATTTGCCCGAAAAAGTGGCACAGCAGTGGGGAAAACAAAGCAGAGCAGTGCGTAGAAAAAAAGATGATATATGCCAGGACTCATTAACATATTATCACAACACATACACACGAGATGGCATATGTCAGAGAGCACAGAGCGCAGAGCTTGAATACATTAAACAACGCATTATCCTTAAGCTTTTGTTCACTTCTCACTCACACACACTTTGTCTCTTTCTTACCCTAGCAGGCAGCGGAAGGTGTGCAGCTACTTTGAGGCACGACACGTGACTTTGCAGCGGAGCGAGACGTAGAGTCCAGGGTTTGCCGGGGCATGTTAAAGGACGCCGAGGAGCTGATAAAACGCTGCAAACTGACGACGCTGCCGCTGGCACTGCATATGAACGAGTACGGCCGCCAGGTGGCGTCAGCGCCGCTAGCGTTGCCGCTGCCGCTACCATTGCCACTACCGTTGCTAGCGAAGCCGCCAACGACGACGTCGACAACGACGACAACAACACCGAGCATGGATCACCATCATCATCAGTTGGGACATCACCAGCTGGGACACCACCATCATCATCACCACCATCAATTGCCGCTACCTTCGCACAGCCACGCCCATCCGACAATGCATGCCACACCGCCCACAACACCGCCCACGCCTCCGCCGTTGCCGCTGAACATGAGTCAAACGGCGACAACGGCAGCAACAACAACGGAGGCAACTGCCGCCACAGCAACAGCGGCAGCAATAACAACAACAACCGCAACGACTACAATCACCGCTGCCCACAGTCCACCTGCCACGCCCACTGGCATTGGCAGCGCACCAGTGGTAGCACAAGATCACTACAGTCTGCGCTGGAACAACCATCAGAACCACATCCTGCGCGCCTTTGATGCTCTGCTGCAGACCAAGACGTTGGTGGATGTGACCCTGGTCTGTGCCGAGACCTCGATTCGTGCCCACAAAATGGTGCTCTCCGCCTGCTCGCCCTTCTTTCAGCGCGTCTTCGCTGATACGCCCTGCAAGCATCCGGTCATTGTCCTCAAGGACTTCCGCGGCTGGGTCGTCCAGGCGATTGTCGACTTTATGTACCGCGGCGAGATCAGTGTGCCCCAGCACCGGCTGCAGACCCTCATACAGGCGGGAGAGTCGCTGCAGGTGCGTGGGCTGGTAGAGAGCTCGGTGCCGGAGCATACTCCCACACCCACGCCCACACCAGCCGCCTCCCCTGATGACTTTCATCTGCAGGACTCCTCACTGCTCTCCTCCAGCTTCGAGGATGAGTCGCCCTCCATGGTGAGACCAGCGGCGGGCAAACTGATCATGCCTTCACGTCTCTTTGGCAACCCGCTTAGTCTGCGGCGGAAGCGGGAGCAGGAGTGTGAGCGGGAGCAGGAGAGTGATCAGGAGCTGGGAGGTAGCTCACCCATGCCACGACGCAAACAGGCACGTCCAAGACGCCGATCCGGAGATGTGCCTCATGACTTTGCGCTTAACAAACCAGAAGCGACAGCGGCTCCTCCAATGGAAACGCTGCAAACTGTGATCAAGCACGAGCTACGCGAGGAGCAGGAGCCTAGCGAGAAGCGTCCGAATGATGAGGATAGTCCCATGGAAGACGAGAATCAACAGCAGACACAGAAATCCCCCAATTCCGATGCAGAGATCGTGGAAACCGAACCGCAGGAGAGAAAGGGTTTAAACCGAGGTGAGAGCAGCAATCAACAAGAGCTCGACGAGGATGATGACGAGGATCAGGATCATGAACAAGATCCAGAGCCTGATCAGGAGGAAAACGATCACGAGGCCGATAACGATCACGATCATGATCCTGATCCGGAGCAGGATGAGGATGAAGACGAGCAGGACATCGAGGAGCTTATACACACGACCAACGAGTTGCGTCGTCAGGCGGCTGTGGCCGCTGCCAATGCGGCTGCCATGTCGCCCTGTCCCAGCGACGGACCCGAGGACCTCTGCACCACCAAGAAGGACAAGGAGACGAGCAGCAACTCGCACTCCTCCGACGGCGAGAGCAACAACAACAATAACAACAGCAGTAAACTGCAGGACAACAATCAGCGCATCATGTTGTCCCTAAAGGACATCCGACAGCTCAATGCCAAGCCGAATGCCACCTCGACACCCAATCACACGCCCACCTCCTGTGCGCCCGGCAACAACGGCCTGCTCTCCTTTCCCCCGCCTGGCATGCGTCCCCCTGGCCTGCCAGACAGTCCGCCCTGCCACATGGAGGCACTGGAGGCCCAGATGCATGCCGCTGCCGTGGCCGCCGTAGCCGCTGCTGGCGCCGGTGAGCATCCCTTCCATCACATGGAGCATCAGATGGAAATGTCTCTCGCTGCTGCCGCCGCAGCGGCTGCCATGCATCAGCGGGATCCGCGTGATCCCCGCGAGACGCGTGAGCAGGCAATGCAGCGGGAGCACAATGCATTTGCCAGCAATCTGCTGGGTCCAATGGGGTTGCCACCCTTTGGAGGACACAACGGAGTGCCGGGTTCGGGGTGTGCGCCAGGGCAGGCACCGCACGAGCGTCTGGAGGAGAGCATGAATCGGTTGAGTAAGGAGTTTGGCAAGGAGTTTGGCAAGGAATTCGGCAAGGAGTTCGGCAAAGACTTTGGCAAGGATTTCTGCAAAGATTTCGCACCCACATCCCCCATGAGCTTGCCTGGACACTATAATGCGCCTGATGGACAGCCACATCCGCCATCGCCGCTCAACTTTCCCGGCATGTCCTCGGCGTTGACGCTAACGCCGCCACACAGTGAGTAGCAACATGTTTTTTATTTACTTTGGGGTCATTGGGTTAGCCGGAAACACACATCCCACCAAGCACACAACTTCAAACTGCCCGACGTCCTGTCTAGAAGTGGGAAAAATGAATAAGGGGACACGAAGCTAAATAAACGGAAGACGCAATAAATTCGTCGTCCTTTGACTCCTTGACTCTCCCAACTCTTAGCTCCTTCACTTCTTGACTCTTCGAATCCTTGAATGCTCACGTATGCGCACAGCTTTCACAGCGACTTCCCATTTAATAAGCTGCATGCAACATGTGGCCGTCTCTTCCGGTCCCATTTCCTCCTCCTCCTCATCCTCCTCGTCCTCCTCGTCCTCCTCGCCCCTTTTCCTGTCCTTGGCCATGTCTGTTTTCATGTTTCTGACAACATCAAAGTGGCACCAACTGCATAAGCATCCTTTTGCTTTGCTGCTGCGCTCGTTGTCATGGCCAAAGCGCCCGCAAAGCCTTTAAACGCATTAGGGTCCTTTCCCAGACCCGTGTCCTTTTTCACACTGCAAATTTCACACTTAAACACTTGCGATATTTTTTTATTTGTCGCTTCAATATAGCAATTGGCATTTTGCTTAAAGGAAAGATTTTTGAAGGGATTTTATTTGAATATCATAATATTGGCTTAAAATTTTCTTAAAGCTTATTGTTTTTACTTATTACTTTATTCCGGTTTCTAAAACTCTTCTCTCATGTACTGCATATGAAACTTCTACCATCGACTAATAATACTGAACCTTCAAACTGTCCAAATATCTAAACGTGCCCTTTTTTCTCACCCCCTGTCCTTTGTCCCCGTCTTTTCTGTGTTGACTTCATTTCTAATTAAGTCATAAACAATTCTCGGCTGTTGACAGCTCATAGGCAGGAAATATGGTAATGCAACATTGCAGTTTGGCGAGTTGGCAAGTGCACCTAATAATTTGACAGTTTGGTTATTGCCACAGCCCTCTGAAGGAGTTTTCACTTCTCCTGCCTCCATCCCTGTTTCCATTCCCGTCTGGGAAGCGACGTTGCATTTGCGGTTGTTGCAAACTTGCAAGTTGGAGTTGCAGTCGAAATAAATTCAATTGCGGTTTATATATGATTTTTTTTATATTTATGTCACCCGAGGCGGGTGAAAGGAGACCCAGGAAAGGGGCCAAGAGGCAACGTTGCGTGCCACAAATTTATGTTGTGTCTTGGCAACATGTGAACCATGTGTGTGTGTGTGTGTGTGTTGGAGTTCGTACTGTCAGTAGACGTTTAGCCAAATGACTTTTAAGTTTGCACACAGACAACTTCCTACTGCCACGCCCACACAGTCAGCACAGAGTGTGTTGCACGTGTTGTGTTTAAAGTATGCCACACACACACACACACACACACATACACACACATTGCTGCAACTTAAACCTTTTGGCAAACAACTTTGGTAGCGTCGGCGGCATAAATAAAAATACAGAGTCCCAGCTCGAGAGTCCTGAGTCCTGAGTCCTGTTTACTGACTCCTTCCCTTCCCTTCCCGTCCACGTTGTCGCTTCCCTTTTCGTATAAAAGTTTGCATATAAGTCGCGCGATATTCATATTAATAATATCCGTTTGGGGAGTCCAGCTCCACAGCCCAATCCAGTTCCAGTTGACGACCTCAAACCTAGTCGCTGTCTCCGTCTTCACAGGATATAAAATAAATTAAGGCACAAAAATATGAAAAATTGTACGAAAATGTCGAGTCGCCGACTCAAAAGGAGTCAAAAGAAGGAGTCAGCAGTCAGCGAACACAGGAAGCGCAATACCTTTTAATGCGACAAAAATTTCAGCCAACATATCAGGGCAATCCAACGGTTGGCATGGGAAAGTACATCCCCAGAAATAGGTGGAGGGACTTAGGGTGACAGGAGGAAGGAGACAGTACAAGCAACTCGCTAACTACTGCATAAACAGGCTGCAGGCAATGAATGCCAGCCAAGAATACACAGAACTCAAGTCAAGCTAAGAAATGCAGAAAATATTAGACATTCAACAATGCCAACTATGAAAATACTCTGAAGAACAATGGAACTAATATTGGAGAATAAAATATTGGTGAAAAAACATAAATAGTTAAGAGTTAAGACAGTTAGAGAGAGGGAGTTATTAACAGCCAAAGACTGCTTTCAAGATAACATTTTCCTTTATCCAATTAAATAGTGGTGAAAAAACATAAATAGTTTAGAGTTAAGACAGTTAAGAGAGAGAGAGAGAGAGAGAGTTATTAACAGCCAAAGACTGCTTTCAAGAAAACATTTTCCTTTATCCAATTTATGTAACAAAACACATGACTCGCCTAGCATACCCTGTCTGCTCTACACTTAACTCCAACTCAAATCGCTGTGTTTGCAGACAAACGTAGAAAAAAGATTTACCAACATTTTGGTCGTATGAAGAATGTGATTTATTTTTTGGTAGTCACATTTCGGCGTGAAAATCATTGAACTAATAGCATGTGACGTGTGGGTTTGAATGTGGGCGCATGTGGGTGTGTGGGTGTGTGTTTTGGGTATTTGTATAGCGGCTGTCTTGTTCTAGACCCCTTGAGGATAAACGTGAAAAGAAATCCGCACTAATTTTGGTCGCCATCAAAGCGTGTTTTGAAGAGCATTGAAAAATAAAATAGAAAGAACGCATATTACGTATACGCAGCGTGTTGTAATGTGGTGCTTGAAAAGAACGCGCCAGCAACAACAATGTGCGCTCGTTATTTGTGTCATTATGCTGCAAATAAGCATAACATGCCCGACAGACACACAAATAGATATTCGGCAGTATCTTCCCATTTATTCATATGCCACCACATTGTCTCGAACGTAGTTATGAAATCATTCTGAACACACACTCGCACCCACACCCACCTAGACACCTGAAGTTGCTGCGGATTTGCTTTATCCTCGAGTATCCTTTATGCTGTCGCCGCGTCATCAGCGCTCCAATTGTTTCACTCATGTGAAGGATGTGCTCTCCAAGCATAAAATATTAATAGAATAATGACGTTCCATTGTTTACTATTCACATCCAACAACTCAGAGCAGTCAATTGGCATAGTCTTTGAAATAGACGAGCACACTCAAGACTCGATAGTGAATGTATTCGTTTCTGTCGACATTGTTAGCTGGCGCAATCATTGAGCTGGAAAATGAGTCACTTATGGAACACGGGCACAATTGCAATATGTTTTATATAAATGAAAATTGCATTCAGCTTGGCAAACAAAGACTTTCAATGGGTTTATTTTTATGCCATTTTTAGTTACTTCCACAAATATTTATTAAATTTAATCATTGTCTTTATCTAATTTACAGTGTTTGGCTTGGATTCGCCACTGGGTTTATTTCCGCCCGGCATCGATCCTGGCAAACTCTACAATCCGCTAATGGAAATGAGTGATCCACGCGATATGCCCGGCGGTCCGCCACCGTTTCTTAAAAAGAAAAGTAAGTAGACAACTTAGAGTTTAAAAACAAACAGCTAATTAACCTTTTGGGGAGTTAACTTTGCACTCACAATGCTGCAAATGAAACGAGAAAGGTTCGAAAATTGCAGTGATCATTCAACATGATCAGTTTGCCCTCGATTCACCCTGCTTAGATCATTTCGTGCCGCATTTCACACCTGACTGATTGAACTCACTGATGATTTTCAGCGAGTTCAGTCACTTTTGATCACGTATTTGAGCTGTTGAGCAGCCGTTTTTCCTTTGTTGATGTTTGATCAATCAGTGAATGATCTTTAATGCGATCCTAGAGGAATGATGATCTATCCTATCCTGTTCAAAACTCAACTGATCAGCTTTTGCTTGAAAAGAAAGAAAAAAATACTTTATGTGTACTCATTACCTTTCATTTCCCTTCAATACACACTCAGCTCGGCGATCACTCGTGCGATCATGTGAGGCGGCAAATTTGTTTTTGTGGTTTTCCTGTGCGATCAGCTACTTTGCTGGGGATCGTATAACAATTGTTGTTTGTTTGTTTATGTTTTTTTTTTGTGTAGTCTTGTCTTCAATGAACAGCAACAACAACATGTGCACCTATGCATATCGTAAACGTCGTTTTTCCAACCTGTATAACTCTCTTGATTGACAAATAGGCAGCTCTGTAAATGCATTCGTTTTTCATCGTTTCTTTTAGTTTCAATTTTTTTTTGAAACCTCAGAAAGTTAATAGAGTTTTTATGTGTGTGCGAGTGTGGGGAAATAATATTTTCATAATATGTACAAAATGTGGTTCAGAAAATCAATTAACTGTTTCGCTTGATTGTCATGTGATTGACAAATGAGAGAGAGCGGTGTGTAGTGGAGGGAGTGGATGGAGTGGAGTGCGTAAAGCGCTGATTGTTACCTTTCGGATTGATCCATGTGAGCTTTTGTGCTTATATGCTTTGACAGATCATTTGACAGTTAGCTGGCGTTGATGGGTTAAGTGCTCAATTGCCCTTATCCCCTCATACCCAAAGTTTGTTTTATGAATGAACAATCACTTAGTTGAGATCTGTAGTTTCAGTTGGCGCCATTTAAACTTAAATTCGCCATGTGAGTCGGAACTGTCGATGATCTCTCGATCGGGACATGCACACACTTTCCACATTGGATCACATTTAATTGCTTAATTTTCTCATCAATACAAGAAGAGCAGGAATCGTGATCAAAAGTTCGGCATGCCAAAGTAAAATACCAGAAAATACCACAAAGCAAATGCTCTACAGATCTGCAGGCTGAGATCAAACTTCAGACTCATCCCGACCATGACAATCGTTGCTTAAACTACAACAAAAGCAACTGCCACAATGTGAAACAGTAAATAAAACTGTGCTAAAAAGCGCAAATCTGGCGTATAGCACGATATTCTTTATTGCGAATCTGGCAAACTGGTTTCGGCCACATTGATAAGAATCTACACTTGGCTTAAACAGTCACTGCCTCAGGACTGAACAGCAAGGGACAGTGGGGGACAGGGAATTTCTAGGGCCTGTATTCATAGGATTCGTGTGGGTGTGATTAACTGATTTGTTCACATTCATTTGTTCATTTCGCGATTGTTTTTTGTGCCGCTCTCCCTGTCTCTTTCTCTTTCTCCAACCCCTTCCTACCCCACTCCCTCCCACTCTCTCTCTATCTTCTTGTCTGTCTGCCTTTTTCACTCTCTGTTGTCGTTGTTGTTTCTGTCTTGAAACGTGATTTGCGATTTGTAACAAATTCAAATTTCGCTTTATATGTGGAGTTGGCAGGGGTGGGGGTGAATAGCGGAGACTTTTGCTAACCTGAATGAGGTGCCTTATTAGAACCCAACAACAGCAACAACAACAACAACAAGAGCAGCGGAAATAGCAACAACTTGAACTACAAAGTATCTTTAACAATTGCATCATGTTCGAGGGTTTTTCCCCTGTTCTTGTTGCAGTTCATTGGAAAAAAAGGTCAGACCTACGTTGTGACCCTTTAGCGAATGCAAATTGTGGCAGCAACAACAACAACAACAACTAAAAGAGCAAACTTACAACAAATACCAGTTGTGCTATGTGAAGTATTTTATTTAAATGTGATTAAAACAATGTAGACTGCAAACCTTTCTTTGAAATGTAAATAGTTTATTAAAACTGGAGATGAAAGAAATATAAATTATTCTAAATTGATACCTAGGACACTAGATTATTATATTAGTTGGAGCTACTAAGGCTCCCATTTAAGATTTTGATGGAATAATCAAAACAATTTAAATGGAAATAGTAAAGAGAAAATATAAGTAGAGTAAAAAGGATTTTTTTTGCATTTAAATAGTAAACTTCTAGTTAATGAGTTAAATAAGCTTGTTTCATTTTCAAAAGTCTTAAGTTATTAACTGGTTTTAGCTAAACAAATCTGTCAAAAAAGTGTTTCTAGAGGCCGGGGAGCTTGAATGGCTTAGTACTTTCAAAAGGCTGAGTTCAGTGTGCCAAGCAGAATAAATCTTTTGATTATTGCTTAATTTATTTTTATGCTACAAACAATCTAGTAACACACTAATAGTTTTTTAAAGCGTATTTTCAACTACCAAAAAAAAATATAGGAAAATTGTTTAACACGAGGCTAAAAGAAAAGCGGCAGACTGCAAATTTGGGCACTTACTTGTAGCTGAATTCGTATTCATATTCAAAGTGAATTCGATATGGTTACCCCCGACTCTCTCACCCGCTCCTTCCACACTCCCTCCTTCCCTCGCTCCCTACTTCTACCTTTGGTGTCACACAGAGCGCCAGCAAGTGGAAGTTAAAGTTGTTTTTGTTGCTGTCGCTGATCGGTTGAAAGCAATCTGAACCTGTGGCAGAGTCAGACTCTGAGCCCAAGACTGTGTGGCTGCGGCTTTGTGGCGCTCTCTCATTGTGAGGCAGGTCGATATCAGTGGATCTAAATTGAGTTTTAGCGGCGCATGTGACGACGACTCGTAATTTGCATATGGAAGAAGGCCGAGGCGAGGCATTGGCCCCGTTCCCGTTCCCGTCTTCGTTGCTGTCTCAGGAATGGAATTGGAAATGGGATGGGAACCACCGCAGCGTTTTGCAGTGATCTAGGTGCCACAACAACAACAACTTTGCAACTATGAGTGCGCCCAGCTGGGTGTGTATGAGCTGTAGGCGACTGCCAGACAATGGGCGACTCTTTCAGCGAAATTGTCTGGGACAGCATATGGGCCACAAGATTGAAACATTAGCAGATGCTCGCTAGCAGATAACCTTACCTGACTCAGGTGCCATTTACTAATCCTTTCCCCCCTCTCTCTCTCTCTCTCTCTGTTTCTTCTAGTGCCACGCCCCAAAGGACAACACTCGGCGCCACGCGGTGGTCCACCACGTTCGTGGACTAACACAGAGCTAACGGAGGCACTGCAGCATGTGTGGAACAAGAAGATGACCACGTCACAGGCATCCCGCATCTTTGGCATACCCTACAATTCGCTGCTCATGTATGTGCGTGGCAAGTACGGCAAGAGCCTGAAACTGGAGCAGCTGCGCAAGGACTGCATCAGTGGACCACCGATTGAGATGCTACAGATGGGCATCAGTGGAGGTGGTGGCGGCAGTTCCAAGAGCGAGAAGAAGGAGCGCAAGGAAAAGGACAAGGACAAGAATGGATCGGGTTCGAATGCCAATTCGAGTGGTAACAACAGTTCATCCTGTAATCCAAGTGCCAGCGGTGGTGGTCCACCAACCATGCCGCATCCCAACGATCTGGGACCGCTGGGTCCACTCGATCTGGAGTTGGGTCTGCCACTGGGTCCTCCAGCGGGACCACGCAGTGGCAGCTCTGAGCCAGATCTGCTTGGCGGACCCAATGCGCTTTTCAATCCCTTCAATCCTCAAGGCTTCTATCCTGATTTTGCCGGCGGCTTTCCGGGTCTGCCGCTCAGCATGCTGAATCTGCTGCCGCCCGCGGAGCGCCATCATGCGGCGGTTGCTATGCACCACCTGGGCGTTAGCATGGACGAGGACTGCAAGTCGGTGGGTTCCAAACAATCCTCCTCACTGGACGATGACTTTGCTGCCGCGGGACTGCCACTCGCTCTGGAGCAGCGGCGGCACAGCGAGATGTCCAGCAATGGAACGCCACTGGCCCAGGCAAATGGAGGTGCGCAGGATTGAAATATGTGGCGGGATTGGGCTGCCAACCCAATGTTCTTCCCGCCTTATGAGCTGGACGAGGCTGCTCGCTCACCGCCGCCGCATCCTCCTCCGCCTCCACCACCGCACGGCTGTCGTGACTTCAACTTCAATCCGAGCCTGTTCATGGCACGACGCAAGCTGAAGCGATACAGGGCCAAGCGCGTCCAGATGCAGCTGCAGGCGCCAGCTGGAGGAGCGGGAACCGGAACGGGAGGTGGAGGGGGAGGAGAAGGCGCTTCAGCTCCGCCGCCCTCTGCGGTGCCACGCCCCGTGCTGCCGCCGCCGCTGCGAACCTAAGTTAAGCGTTGATCCAACTGTGAACATCGATGTGAAAATTGAATGCAATATGCTTTTTGTTTTAAATGTATTAATTAATTAATTAATCACTTATTATACCTACTATTTAGTTATTATGCTAAAGACAATATTTAATTTACAATTGATTAGTTTTGTTTGACTCTGCTACCGTTTTATGTGCGTGTGTTTAAATATTATATAAATATATAATTAATTAATTTTTCTGGTGCTTTTAGTTCCTATTCCCAATTATAATTTGAAGTATTAATCCTAATTTTAGTTGAGTGTAATTTAATTTGAATTTAAACTAAGTAACTGAATATGACAAAGCTTACAAAGCATTTGAGGCAATACATTGAAACTTAAAAATGATTATAATTTAATTTTAATTACAATTAATTGTATGTATGTACGTATGTGTAATCAAAATTGAATTAATTGCAAGCTAATTAAATAATTTAAGAGAATTCTGTAAATATGACACAATGATAACCAAACCAAGCAGCATTAGGGGTACTCCGATAAAGCGATTTCAAAATAAGTATTCGAATATAAAGACATATAGACACACGACTATATGTTTGATATATTGATCAACTATTGACGATGACTGTACCAAAATTCATAATGTTATTCATTAAACCAACGGCAATTAATTAGTTGTAGTTTAAGCGTACTCTTCTCTAGGCAATTTCTAACTGTATAAATCAAAACTCTGAAAATCGAATGCACTCAAAAGTAATTCATGAGTAGATTTCGAGTAGTTGTTGATTGATTCACACTCAACACTCGCAATTAATGCATAATTACAACACGTAGATATATATTTATAGGAATCAATGTGTAAGTGTAGAACAAATGTAACGGTAATCATAAAGATTTGGTATCGAAGATCGAACCAATTAAACAATTTTGTAATTGAATTTGTAAATGAACCAACCGATTCTGGTGTTGGCATGTGACTCATTCTCCCGCGCATAGTTTTAATAATTTATAAGCTCAACATATTTTAATTATAATTAATGTAAACACAAGAAAACAAAAACGAATATACTATTTAAGTTATACATATAATTAGTAAAGGTTATTAAATAAAAAGTTAAATGAGAATATTCAATGGTATTTTTGTATTTCTTTGCATTTAGTTAAAATACTCGACATCGAGTGGGGCGAATTCTATAAAGATTGATTAGTTTGGCTGTATAGATTTAAAATGATGAGATTATCGATAATTGTTTGCAGTCGACAGTTGAGCTGCGCCAATCATCGATAACAGTATGGTTTGTGTCTGAGCTGACATACCATATACATATGGGTGTCTTTGCTAAGTTTCGTTTAGCAATGCCACAAACCATTCGTTGGGACTGTCTTTCGTTAAGTGAGTTCAACGTTAAGTGTGGAGCACTGTGTATCAACTAAGTAAGCCTGCTATCTCTTTTTCAGGTATATAAATTGTAAGAGCCAGATAAATATATGTGCTACTACTGTATTATAGCAAACAGTTTCTGAATGTGTTGCATGGGCGCGCAATTCAAAACAACAAAATGGACAGATGTATCAATCAGCTGAAAATTCATACATTGTTTTTAAATCAACAATAAAAACCTTATTTAATTAAGTTCCAGCCATCAAAAAAATATATAAGCAAACAGTTTGAAACAACAGATGTTTCTCTGTTGCACTCTATAAGTGCACTCATAACTCATCATGTATCGCCCAAAAGCCGCAGGTCAAAACTGTCAAAAAGGCTGTCACAAAAGTGGCAATGGTCCGTCAATAATCCAACTTTGACCTCGATTACAATTGCGAAAAATGTACATCAGCATACCCTTTTAATAACTGCAGTTGTAGTTGTTGCTTAATGTCTGTTTGAGTGTGTGTGTGTGTGTCTACCAGTCAGTATCTGTGTTTGTTTTCAACTCTGCAAATGTGTATCTGCGTTTGCCAAGCGACAGCAATTTTCATGCTGGCGGCAACAGATGAGACATGGCTATCACAATCAGTTCAGTTCAGTTCAGTTGAGTTACGTTGAGTTTCCCTGGTTTGGTTTGTGGCTTTTGTGGGTTGTGCACCGTTTGCAGCCCAGTTGCAATCAGAAACCAAGTTGATATGTAGTACATAACTACCTGCCTTACCTTTTGGCAGGTGCTTGTTATCTACATGTTGAACAACAATTTCAGCTCCTAGAAATGCAAGTCAAATATCATCGAACATTTGCTTAATTTGTACTGCAAAGGATTGTGCACTCCGACTGCCGACAGACAGTTAGACAGAGCGTCAGTCTGGCTGTCTCTCTGACCTCATCAACAGCCACAACAAGAGCAGTATCATCATCATCTCGTCGGGGTGTCAGTCATGGCCAGTTACTTGGCCTTTTGCCTTTGTTCTCGACGTCTGCTCAGTCGCTGCTCAGTCGCTGCTCAGTCTCTGCCCAGTCCCCTGAGCATTATCGTAACATTTCTATGCAAATGTTTGGCTACCTATACAGGCGGCTATCCCCAATGCCGTTGAACTCCTGATGTACTCAGTCATCGGCTCATTAACTGAAGTCTCTAGCCCCCTACGCCCATCCCCTTTCCACACCCACTTTTATTCATATCAGCTGCATTTTTGCATTTGTTTTGGCATTTCGAGTATCTCTTTCAGCTGATTACTAACCTTCGGTTTGCTTTTTAAATTGCGTCATGCCTTGGTGTCTACTGATACTTGTAGGCTCCATCATCTTCGTCATCATCATCATCGCTCTGTAGTCATCGTCATAATCATCGTCTTCATAAAATTGCTTCAGGCAAACAATCGCTATAAATACTAAGCACGTGTCTTGATTTCTTGTGTTTTGAGTGTTGCTCAACGCCAATAAAGCTGTAAAAACTGGCTGACTTTAAGATACCGTACATGCCATATAAAGCAAGTAAATTGTGGAAAATATTGTTTAAGAAATTAAATAATACTATATATTAAAAATGTTTTATCTCATATCTTTTATTATATAGTTTTAATTAAATAATTTATTCACGGAAACCTTTTCTTATCAACTCTAAAGATGTTGAACCCATAAACACTAAACTCAGTTAACACTGTTAATTTCATTTCACACCTGCCTCATATCTAGTCCAAAATGTAACATTACACAGTCACTAAAGGTGTCTCCTACAGGCAGCCTTCACTGTATTGACATGCAGTAATCATGGCAAACACTACAAAGGCCTCAAGGTAATCGATAGTGGGGCCAATTGCTGTTGCAATCTTGGCTACCAACTACTTAGTATGCTCGATTATTAATTAGTTGCACTAATTGCAGCACGCAAGTTCACCTGTCTCTTGTATTGTGCCACCTGTAATTAGTAGTTGAGCAAAAATAGCTCATTCTATCTCTGTCTGTCTGTGTATCGGTGTGTGAGTTGGTCACATTGCAAGACTTTGACGACAGTAGAAGCCAACGCAGAAGACCGTGTTCCTTGTTGCAGCAACAAAATGCGAACGTTGCGCCCCGGCATGTGACATGCGGCAACCACACGCATTGACCCGCAGCGCCCCTAGCCCCTAGCCGCCTGCATCGCCCAACACCCACCAAACGAATCGAGTGGCGCTAAAAATAACAAAGCCTAAGACCCAAGTGCAGGCACAGCCACAGCTGGTGGTAAGTTGGACAACAGCAGCAGCAGCAGAGGCAACAGAAATGGAAACCGAAATTGAAACAAGTCGCATTCAGCCTATTTGGGCAACACGCGCTCTCTCTCTCTCTTCTCTCTTTCTCCTTTGCTCTCCCTCTCTTTTTATGTTTTCCACTTCTCACATACTCAGTGGCGCTCTTTAAAGTCACTTACAGTTGTACCTCATCATTAAGTTATCACTAGACTTTGTTTATAACTTTAACTAACATTTTAAAAAACTCTTTAAGTACAGCATAAACTAACATAATCAAAACCATACCATAGTTTTGAATATATAGAAATCGTTATTTTACTAGTGCTTTTTATCGATGTGCTTATCTCTCTTTCTATGCTAATATTAAATACTATCTAATCTTATCAAACTAATAATTCCTTAAGTCTTTTTTGAAAGGTATTTCTTTTACTTACGCTCTGCAAGAGTATATTGTTATTTATGGCATACTCAGTAAAAATACTACTACAAAAATATAGTAAATTGCGTTGTTTGTTTAGTATAACAGTTTGAAATTTATTTAAGTAATATATCTGAGGTTTCTAGTTTTACATTTAAAATAAAAAAATGTTTATTTTTAGCATTATATTTTGAAAACTACGTACTTCTTGTATTTATTTAGCTAAGTGCTTGATAGCAGATAGAAAATACAGAAAACATTTCAAACACTTTCTGGCACCTTTGCTGTGTTCCCTTTTCCTGTCACTTGCGTTGGTCATATGTTATTATTGTTGAACTTATCGAAGCGAAATGCAGAGAAATAACTGTTTAGTGGGCCACTTAGTGCTCACAGCTAGTTTAAATCAAGTGCTTTGCTGTGGGCAGCGCCTTTAGTCAGTTGCCACTGTGCTGCTCTCAGCGCCTGCGTGCGCAGTTGTTGTGCTCTGCTCACCATTCGGCGTTCGACGTTCGGCGTGTGCTCTCGCTGTCAGTCGCAGTCGCTGTCGCTGTCGCTGTTGCTGTCTCTGCCTCAGTTTGAGTTTTCTGTTTTGTGGAATCAGTTGCTTTTCGTATCTGCAACGAGTTGGATAACAATTCGGTTGGCGCTGCTGCCGCTTTGTACGCTGCGTAACTGTATCTGGCCGTGTCTGTCTGGTGTAACTATTGGGTAGTTAGTTTATTAAAGATTCGCGAAATATTTGAATGAATATTGAATATTGAATAAATTTATATTCATGTGTATTTATACTGATGACTGGTTGAGTTTTCGTTTTTCGTTAGCGAACAACTAGAACCGCATTGTCAACAAAGTATCTCAGAGATACAACTCGTTCTCGCTCTCGTAGTCGCAGTCGCAGTCGATGTCGAAGTCGTGCTCCGTAGCGCACTTTCAAATACAAATAAATATTCGAAGCGCGTGTGCAAAACAACAAAATATCCAAAAGAGAAAGAATAACAACAATTGCTAAAGTGCAGCAAGTAATTTACAAAACAGCTTTGAAAATATACAAAAATTATTCAAATAATACAAAAACAACAAAATACTTCAAGAAAATACGAAACGCTCTTTTTTATCATATCAAAAAATATTTGTTGTTTATTTATGTTTTGTGCTCGGCAAGGCGTTTGTATCTGTATCTGAGTGTCTCTCGGTCGGTGTGTGGCAGTGTGTGTGAGTGTGTGTTTTTGGCAGAAAACAGCTGTTTTTGCGATAACAACAGCAGCAATAACAACAACCACAACAACAACAACATCTTAAGTGCTTTAACGAAAACAACTATCAAAATTCAATATTCAAATTTTGAATCTTTAATTACATTTCCTGCTGTTGAGTGACCGCTTTTAAGGTGAGTTTAACTAACCTTGCCATTTACCGTTTTGCACTGAATCCCAAAGATTACCGGTTCAATTTGTACATACACACATACATATATAAGCTCACACACATATGTATATGTTTGTTTTTGTTTGTTGTTATTCTGATAATTTTCGCCGGTTGAATTTTAATTGCGCGCAGAGTGATAAGACTGCAGAGATTGTTTTTGTAGTGACAGTCAGTGGAGTCTCAGGGGTTCATTGGCTACTACACTAAGAAAAACAGACTTAAAATTTACTACAAGTGGAGGAAGTTTTACTCTGTCTATAAAAATAAGCCCTAATAAGTTTTCTCCATCAAGTTCTCTGCAACTCTTCTCAGAGCATTTAAAATATTTCATTAATTAAGTGTACTTAGTTAATGCACTTTACAGTGCAGACTTGAGTGCCACTTGAAACAAATATAATTGCACTTTCTGAATTCGTTGCCAATTAAATTTTAATTAAATTACTTTCTATTTTTGTTTTTTGGGTATTCTAAAGACCAAACTAATACCGGTTTTGTTATACATTTTATACTAGACTGTTCAATGTTTAAGGGGTAGAATAAACCACAACGAATAGCTACAGTGACTAACACACATAACTAACTAACTAACAAAGTTAGTCAGTCAAAGAGAACAGGAAGAGGAAAAGGGAGTTGAAACTAGAATAGGAACTGAAACAGGAACTTGATGAATACGCAACATGCACACTAACACACATATTTACTTTCCTGCAATAACAACATCAACAACAACAACTACAACAACAACAATAAAAAGAACATTTCCATCGCACTATGGGAAAAATCAATAAAAACGCACGCGACCAGCCGCAAACGAAGCAAACATCACGCATACCCCCTTCGCACCCGCTGTCCCTAGTCTCCTCAGTCATTTCCAAAAAAAAAACAGAAAGGAAAATGAAAAATACTACAATAAGTCCTTGTGCCAAGGATGCAGTCGGTTTCACACTGACGTCGGAATTAAGGCTTTTAATTAAGCGCATCAGAAAAGGCAAAGACAAATTAACGAACGACTCACAAATCGCGTTTATCAAGTGCAGTTAACACAAGCCGGCACAATGAAGCCCTTTCGTCACTCCCACTTTCCAACCCACTACAGTGTGGAGTCGGTGCCATCAACCAAAAGAAAAATCCAGCTGGCAACAAACAGTTTGGCGATATTCTCTGGGTCGGGAGACTTAACTCAAACGAGAAGAGATTGGAAAACGAGTCCAGAGTCCCGAATTGAGTGTCTCTGGCGCAGGCGCTCAGTGTTTTTCGCTCACCAACATTTGCTTACTCTCCAAAATATCAAGTTTTCCTCCGCCCCCTTCATGGCGCTTTCCCCCATTTCCATCAAACCAGCTGCTATTCCTGTTCCATTGTTATTGTTGTCCTGATTTCATCTGCTTTTTTTTGGGCAAAGTAAATTGTGTCGCTCGTATGTATCTTTAGGATTGCATTGCGCCCCTGGACACAACCTGCATCCCCTGGCCATACTTTTGGTTCTACCAACAGCAAATTGCAATAGCTGTAATTGTTGGTATTTTAGTTTAGTTTTGTATAGAGCCAAATGAAAATTGACAAGACAAAACGAGTTTTTCCTGGTTGATGGCAAGAGCTTTCAGGCAATGCCATTAATCTGCATACAAGGGGCAATGGGTTGTGGGCGTGGCATAGTTTCAATTGACAATTCAACTTTAGCATTGAACCATTTAAACTGGCGAAAAAGTGAAAGTTTTATCTATGGAAAAAGTATCTTTTTCGCTAACAACAATTGTGCATTAAGGGCACAAATATCGTTTATGCTAATGAGAGATAAGGTCGTAAATATAGAGATATAAGTGGCTTTTAACACATCAATTTTCTAGTCATACTGGTGTATACTTTACATTAGCATAGTTGCTCTAAATATTTGTTAAATACATTAGCTAATCAATTTATAATGGACTTTTTAGTAGCTTAATTAGAGTAAGTTTATTATTCAGTCGACTGACAGTATATTAAAATAATTGGTTTAACATTACCTTATTTAAATATTTTCTATATTTCAAGAAATTCGAATTTATTTTACTTTATATAAATATGTGTATTTTTTTCCTTAGTCAAGTGCAGCTCCTTTCATAAAATTTCCTTTTGAATTTTGTCAATTTAAGCACATTCACAAACCAAAATTGTTTTCAGTCAGTCACAAACATCTTGAGTATAAGTAAAATTACTTTTAGCTGCTGCTGTCATCTAAGAACTTGATAATTTGTTGCTTTCCCCAACTAAACAACTAATTTATGTCGTTTTATTTATATGAAGTTCCTGATTTCATTACCAGACTAAAACTAAACGAAACCAAATTAAACTGTAGCCAGATACAAGTTTATTGGGTCATTCGTAGCTAAATGGAAACAGTCAAGTCGGAACGGTAGGACGAGTATTACAAGTATCTATTGAGAGCATCCTCACACACTCTCATCTCCCCTCTCTCTCTACCGCTCTCTATCTCTCAGTCGCTCTCTCACTCTCTGTCGCTCTGTGGACTAACAAGTGGCTGTTATAGAGTGGAGTTCATATCTGAAGTGGCAGCTCTTACATTTTTCACTATTCAATGGTTACAAGTGGGTCACATTGAAATAATATTCTTGGCTAATATCTAGAGCGGATGTGTTTATCATAGAATATGGCGTTTGTTCATGCACTTGGCAAACTTCGGCTTAAAAACTATGCCCACAAAAGACCGAGAGTGAAAATCAACAAATGGTCGGGTCAGTGGGCCATTGAAAACTGTAGGGGAAATGGGGACCAACAAAGAGGGGAGACCTGAAAATTGTAGTGAGACATACCATATGCGTTTCCATGGTAGAGGAAAAATAAAAAGAAAAACCTGGTTGGCCATTAACAGAGGGAAAGTGAAAATGCAACACAATTGCATGAAGCTCTAAAGAAAAGCTTCCGCATTGTTATTTTCATTGTTTCCCACAGCAATTCCCGGAATCTTTCGCTCCCTCTCTCTCTCCCCCTCTACTTCTTTCTCTGTCTGTCGCATTGTTCCTCCTGCTCTAAGCTGCAGTGACTTTGGAGTCGCTTTTGTTGCCATTCTTTAGTCAGCCAGACTTTCAGCATGTACCACAACATCGCAATAACAATTAATCTGTAATTTTACACGATATTGTCTCCATAATCCCTTGTCAATACAACGAACTGTTTACAATCTGCACTTTGTATATATTCTGTTCTTTCGTATCAATATTTATCCAGCGAAAAGGTCATTGAACTCAGCAGATGCAGCTGGCAGTGCAATCAGTTGAGTATTTAAACGCTTTCAAGTTTCGCAACAAAACTTTTTAAAACAGACCCAAAACCCACACAAACTAATAGAGATATATGTCAGCCAGAGATAGAAAGAGATGGGAGGAGGTGGAGAAAGAGATAGAGAGTGGGTAAGAGGAAGCGTGTTAATTGTACCAGCGGGCACAACTAGTACAAATGAAAATGCAGTAGCCTGTGTAGCCAGTTTTCCACTTTTATTTTCTCACATTTAGCAACATTTAACAGTTTTTCACAGCATGCGCTAAATGAGTGAGACAGGAGAGGGAGAGGGGGAGAGGGGGAGAGAGAGGTGTGCGTGTGTGTGACTGGGGTGTAGCTGCATGCATATTATACCTGATGTTTAGTCTGTACAAAATAATTTTACCCAGCATGGTAGCATGTAATCTACGAGTTTAGTCAACTGACAGTGGGGTAAATGGGTTACACCACCAACAAATATTTATGCCAAAATATGATAAAGTTATAATTAAATGTAATATGTAGTTGAAATGAAATTTGAAGTTTGTTTAGCTCAAGGCAAGCCGAAAACTAATTGTATTTGCATAATTTTCGCATTCATCCCATGGTATTTACGCTCTCAAAAGTCAATTAGTCCCTGGCTCTGTAGCTCTGACTGAGCCCTGACATTATCATCTCTAAGCATGCAATGTATGGCAAAGTTGCAAGGCTCGAGAAGCGCCAGAGTTTCAGATAACTCTGGAGAACTCAACGTCCCTCTCTCCCAACCCTTTTCCCCACACTTTCCTGCTCTCTGCCACCTCTATGACGCTGCACATCTTCGTCCATGTGCATGTCTGTCAGGCAAATCTGCTTTAATTTTTTAATCGCCTGAAATGTTTGTGTTATCGCAAGAGTTCCAGGCAAGAAACTGACTGACTTATTTGTATGCCAGGTTACGTATACGTAACGTGTGTTTAGGTGTGCGAGTGTGTGTGTGTGAGTAGTGTGTTTGGGGCGTAAATCTATTGTGCATGAAACTTGATTTACAATTTCGTGCCTGGAGGCTTTTTGCATTACATAACTCGCACACAGGAGTAAGAGCGTTAATTTAATTATTTTATTCGCTCTATCGCAGATGTTTGCACTTGCGTGTGTGCGTGTGTTGTTTTTTGCATTGAGAGTAAATGCATTTTCATGTTAAGCTCAAAATGAACAAACATTTAAAATGGAAATTATATTTTATAGGCTGAAGCTCAAAAGCAATTTATTGAGTTAGGTCAGTAATAGGCCACATGACATGGTCAAAGGTAATGCAAGCAACCAAGTTTAGACCACTTAAATAATATATTAACTTACGAGAGTAGAAAAGCCAAAGAGAGTGACTGGGAGAGAGAGGAAACTAGTTGTTCTCCAAGGCCTTTGAGTAGTTCGTGTTTGGCAAATATTTAAGTACAAATTTATTATAAAGTTTTGCCTTTAGGCTCATGAATATGCAACCAATGAAATCAATTGTTTGTTTGGCTTTCTTCCAAGTCAGTGAAGCAATCATAAATAAAATTGGTAACATTATGTGATTGGTCTTAAGAGCAGTTGCCATGAAGGGCAACGCAACGCATCGCATTGACCAGGGTCAGAAGAGAGGCAGTGGAAACCAGTTTTCGATTTCCAGAACTAAGTTCCGAGTTCAGCAAGGGCAACAATTAAAAGCAAATTAGTGATTAAAGCACACAAACACACTCAGAAGCGGAAAGCTGAAAGCTGATTACAAATCATATAGAAAAGCTGTCAAGTCACTAAATGCGTGTCTGTGTGAGTGTGTTTAAGTTTCTCTGTGTATGTGCGTGTGTTTGTGCGTAAGCTTAGACAGTTGAACAAACCCATTGTGATAAGCTTATCAGTTGAAACCGAGTGACTGAATATTAAGTTAAAGTTCAGTTGTCGTGCAACAAGTCTTAAATGGCAATCAACCACTAAAAATTCAACTCCCTTGTAATGATTTAATGCAATAAACAATTAATATTCGTTAACAAATTTTGATTAGAACAAACCAGTCGCAGCTTGATTTTCGTAATTGCTTTTTGCTTCTTTATGAATTTGTTTGTGTGTCTTTTTGATGTGGTCGGCGACTTCTCATGGGAGTCGAGAGTCGAGCAAACGACGTTGCCACACGATTCCCATTTCATATGCATGTGTACTCGCCCAAGTATGTGCCATACCAAACCGTATTATTCAATACTTAATAAACCAGAACGTGACGATGACGTCGTCGTGGCACCCAAACAACAACAACAACAACACCAACACCTACAAAGTTTACAGAAAAACATGTGTACTTGTCGGTCTATTCAGGTTTTCGCCTGTCAGAGTCATAAGGAAGTGTCTCTACCCGCCGCTGTCTGCCCAATTCCTCCATTTACCATATTTCTATGCTTTAAGCCGGCACTTGTCAGCTGGTTAGCTATAGGGGCACCCCCGGCGCCATACACCTTGCCTGATCATGTGCCTCTCGACTTACGCCTTTCACCGACATTCTGACGTCACACCAACGTCCAGACACAGCGAACCAATCCAATTCAAACTGGTCAATGGCAATTCAAAAGTGTCGCCCCTCGACTATAATTAATAGGAATACATAATTGACACACGTCTGAGACGGAAGGAAATGGAAATCTGATATGTTTGTTAACAAAATGGATTCCTGTGCTCTTAAATGTAATTTAAAGCTTTGTAAACTGATTACTCATATTTTTCGCATTTTATTTAGTATTATTATATTTGTTCTATGAAAAGTTAGAAGAATATTTAGTGTGCTTAAATTTGTTAGTCTCAAAAAAATAGAGATATACCCGGAATTACAATAAATCGTGTACCGTTAGCGACAAATTGCTGATCTACAGCACAGACTTCTGTTAGCAAACAGTTGTTTTTATTCACTTGGTTTTCTAGTACCGCCATAAAGATCTACAAGATTGATAGCTACTGAGCCAAGTTTATATATAAAGCTATTACCAGCCACGTACTTAACAATCGGGCGAAATCCAATTGCAAATCGTCAACGAGATTTCTCTACTTTATCCCCATTTCCACTTGGTCTCACTCCCTGGCGACTTTCGAACTGTTTCAACTTTTACTGCTGAATGTCATGAGATTGGTCAGTAACTGAGAGAGTAGGTTATTCATAATGACAATGATGATGATGATGGTGATAATGGCTCATTAACAGGCAGGTGGGCGTCTAGTTGGATCAACAGAAATGTGTGCCACTCAAATGCTTGTTAACTGCTAACATTTAAACAAATCACTTGGCATTCCAATAACAGTTACAATTACAACAACAGTTATATTTAATATGCGCTTAAAGGTAGAGGAATTGGGTTATATGCAAATTCCGAATTTATTTTTAGTTAAAAATAAATTGAACATGATTTTAACACTGTTAAATATTTCAAATGACTCACATACCATGGAGACACCCACCAGTTCACGCTGAGTGTGCGTGTGTGTGTTCCTGTGTGTGTGTTTCTAAAGCGTAAAGTGTAAATTATGTTAATTTGAAAGCATTTTATGGCATAATTACGCCACAGCGACTCATTAAATAACAGTTAAGTCAACATCAAATGAAAGTAAAAATTTTGTTAAGTGGAGAAAAGAATCGAAGTGAATCAAACGGAATATCGGAATACCGAACACTTTAAGGGGAGAAAGTGTGGAAACAATTGGCAAATCAATTACATTTTCCACACAGACACCGAGCTAAAGAAAGTCACCACCCACCTAAAGTGCAGAATGCAAATCAATTTCAATTCAAAAGGCTTCAATTTTCCAAGGGGACAAGAAACTGCTCAAAGTGCTCGTGTCCGAATGTCCTCAAATTGATTTCAAGTCTTTGTCTGTGCTTTTCAATATATAATTTGATTGTTCAGAGTCCAAATTAAAGCAATCATGTAGTATACAAATGATACTCCTCTTAAATATTGTTTATTGCAAATTTTGCACGTGTTTGCAACTCAGTTTATGTGACTTTTCCTTATATTTGATATTAGAACGTATATCGCAGTTTCTACAGCAAAAACACGTAAAGTCGGTTTCACATAAAGCAGTTAATACTGATTGAGTAAGGTCAAAGTTTTCAATTTTACGATAAGGTCTCAGTTTACTATCTTTCACAAAGAGTTTAACAAACCTCGATAGCAAGAGCTTAAAAATAATTTACGCTTTGGTTTACTCAAGTTCAAAACTCAAAGTCTTGTCTAGAAAACAGTTCAGAGACCCTTTAATTAACCAACTGCTAAGTGACTTTCAAAGCTGTTATTAAAAACAGTGAATAGAAGCAGATTATCAGATATTATTTGTCAGCCATATGTAGTCTGTTGAGCCCAAGTACCCGAAGGCAGGGCAAATCGCATGACAAATCGAATTTCATGCTGCTTTGTTCACCTCCCCGAACTGAGGAGTGTGAAGCACCATAAAAACTAACAAGACTGAGCTGAAATCAAATCGAACACAATCCGCACCCAGCAAAGAAAAACAAGTCAAATAAAAGACTAAAAAAACTAAAAAAAAACTCATACACACAGTCGTACTCCGCGGGGGCAACTGGAAAAGTCATTTCACAATGAACTTTAGACGAGAACAACAAATGAAAATGTGAAAACGTTAAAAGTTCAAACGCCTTCAGCGAGTCGAGTTAACAACCCGCCACGAGGCGACGTCTATAAAGCGATTCTCACAATGAGCATCCCCCTTCCGCCCCCCTTAATCAGCCCGTCCAACACTCTGAAGATATACATTAATGCGTATACAAACGATATGGGACAGACACTCGCGCCAGACAGAGAAATTAGCAACGCATGTCGAGTAATTCGTCAACACGGCGAAAATACATAAAACAGCAGCAGCAGAAGCAGAAGCAGCAACTGAAATGTATCTAAAGCCAAGTGTATCTACAAGTGCGTGTGCCCATGACCATGACAATAACAGGGCAAAAACAAGCTCAACCCATTTGCTACTCAGTTGTGTGTTTAATTTTTGGGAGCTTTGTCTATTTTTGCGCTTCTTTTGCCCTCCCTAGATCCTATCAGTTATTCAGTAGGAATCGCGTTCACTCAACTTGGCCCAAACCAGTTGGTATTGCTCTCGCACAGCAATTGTGAAGTTTTCTCTGGTTTCAATCAGTTAATTTCATGTGCACACACACACACACTAGAGTGTACAAGTATCTGAATATCTGATGAAGCGCTATCACTTGCCACTTGAGGTTTTAATTAATGCGAAACAATCTCAAAAGTTTTGAACTTAAAAGATATCGCTGTACACACTGTGAAATAACTTCATTTCCAATTAACAAAAGTATAAAAACAGTTACCAATTCCAACGGTTTACAGATTTAAAGGCACTTTGGTATTCTTTTTTTGAGGGTATACGTACGTTGGCCAGATGCAATCGTTAATTCTGTGATGTTGTTGCTCTCAGTCTGGGATTTTGTGGCCAATTTAATTGTTTGACATTTATGTTTGATGTCCACGCAAAGATATGAATTTTATTGGATTTTTGCAGACAGCAAAAAATAAAAATATATATTGAATATGTAATCCATATTGTTATGTATATAGACAGATATTAATTTCTTCTTTAATTTACTATACGCACAATTTTGATTTTGTATCATAATACATGTCAACAAATCAATGCAAATGAATTTGTATAATATATTTTCATATTTATGATTAATGTTTGCTTCAATTTATTTATCATTTATGTATGTTGGGCTTATCAGGTGCCAATACCAGCAGCGATAAGAATCACACACATAAACACACACAAGTAGTCAGGTAAATATTGTCTAGGCAATGGGTTGGCATTGAGAACTGCACACTGACAGCAGAATCACCCTCAACCCATCTCAGCTCTGAACTCAATCAATGATAGGGGCTAGTTTAGTCATACCAATATAAAGTCAAACAAACTTATCAAACAAATAACAAATACTAAATATTTAAACAGCTTTCTTAGCAAGCATTAAAGTTATTCAAATTTGTTTAATAACTGCAAAATCTGTTATTCAACTTAGTATTCAAATAAAAAGCATTTTAAAGTTCCCTCTGTGTGCGATTTAAAGAAAGTTTTCTTTAGAAAAGAAAAACTTTTGGTATATAGAGAAAGTAGAATGTTTGGTTGGCCAACAAAGTCCATATGGCAGCAAAGGAAATATATAAATAAACAGAGGAAAACACGAGTTCCCCATGAATTTTAAATGAATTTTTGGCGTGTAAACGGAAGTATTACCTGGAATATCATATTCTCATTACTATGTTTAGTCTAGGCGCCTTACCAAATGAGTCACGTTTCTGGCAAACCAATAAGAAGTGTGCAGCCAATGCTTGGCTAAGAGATACCCGTTACTTTAAAACTTGAAAGGGTTAGCTTAAGCTGGTTAACGACTAAAACGATTCTTTGCAAGCTAGACACATAATTTTAATGCAATATTTATGTGTATTTGTGTTGCTTTATGTTGTCCTATATGCCCTATCTGTGCGGTTTACGGGTATTAACATGAAAAGAATCGCCCACGGAGTGCGTCACAGGCGCCGATTTTGCAAAAGCAAACGAGGCAGCAACCACCAAAGACTTGGACTTGTACTTGGAATCAGGCTTGGACAGGAGTCCAGGAGGCGCTGCAGGAGACGCATTTGCATGTAAAGAAACTACAACAAGAAGAAGAACAATAGGCTGTGACTCATCAGTGTTGGCAGCAACCAAACTCCGCGACATTGCGTTAATTAAAGCGACAAACACAGCAGCGAGGAGAAGAAAGAGAATGGGATTGGGAGGGAAAGAGAGAAGTAGAGCAAGAGAAGTGCCGGGAATAGGGAAATGGGTGTGAGCAGCGTCTGTGCAGTGTACAGCGGGCCGTTGGAGCAGGGACCTCCCCAAACCTAAGTAGTCTCTTGCAGTGTTCCCCTCTGCTTCGCCTCTCCTTCTCCTCCCGCTTTCCCACACGTACTCAGATTCCCGAGAAACTTTGTTGTTTTCTTAATATTTTTCTTGTTGTTTTTTCCAAAGCAGCTGCGTGTTGAAGTGGAAAACGATCGACGTATGCGTCTGGCGTAAATGGAAAGTGAAATGAGGGGAAACAAATGGAACATTTTTGTAGCTCCAACGGTCGGATTTTTATCCCGTCCGTCTCGACGCGCTTAAGAAAATATTTATTTTATTTGCTCTTTGCCGCGTTATAATTATGTGCGCGCCAAGGAGGTTAATTGGTATTGATTGTGTGAACAAATTTATTGTGGACACTGTAGGCACTATCCCCCCAGTGACTGGCAAAGCAGCAAAAAGCTTTAAGTGACTGCATCCTACCATTAGAAGATTCCCACGAGTGCAGCACTTGAATCACAAGATGTTATAAGTACAGATCGTTTCAATTTACGGTAATTTCTAATATAAATACACTCAGACCAAGTAAATGGATTGTATTTAAATAACACATGTTTGGGAGATTTTCAAAGAGAACTAAGTGCAGGTGTCAATCGACTTGGAGTGAAAACTAGTAAGAAAGGCTACCGACTGTAAAAGACCGCGTACTAACACTAGTGCCCATTTTGACATACAAAAACTGCTATAGGATAGAGTTGTCCTATCTGGCTCAAACAGGGACTATATTTAGTGCGACCACATATATAATGTGTTTATTAGGCACCGATAACTCTAGTAGTTCGCAGTTAGTGCTTCTACTCTTCTTGCCTGTTGATGCTGATCAGGAATATATATACTTTAAGGGGTCGGAAACAACTCCTTCTGCCAAACACAATAGACCTCCCTACTCTTCTTGAGCACGCGGTCTAAAAAGCTTAACAGAATTGCTCATCTTTACAAGGGATAGATTGATTTTCATTGTATCATCTTTGATTAAATATTAATATGATTATATTCTCGTCACGCACCCGCATTGTGTTCGAGCATGTAATATTTGAAATTATCATGGAGACCTTAATCAATGCAACTGAATGAAAGCAATTTACTTGCAATTTAATAGCACGCGAAATGCTATATGGTATGTACATATATATATAGATAGATTTGTTCTACATATGGTACATGTACATGTGTGTGGCCTCTTCTAACCGATAAACAAGACCAGATACTAATCACGATATATAATGCTTGTTTCCATTGCATCAGTTGATAATGCGAACACGTATCGTAATTTGCGACAATTGCCCTCCATTTGACAGGTAGTTGTTTTGCTACCTCTTTATCGATTATTGACTGTGGCCGTGTTTTCAGATAATTATACTAGCCCAAATTGCTTTTACCAGTTTGGACTATGGCAGCTGAAGATAATACTCATAGTCATGTCTGGAATATTTTGACAGCTAATTTAGCTAAATATTTGATTAGAATTTAATAAAAGCTTAAGCAAATAAATGAAATATAAAATATTTATATGATTGCTACCAAAAACAAAAAACAGAAGAGAAATTCCTAGAATTGTCATAAATACGACAAGTTGTTTCAATAAATGATCACATGAGAGATTGACAAACAAAGATAGCTACTAAAACAGCTACAAGATACAAAGTGCGAGACAAGGAAACAACTGTGTCGGTATCTGTGCCTGTGTTTATATCTGTGAACCAGTTCTCAACGTCACAGCATTAATGCAGTCTGATAATTCAGAACAATATATAGACTGACTAACCTTGCACATTACAAGCACATACAGCTATATTCTATATAGAATACCCGACTGAACAAAAGAGAGCGTTGATTTGCATAGACGATTAGCCAACAGATTGACAGACTGACATTTTCCGCACTGTGGAAAATGCGCAAATTACTCTGACAAATACTCGTACAGTTTTCATAAAATTAATTATGCTGCTAATTACTCAATCACGAAATTGACAGCAAATAAACGCAGATGCGTTGAATTTAAATTTTACCTGGAATTAAATATCAATAAAAAAATTTCAAAATTCTAAATAAATATTGAACAGCAGTAAAAAAAACACAAAGAGAGCCACTAATTGGATACCAAATGCGAATTAAGGGAATGTAATGAAGGGCGTGGGGAAGGAGGGTTGATTAAATACCTCAACATTCTATAAAAATCAATATTGTTTAACAATCTCAGCACGCAATAGAACAACAGCAGCAGCAGCAGCAGCAACGGCGACAACAACAACAGCAAAATCGGTTTGTTGCCATGGCTAAATGACAATGGTTAGGGGCAAGGTGGCAAATGGCTGGCGGAGACGGCTTAGATGTCAATAGTGGGCGAATTGGAGCGAATTGGGGGTGAATTGGGGGCAACTTGGGGATTCTTTAGGGCGTGTTGCTGCTGTGGTCTGACAGTGAGGACTGCTCACTAATTACCAAGTGCTAAACATTTTGACGCGCATTTCCCCCCTCCACGGTATTAATATCTATCTACTTATATTAGTGACTGCCTCCTGTTGTTGGTGGCACGTTTTTGCAGCATATGACCACAAATCAAGAGGGAAACGTGCCAAAGAAGAGTAGCACAACAAGCGGATGTATACAAGATTCAAGCTATTAATCAGTCAAGTGTTAATTGATATGCTTAAATATTGCATAAATAACGTAGTCAAGCAATTTATTCAAATGAGTACTCAAGTATTCACATGTGAATACGCAGTGTTTTGTCAAATTTGTTGTTTCGAGAACAACATTAAGATTTCTTCATTATCTTCCAATATCATTTGCTTTATCTTAGCAATGCCAGCCTGATTTGAGAGTCTTAATGAATACATACCTTGGTATTGTTTTAGTGCAGAACGGAAGTAACATTTGGCTTATTGAAAGAGGCTGTTAAAGCTGCTCCCAAGACAATTTATAACTTCATTTCTACAACATGTTTGATTTCAGACACAATATTTACACCATATTAATTTATAACTATACACTGTGGAGTATAACTATAATGCGCTCTAGTCGAACGCCACGAGATAACTAATGCAAAACAGGTGCCCTTAAGAAATCACATTATTGCAGATAAGAAAAGCACCGTTAACTTGATTGTCTCTGTTTTGCTCTCAACAAATTCTATTTTCGATTCGCTTTCACACCTCTTTTTCGCTATTCCGTTTAAAACTACACTGGAAAAAGTAGTTGCGCTTATAGTTATGAATCATAGTGTATTGTAATCAATGAGTTTTAATCAAGTCCGAGCTTAGCAAAAGCCTTAATACTTCTCTGACTAATAAGCCATTTTAATTGCTGCTCGTAGCTAACAAAACTATTAATTTGGCAATTACCATTTAAATTCGCATTCAATATGCCGCAATAAAATTGTTTGGCCAATTAAGTCAACCAAAAAGGCACAAAAGTCAAGGTTGATTGGGCTTTATACTGAATACTGTAAATACAAATGTAATTGCATAAGCTGGGCATTTGAATACAACAAACAAACGAACCAACAAACCAACAAACAAACAAACAATTTTGTGCTATTTATTGATTTATCATTAATTTTTAATTTATGTTATTGAAATTGGCATTTAATTATTTACGTTATTCATTGGAATTACACTTTTGCAGGTTTACGCAAGCAGGAGGAAATTACAAATTGTGGTAAGTGTCAAAGCCGACTTTTATGGCTATTAGTTGGAAATGCGTTAGATCGTATATCATATTAATAATGTCAGAACTTCTGACAAGCAGCTAATTAAAAAGGCTACATCAATGGAAAGACTAATGAAAAATTAAGGTCAAAACAGATGATAAATGATGAACTTAATGCATGATTTAATTAAGTTAAAGCAATTATTAAAAACTTAATGTTTTCTCTTTTTTTTCCAATGATTTAAATCACGTGTTGGCAGATTTACTAGCTAAATTTAGTGCAATAAACCTGTTGTACAGTTATCGAAAAGCTGATAAACATCAGCAAAGTTGGATTTAAATACTCGGAGCCAAAAGTCAATCTATCAAACGGTGTTGTTAGTCAGAAACAAGCAATTTATATGGTCTTGGCTACCTTATATGTGCTGTAGAGGGAGGCTTCACTGTACTGGGAGTGGGGAATGGGGAATGAAGAATGGGAAGTGGCATGTGGGGTCTGGGGAAAACATAGAAAAGCGCGTGGCAGTCCACGTGTGTTGTCTTTTGTGTCACTTTTGGGTGGTTGAGTGCTAGAGTGGTTGGGTGGGGCTTCGATATTCATGAAGATACCAGGAAATACCCTCAGCAAATAAATAATAAATGAAAAGCAAATACAAAATGTACATGACATGGCTACAAATGATTGTTAAGCTTGAAATAGAAATGTAATTGCCATAAAATCATCTTGAATCGAATTTAACTTTTACTAAACCGATTTCAACTAAAACTATTTAGTAATTTGTGAGTCAATCAATCAACAATTTGACCGAGATATGACATCTCTAATCGTGTGTTCTCATTTTCCTGCCAGTCAACGCATTGTTTAATGTTTTACAATTGCAATTATGGCAAAATTACAATCATATTTCGGTGCCAGGCTGGGATTACTCAACTTGGCAGCAACAAACAGCAAACAGCAGCGCAACACAATGATGTCGACACAACAAAGCATAACATCAGCAGCAGAAACTGAGAGAGGCAGAGATGGATGGAGAGACTTCATTGTTTGGCCCGTTAGTGTGGCAACTAGCCTGGCCAAAAGCTGCAGCTTGCAGAGTCGAGAGACTGAGTTTAGTGGCAAAGCTCATGGGTCGATAACCTTAACCCAAACTGCAATCGAAACCGAAACTCAAACTCAATTAGAGCACGAGCTGTTCATCTTTGGCTCATACGCAGATTGAGGTCAGTTCTGTGCTGAAGAATGCCAAATCATTAACAGTTTTCACTGTCGGCTCCGTCAACAGAATTCTGGCAATCTTTTGCCTTTGACAACAACTACAATAGACGACGACGACGAGTAGGAGCATGAGTATTGCTTGCTGAAAATTGGAAAATGTTGTCACTGTTGCTGTGGAAAATCAATAGATAGCAACACGCCCCCTCGACCCCCCTTGCCAAAGCAGAGGAAACCTTATGGCTTGTGGAAGTCTCCCAAATGTCAGGACACACACGTTGCCAAAATCCCAGCCCCACTCCCACTCTTAGTCGCAGACTCAGCCTCAGTCTCAGCCCAAAGTTTCAGTCCAAGTTGTTGCCACGGTTCGTTAGGCACAGTGGCACAAAACGAAATTGACATTGGCAAGTAGGGACAAAAAGGTAATATGGCTGAAATAGACAGCATGCGCTATAAACTGGCTCAAATAATGTATGAAAGGATGTTGGCAATTTGCTTTGACTCTTAAAAACTTATATCGCAACTTGCCGCTTAATACCAATAGTTTAAATGGTGCATAAAACTAAGTTGTAAGTTTACAAACAAGTTTAGTATTTTAGGCTTAAAGAAAACAGCATAAAAATTGCTAATAAAGATATATATTTTAAAATTGACTGCTAACTGATTGGCATTAGGATTTAATAGCTAAACTGTAGCAACTTCTTACAAGGAATTTTAGTTCACAAAACGCAACGAAGCTGTAAATCTAAAGAAATCTTTCTTAGTGCTTCTGACATGACAAATCTTCCGGTTTGATATTTTGAAAGTTTTTCACCTGCAGTTGCAATTTTATGAGCAGCTTTCAAAACCAGTTGAGTGCAGCGCTGGAAAATGTCTAGTCAGTGCAACTTATCAGCATTTTATTCTGCTCTAAATGGAAACACTTTTTTTTTTTTGTTTGAATGACATTTCGACGTCAGACACATGGCACATGGCGGTTTTTAAGCCAGAAGCCAAATCGAAACATACAGAAAAAGGCTAAAGAACCAGCCACAGTTCCCCCGTCTGTTAAACGACAACAATTACAAGAAGCAAATAGCGAAAATCACGTTTTTAACAATGCCAACGTTGAGTTGGTGAATGGCTGGGAAGATTGGGGTGTGGTTCGATGGAAGAAAGGTTGTGGTGAGGGGGTATGTCCAACGAACCGAACCAAAGCGAGCCAAGCAGCTGGTCTGCTTCCGACTGCCAAACGGGTTGTGGCGTGTGGGTGGACAACACACACACACTCAGAAGGTGTTTGAAGATTTATGACGTCGTTGCCGCGCTGACTTACACATGTTGTACCATTTAAGGGGATACAGACCCAACCCCACCCAACCCAGTGCCCCCTTCTCACTCCCTCACACTGTCACTGCAAGCAGTCGCGCAGTGGAACAAATGAGTAGCAAGCAGGTCACTGCTGTACTACAACATACCCTGTTTGCATAAATTATACTTAGCAGAAGCTGGGTATACTTCCCGCCAAGTGAGTAACCATCCATGTCTCCATGTCTTTATTTACAGGGTATACCGTATGCAGTTAGGCACTAACATAAGTCAAAAGTGTGTTGCAGATATTTTTATTGTTTTGTTTTGTTGTCGCCGGTGCTGAACGTGACTATTGTGAACGTGATTTTCATTCAGTTAGTCCGTCGTCACATGGTCAGAGTGTTAATATTTTCTTTTTATACATTTTATGGATATGTCTGCTACCGAAAATTAACTTGGCCATAACATATTTATTATTATAATCAATTTTTAGTTTTTATTGTTTTTGATTTCTTTGATTTCCTAAGAAGTATAATTCCCCCGCCCAATCCCCTTAAAAGTTTGTTGGTTTTTCATGACAATGCTTGCGACGCTTTTATTAGCTTAATGCCAACAAGACAACAAAGACAAGTCCAGTTTTGGGACTCAACTCAGCTCAACTCAACTCGAGGTCAAACACGTACTATAAATATTTATGAACCGCATTACGAGAGTTTTCTTTATTGCTTGCAGTCCAATATTGAGCAGAGCAGCAGTTGAAACGCATTCGAAGAAATCCAACAAATTTATTGGCCAAACTGTCACTGCAATTGCTTTTTATACGACAGACTACAAAGTTGCCTAAACAAAGTGGCTAAGATGTTAAGTCCACGAAAAGGGAAGCACTTAAGTTGCAGAATTTGTTACCCTCCTCCTTGTAACTAAGTTTGTCCTAATACTTATCCTATTTATATCTTAAGTGTCTCTTAAGTTTTTCATTACCAATTTGGCTAACATTAATAATAAATGTTATTAACTTAACTAAGTTCTCCAAGTTTACAGCACATGTTTAAATACTTAAAAGGAAAAACTTTGAAAAGTTATAAATGTATTTACACATCTCACTTTAGTTTGCACTGAACACTCCCAGTACTCTATATGGACTTGGCCTATAAATAATTCTATATCAGTCCTTGTCCTTGAGTTCTATGCTGTGACCAAAATTTGATGCCCTTGTCTTTGATGGTAAGAGTGCTGCTTGGCAACAACTGCAATTGAAATTTGCCCATTTGACAAAAGCATTTTGTGTGCCATTTACGGCAGCTACTTAAACAATGACAATGGTGACATGGAAAATCGGCAATCGGTGGACGGCAGACGGCAGACGGGAGGGAAAAGGGCAAGATGAATGATGGCTGCAATGAAAATTTGCAGTAAACTGACATTAAAATGCATTTGCCAAATAAAAAGCAGCAGTCGTTGCATTGGCAAAGAGCCAAGTACCAAGTACCCAGTACAAAACAGCCCTCAATCTGGAGTCACTCAATCCCCACTCTCTCAAGTTGGCAATTGAACAATTGGAGCACTGACTGAAAGCAAAAGTGCAGAGGGAGAAACATTTTTATAATGGCCATCACGCAATTTGAATCTTTTTGCAGCAGTTGTCAGTAATTAGAAACTCACTTTGCATCTACTCAGATGCTCAATCCCCTTACTCAATGGAGGGCCAGCTGCTTAATTTTGATTTCACTTCAAATCATTTGGTAGTTGGTTAATGCAGAATCATTTGGCGAATTCAGTTTGAGTTTGAGTTTAAGATTTTGCTTTGAACTCTTGAGTTTCGCCATAAGTCAAAGATTGTCTATAATTTATAAAATGATTTATGAACAGCATGTGTGTGTGTGTGTGGGTGTTGGTTTTCCAAAGTTGCGGAAAACTCAAGAGGAAGTTTTGTACAACTTCATTTAAACTTTTCATTTGGCCTTTTGCTCAAGCGAAGCGTTTTTCAATAACTGTCAAAATAAAACAAACAACTTGAGATTTTGCCTTCGAAGCATATTTCCTGTGTGCATTATTTAAAAGAACTTTACTGTTAGCTGCATTTCAATTCTAGTTTTTCTCGATTCTATGTAGGTCACGGAAATTGTTATGTACAGACACAATCAGCACTGGGAGCAGAGAATAGGGCAAGGAGAGCAACTAGATTGTGTGATGTACTCAAATGAATAAAACTAAAGATAATTTTGTAAAAAGCAATTGGAAGCAATGAAAACACTCTCGACTAGCAGATACCCAAATTAGAAGCATATTTAAAGCTTTTAATATTTAAAGAAATAATAAATTAGATATAAATACAATTAGAACATTAATTTAGTGAACAAATTCCGGGAAATCTTATACTAATTAGCAGCATATTTTCATTTCTTGCTGTGTGGGGGCACAAAGTCAAACAAAGTCAAAGAATATGCGAAATATGCGAGTAATTAAGTATAACAAGTTGCTCGGATATTTGTTTAAAAAATATGCTGAAAACTGGAGTTTAAACTAAATGCAATATCAAAGAGTGCTTAAGGAATAAAAGGAACGAAAAATGAGAAATGAGTGAAGGCGAAATGGGAGAAAGGAGGAACAGAAGAGAGAAAAATGTTGCGGTTGATATTTTTAGTAGCATGTGTTATGAGAGAATGTGTGTGTGTGTGTGAGTGTGTGTATGGTGTATCTGTGTGAGCATGTGGTGGCGTATGTTTTAAATTGGTTTCGCTTGCACAGATGTTGCAATATGCAAACAAGCGGAACAACAGTCACCGTACAAGGTGCCACTCAAAACACGAAGACAATCAGAGTGAAAGAGAAAGAAAAGAGCGAATGAGTAAGGGGAAGTGGGAGCGACATAGTGAATCATAAGTTAGCAGACAACTGTTTGTACTTTATACTGTGTACTCACTGTCGCACAGTTTTCCTTTTGCCTATCAGAAAAGAAGAAAAACAAAGAAACGACTGATAAAACATAACGCGCTGCGTAAATTCTATAAAATAAAACAAAGTTTGTGATAAATGCATTTAAAAATATAATTTTAATTTCATTTTAGTTTGTTACATTAAAAGAGTTCATTGCGGTTTGTATGTTTACTCAAAAAAGATTAGAAAAATAGAGTTGAAAATAGAATTTATTTAAGTGGATATAGTTAAGAGCTCTCTTCAATAGCTTTCCTGTTATTAATACATAATTGCCCATTTAATAGCTGTTAGCTTTAGTAATCGTCATCAAAGCCTTGAAAGCTAAATTGCTTTGTCAATATGTGTCACTTAAATAATTCGACTTTCGATGACTTTCTGCCGGATCTGCTGCATCTGCAGCTGACACGCGTAGCAGTAATGGGAGTAGTCTCTGATATGTGCTAATAGAGCCAGAGTGGGCAGGGAAGGAAACTGACACTGGCAGTCATTGTGAACAACTGGCAGCAAAGTTTGGCGACATTTACAAGAGCTCACACCCACACACACAGTCGACACAGAAAAGTTTCGCTGTGTGCACTTGCCAACACATTTTGAGACTCAGTTCCGTTTAGCAAATTGAAATGCGTGTGTTGCAATGCCAAGGGCGGAAGGGGAGTGGCAAGTGGCAAGTGGCAGCTGAAGCTTGTGTTGGCTTCATTGGCAACCAAATGGCGCAACTCTAATTGAATCGCAGCATAATTCAGTTGAAGATTCTTTGGCCCTTGCAACACGATGCTAATTGCTTACAGTCTTTACATTAATGTAATGATTTTTTATTCGATTAAACATTCGTAATCAGCACAACGAATAACAACATTCGTAATCACATTTGGCATTCATTATTTTTGGCTGCTGCTGTAACAAGTGCACACTGCATAAATTAAAGCCGTAATCAGTGCATATTTCCGTACTACCTGTTACACCTGTAATTTTTCCATCACTTTGTGTATATTGTTATTTTCCACGGAGTTCAACGAAATGCATTAAAACCAACGAAGCGCATACGAACGCATCAAATGCACTCGAATGGCAAATGAAAACCTTTCCAAACCTCAACATTGCTGCTTGTTGGTTTGTTAGTTTTTGCTTTTTTTTATAACAATAAAAATAATAATAAAAGTTCCGTTGTGGTAAACACTGTAATGTTAACAATAATTACAATAGCCGTTTTCAGTTTTCAAGTATTAAAAAAAACTAAGAGAAGCTTGAAAACTCTGCGAATTGAAATTCCAACTGAAAGCTAAATTTAATTTCAATTAAATTAAAATAAAATAGTTTAAACCGGTTTGTTAGAGCGCATTTAAAGCTTAACATTTTATATAGTTTTCTAAATATATTTCGCAATTAATTCTGAATTATATTTTAATGAATAAATACATGAAACTTCCTCTTCAAATTGCGACTAACGAATAAAAGTCTTCCTTATTCGCTTATTGATTGAGTACTCGGCACACATCTTGCATTTTAATGCAGACAGAAAATTTGCTAATCGGTTTTTAATTGCCATCAGGCAAATTTGACTTCGTTGCCACTTTTGCTGAGTATCCTGAGCCTTCACATACAACGGGCCTTTCAGATACATTGCAATGGTTTCTCAAGTATTTCTCTTTTCCACGTTTCACATTTTCAGTATGCAAAACTGAACATAAATTAAATATTTATTTATTTAAGTGCAAAAAGAAGAAGAAGGAGAGAAGAAGCGAGCAGAAGAGCCACAAGCACTTGACGCTAGATTCAAATAAATAAAATAAACACACACATGAGGTACTCGCACTACTTGTATTGCCAAAATGTTTAACATTCGAATCACGTTTTTGCAAATCACGTTTCAATAAAAACATACAAACAAACTAGTGTGCACTTGTGAGTATGAAAGCGAGTTTGAGTATGAGTGTGTATATTCATATATTCACTTTTGGCATTATCTTTTTTTGCCAATGCTCGTTTTTTAGATTGGAACTCATAAATGATTTATAGAAAAATTTTATTTTATTTATGCACAAGTTTATCAATACAAAGTTTTTTGTAATTTATCGCATGGCAAAACCAGCAAATAATTGAAATGGTATAAACGACAACAATATAATATATTGTAAAAAACAGTAAACAATTGAGCCAATAACTGGAAGCACTAGGAAATTACCTATAAATAGAAACACCTGTAGAGCGAAATAAATGAAACTCTTTAAAACTAAAACAATAAACAAAGAGCTTATCAAAAATGCATAAAACCAAGAATAAATAAAACTAGAAAATGATCGAAAATCGTTTTTATTTGCATACACCTAAACGAATATAGTGAGGAGCATAGTAAGCGATTTAAACTATAGAATACCCTGTACTCAGCTTCCTCTGCTGATAGTCAAAACACCAGGCACATAAACAATACAGACCACTCAACCCACTTTTGAGTGGGTATAAAAAAAAACAATTAAGACATTTTATTTATTTAGATGGGGAAAACACCTCGCAACGCTGGCAATATGCCAAAAATGTATCGAGCAATAACAAAAGCATTCTACATAAATAAATAAACAATAAGAAGTGCAATAACCACAATGCGACAAGAATAGCAACAAATAAATATTTTTATAAAGGAATTCAATTCAATTTGAATATTTAGTTCTTGTAAATGCAAATTTAAGGAAATAAATGAAAAGAGAAAACTAGAAAATATGTAGCGAGTTTTCCAACACACGTATGAAGCGTACAGAAAAAGCCGTGCATTTGTTTAGCTAATTAATCGTTGTTTACATACATAATAAAAATAATCTAAAATTTGAAATCGCAAAATAAATTGGCACTGAGGCACACCCAGCAAAAGTCACACACTGGCACACACACCCTCACATACAAATGCGGGACTTGAAGCAATAAATAAATGAAATAAAAATTGAATACCAAAATCATTTTTCACTCTTATTTTCTGCGCTCCCAAATCGACTGCCGCTCTTTTTCCCTCTTTACCACTCTCTCCCTCTCTCACTCTGCTTCACTTTGTCTTTTTCAGACACTCAGACACTCACACACTTGCACACAATCAAATATAGATATGCATAAATATTTACTGCATGCACACTTATAACACTTTTGGCAACAACGACTACAACAGTCAGGGTCATTATCCTAAACAGGCAACACGCGTACGTCTTGTTGTTGCTTTTATTCTGCCTTTTGTTGTTGTTGTTGTTGCTGTTTTTGTTTTTGGCCTTTTTGGCACTGCTCGCTCTCTTGGCAAAACGTCGGCCAAGTTTGCAGCTCGCACTGCTGTCCCCATTTAGACGTAATCCCCTGGCAATGCCACTCCATCGATCGCTGCCCTTGTCCTGCCGGTTTGCCACATGCCAAGAGCAACAACAACAACAACAACAAGAACAACACTACAGAATCGCATACTGAAATAAAATGCAACGATGCATGCAAAATGTGCAATGGGCCAATCGAAAAGACATTTTGGCGCGACTTAGTCGCACTTTTAATGCGCTACAAAAACGCAAGAGACTCGCCAAAAAATCCCATGGGAATACTTTAAAAATTCAACTTGAAGTTAGGAGAATTGAAATGAAATATTTAATAGATAAATCTATAAAAAAAATTCTTTAAATTTAAGTTAAATAAATCTGATTGTGGACCTTTAGTCATACTCTGCCGCAAAGCCCGTAAGCTCCAACTGAGGTAGCGCGGCTTAGCCATAGTGATGCGCCTGCTAAGCAAGCAGCCCTCATACAATCTGGCTCTAAGTTATGCTGCCATAAATAGGCGTCGAAATAGAGTTTTGTAGTTTTGTATTCAATTGGTAAGGCACTCTCTTAGCCACACTGAATGCATAGAAAATTTAATAAAGTTTTGCCAGACAACAAGCTGGAGTGTATGAAGACGAAGTATTACAAGTAGGTGTCCACTCGGTTGCTTCTCTTAACCAATGCTGGTGGTGCTTGGTGTTAGTGCTGTTGCCAGACCACTTTTCAGTGTCAGCTGCACACACCCACGAGTGCCCACGAGTTTTTGGCCACCCATTTACCATTTGGTTTAGCCCTGGGTACATGCTCGTGTAATGAAATATTTAAATGCATTGCATTTCGCCTCACACTGCGGCCTGACTGTACAGTTGCCGCAAGTTGCAAATGGAACGGGGACAGTCACTGGGGCATAGAACAGGCAAGGGGCAGGGGCAAGGACATGCGGCATGAGGCATGGACACGGGGCATGAAAAGGTGGAACAGCGACGCTGCATTGTTGTGCATATTATTAATGGCTTCGCTCTTGCCAATGGCATTGGCCTTCAGCGGGCGCTTAAATCCAGCGAAATGGTCAGAACGAAGGCTACGTAGCAAATCCCCAAAGAACTCATAAATATAAACATTATTAGTGTCTCATTTAGTAACTTTCAGTGACCGTATTGTAATCACTTAGTAAGAAGGGTTTAGACATAAAACCGAATAAGTACAAAATATTTCAGTCTGCGAACAATGCCCAAAGATCAAGTTATAAACGATATGTAAATTTAATAACTTAATCAGTAAATCGTTTTAATTTACCTCTTGATTGCTATCTAAAATTGACGACTTACCAAGTCTAAAAATACCTGTGGATAAGCGACAATCTAAGCAGACAGCCTGATAATATTTATAATCTGCAATTAATGAGGTAGACTATAATTTACAAGTTAATAAAATTGTTTTAGATAAGAAATGTTGTGCTATCCATTTGGCCAATTTCACCATTCAATAAACTAAAATCAGTGCAGGTTTTCCAGAACATAGTTAGAAATAGAAATGCGTGTTAAATTTGCTTAAAAATCCACGCACACGATAAGCTAATCAGTTATATTTTATAGTGAGTCTATTCATAAAAATGAGTGTTACCAATATGGCCGCTTATCACTCTATCGCCATTTATTTCAATAGCTGTTAAATGGATTTCAAATATATTCAAAACAAACACACCTCTTATCATTTCAGTTGGTTAACGACTTAGCTGGACGTCGGTCAGTAAGCAGTAAATGTTGCACCGTTATTAGAAAGAGAGAGATACGAGACAACCGGAAGTGTAGTGTTTTTATTCTGAGTCACTGTTAAGAAATCTTCAGTCAGATTATGTACTGCCAGGAGATGCTGCTGCTGGCCAGTTTGTTGCTGCTGCTGGGAGGTCTACCCCATTTGACTTCCACAACCACAACGACAACCCTGGTCGCAGCCATGACCATAGCCAATCAGGATCTGGAGCGATACTTTCGGCCAGCTAATGCCACGCATTCGTATAGCAGCCTCGGAGAGGAGCGTTTGCCCGTAATGGACATCTACAACTTTGCCTTTCTTAGCTGGTCCTACGTGGACAGCGAGAATATCATCTGCGAGAGCGCGTTCTCCGAAGAGAAGGCACGTTACGGTGAGGGAAAAGTGCTAAATGTAACGGGTCGTCTTATACACATTAGCACAGCTGATGATGAAAGCGACGATTTTGCCTGTACGCCCTATATTCGGGGCACTCGAGGAGCGCCTCTGCCAGAAAAGGGACAACCGTGGATTGCTTTGGTGCGTCGTGGACGTTGCACGTTTGAGGATAAAGTGAAGCATGTGCATTACTACAATGCCGCCGGTGTGATTATCTACAATGACAAGCAGGTCATGCAGCTGGAGAAGATGCAGATTAAGGGCAAAACTCGTAAGATTAAATCAAATAAAGTTTATTTATTGAATTGACACTCACCACTACTTTTATACAGGTAATATTGCCGCTGTGATAACCTATCAATCAATTGGTCTTGAGCTGGCAAGTACTGTCGACAAGGGCTACAATGTTACCATTTCCATCATAGAGGGACGTCGGGGTGTTCGAACGGTTAGCAGTTTAAACCGGTAAGTGCCAAAAAATTAACTTTGTTCCAAAGTGGAGACGCCGGGGATTGAACCCGGGACTTCTCACATGCGAAGCGAGCGCTCTACCACTGAGCTACGTCCCCTTGGTGCTAATCGTGTTTGTACTACCTTTGTTGCCCCAAACCCTTGCTTGGCAAATTCTTATCCAAACCCTAAAACAAAAAAATACCGTTATTTTTAAAAACTTTGCTTTGCAATTTCTGCAGTGTCGAACGCTTTAATCTATTAATATTAACAGCCAAAAAATTGCTTAAAACTGGCGTTCGTTTTCCGGCTCGAAATTCAATATTGTTAATCAATGTTATTTACAAATACATCTACACCACGTACACTGTATGACGTGAGCCTATAATTTATATATATTTAAAAATGAGCAAAATAATTTCACCATGGAGACGCCGGGGTTTGAACCCGGGACTTCTCACATGCGAAGCGAGCGCTCTACCACTGAGCTACGTCCCCATACAATTGTCGTTTCTCAAATGCGACAATTGATTGCAATGTTCAATTGACCATAAGATTTGCAAATTTTTAATCAAATCAATTAAAAGATCAAAAAGTTATCAAACAGTCGTTCATAAAAAAAAAACATCTGGACTAAGCAACACATTCTCCTAGAAATTTTAAAAATGATTTAATTATATATTACAAAATGTTTTGTAATAAAAAAAATGTTTTCAACTTCCATGGAGACGCCGGGGTTTGAACCCGGGACTTCTCACATGCGAAGCGAGCGCTCTACCACTGAGCTACGTCCCCATAAAATTGTTTTATGGAAAATATCTTACTTCAGAACAGGATTCAAGTATTTCTGCAAAATAGGGCTATCAGTCTAATTTTTGCTCGTTCAATCAAGCAGTGTTCTTATTCTATATGTATTAGTTGACATTTTATGTTTAAATCCTTTCATTATGTTACTTAACTGTTATTTTTTATAAATGAACAAAGTGTTATTTAAAAATAATTTTGTAAATCATCTGGAGACGCCGGGGTTTGAACCCGGGACTTCTCACATGCGAAGCGAGCGCTCTACCACTGAGCTACGTCCCCATTTTCGCCGATGAAGCCAAAGTATATACTTTACGCTGGCCATGATTTACGAATAACCACTGCTTTACCGACGTCACCATTCTGCTTGCTAACAATTTACTTCTTTTGCAGAACATCGGTGCTGTTTGTCTCGATATCGTTTATCGTGCTGATGATAATTTCGTTGGTTTGGCTTATATTCTATTATATACAAAGGTTCCGTTACATGCAAGCAAAGGATCAGCAATCTGTAAATATTTTTTTGGTTTACGAAAAGTCACGATTAATTAAATTAAATTTTTAAATGCAGCGAAATCTTTGCTCCGTTACTAAGAAGGCCATTATGAAAATACCTACAAAAACGGGTAAAATGACAGATGAGAAAGACATGGACAGTGACTGCTGTGCTATATGCATTGAGTCCTACAAACCTGCAGATATAATACGTATTCTGCCATGCAAGTAAGTTCGCCACATTAAATACAAGTTGATAATTTAATTATATTAACTTAAATTTCTTTTTAGACACGAGTTCCACAAAAACTGCATCGATCCTTGGCTAATTGAACACCGAACCTGCCCCATGTGCAAGCTTGACGTGCTAAAGTTCTACGGATATGTGGTGGGTGATCAAATCTATCAAACGCCCAGCCCACAGCACAATGCCCCCGCCGCAATGCCCCCCGCAGGAGCAGCAGCAGCAGCCACAACAGCAGCGACAGCGGCAACAACTGCTGCTACTGTTCCCACTGCCTCTGAGGAGGTGCCCGTAATTGTTGTGGCACTGCCGCAGCACAACATCAGTAGTTTTAACGCTAGTGCTATAAATTATCATCAACGTAGTCCTAGCAGTAGTCAACAGCAGCACCTTCCATCTGGAGTTGCTGAACGCGGTAGACGCAATTCAGCTCCGGCGACAATGCCACAAATCATATGCACTGCCAGTCGTCAGGTCACTGATGTCTAAGTTATTCTATATACTATATTATATATACTATATATATGAACTTAAATTTATAATCAACATTCTCCGTTTGCTGCGTACTTACCGTGTAAATATGCGTGCAGAGGTTCGGCTCTGCTTGCGACAAGCAGTGCCAAGTAGTGCAAAGCAGTGCACGTGGTGTACTTAAAACGCTGACCATAAATTGGACTAGCCAAATAATCGTGTTGTATCTTTTAATCAATGCAGAAAGTATCTCAAGTCACTAAAGATACATTCTTGAGTGGGAAATGGTAGAGTACTATCGTTAGATTGGCAGCTCCGACACAGAAGTCTGTTGACAGAGGAAAGAAGACTCCGCAAGGAAAATCCACGCACATTTTAAGATAACGCAGTGTTCTAAGTTTAAAAATACATTTAACTTAAGTTCTAAATTTAAGCGTACCAATTGTCGATAACATAGAGAGAACAGCAAACAGAAATACTTACGAGTACTACAATAACTACTATTACTATAAATATAAATGTATAACTTAAACTAAACTTTAACTATAATTATAATTATATCAATAATGATAATTATGACGACAACTATAACTTTAATATGATTAATCATACAAAACAAAAACGAGTAGATGTAGTAGCTGTAATATTTAATGCAAACAAACATAATTCGTAGCAAAATCAGCGCCTGTTTTGCTAGTCATTGGCAATGGCATCGTTGAAATGCCTCCAACACATACGAAACCATAAAATACCATACGATACCATGCTATATACAATATATAGTACATATATATATAAATCTAAACCCAAAAACACTCATACAAAATCTTTAAATGTAATGTCGAAGGTGCCAAAGTATTTGCTTTTAGCTTTAGTTGTTTAAATTGAATAAAATCAACTATAAGTTTTTTATTTATATTAATTTCACTTAATTTTCTTCATTTTATTTACACTTTTTCGACGACAAACATTGGCTAATTGGATGTGCTTAAAGAAAAGCTTCATAAATGTGTAGAAATAGTAGATGTGTTAATGCTTGATCTCCGTGAAATTTTGAAAAAAGATAAAGAGTATTCTATGAATGTAAAATATGATATGTAGAATGAGTTTCAGGGTTTCTTGAAATTTCTTTAAGTGTTAAGTAAAACATATCTGCGATCCAATGCCAAAAACAATTTGATTTTTATTTGACTTGAATTGATTTCCCAGCTCCAGATACGCACACCCAAAAAAAAACCATTCAACTGCCCGCTTGAGAATGAGTGTATTATTAATGAAACCAAACAAACGTAGGGCCTTAATTAGTTGTCGATTATGATTACCAGATATGTAAATGGATATAGTTTTTGCTAAACCTTAAAGAAAACACAATATAACCATATATTTTGTGGACTCCAGAAACTACAAACAAAATAAATTGATTGAATTTGAAAATGCTTCGCTTGTTTTGCTATGTAGAAACCGCTCACAAAGTCCCTACAGCTTGTAGATTTGGCCAAATTGGGGGAATTTTTAAGTGGAATCACATCCATTTCCCCTTTTCTATTATAGTTCCTTGGCAGTGAGGAGAGCATACTGGAATATGAACCAGAACGAGCTGCAAATGGAGCAAGTGCTGATGCTGTAGTCAGTTTGGCCCAGGAATCAGTGCCGGCACCAGCACCAGCACCGTCTAGTGCCTTAACTGATCTCATACGCAGTCGTGACTTTGTGATCGACTTTCCACGCATCTACGTGCTCAATAGCGGCAGTGTGGTGGGTGCTCGTGAAACGCTCTTTCCGGTACGTCTGCCGGAACGTTCCCAGAGCTCTTTATCGCTGAGATCCCAGGCACGGGACTGGATGAGCCAGATGAGCAACAAACTGGAGGAGCAGCAAGGATTGCGACGTCTGCGCAAGGATGAAATGCAGCAGGTAAGCTACTACTTTAATACGAAAGTATCTTTTTGCCTAACTAAAATATTCTTTAATCTAGCAACTTTTGAGTGCCCGCGATTCACAGCGACAACGACGCTCTCGTTCGGCTGATGGACGCTATGCCAACGTGTGCTTTAATCGCCAGCGAACGCCATCGCTGCAGCAGAGCCAAGAAGCAGGCCAAATGCGTCGCACTACTTCGACCCACACGTTGCAGCAACTCACTGATGCCACATATGCCCAGTCGAGTCAGAGGCAGCGGGAAACCTTTGACTTTGCGCGCACTCGACGTCGCTTCATGAGACGGGAAAGCGATGAGATTTCCTTGCAATCAATGCCTCGAAGTGTTACCACTGGTATAGTGCATCCAATGCCACCGGCTGCTCCGCCCAGCGCTGCTCAAAGGGAGCACGGGGAAGCCGAGGGAGGAGAGTACATTACCATACAGGTGAATGGAGAGGGTGTGAATCTTAATGAATAAAGTGATATGAATAGCATTATATACTATTATAATCTGTATAGTTTCGAGCATATATCTATTTGTAAAATAAAATAAATAAACTGTAAATAAAGTGAGTATGGAGATTAAACACAGCTTGTCACAGTTGTATTACTTCAAAAGCAGTTTCTCCATTCTGATAATTCAACTCGAAGCTGTTTTCTATCATTGGTCAAGTTATTGTTTTAATGATTCACTCAGCTAACCGCTTATGAGATATGAGTTTGGTAAACCCCTGTAAGCTCAATTCTCCTTTCTACTCCACACATTTACCTGTGTATATCGAAAACTTGGGACTGAATTCCATTAGGGATTTGCGCGTGCCTCGCTGACAAGCTGGACCTGGACCCAAGTCGAAGTTTGCAGAGTTAAGGCACCGCAGACAGCGAGGCAGCAAGCGGCTTTATCCGACAAATCCAGACACTTCGACAGTTGAAGGGAGATCCCGAGTTTCCCCATGGCAAAGCGAAAACCGAAAAAGAAAACAAAAAGCATAAGCAAAAAAAAAAGGCAAGCAAGAAATGAAAAAATAGAGCAAAAGTTATGAGGAAGCCACGGTTGAAGTTTGCCGCTCATAACTGCGCAGCCGTTGTGCTTGGACCGAGGGCAGCTAATAAGAATTCATCATGCAGAAGAACAGGGCACAGCTACAGCTACAGATTGCTACACTGTTCAAAATAAAACAAGTTATGAAATCAAGCCTTAAATTAAATATTTACACCAAGAATTTGGGATTTTGGTAATGAAGTTCAAACTCTTGCTAAAAATGAGTATCCTATTAGAAGCACCTGCCATTTGGCTCAGTGTATGCACACCAAGGCCAAGGAGAGCACAGAAAGCAGGGACTCTGGGTTCGACTGGGTCGCCTGCACGCGCCGTAATTGCAACGCAACAGGAGGGCTGCCGCAATACCCTCCGTTTGAATCGGAATCTGGATCTGTAGCTCTGTAGGCAGCAGCGGTCAGCGTCCATGTTTATAAACTTAAAGTCTGTAATCACATTAGCCATGTAGCCAGAGAGCACAACTCCAGTGCAGTGCCCTCCACTACACTCCCCTCGAATCCACGCCAAAGTTCCACTCTTGCAGCTTTATCACCTGACGAACCTCAGTGTTCATTCCTCGATCCTCAATCCTCGTTCCTTGGTTCCCTCTCCTCTCTCTCTCTCTGTTGTCCGCTATATCCCACGATCGCGATCGATGACAGCACGTACAATTTTTTTTCGATTGCAAGTCTCGTCCTCGCCTTGTCTGCTGGTGGGCGTGTCAGCAGTAGGCGTTCCAGGGCACATTCAAGATAAAATGATTACATTGTAGGAAATGCAGTTGCCGCTTCAAGCTTTTCGACTCTACAGACTCGTGGGTAATAAAACAAAAAGTGAAACAAGAGAACAAGAGAAATAACAATAACAAATCTTCATATAACTCAACACTGCTACGTGTTGATATCTATTGAAGCGCAAAAATGCATCATTGCTCCAATTTGGCAAGAGGCGGAGTTTAATATAAATATAAATCGGATTGCAGCAATAACTGCTCAGCTGTCAATGTAATGACATCTTCATTTTCATAATTACATGCAGCGCAGTGCTGCCCATTTCTGAAGAGTGCTACCTATTTGCAAGTGCAGCGACATCTGTTGACAGTAAGCGTAGGTCATTTGTTTGCCTATTTCTGCCGTCAGTGGCGTGCAGGAGTTTGTGCTGTTGATTACAAGAAGATTTTACGAAATAGAAATAACTGTGCTTAGGAGCTGCTTAAATTAAGTCTTTATCATGAAAATAGAATTTTGTATAAAGCTAATCATTATATACCTGTTAGTTTTTAATGTGTTACTCAGGCAAATTATTTTTTCAAATTTAATTTTATCTACATATGTCTGTATTTTTAAGCGCATAAATTTTGATATATCTATTACGTTATAAAGTATGATGAATCTTTAATGTAACTGTACTATTAATCTATATTATAGATTCTATAATATGTATTGTGTACTAATTGTATATTTATTTTCAATTGACTATTATTAATTAATTACCAGGACAAACACTGTTTAAACATTTTATTTTTCGCCGTTAAACATTTTTTTGAGGTTAAATGTCTTGCTACACTTTAGGCAAATTAAGTTAATATGAATTTTAATTATTAGTATATGTTTTTCTCTATATTGTAGTAAACTATCACAGGATTGGGTTATCTTTATAGGTTGCAGGAATGCATTGGTTTAATATTCACAGGTAGGTTACTCACATAATTGAGCAGACTTCGTGCTAATAAGTGTTATTGAGATTAAATGGTTTATCTCGCAATGTCAACCCTTTAATTTAGACATATTGATTTGCAGCACTTTCCTATAACTAGGCAGCACAAAAATTGTGTCTGGTTAACACTGCAAGCCATAAATAATTAGGCGCACGACAAAAACAATGCAGCGTGTAGGAACGCGGTAATGTGGCAATGTGGCAAGTAGGAGGAATTGCCTTTTGAGGCGCAACAAATCGCAGGACCGGCAGCTGTGCGACTCCAACGGCAAACTCCAAATGGGATACAACAATGGGATTGCGGACGCCGTCGCTAATCTGCAGCAATCATTTGCGAGCTATTGAGGATCGGTATTGGATCGGTAGTGGTATTGGTATCTGGTCGGGCATATGCTTCGATCCTGCTCATGCCAATCGGAACTAATTGTGCAAACAATAAAACGTACCACCAGACGATGGTGTGAAGTTAAATCCAATCAATGGGCTAATAAGTTAAAACAAGTCAGAGAGTTGGTTAAAAAGGGACAGGGAGATAGAGAGAGAGGGAGGGAGACAGCCAAAGAGGGCGAGCTCAAAAAATTCATTTTAGTGTCATTTTCGAGAGATTTTCGTCTTTTATTTTATAAATTGTAATTTATTTTAACACAAATAGCAAACAACTCACAAAGAAGTAGCAGCAGAGTAGGAAATGCAGTGAACGCGTGACAGGATGATCACCAAAGGACGAAACTCCTAAAAGGACCAACCAAAGAACAGAGCGCAAAATGGCGATTCGTTGCGGCGGCTTGTCATGTTTGCCGATCACTGACTGCGACCTGGGTGTGTTCCTGTCACCATTGTCAACTGCTCACAGTCGCTTCGTCTCTTTTTGTCACAGCTACTGCTGTCCCGTTCACGTCAGAGAGGAATCGACTTTCCCAAGTGGCTATGGCGCGTACTATTTGTACATAAAATGTTAAACGAAAGGGAGTTTTTCATAAATGCGTCGTCAGATGCTTCTGGAAGAATATTTAGAAGATCAATCAAAAGTTGGGAGCTTTAAATAGTAATAATTTAGAAATCTTAGAAATGCGAAACTTTGGCTAAAGTTTAATTCTATTCAGTTTAATTCTATTCATAAACGCCGTTTTTAAAAAGAGTACAGAGGTCCATTAGGTTGAACTGAAGATTTAACAAGATTTAACAAGATGTGCATAACTGATAGAAGAAGGCGTCTCCGATTCCATTAAGTGTATATATTCTTGATCAGTATCAACAGCCGAGTTGATATTGAGATGTCCGTCCGTCCGTCTGTATGAACCCATATATCTCCCCGACTGACTATAAGATCTAGAGCCCCCCAATTTGGAATGAAAATCCGTCTTTAGTTTACACAGATCAAGTTTATTTCAATTGTTACCATTTTCATAACATCATAACTTGGAAACTCCAAGAGCTATTGCGACCAAATTTCCACATTAACTGAATCCTAAAACATCGGTCGAAAAATGTATACTTGTATAGAAAACTACGCCTTATAATGAGAACGGGGTCTTTTAATAGACCGAGTGGGGCTATCTTAATAAATTTATACTTTTTCATATGTTGTTTAATTAAAGAAAATCTAACTTGTACAATAACTTCTGATGAAGTTTATAAAATAAACAGTTAATTAAAGTCTTAACTTCTATGACATAATTTTTATAAACTTGTTTTCTAAATCTTAAAAGCGAAGTTTACAAATGAACAATACAATTCTTTGTTATACAACTCCATGAGTGAAAATTCACTTCACATTTAGTCATTACTTAATGTCAAACACATTTTTTCTTTTAGTTGGTTGGAAACTAATGTTGTCAACAATTTTACTTGTATTTTACTTATTAACTTTTGTTGAACTACTGAACTTGGCCGTGCTCAGTACAAGTTCATCCAACTAATTAAAAGCTCAAATCGTAAAATCAGCTCTTTTACAGTCGTATTTCAAATACATATACATATATATCTGTTTCTACATATAAATAAGTTGGCCTACATCCTTTGTGGCCCTTGTTGCTTTCATTAAAGCAGACAGAGATGCAGTAAGGGAAAGTTCAAAAAGCAACAAAAACCGATGACGTCTACAATTCCGTGTGCAACCACCCACCACCCACCACCCACCACCCAACCACTATCCACTTTTCCTTTTTGGCCAACTCGACTGTGTGCAATTGCCATTTCGAGTTGAATGCATTTTCAATTTTGGCTTTTCCACTATTTGTTTCATTTTTCGACTGTGAAATCGATAAGCTTCTGACTGAAATTCATTTAAAGCCTGTGATTGAGTTCTTAGAATACGAATACAGAATTTGTTGCCTTTTGTGGTTTGTGGTATCAATGTACTCATCCTAATGGATATCAACACTGCTAATCCGACATCGACATAGCTGCCCCATGTTCCAGCCACTCCGCAGCCTGTGTGTTTGCCTTTGGGGGGCAAGTTCTGCATCAGATTGCAGTAAAACGAAGTAACCAAAGTGAGCGAAAGACTCTCGTGATATATCTCAACTCTTTAGCTCGTTGTTGTAAGTGATTCATAGGCCAGTTGCTCTACTGTATGATCACCTAGGGCCATGTATCGCTGATCATGTCGATTGCGCGCCGATATGACTATAAAAATGGGCGAGTATTGAGCTCATTTGTCGGCTCAACTACAAAGCAAAAGTCTAACGGCAATTTACAGAAAAAAACAAAAACACAGAAGACTTTCAGGGGCAGCTTTGATCACTGATCCACGATCATCGCAACTGCAAACTTCCACATCAATTTGCGATCTTGATCTTGGCAAATGGCTTTCTTCAGCTAGTCGAGGGCCCGTCTAACATTCTATATTATTTTTGAGGCCTATATGCATTGAATTTGCTTAAAAAAGTGACTTAAAATCAATGATCTTTACTCTTTTAGTTAGATTTTTAACTAGAGTTAAGGATAGAATTCATCTCTACATAACTGAGGAGTTGTACTTTACTTATATCTCATTTATGATCTCTCTGCTCTCCCTCTCTCCCTTCTTCGATTTGTTACACTCCTAACTGAACAGCTTAACACTTAGTCCTGCCGGAAATTGTGATTTGCAGTCGATTATATAGCCGATAATATGCGTTGGTTAGATAAACTTGTTAATAGATCGAGAGAGAAACTAATGCGCCATGACCAACAGAAATTAGTTGCACCCAAGGAGGCAACAGGATGCAAGTAAAAGAACAAGGATTGCACTGAAATTCCTTCAATCCTCAGTTAGATTCGTATCTAAGATTGCGTCTGGCATCTTGGGTAAGCTGTAAATCCAATAAAGCTAATAAATATTGCCAAAACTGTAGCGTGCTCAGCGCATTGTGAGTGCCAGGATCAGAAGGATCAAAGCAGAACAGGTTGCTGTTGCCAGTGCTGCTGCCTGTCTGCCCCGAAAAGGTGCTGGAAATTGTGTCAGTGTCCTTTCGTTGAGGTCCTGGCACAACATGACATGACTTTTGAGCTACGTAGGCGTTTACTTGACTTAACAACGACTTCGCCGTGTAATCCAAATTGAAATCGGCTCATGTGGGTCGAGATCTAAAGTTGAAGTTGAAGTCGTTGTCGTTGTCGAAATCGGATCAGTGTCCTGCAGTAGGACCTGTCTTGATGAGTTCATCTTAGGGACCTCTTGAACTTGAACGTTTTTAAATTTTGTTACTTTTGTCGCCTGCTCAGGACTACCGACTACCTAATGCCTGCTGAGTGCCGGTTCGTGTGTGTAGCGGTGTGTGTGTGTACGGTGTGCGTGTGTTAGAAAAGAAACAAGTGCACAAGGATAATCCGCTGCACGCGCAACTCACGAGGGCGTCCTTTCTGCTCACACGCTTGGCCAAATAAATAAATAAATTGTAATCTGCTTTCGTGTTTGATACGAATCAATATGCAGAAACGCCCACATTTCGCTCTCGTTCTCTCTATGCCTCTTGCTCTTGGCTAAAACAATTGAAACTCTTAGCCAATTCGCTAAAACGAAACCCAGATTTAAGCTTGGCCTGCGGCTCAGCCAACTCAACGTTTGACAACATGCCGTTTTCTGCTCTGCTTGATCTATATAATCGGATATTGATTTCAACAGAATTCCACACACAACACAACACAGCACAACACTCACACACACTCCCACACACACACGAATTTTTGTTTTAGCTGCTGAAAAGACTTAAGAATTTGTGCGAAATAATATTTTGGTTGATTTTTGATTTTGTGACAATTTATGGATTAACTTTTTCTGATCTTTTTAGCTATTGTAAATGAGACAGCAAGAAATTTGTGAATGAACTTGGTGCACAAAGGATTACTGAATTCTATGTCTATATAAATGTTAAAAATAAGTAAACTAAATACAGAAATAAAAATATATAAAGTTATACAGTATACACTTTATCTAAAGTCTACAAAGTTTTAATCAATTTTCTTTATATAATAAAGCAAATCTCATTAGTTATGTCTACTCCAGTCGGAAATTACCTACACATCAGATTTATTAGACATAGCTTAAAAGTTATGGATTTCAAAAATTCAATATGGCTGACACAACTGCCACCCCTGTGGAATGATGAGTAAACTACAGTTCATAGTGGAAACCTTGGTCACACCAAGCGTTTATAAGTGTCCAAAGCAAACATCCACCGAGCAGATCAAAATAAGCGTAAAACTAATCCATCTTCGCGCTAAGCAAGCTGCAAAAAGGGCGAACTCTAGACAGGAACAGGCACAGGGTCGGTTCGGTAGTAAAATCAGGAACAAGGACTACCCTAAGCTATGGCAGCTTCCAGTCGAGAGCAGCTGCAGCAGTAGAAACATAAAGAGAAAAGTGTCAAAAATGTTTCATTTTGGATATGTTGAAAAATAATGGCATCGAACAAAATGAAACTGAATGAAACAGAAGTGCAGCCCCGTCAGAAATGCTATCGAAATCGCAGTCTCTGTACCTTTGTGCAGCCACGATTTCTGCACGCTTCACGCCAATTTTCTCGCCTATCAACGTCGACATCGACATCGGCATTGACTGTATTCCAGCCCATATCTCAGCCAGGCTAATGGTGGTGCTGCCAGTGGTGGTGGTGGTGTTCCTAGCATGGTTTTCCGTGTCGCCTTGCTATATCCTTGTTCCCTTTGCTTCCGATTTACTCTCCCTCTCTTTGCTTTCCCTGTGCCACCATGAGAATCGCTTTCAATGGCGCGCAATATAATTCATTTAAATGATTGGGTTGTTTGTATAGACCGGCCTGCGAGTCGTGGAAACTCGTTTTTCCAAACGTTCACAGCGCTATTTTTTGCACTCCATAACAACTGATTTTTCTCATTTCCAAAGTCTTTTGTTTGCCAAAATCCAAACGTTGCGGGAGTGTCAAGTGATGGCAGCCATTTTAAATGCGTTTGAAACAATAAAAACTTTTTAAATATTTTTCATATATTTATTTTACCTTTATGTATATTTTTGCTTAACTAAATTTTATGGTCTCATAAAATGAGTATAAGTTTTATTAGATATTTTTATAATTTCTATTATTAGTTTTAATCAAGTTTTGACAATAAGCAAAACTTTCTGCCAAGCGCAGCCAATGAAAGATCAGCTTTAAAAAAAAAAAAAATCTTTTGATGGAAATTACAAACAATTGACATAATAACAAATGACGAACGCGTCGTGTGTTCCAATCAAAATAAATAAAAGAAAAGTTTAAATGAAGCTGCGCATAAAGACAGAGCACACCGTACCGCGTGTACTCGCTTACAATACTCACAATTACAATGTCTCAGTTGGCGGCAAAAGATCAAAGCCAAAGGCAAAGGCAGAAAAGCTGTGCGAGAGGCGAGTGATGAGAGAAAAGAAAAAATCACACAAACTTAACTGGCGAGCAAACAATAACAATAATAATAAAACAAAAAAAAAGTCAAGAAAAAGTAATAATAGTAGAAGTAGTAGTAGAAATAGTAGTAGTAATGGTAGTAGTACTTGTAGTAGACTTTCCCAAGCAATATGCAAATACATCACTGCGGCTAGTTACCCTGATGGATGGTACAGCCAAATGGGCGATGACTCATAGTTTGGAGCTTGGGGTTTGAAGCAGGTACGGCACCAAAGTTACGGTTTGATCACAACTTGAGCGTAAAATATGCTAAAGATCAGCGAGTGTCAGCAGCTGTGTGTGTGTCAGTGTGTGTGTGTGTGTGTGCAAATAAGCGTAAAATGATCAAAGAATCTTCGCGCGCTATGCCAAGACACAGAAGAGACATACAGTCTACATTCAGAGCCATACCTTCCTCAACTCCAGCTCCAACTCCAGCTCCGTCAGTTCATGTTGATCGCATATTGCACGGCTTGCTACGTGTGCGCATTTTGCAAAATAACATTCAATTTGTGCAACCTGATCAAGCAATTTCATCAACTGATCGATCGCGTATTGTTGCAATAAAAGAACCCAACGTAATCACATTTTTCCCCAAAAAAAAAACAGTACTCCCCTCCCCTTCCTACCCCTCTATCTCTCAGCAACTCTCTGATACTCTTCCTGCAGATTTAACGCTCGCTTAAACTCCCGATCAGCGATCACAGTACAATCGCAGCTCAAAGCCGTTCGCCGACGGTTGTGCCACCATCAGTGATGAAATTACATGTTGCCACTTTGATCATTTCTACAATTGGCCACAACAACAACCACTAAGGTATTGCTGTTGCAGACAAGTTGGCTGCCGCTTTCTAGCCAGGTGCCAGTCGTCGATTGGGCCAACAGTGCTGCGCACAGCTGCAACATTATAGACTTGTTCCCTTTACCTCTATCTCCTCTGCGGCTGTGACTTCTTATTGAATTATAATGTTATTTGACTGCAACTACGTCATCAGCGCTGCAGCCCCAGACTCTCTGGTACCTCAGATTGCCTGGGGTTCTTACCACAAACCGATCGTTAAAGTCTCGCTGGAAGTATGAAGACATTGCAAGGCCAAAATTATGATAAGCCAAACTGAACGGGTTTATAAAGAGTCAACTGCAGAGTGGCTGCTTGGCAATGCCGTTTAATTGTAATCATAATACAGAATTTACTAAACTTTAAGCAAATAGAAATAGAAAACAGAAAATTTTTAAAAATTTTCCATTTCATTAAATTTTATTAAATCTGCAAAACCAATTTATTACTAGTCACACGAGTTGGCCAAGTTGACTGCCACAATTGTGTGGCAAATTGCTTGTGGCCAATCAGAAATGCAAGCGTTAATTGCCACCGATCTGGTAGCCGATCTTAACTAAATAAACATGTATGGCCAATATGACAGGCACAGACAATTTACAAGTCTTGATGATGCTGATGAAATTTTCCGCCAATTTTTCACGTACTCATTCGCTCATTTGAACCACACGCCAAAAAAAAAAAACTAAATGAGAAGAAGCCAACCACAAGAGCACAGTAAATTTATCATATATTCATTAAAAATTATTTACGTATATTAAATAGCGAAACCAAAAAAAGAAAAACAACAGAAACAAAACAAAAATGAAACACACACACACAGCAATAAGTTTTATTACGAGGAAGTAAAGGTGCAAGTGAGATGCACGGTGAGAGATAAAACAATTTTTGGGTGCAGCGAGCGTTGATAAAATATCAAGACCAATCTGATAAGGAACGCTTTAAATTCCGTTACGTAACGCAAATTTAGAGCGTTACAATTTACGCTGCGTGCTGAGTGTGTGAAAGAGATGCCGCGTGAAGATATTCAATTCACACCATGTTCTCTCTCTCCCTCTCTCTTTAGCTGCGCAAAACACACACACAAAAGAAACGCCCAAAGGCAAATAACGCATGAATTTCAGATTGATTCGCGCTGAAAATTTGATAAGCCAGTTGTCTGAAAGGGAAGTGTTAGCCATGTGAGCTTTGTAATAGCGCCAGCAGCTATATACGGGTACTTCCTATATAGCAGGTGTCGAAAATAAAGAGCAATCTTTTTTAAAGTCAACTAATTTAAATTTTTAATAGTAATTTTACTATCAAAAATTAACTTAAAAAAAAAAAAAGTTGCATTTAATTTTTATAATTTTATTTTTTATTCGAAACATTTCCATAATTATTTAAAAATTAGTTTAATTTGATGGTAACAGTTTTTCTTTTATGTTTATGTTTTTTTTAAATTTTATTTAAAACTTGTCCATAATTGGCCATAAATTCGTTTAACTATAAAATTAAAGTTTAATTGATTTATAATTTGATTTATTCTAAGAAATTTTCATAACTTTAGCGGCTGATCAAAGATAAGAATTGATTCTTAGTTGGCCAAAATGGTTCCCACATTTTTGTAACACTGCTCGCATTTCAACCCGACCACAATTCCACAATTATGAACGCCTCCAAACACACAAAACACATAAAAGCCGCTCATTGGCTCGTTCATCACAGCCAAAATGTATAAGCAAAATAAAGTTGATCATCAATCAAATGTTGGCAATAGGAGACAAAGCGTCTACATATTGCCGGCAGCTACCGTGTTTGGTGTTTTTTTGGCCACACAGGAAGTTGGCCAAAAAGAGATTCGCATGCTACCGGTCTGATCCCAGTGCAACTATCAAAAACACATAAATCACGATCGGGTCGAGCGATCGATCGCTCAAAACGATCGAAAGAGCCTTTCAACAGTTCTGTTCAAAGGTCCGACTCTCGACTGTGCCATAAAACTGAAATTTGTATAAAAATGAACCCAAAAAATCAAAGTTGGTGGGCCCAAAGACGCTACTGTATGGTCAGAGTGGTACTCGGAGGATGTCGGTACTGTATATCTCTGAAGAATACCCAAGGAAGCCCAGCCGATCCATTATGATTGTCACAGTTGACACACATTATCACCCTTGTAGCGAACCTGTCGTACTGTCAGGACTATTCCAGACCCTCCGACCTAGCGATATGAACTAATTGATGTTTTCATTTAGCTGCTAGAACTGTAGGAAGTTTCCTCGACTACAGCACTAAGGAAAATGTATTCATTCTAGGTGGTAAGTGCGACGCCCGCTGTGCACACATAATTGAGGATGCTGAGGATGCACTACCTAAAACCACCCAAGAAACTCGTAACTAGTGCAGGTCCAACCCTGTACAGTGGTATCTCCCACACATTGTCAATGGCATTGTCCACTCCTGTTTCGGCTTCGGCTTCGGGTCTCTCATCTTACGGCAGGCCCACAAAAGTCGGCATTTTGAAAGCAAAACTATCGAGAGATAACGTTGGTGGTCGTCTGTGAGTCCTCTTCGTGTGCTTCTCCTCCCTTGGTTAGCTCATATTTTGCGCATGTCCTTTTGTCAATTGCTCTATTTTGTTGCTAAATGTCGGCTTCTTTTTTGTGAACAATCAACAAAAATTTTGTAAATTATTTTCGTATTATCGAGTCTCAGTTTTGTCTCTAATTGTTTAATTGTCAGCTCATGAGCTCGGGGCTTGTTGTGATCCAGTCGGGCATTGGGAACGCACACACATTCAGCACTCACTGTACGCCTCGAATGGCGGATCGTTCATTGTTGTCCTGTCTTTTTAGGGGACATTTTGAGGGATTAGTTGGTTGGGCTTGAACCTGTTTGTGGCTCCTAGGACATGTCCACATTCCTCCGTGTGTCTGTGTGGTCCACTTTTGTCACTTTTTAAAAACTATCCTGAGTTTAATTGAGTATGAACGTATTGTTCTATAAGACACTGTGTTCTTATTATATGTCGAATATTGTATGTTCGACAGGGATTTTGTACTTTTGTAGCTGCTAATGAGATAAAAATGAGTGGATGGACTTTTGAAATGGATTAAGGGAACTCTAAACATTAGTTTTATTCAATATACAGATCATTCTATACTTGGCTTAGAATATATAAGGGGATGTCGCGGGTGACCAGAGCTGAAATTTGTTATATAATAAAATACTATAGAATATATATTTTTAAAAATCTTTCATTATCTAAAATACACTTCAAATCATTCTGTAATTAAAAAAGGTTTTTTAATATATCCAAAATGGTCTATATCTATTACCATTAAATGGAAGTTTCTCAACTTTTCTCTTCTCAAAATCTTACAATACCCCAAAAATGTCAAGTACTATTTCATATTTGAAATATGTATTGAAATAAAAACAAGTTTCAGCCCCCAGAAAGTATACTCGTATAGATCGGTTAAATCGGTTTTTAAATTCTTTCCCTCTTTCCTTTAAGTTGTTATAAAAAACCAATTTGAAATTATGTTGTATTTTTTCATATATTTATTTTGATTTAAGCCATTAAGTATATATTGTAATTCCTAAAAAACTTAGATTAACATTAAAACTTAGAATAAACAGTCTTAAGATCTTAACTAAATACTGAGCGAAACAATAAACAAAAGCAGGCACAAATCTGATGCAAAGTTTAAATAGAACCAGTTTTAAATGATCTGGCATTCAAAACTAACTTAAAACTGGGAAGTGGAGAAGGCATCAAAGATCCTAGCCTAGAAGCCAAAGTATGGATAGGCCGGAGCAGCAGGTACCACCGAGTTCTTCTGTTCGGTGGCCACGGATTGATGGTAACCGCCCATGTGATTGCCACTAGCACTGGGGAAGAAGGAGCCAGCAAAGTTGTAGCTGTCCCAGGATGAAGGATGATGCGAACCCGAAGCTGCTGCAGAGGCGAATTGCGATCGCAGTTGCTCGGCGGAGCTGGCAGCAGTTGTGGGCATGGAGTAGCTGGCACCCGCAGAGGTGGCATAACTGGCGCTGGTGGTGCCCATGCCATAGGCGGAGTTCATGAAGTTGCCACTGGAAATGGGCTGAGTCTGGGACTGCACAGGACTGTGGGCAGCGGAGCTGCTGCCGCTGCTGGTGCTGGCCGGAGACATGGAAGCAACAGAGCCGCCATAACCGGCGTGTGTCTCGTAGCCGGTGGCACCACTGGTCGTTGGCCAGGATTGGGAGCTGTAGAGACCCATGCCCATATTGGGAGCAGCCGAAACGGCGGCACTGGTGCCGTAAGTGGTAGCTGCGGTGTTGCTGCCAAAGCTGGGCACCTGCTGTGTGTTGAGCTGCTTGCGGAGACGAGCACGACGATTGGAGAACCAAACCTGTACACGTGCCTCGGTCAGACCGGTGCTCTGGGCCAACTCCTCCCTGGTGTACACATCGGGGTACTGTGTGCGTGCAAAGATGCGTTCCAGAGCATCGATCTGATCGTTGGAGAAGGTAGTGCGGGAACGACGCTGTTTACGCTTAAGCTGCACACTGGGTTCAGTGTCGTCCTCACTTTCATCCTCACTACCCGCGGAGACGGCACCACTACCACCACCACCCAGAATGCCATCGATGCTGTGGCCATGTCCCGAGCCGGAACCGGAAGTAGCGCGCAGCAGTCGGGAAATGGAGCTAACAGAAGGTGCGTTCTGCTTGTCACAGACTCCCGCCTCAATGAGCTTGGCGCGAATTTCCCAGCTGAAGATACCAGGCTGCGACTGTTTCAACTCCTCGATTCTGGCCTCAATGTCAGGTGTGGCCACACGTGGCTTGCTGCCACCAATCACGCCAGGGCGAATGGAGCCGGTTTCTTGGAAGCGATTGAGAATCTTGGACACACAGCCATGTGAGACACGCAGTTGCCTAGAGATGACACAGGGACGCACTCCAGCTGCGGCCATTTCCACGATCTGACGGCGTATGTGATTGGGCAGCGGACGGCCGTTGATGAAGACACCGCCGAGTTGATTGACGCGTCCTTGTCCTAGAAAATAATAAGAAATGAATAGAAACATAAGTAAATAGTTCTAGAAATTTAAATTCCAACTGATCTACATAAGCTTAGCAAATATACTGTGTGTGGGCAGCGATCTCTTTAGCTGATCCTCAAGTGATCTACAATTAACTTTTCTTCCCCTGCTCGATTGAGCGGCAGTAAGTAATCCAATTGTGTATTGTACTATACTGAGGATCAGTGCAAGGATCACTTCGCACGATCTATTGTCTGTTTTTAGGCCATTTGTTGGCCATTTGTTTTGTGGCAATAGCCAAATTTTTGCTCTGATAAAAGCAAACATAATAAGGCAAGTAACTTAAGTTGGCTTGGAAAATGCCGATCACTGTGCAGCTGTGTGCCCATGTGGCCCATGCAATCAAATCAAACTAATAATCCATAAGCCAGACGAGAAGAGAGAGAAAGACAGAGAGACTTAGAGACGGACAGACTTCCAGCTGTGCCAGCTAATATCAGTATGAAGTGAGCATAAAAGGCCGGCCCCAAAAACCCCAAAGACTGTAACTCAGTTATTGTTATTGTTGCTGTTGTTGGTGTTTTGGGGCGCTGACGTTGCTGCTACGTGATACACAAGACCCCGAACACCAGACGCTGGGCCAAGATCAAAGCAGCAGAGCCGCAGAGCCGCAACGTGTAGACTGAAGACTCTAAACTGAAGACTCCAAAACTGAAGACTGACTGTAGACTGTAAACTGAAAAGGGACCTCAAGACACAAAACAACAAGCGCGCCAAAAAGTCTGCAAAGTCTGGAATGTTGTGTCTGTTGTTGTGCTGCAAGTTGTGATCACAATCAATAAGTCAAAAAGCTGATCATGATTGCTGGACAAGCCAGAAAGTCGGTAAAGTCTGTAAACTTGGCTAGCAAAACGAGTAATGATCTTCCTCTCTCACTCACTCTTCGGTTTTCCAAACCGGCGAAAGCGTTGCCCCTCGTCATCAACATCATCATCACGATGATCAAGCACATTTTGTGCACTAGCCAGGTCTTGGCCTGATCGTTTTGTAGTCGTAATTGTGGTAATTGGTAATAGAGCATTGATGATCGTTGTATGTACGTAGTGTGCTTACCTTGAAAGGGATATCCAGCGAAATAGGGTGTCATATTGAGTGCTGATACAGCCATGATTTGTGATTGTTGTTAAAATGTTGTAGTTTATTTTATTTGGTAATATAATCCGTTGGTGAGCTTGTTAAGCTTCTTGAGTAACACACACACTGATAAAATGCACCAGTTTCTTTTTTTCTATTTTGGTTTTAGTTTATTTATCAAGAGTTCTTTGCTTTCTTTAAGTATTTGTTTACTGCGCATGCGTAACACTATGTCTGTTGCTGCTGCTGCTGGTTGATGCTGCTCGTTTGCTTGACAGCTCGAAACTGATTTTGAAACGGTCAGCAGCGAGACTAAAACGAATTTGTGAGATTCTCAGTCGACGACGTCGGCGGCAGCGCGCTGCATGCAGAACACCAACAAACAAAACAGAAAAACAAGTTTTTTTTTTGTTTTTCTTGTTTTCGTGTAAAGAACACAAACAACGGACAGCAACGAACCCACGCAACAAGGGTGGCTAGTGCGAGCGAGATAGCAGCATGCCTGCACAGCGAGAGCCGATCATGCTAACGACTACTGTGAGAGAGCAGTACAGCACTCACGCTTGCTGTTACTCTCTGCTCTGTGCTCTGTACTCTCTGCTGTCTACTCTCTGTGTCTGGCACAGTTAGTGCGGCTGTGTGAGTGCGTTTGTGTGTGAGTTGCCTGCGCAGCTGCGCCAAAGAGAACCAATGAGTACTCTTAGCATGGCTGCAATTTCTGTAAGCGCCGCCCCATTTGATCCCACAGCTCTAGACTCTAGACTTCTAAACTCGGGTCTAGAGATTTAGCTGCTAAGTGAATCTAGCTGGAGATCTCGTATTTGACTCCATTAACTTTATTTATGCTAGTATTTAGGCTTGATTTGAAGTTATGCGAGACCAACGGCACGACTAACTTTTTGATATCTTTCCCAGGCAGTTAACTGTTCTTCTTGTTATCATTAGTGAGTCTTATATTTCCGGTTTGAAATGCGAATAAATTCGACTAAATGCATTTTATAAGGTTGGTTGACTTTTACTGCTGATTAAGTATTATATGTGTGTTAAATGGCTCATTTTATTCACCTGGTATGTATTTAATGCCATTGAATTTTCACAGCTCTATAGCTCAAAACTTCAGCACAGAATGGCAAATATTTGCAAAGCAAAAATTGCTACAGTTTGGCATTTAAGGATACCCAACAAGCGCGAAGCTGCGCAGGTTTTATTTTTGCATGTTTTCTAAACGGAATGCAAAAATATTATGCAGTGGTAGGCGACAATAAAGGTATCCAGGACAAAATGCGTAGAACGAGTACAACAAACATTCCGCACAACAACAACATCAAATTCCATGTCAACAAGAAACTTTTAGAAAAAATGCTATCATGGCCATGATGTTGAACGGAAACGCCACTGGAGCTGCCTTTGGTTGGCATAAAGCATGGATTTGATAGCACTCAATCAACAAGAGCTACGATTTTTAATAGCCATCAAAGGAAAAGGGAAAATGTTTGCGGTTTAATGGTTGGAAACGCAAAGATTGTGGTTGGAAAATGCTCTTAACTTTTCTTGTAACACGAGTTGGGTTGAATACTATCCCCCAAATTGTTGCTACAGCATTTAATAACTATGTTAACTACACAACAATTGCTCAAGTTGTTGGTCTGTTAATTAAGTAGAAACCCAGAAAACAAAAAACAACGAAAAAATGGTCAAAATGTATGTTCATGAGAAAAAGATGGCCTCAAATGAGTCGAAAAGTTTGGGAATGTGGCAAAAAGATTTTCGCACGAGCAGAAAACTAAAAGTAAAACTTAATTTCCTAGTGCATGACTTTTGGTTAATTTGTGGCGAGTCGGTCGAAATCAAAGAACTTGGTCCATGTTGCGCATACGCCGCGTGTGCGCGCATGGAAATTATGCGACGACTGCCGTTGTTGTTGCTGGCCAAAAGCGCAGTTACCAAGGGTAACATGACAACAACAACAACAACAGCTACAACACCAACAATGACAGCGAAAACTTGAACAACAAGAGCCAAGTTGTTATTGCCACTGTTGCCAGAGCGAGGCAATTGTCAAGTTGGTCGTATTTCTTTTGCGTACGTGTTCGTCAGCACCATGTATCCATGAGACACACTCGCTTATGGGTGTGGGTGTGTACATGTGTGTATATGTGTGTGCCATTTGGCAATAATTGTACTGCTATTGTTTGGCCAGCCGCCACGCTGTGTGTGTGGCTTCGCTGCGGGGCAATCGTTCAAAACTTATGACAACCTAAACTGCTACTGTATCTGTATGTCGAGCTCTAGCTGTAGCTCTATCTGTAGCTGTATCTACTATAGCCATTGAACTTTCGAATGGCAAGTGTACTATATCTGTACATTCGCTCTTTTGTCTGAAAACTTCAAGTCTGCGGCCTTTGTCGGCGTGTGCTTATTAATGTTTACACTTTCATTGCTCCGCATTCCACTTCACCTTTCCTTTTCCTATCATTTTTCTTTTACCCCCTCCTTCCTTCTCCCTGAAATGTTGCCCCATGTGGGCACTTTGCAATTTCCATTATTTGCCTATATAAATAAATATCGGCTCAAAGTTGTTACATATTTTTGCAAAGGTTCCACATTTTCTGCTTCCTTCTTTACAGCATTTGCTTTTTCTGGGCCAAGAATTTTTCTGTAGCTCTCCGAAGGGGCCAAAAATTATTTGTCTAGCTGTCAAGACTGAGTTGGAAAAGTATCTAGTTCAAGTTGAAAATTCATTTGCAAGCGAAGCATGTGACTAGCAAGGAATTGACTTGACTGATGGTTCGAGCATTTCATTTTTTTATTGGTTTTCTAGCTAAGTCTTTAAAGTGCAAGTCCAAGGGGACAAATTGGCTAGGACTTGTAAAAAGTTGTCTTTTAGCTGAAGAAATTAAAGATAAATTGACTAAATTTTAAAAGTATAACTCAATAAAGTTTGTTGTGTTAGCTAACAAATTGGCAAGGATAGATTATTTTATCCAAGGAATTTGCTGAATGTTTTACATGTTAAATTCACCAGAAATATATTTTATCATGAGTTTTTTGAATGCGGTTTATATTGGTAATTTTAAAGCATTTCCCGCAAATGCCCGACTAATGATGCTCAAAATGCTCCCAATAAACTTCACTGAAAAATTACCACTAACGCCCATATGTCAGCTTAAACAAAAGCCCTTTTTAGCCCAAAACCCGAACCCGAACAGCTGTTGGGGCCTAAGGCTGCCACAAGAAAACTAAATTAAAACTGAGCCACAACTGTTTACACAGCAAATGTTGCCACAAATATGTGGCCGAACTTCGAGTAAGAGGGAGAAGTAAAAAGAGTGAAAGAGAGAGGTAAATATGATTAATTAGATCGGCTACCAGAGGATCCATATGAAGAGCGCTGGAGTCAGCTGCCAGTGCAGAAGGTGAGAAGAGTAATATGTACAAATATATCACTACTTCGTAGCGCTTAAAAATGTATTAATAATGTGTGATCCGATAACGCCTACAAAAACCAAATGGTAAAATTAAGGAATTTCTGGAGAGATCGCAGTTTGTCTGTTGGATCAGGTAAGTGCACGTCTTGCTGGCCAATCAGGCTCGAGGGCAAGCACGCGCATGATGTGGCAAAAAGGATCCTGTGAAAAGGATAACTTGGGAATGATCGTTTGACTTCGTTCCTTGTGGGCGAAACAAAGGATGCCATTATGTGCATGATCTGTGGTTTTTTCCCCTCCATCTTCCCCTTTTATTTTCTGTGTTCTTCTACGCTGCGGCGCTTTGTCGGCAACTCAACAAAGTCCAGGGCCGATAGGACACACACGCCGTTTTGCCACCGCCAACGGCGTCGAAGGCGGCATCGGAATCGATGCTGGTGTCGGTGTCGGCGTTGAAGTGTGAATTCTAACAGTCCGCAACGGCTTTGCCTGAAGATCATCGTAAATAAAAACATTTGAACTGAATCCTCGCTGAAATGTGGCGGATTCTTTTGAAACCCGAAAAGAGCACACTAATAATAATAATGATGATCATGATGGAGTTCATGATGATGAGTGGAAACACTTCTAATTGCCTTTGGCATTGAACGTAGCGCCTTCGTTTAACGCTTTCCTGCTAATTCTGACCCAGATAAACATCGCTGATCCTTTGATTAACACTCTCAACACTGAGGCCTCGAATGTTTGGGGGCGTGCCAAACTCCTTTTGAGCCTGCGGTCTGTAAAGCGCACCGTTATGCGCCAATTCCTTTCAGCCCTTTTCCTTAGCTGCTGTTGTTGTTGTTGTTTTTGACGTGGCCATCATGGCGTTAAGCCATAAAATTCGTTTAGCACCTGCAACTGCAACTACAACGGCCACAGTGCCAAGGTGTGCAAGGTGTGATGTCAATGATTATAATAATAACGCCTGCAGTTTAGTATTTACCTAATGAAAGGCTTGCCGACACCAAAAATAATCAATCTGCTCCAGATTGAGTGTCGAAATCTGTCTAATTGAGCTACTGACAGTCTGCCAGGCGAGTTGTTAATGAAGGCAGCAAATGAGTTTTGTTATAGACTGGATTTTATTTTCGAAAGATAACTATTTTATTTCTTCAAATTGTTATCAGAGTTAATTGTTTTTGTAGTAACTACAAGCTACACTCATGTATATATATTAATATTATTTAATTGATTAATTTTAACTATTTCTAAATATTTAATATTTATATATTTATATGCTTTCATTTTAAGCTTATATATTTACAAAATTATTAAGTTGCTATTAAATTATCTAATACTCGTAAATAACGTGAATTATTCGACTGTTTTCCTCTAAACTTCTTTTTCATTTTTTTTATAATCTTCATAAATAGTTTATAGTCTTCTATTCGAAATTTCCTTTATTATTCTTAATACAAATGTTATTTTAAAATATAATTTTTATCGAACATCTCATTTATTAATTTCCATATTATCTACTGTAATCTATTTATAGTGGATTATGCCAGAAAACATATTGATTTAGTTGATTTCGGTATCACTATGCTGATAATGTGCTCAATTATGCATGCCAACATAAATTCCACATATTTCACATAATTTTCATATTTATCACGTTTTGATTACAACTAATTTGACATTGAAATATTAGCATGTGCGGGGAAATCTCCCTTTCCCGCTCTCTTTCAAGCCCTGTCTCTTTTTGCCTCTAGAGACACTATCGACGTAGTAATAAACCAAGTAATCACGAAACGCAATCAATCCTTTGATGATGATGCCAAGCAGCCAAGTCTCTCCTCTCACACTGCTTCTCTCCCTCCCTCTCTCTCTGCTAAGAAGTACCGAGCTTAGCTTCAGCTGAAAATACATAAATAATACAAATAAATAGACGCATTCGAGTCAGTTTTTCACTTTTGGTTAACACCAAAATCGCTTTTCTTTTCCAACTCTCAGTATCTCAGTCGCTTTCTCATTTGATTTATTTTCCATAGTAAATGGATTTTTGTAATGCATTTTAGTTCTGCATTGAGTGGAGGCAGCCACCGTTGCTGTTGCCGTACCCGAAATTATCGCCAGAAAATGCCATGTGAAAATGGGAAAATAAATAATTATCAAAAGGTTACATGGCTGCCATTTGGTTTTTTATTTTTGGAACTTTTGTGAATTGATTCTTCTACTAATTAAAGACGCATTTCCCGAAATGTCTTCCAGTTTTTTTTTTATTCACTTGCCCACCAAAATCGATTGGCTACAATTTCCATTTTTGTTGATTTTTCCAATGTCCCCTCGCCCGGTTTTTGGCCCTCCTCTGTATGCCATTGAAGTGGCAATTGGACAGCGTGATTTTCAATTATTCCCGGCAAGCGGCAGGCGGCAGGTGGAGATTGATCGAAGCGGCACATGTCAAAGTCAAAGTTAAACTTAAAGTTAAAGTTAAAATCAAATTTAAAGTTGGACTTTAGTCATTAATTTATCAATATGTGTGTTGCAGTTATAATTCTGGCATCAAGCCACAATTTGCCGTTAAGCCTTGGACTCGTGCCGACGACTTTTCCCAAAACAAAACACAGCAACTGCCACAGCTTTTCTCTCTCATCATTTTCTTTGGCAATCATTTTCTGGCACTTCTTGAATCCGAGCGACGACTGTGAATAATTGAGCTGCATGTTATCTCTAGTCGTATTTTTATACGATTTTCATTTGATGCGCCATTTTTGCATTTAATTGATGTTATTTTTCTGAGAATCATTGATTACTTTTCAAACAATTTCCCGTCAATTGCTTTAAAGTTTGCCGCTATAAACTAATTGTAGCTTTAAAAGAAATTAAAGGCAATTTTCAAAGGCACTATAAAAATAATCCAAGCTACAAATTTTGGCTTATCTAAATTGTTAGTTAATTTATTGAAATATTATTTCGTTTTAAGTGGGCGTCCAAAATCAATTTGCAATCAACAAAACTAATGGCCAAAAATTATAATTAACATATCAACGTCGAGTTAAGTATGCGAAGCAAATAAATACACAAGTTTAATACGTGTGATTATGGCATGTAAATGTGTATCTTTAAGATACACAAGCCTAACAAATGTTGCCCAAAAAGGTGACTAATTTAATTAGCATAATTTGGCAACACCTTTTTGGTTATTTTGGCAACGCCTACAAGAATTTAGCGCTAACAGCTGCGGAGTGTATCTGTAACTAAATTTGTATCTCTATTTTGTAAATTTTGTGTATGTTTAGAGTAAAAAGCGCTGCGAACGCGATTGGCAACGCCAGCAAAGGACTCACAGACACAGATACATATCCGCATCCAGAAGTTGACTAAGTTGGCGTAACAAATCGATCATTGGCACAGTTTGACAACTCTATTTAGCAGTCTCTGGGATGGACCACCTGCCAGACATTCAGCCAAGTCGAGTCGAGTCGGTTCTATAGCGTAACACTTACGATTTGTAATGGGCTCTAATCATGCGACAAAAGACAGGACCTACCGCGCAGTTGCCCAACAGGTAGCTCACTCTCTCCCTTTCACTCTTCCAGTCTAAGTCTATCTTTTTATTTGTATCTGTATCTTTTAGTTTGTATTCTGCGGTTCGGGTGTTAATGGTTTGTTAGTGCGCGTCGTGTCCTTGGCTGCTTGACTGCTTGACTGCCAGACAGTCTGTCACCTGTTGCGTGGCAAAATAACGCGCAGCCACACCTACTTTCTTACGCCCAAGTCAGTGTGAGATACACAGCAATTATGACGCCTTCTCCTCTCTCCCGTTTTCTCTCTTTTTGCCTTTCTCTGTGCTCTGCTAATTTAGTTATCTGCTGCAAAAAGCCTCACGCAATTTTCGCCGGAAATTGACAGCCGGACGATGGGCAAAAGAACTTGGTGTCGGTTTCTACAGATCTTTGATTTAAGATGCGCTGTTTAAAAACGCATTCGACTGCATTTAAAAATGTTTACGACCAATGCCAGTGATAAACACAAAAAACGCCGACCGTCATCATAAATCTGCCTGAACTTGCCATCGACGGGGGCTGCATCCCCAAATGCCCCTCCCCCTGTCTCTCCTCTATCCCTCTGTCCAAAGTATTCCCCAGTATGTGGCCTGCATGTTTAGCAAATTACTCAACACTTCGACATTGATGACACACTGCCTCCCAGTGCATCCAAAGTGCGCTCAGGACCCGCTGCTTGCCAGCCATTAAATAAATTATAACGAACTCTCGAACTGAGCAATTCCGATTCTATATTGTGGCTAACAAATTGCTTAGTCCGCCACTCGCACTTTTGTGGGAGACGACACGCAGTCTGCTGCAGTTGCTCCAACTCCAGGCAACTTCCCGCCAAGAACGCAGGGGCTAAGAGGGTGTTCCATGTGTCAGCAGCATGCACAAAGCAATGCCGCGGCAGAAGTGATATTCGCTGTGTTCCTAATTTATGTTATTGATGCCAAGATATCTGGCAGACACTGTGCGAAAAGCTTTAGCTCAGAAAGACTAAGAGAAATTTGATAGTAAGAAATAACTTTTTCCAAATAGGGCTGTAAATGAAGATATGAATATTAGAGAAATGGCTAACATGGAAAAAAATTTACATATTTTCATATACTTTTCTTGAGACTTATATATTTTATATAAAGGCCCATATCTGGCCATAACACAGAGAAGTCCGGCTTAGCCATTTATTTTTTAATTAACCAATTTTTTTAAATTAACTTAAATTGTAAAAATAATCGTCTTTGAAATTGATAGCTATTAATTATATTGAATAAAAATGTATGAGGTCTCAAAAATTGAGTTGTATTTGAAATAATTATCCTGACAAAGTATATAAATTTTTAACATTCTAAATACTAAACACCAAAAATGAAACACAGTTTTTCAAGATGCAAAATACTCTTAAATATAGTTTAATTATTGGATAAGTTTTGATATAGTAAAAATTGTTTGTGAAACTCTTCTCCTATCTTAAATTATTTAACTGTAAGTTCCCATTATGCCCATCCTCACTTAATTGTGTAATAACTTTAAAATTCTTTACGATTTTGCCTAGTGTACAGTATTTGGCAACAGCTGAACAGCTCAGTTAACGCCTAAACACCATTCCAGAGGCCGAAAAAACGAGTTGATCGATGCGTGAGCGTGTGTGGGAAAATGCGCTGCATCCAATGGAGCAGCAAAATGCAGACAATGCAATTCGGCAATTTCAGTGATTCTTTCAGGCGAAGGTTGGCGAACGCAAGAGTCCAACTCGACTCTAAAAACTAAAAAAAAATCTTGAAATAAATATACAAATTTGTTTGCGAGTATTTAAAAAGAAGGCGAATGAGTTACGGATTTGCAATCGCTTAAGTTGAGTGCCAATCTGCAAACGGGGCTGCCCTCTGCCCTGGGGGCCGTAGCCGTAGCTGCTGCCGACGTTGACGGCGCTGTCGACGTTCGAGTCATATAAACAAATGAACATATGCAAAATCCATGCTCAAAAAAAAAACGAATGACGTGAGCACTGCAGTTTTTTAACGACTTGACACCAAGACTTCAGGAAGGGCTGCTTTTTGGGAAAGAGACAGAAAGAGACAGTAGGAGAGTGGGAGGGCGAGCAAGGGGGAGAGTGACTGGACAAAGTGGCCGACAAAAGTCACTGGGAAAAGAAGAAGAGATCTGCAGCCACAGACGAGTCGAAGAAGCTGAAGATCACAGCTGGATGTTGACTGAAATGGCTTTGAAGCGCACATTTGCCAAAGTGATCGTAAAAATGCCAAGCCAAATACCTTGAGCACGTCAAGCGCGGCAATTAAAATTGAACTTTTATGTTACAATGACATATAGCCAGTCAGCCAAACGGACAGAGGGACGGACAGTCTGTTGGGGCGGTCAGCCAGTTGGCCAGGTCGAGCGAACCAACATTCAAATGAGATGCGATGAGATGAGATGGATTTGAGCAGAGACAGTGAGTGAGAGAGAGAGAGAGAGAGACAGCACATACAGCGTGCGTGAGAGATCAAAAGCCAAAGCCGCTAACGCACTTGCCGTTAAGTGGGCTAAGACACAACTGGTAACAAACTGGGCAGCTGGGAACTTGGCAACTTGGCACCAAGTATAATGCTGCCATTTTCCCCCCTCTCCCAACCGGACAATGCTTAACAAAACCGACTTTTTTGTTAAGTTTCACAATTTAATTGCAAATAAATTGAGTTTTTGGTACTTCATTTAAGCGAAACGCTCAACACACACACACACTGTCGGACGGAGCTTTCCTGCCGGCGGATCCATCAAAGTCAGTTAAAAGTTTTTAGTTTTATGTTGCCACACTCCACTCCTCCATCCCCGTCCCCCACCCCACTCTTGGCCCCGTTTACCCCCACTGAAGCTCGTCGAAGCAAACGTAACGAAATGACAAATGAAATTGAAATTATTTTTATACTTTTTATTTTTCCTACAGGCAAACTGCAGTTCATAGACGTAGGATGACTAAATTTGCATACATATATTTGTAGACCCTCTGAGTGTGTTTGACTGACTGCTGCCTTCATTTATGATATTTTAAAAGAGCTCGTAAATGTTTTAGTAATTTGTGTTTTTATTATTTTGTGTAAATATTTTTATGTATTTGTTGAGAAGTATTCACTTAGTAAGCGACTTAAGCCTGGAATTAGAGGGATTTAAATCTAGAGATTATTGAGAGTAGAATATCAAAGAAAACTAACTTGTAATTGAAGTAAAATTACTTTCCAGCTTAAAGAATCTATTAAAATGCAATATTTAACAAAATAATAATAAAAAAGCATTCAAGTGTTTAAAGGATTTTTTAAGCAAATGACTCTAAAAATGTCTTAAAACTCTTTATAAATATTCAGACATGACTTCTTAGGATTTTTCAAACCATTCAAGTGTATAACACCCTTCAAGAATGTCTTTAAAATCTTTATACATTTTCTGAATACCTTATACCAGTGATTTCTAGCACTAAACTTACCAAAATCCTTAAGAAGTCACAATAAAAATCCTTAGAAATCAAATATAATACAGTTTTCACGATTTATACTGCACAACGTGTTTCAATTGAATTGCTAAAGACGGGCGAAAATGTGTGAAAACGAATTGGAAATGCTTTCTGGGACATTTTCCCGATAATATTGAGCACACAAAGCCCCCAATTAGAGTTCCATAAACGATAAACGATAAAAAGACGGAAAATAATCAGAATCCCCCAAAAGAAGGCAATTTATGTGAATGGAAGTGCTAAAATGCAGTGCCAAGTGTCTTTTAACCGAAATGGAGCACATGCTCGACAAACCAACGGAAGGATGATTTACTAGTGGCTGTAAATTTTGTCGCCATTTGAGAATTTTGTGTGAAGATCATCATAGAAGGCTGTAAAAGTTTAAGTACATGCGAGTCAAAGTCAAATTCATTCAAACAGAAAGGATCATAAAAAAAATAGTGAGAGGGAACTGCGTAACTGAAACAGGAGTGTCTCGAGACGTGCCCAAAAGTGTCTAAGTCAAAAGGGGCTTCCCAGAAGAGTAGGTGGACCATCTCCCATTCCAATTCCAAACCGTTTGGGACTTGGTTATTGTGTTTGAGTTTGAGTTTGTTTATGACTACCGAATTGGTAAAGAGTGGTCGAATGTCCTTGCTACAGAAACGAATACATTCATTGCCACTTGCTGTGCTACCGTTGCACTGTCTCACCGTCTCACTGTCCTACCGTCGTATCCCGTCGTCACCGTTGTTGCACATCTGTCCATGTTTTAGCCTCATGCCAAGAGTCCTGCGGGACTGGATTTCTCAACTTCTGTACGTTTGTTTGCCACGCAAATTTAGCATGAAGGAGTGAAAACTGTTTGACAATTGTCCAGCCAACTTCTGTGTTTGTCTATGGGTTTGTGTGTGTGTGTGTGTAGTTGTGTCTGTTTAATTTTCACTTGTCTAGTTCCACATGGACAGCAATCCGTCATTCCAGGATTGTTCAATATTTGCTGTTATTGACCAGGGTTTCCAGGCTGATCCCACGAATTTGTTTATTTTGGCCAGAAAATTGGCAGCTACTGGCGGCGTTTGAGTTTTGAATACTTGTGAATACACACACATGAGTGTTTTCTCTTTTTCCTGAGTTTTGTTGACAGTTTGTCTAACGGCTTTTGATGGATCATTTAGTAGAACTTCATTATTATGTGTGGTCGCCACAAAAACAGTTGATTAGGGCAACTAACGGTACGAATTTTATATAGAAAGGATTGTTAGAGGAAATTTAAGAAAAGAAAAGAAGGAAATTCAAGTGAATTTGAGAAGAATTCAGACGAACTACTCTAAGAAACTCCATAACTGCTTAATAAGTTTAATGGCAAAGAAATTTGAAAATAAATCACACACGAACATTATGAAAGATTATTTCTCGACTTTTGTTGAATGAGTTACTAAATAATAACTATATTTAGCTAGTAGCTAAATTAAACTCAGTTCCCAATCAACTTAACTATCCTTTCCTAAAGGCTTAAATATCCTTTTGTCCCTCTATATCCTTCCAAACGGCGTTTGTTTAGCTATCCCAGTTATCTGTTGATAAACTAAACTAACATTTACTTACCATTTTACAACACCCCACTGTTCTCAATTTAGCTAATTTACTTATTAAATGGTAGTTCCTGTTCAACAGTTCAAAATTCAATTATTGTCCATCAAAATCAATTTCCAGACACGTGTATATGCCCCAAATCGAAAAGGAAGCCATTAAATGGCACCCACATCAAGAGCAAGGAACTTCCGTTTGCAAGGACATTGAAGAGAACATCAAGAGACGCTGCCAGACTGCTTATCGGTCTGGGAAGAGGTCAGAGTTTTGGGTGCTAAGCCACGCTTGAGGAATTCCAATAATTGAAAACTGTCAATAGGCAAATTAGAAAATTTGTCATGTTTATCGTGACCAAGTTTTGTGGTTTCGCTGTCAGAGGCAGGCTACCGACTACAGGCAACAGGATACAGAATACAGAGGCTGAGAATTAATAGCGGGTTCTTGCATGTCCTTTGGCTCATTTGCATTGGCATTCGAATAATGCAGATGAGCCATGGAGACTGAGAGACTGAGTGCACTCAAGTACTTTGTCCCAGGATTGCACAACGCTTCATTAGCAACCGAATTTTATGCTGATTAGCACTCGGATTATACAGAAGGGCAGCAGCAGACAGGACACAGACACAGGCAGTAGATTCAATTGGTATTTTTACAGGCGGACTGGCTCATTCCGCTCAATTCAATTTACCTAAAATGCTCATTTCAATTTTAATTCTCCTATATGTTTTATTGAGCACATTTGCATTTGGTCTGCAGACACACACACACACATGAACACACATACACACTCTAACACACACAGATACACATCCAACGGCCATTTTTCAGTGCTGGTTCTATTGGTTTTCCTTTGGCCAGATGCAGGCGGCGTGTGTTCGCATGTGCGTATCCTTAATATGCGTAAACTTCACGCTTAATTCTTTATATTATGATGATGTCCTTTCGCTGCTTTTGGCTTTTGTTCATCAATGTTTGAGTTTTACAATTTTCGGTTTCAGTTTTTGGTTTAACAATTTTTCAAAAACTCCATCTACTGGCACCAGGTGTGACTTACGTTAACAAAACCTTCTACACCATATATCGAAATAGACTGCAATTAATGGCTGTTGATAGATTTTTATGTTTGTATAACGGGTAAGTCACATTTACAGCTAAGGGTTGCAAATAACGAAATTAACTCTGGGTAGCATAGAGGATATTTTAAAATTTGTATGTACAGCAGACTAAATTTTTGTCTTATTTAAGTTATATACTTAAATTTCTGGCCTATAATTAATTGAACTTATTTTTTAATTTACTTTTTTTTTTAAATTAATTTAGTTGCCCATTCATTTATTAGCGAAAGTTTTTTGTAGGGCTAAGAAATAAAATTAATTTTAGTTCTTCTGAAAATAAACAGAAATATTAATTTTATATTTAAGCCAATAAGGTTTAAAGAGCTTTTTGGATTCTGAAATCTTTTCACAAGTTTTAAATTTTCAATAAAGATTATTACGATGGCTTTTAAATATTCATTTATAAATATAATTACAAATTTATTTAGCTACTTTAAAACTCTTTTACCCATTCATGCCAGTGAAATATTTTATTAAACTATAGACTTTTTATTAGCTAAATACATGATTTATAGCCACCACTGTACACCAGATTAACAAGCAATAATAATTGTCAGTTTGTAAATCTGCCAGGTTTTCTAGACTTCAGTGCGAAAGCATACTACATAATTATCACCATATCTAACCCCATCATAAAGTATTACAATCATAACTCATACAGTGTCTTATCTGCTAACGAAATAGCTACAAGGCGACAACAACAAGAAGAAGAAGAAGAACACTCTGCTGCCGGGTTAGATAAACAGAAAGAGAACTCTCACTCTCTCTATGTTTCCCTCTCTTGGCTAAATGACGTCTGGGCAAACAGGACGTTGCACGTAAATAGGCATGAACTTCTATTGTGTTGTAGCAACGTGGCTGGCAGTGTGGCAGGATAAGCCAAACAAGCCAAAGAAACTGGAACTCGCATAAAACTTGATGATGACAAACAACAATGCGGGAACTACGCAATGTCTATGTCGACTTGGACCTAACCCAACTAACAACCCAGAAAAATTGCAAATGCAGAGAACAACAATGAGAAAACGAAAAAAAAAGTAAAGAAAAAATGGCATAAACATACACACGAACACACGCACGCACACACGACCGTGGGTGTTAAAATGCCAAGCGGAAAGATTGATAATATAATGCGCAAAAGGTAAAAACGGTGGCCATGTGTCCTGCTCTATCCTGTGCCACTCCGTTCCGTTCCGTTCCTCCCTGCCAGCCGCCAGCCGCCGGCAGCCTTCACGCTTTAATTGGCTGCCAGCGACAAAAGTCATCCATTTATACAAAAGTGTCACATACAAGGACAACAACAACAGAGTGGAAGAGAGAGCGAGAGAGAGAGAGAGGAAGAGTCGGAAAGCGTGAGCTAGCAGCCATGACAGGACTAGTGACAGCTGCAGAAAGATCGCTGAGTAACACAATAAGAGAGGGAAAGTAAGGGAAAAGGGAAGCGGGGTGTTATTGTTATAGACGTTGATATCAAAGCGCTGAAGCGCGAACCGCCCCAAACGCACAACCAATCAGCGTGCGCAGTCAGCTCAGAGGCGTGCCAATGGTTGGAATTGATTAAAGCGCAGAGAGCGGGCCACACTGAGCACGTTCTCTCGCTCTCGCTCTCACTAGCGCTCGCTCTGACGCTCTTGTTCTTGCTCTCGCTCGTGTGCTCGCTCTGGCTGGCAACTTTTTTGATCGTTGCCATATTGTGGCGCCAGACAGGCAGCACCAAAGGGCGTACGCGAAAGCTGCTGCTGCTGCTGCTCGCTCTTTCCCTCTCTGCAAGCATTGCTTGAATGTGTATGTGTGCGTGAGTTTTTGATGCTTGCTTTGTTGGTGGGGGAAACCAGTTTATAGCCGCGATCTCATTGTCGGCCGCAATAGACGCCCGGCCGGCCTTCGTTAATTTATGCCTTTAGTTGCTTTGCAAGTCTCGTGCTGTTTGATCGTTGCAAGCGCACGCAATTCCAAAGAAACGAAGTAAACAACAACAACAAACTGAAAACACGTCGCGTTTCTTTCAGCATCCACTCGCATCGTCGTGCATCGCTTCCTTCCGTCGGAAATCGCGTGCGCGCTTTTACAGTTTACAGTTACACTGGAAAGTTACTGTTATCAGCAGGCTTAGCCACACTTAGTGATTAGCTATCATGTCCAGTATGTGAATTCTGCATTGTGGCTGTTATTCGTGAGTGTATGTGTATGTGTGTGTGTGCGTGTGTGTACATTCAAAGCCCATGCATTGACCCAATTAAGCCTTTGACTTCTGGTTCACTCTAATCGTACTGCCAACTAAAAGCATAGTTTATAAGCCAACATTATAAAATGGATATGTCCAGCGCTAATTCACTGCGACCGCTTTTTGCCGGTTATCCTTTTCAAGGTAAGTTGAGTGACTTAAGTCATTGACCCTCTGATTACGGAGTATTTTTTCTCTTTATCATCTTTATGCTTCAATTAAAATTAAACCATTGGTCGAATCGACTTTCAAACGGTTCTAGAAAAAAATTCCTTAGAAGAGAAATGGGGGGTTGGGTGATACTTTCCGTTGAAAATCATTGGGAGATTCACTAATCGAAAATATATTTTAATTTCTAAACAATAAAATCCTTACAATACAATCTATTTTTAAAGCGTCCCCATTTCACTGGGTTTTTTTAAAATAATGACAACTTTGAGACCTTAAAGCCCTTTAAATTTGTTGACCTCATAAATTGTTTTAAGCCACCTTAAAGCCCCCGCTCTTCAGTTATCCTATAAATTCTTTTCACATATTTAACTTTTCTGGGTATTTTTCCTAACTTTATAAACTTATTACTTCCATGATTCCCAGGTCAAGGACGTGTCAATCAGCTGGGTGGCGTCTTTATCAATGGACGACCGCTGCCCAATCACATACGCCTGAAAATCGTGGAAATGGCCGCCAGCGGAGTACGGCCGTGTGTGATATCACGGCAGTTGAGGGTTTCTCACGGCTGTGTTTCCAAAATATTGAATCGCTATCAGGAGACAGGATCAATAAGACCAGGTGTCATAGGTGGTTCAAAGCCCAAGGTGACTTCGCCAGAGATTGAAGGTCGCATTGATGAGATGCGTAAGGAGAATCCCGGCATATTCAGCTGGGAGATACGCGAGAAACTGATCAAGGTGAGTGAACAGTGGGTGGCACTACTATAACTACCGGTCTACCTCCCTCTCCCTTTGTTGCACTGTGCACCTGCGCAGGAAGCAATAAAATGTGATGGCATAAATAGCGTAGAGATTTGCCGATCCGCCCAGTAGCGCTAACCACACAGCATTATGTCCATTCTGAGCGGCAATACAAACACAATCAAAAGTCGTCGGCTTACTTCCGTTTTCCGAAAAGTCACGTGGCAACACTCGGGTCCGAGAGTTCAGGTCGATATCTGTTTGGCCCGCCCGCTGGCTTTGTTTATGGCACGTTGCCGGCGACATCTTTAGGCCCTTTTTGCATATATGTATCTCAGGACCAGAAGTCTGCCAAGTTGACAACAAATTGCTTGTTGACGACAAATTTTCGCAATGCCACCCAAACCGTTAACAAATCGATTTAACCATGAGCCAACAACGCCAACGGTCTTTTTGATGGGCAACTTTCCTTACCTTTTTCTGGTTGTCGGTTACCTTTTTATCCTTGCGACTCACAAGGTGCAACGTACTGCAATAGCTACAACAGCGGGTGACTGCTAAACTTCCGGTTTGGCATGCCTCCAACATGAGGCAACAAGCCAAGGAACAGCCATAACGGTACAGCATACACTGGACAAAAATTTGCTAAGCCTTTGATTTAAATTAAACAAATTTAAACAGTTTTTCTTTACTCATTTCTAAAGTTTACATAAAATATATGTATATTGATTTCATTCTAATAAGCCTAAGCTACTTTTTTGCACTTCATTTCGCTCAGTGTATGCTATCTAGGGGCCACAAACTATTGCAAATTCAAGTCACGTTTCAATGGCTTGTATAAAAAAGGGGCCCTCAATATGTCAAAACCTGAAAAAGCTCACAGCAAAGTCGAGACAGAAAAGCAAATGAACAACATCATTATTTAGGCATAAATTAGCGTAAAAACTTTATGGAAAACAAAATAAAATAATAAAAAAAAAAAAAACATTTTGGAGGCGCAACAAAAACAAGAAAAACACCTCGAAGCGATTTTGAGAAAAGGAGATTTGAGCAACGATTTCAGAACCTACGCCAATGTTGTTTCAATGGTTTTTTTTGGCATGCTGCCTACTGATCGGGGGCAGATCCCCACCGAACTCTGATCCACCAAACCCCCTACAGAGGATCAGATCTTCTCTCTCTGCAGAAAACACACGCCTTTGGCGGCTCATGTCTTCTGTCTTCCGTCTTCTGTCTTCTGCCTTTTGCTCTTTATTTGAAGCCGCAATTAGTTACAGTTTATGTGGCGATACCAATTCGAGCGGCCATCGATGCGATCGCAGCCAGAAATTGCATCACATCTTCAGTGTAGCTGTACTGCACAGCTGCCCTCTCTCTCTCTCTCTCTCTCTCTCTTAGTATCTCTTTCACTCCCGTGTCCTCTCTCTTCTTCTCCCTCGTATTGAGGTTGTTCTGTCAGTAGGCGTAAAAAGTGCCTCCAGGTGCGCTTCACGCTTAATTAGAATACGCCATTGGCCAGATTCACATCGTTTTGTGTTTGATCCTCGTGATCGTTGTATCTGATACTGATCTCAAGTCCGCATCTGTTGCCGCTCTGTTGACTGCTTGTGATTGATTCAGCTGCTATTTATTACATCAATTAATGCCTGCAGTCAATTGATTGATTGCCAGTTGCATCGAATTCTCATTCGCATTCGCAGCGTAAAAACAATTCATTGCAATTAAACTTCAATTGCAAATCAAAACTATCTAAGTTTTAGCAACTTTATTAGTTTACACTACTGAAAGGAATTGTTTAGAAGATAACGACAACTCTGCTAATTAAATTTGCATGTTCGTTTAAAATCGAAACCACTCTGAGATGATTTACCTTTGATTTCCAAGAATAACCCACACCTGTCACTCAAACAGCATGTTAGAGCCCTACAGAACCTACAACATAAAAAGGGAACTCAAATCAAAATATATATAGAAATACTTTCGTATAAAGCGCGCTCAAGTGTCAATCCAACTGTCAACTAATTAATTAAATTTCAATTGAATTTGTGTAGCCAGAAATCAAGAGAAGAAAAAAAGCCAAGAAATAATATAAGAACAGAGGTAAAAAAAAGGTGTCGCTCAGTCGGGGGGCAACAATTTGGCGTCTGGACGGGTTTGAGGTGGGTTTTGGGACGGCTTTGGGACGTGTACGGGTTCGGTACGGGTTCCAGTTGTCAGTTCCTACAAGATAAGCTGTCACACATTCCAACTGGTAACCGGTAGGCAGCACAGGCCACAAACTGACCATTTTCAGTGCCCAACAGTTGCCACAGCTCATAAATAACGCAACCGAGTCTAGTTGAAAATCAAAACATATTTCAGTTGTTGCTGTTGCAACTACTCGTGTTGTTGTTACTGCTGCTGTTGTTGTTGTCATTTACATGACACATTCAATAGAAATAAGAGCCAGTAGCTGGAGCAGCTAACCAGACAGCGAACGTGAAGCGTGATTCCCCAGTCAGTTTCAGTTTTGGCTAAGAAACTTGGCTCGAAGCGGCGTCTGGAACTTGTCTATGAGGTGCCAGTTGTGGCACCATTGTTCGTTGAGGTATTATAAAACATTACCTGCCTCGGGTTTTCACTGTAAATGAAATATATATATATGATTATTATGATTATTATTATTATAACTTATTAATCATGAAACTGTTTGCGGCACATGCCACTCTATTTGAGTTGCTGGACTCCAGCTCCAGCTCCAACTCCAGAGATCAGACATCTTGTCTGCCTGCACTGTGATTAGCTGCAACTTCAGTTAACGTGTTGCAGTTGCAGCTGAAACTGAAGCTAAAGTTGAAACTGATGTTTTGAGCTAGAAGTCGACATGTTGCTCTAATGAAAACTGACAGTTTTCGTTTGGGATTTCATGAGAAATTAGTTTGGTTTTGAGGCGTTTTGATTTGAATTCGATTTCAGATGCCCAGATGCTGCTCAATGACCTTTAAATTAAAATTAGAAAATCAATCAATGAGTCAATCAAAGCAAATTCTTTAAGTTTAGCTTTGAAACAGCAGATGTTGTAGATACAAATTTAATTTTAGCTTAATTACTTAGAGAACAATTTGTTTTCCTTAACAAGTAAGTACTTATTTTAATAGTTAAGGCAAAAGCTTAAGTTGTTTTTTATGCAACATAATTAAGTTAATTAAAGTGCTGCAAAAAATGTGTGGCATCGGATTATGGAGTGTCCCCTAATCAGTCTCCGCTGAATTCTGTGCCTTTTATCTGAGCTCCAGAAGTAAAAATGCATTAAGATTCACACCTGTGATCTGTCGCGGTATTTAATACAACACGTGACACTCGGACAAATTCTCAGGGCTTGCCGCAAACGCTTGACATTTCTCCTAATTGGATTACACCAAAGAGCAAGTGAGTGAGAGGCAGAGATGGAGAAAGAGAGAGTGGGGAAAGGGGAGAGCTTTCCAGATGAATATTGTCCAAACACCAAGTGGGCAGCTGCCGAGCAACTGTAGAATTAATGTCACTGCTCCAAGTACAACATAAATCCGAAAAGAAAATAAAGATTTGAATTCCAAATCCCCAAACTCAAACCCGATCTATCGAATAATTTATGAAGCCAACCGGTAGCTTCGAAATGTTTATGCGGCCTGAGCTTATCTTAATTGGATTTGCTACAATATCGAGTGCTCATTTAGATAAGATATAAATGCAGATACAGCTACATAGCAAGATGCGTATATGATAAATTGATTATTGATTACTCTTCCTAACAGGAGGGCTTTGCGGATCCGCCATCAACATCGTCGATAAGTCGATTGCTCAGAGGAAACGATCGGAGCAGTGAGGATGGACGCAAGGACTACACGATACACGGGATACTTGGCGGTAAGTTATAAGTTTCTTGGCAAAAGTTACTCGGTTGTTTAGACAATAATTTGACCAGTTAAAGAAAAACTGAAAAACGTGCTACAAAAATTACAGATCATTTATTTGATATGTGCAAGTAATTTCGAAAAATCATTCCCAAATCATTTGTTGTGCGTGTGTTTGTGTGTGTGTGTGTGTGTGTGTGTGTCGGCAACTCCACTTTGATCGTCTTAGAACGAGCGACTTAAACTTAAATCAAAGCCGCTCAAAATATTACAATAGATGTGCCTGCCCTCGTATAGACGAACGGCTCGTTCGATCGATCGATGGATCGCTCGATAACGATCGTTTGCCTCGTTGTTGCCCAAACACACAGATCAAACACACACCACAAATAGGTGTAGATGATGACACCTGAGAATCAAAGAAAATGAAAAGAAATACACAAAAAAAAAAAAAGATACAGTACACAACAAGATTCGAATTTGGAGTTGGCAGAGATTCTCTAACAACGTACAGCTAATAAACCGATTTCCACTGACTTTTGCGTGAGACCTCGACTCTGACTTGGACTCTCTTTATAACTCCCTTCATGCTGCCCTGCCTGGGTTCTGGACGGGGCCAATAATCAGGCTAAATATGCAAAGTCATTCGATAAACGATCGGCGGGGGTCAAAGCGATATTGGCCTGCTCAGTTCAGTTCAGTTCAGTTATTGTAGTTTCTGTTTACGAGAGAGCCACAAAATTGACTAGAAAATTGTGTTGCATCATTAGAAGCATCATTTGAATTTTTTTTCCCCTTTCCATTTTGAGTTTTCCCCGCTGCTCTTTGCCCTTTGCTCTCTGCCGTCTTTTGGCTTTTTGCCAATTGTCCATTTTGCCGACGGCCAATGATATTTGCCTTTACAATTGCTGTCACAACACGTCCAAGCAGTTGACAATGGCCCAGTAGGTGACTACGTTTTAGCCAGCTTGTCACCTTGAGGCTAACTGGGTCTTTCAATCAGCCCAATAGTCAATAGTCTTTCAGTTGTGGCTTGCTCAATGAATATTGATTATGTTTTGGGTGTCCTTTGACCTTGAACTGCTGACATTAGGCCAACAATTCTACCAGTTTTCACTGCTCGTTTTTTCCATCCTGCTGCGTGGCAAATTTTTTTATGGGACCAGGTGAAACAGAGCGAAAAAAAAGAAAGTCAGGTGAACAGTGGAAATATTTAAAATAATAAATAAAATTAATATTTTATTGAAATTTCCCTTAATTGATTTTAGTTCCCATCGCATCCTTTAATCGTAATTCCCAGTTCTCTCTCGCTTTCAACACCTGTATGCCTCAGCTCATTTAACTATTTGAAATCATACAAATACCAATTACTAAATATAATCTATATAACTCCAAGACAAGAGCTATCATTATGTTGTCGAAGCGTATAATAAGCACACGCCTTCCCATCATCATTGCCATACCCTCGACCATAGCTTCGACTGTACCTAACCCTTTCCACCGTTTCTCATAATGATGCTCCGCTGTACCGTCATTATGCCTTTGCTGGTCAGTCGGTTTCATTCGCAATCGGAACAGCATTTACAGAGACACAATTCACAGTGAGCATCCCATCCAGAGCTGGAGCTCTGGAGCTGTGGAGCACTGGAGTCGGTGTCGTTGCCTGTAATCAACGCCTACTTTTGCCGGCGTGCGGTAGGGTTGAGGCCTTAGTTTGGATGGACCCGGATGGGTCTCAACTGTGGCACCCGAAAAAAATTATGCATTATTAAATCTATATATATTCTTCTTCTTCTTCGTCTCGTATTTCACTTATAATTTCGTTTGATTTTGTTTTTCCACTTTTTGTACAATTTATACAACTGGATCCCAGGGCCAAGAGATCTGAAACTTTTTGGTTTGCTTTGGTTTGGCTCTCAACTGGGCTCATTGTCGCTGACTGTGTTTAGCGGCGGTGCGCTTTGATCTTTGGCTACGAAAAGATGTGGAATATCAAATAATAACTGAGATAAATACAAAAAGAAATTTTGTGTGGGGGCTGCAACTGTCATTGGGCATATCGATGGAGAGCTACTGGTGACAAAAGCAACAACAAAAAACAACTGAAAAAACCCAAAGTCTCAGACTCCAAATTCATCAAAAGCGATTGATATAAAGATGTTATTAGGAGCATTGATAGTTTTATTTATAGTTGCCGACACGAGTTTGAACTAAAAACCAATTAAAAAATTCAATATTATATTTGAAAATAAATATTATTCAATATATAACGTTTAGAGTTAAAAGAATATATGCATAACACAGTTCTCTTTATTAAATACTTGCCATAATGGACTTTAAATAATGTTCAATTCATATTTTTCAATCAGAAACTGATTATGCTATATTTAAAATTATTGTATTAAAATATTGTAGACTTCATATAAAAAAAAATGCCAATTAAATCAATGAGAATCTTTAATTGATATTAGATTAAAAGATTTAAAAAGTCTGCCTTAGAAACATATAATTTTTAGTAGAACTGAGACTATCTTTTACTTATTGTTTAAGATTGCAGCTGCAGCACTTAAAAGTTCATCCAATGATATCTAATATTTTATGCTTCGTACTCGTTTTTGATGTCGAAAGTAAGCCGCAAGATATATATCAATGATAGCGTCGATATTTCGGTGAATTTTCGAAAGCAATTCTTTGAATTGTGATCCATTTGATGGCTGAAATTAACACGCCCCGAATTTGTAGATGCAACACGGTTTGCCGCTAAGTGTTGCAACGCCTTCGCTAAACGCGTGCAACAATGGGTTTCTTGATGCCGACCTTGTGTCTGATAAATACGCGTGCGATTTGTATTATTTGGCGTGGTAATAGCCCAACCCATGTCAGGTCAAGGCCCACTCCAAAAAACAGCTAACAAAAGGAAAGGCGATATAAACAAAAAAAAAACAGAAACAGATAAAAGGAGAAAATCAAATGCCAAAACACCGGCAGAGAAAAGTCAGAGAAAACACTTGTGGCAATTAGTGTAAATGAAAAGCCGCGCTAAGGACAATGGCTGAATGCATCAAGCGAAACCGCCAGGACGACCCATGGGAATTTAGCCAAAAGGCTATTTACCAAATATTTTCCCTAGCCAGACAATGCGGCAACAAAGCAAACAGAGGCCAACTAAAGATACAGCTATAGCCAAAGATCCAGATTCATAGCTAACGTAAATACAAACAGGTTCAATTATTTGCAAAAAAAAAAGAAGAGAACGTAAGAATGGAAAGAGAAGAAAGACGGGAAAGAAAGAAGCAGCAGCAATGGCCGCAGAAGACAAACGGTCGCCGCTCGCTGAAACTTCAGCTCAAAAGCAGTTCACACCTTCTCTAATGCCAAGAGAAAGAGAGCAAGAATGATGGTAAGAAAGGGAGATGGAAAGAGAGGCTAAGAGATTGCATTCTTGCAGTGTCACATGACAAATGACTTGTGAACTAGAGGGTGAAGTGAGACGAAGACTCTACGGTGATTGCGCAAAAATGTTCAAGTCCTTTTCTACAATGCATTTGTGTGCGGTCTCGTAGCATACACACACACACACACACGCTGAGAGAGTGAAAGAGAGCGCAAGAGAGACTGGGAGACAGTCGTGATGTGCCCTCGATCATGCATATGGTCTGGGATCTCTCGCTTCTTTGGTTCTTGTGGTGTGGCTCATTTGTTCGACCCGAAAACCCATTAAAATCGTTCATGCCCGAAAAAAGTGTCAACGTTAACAAAAGCAGCGCTTCGACTTCAAATGCACCGATCGAATGCGGCATCTTTAATGCCCACCAGGGTGTCCTTCGGGTTCCGTTTGATCTCATTGTGGCCCAGGGGCCAATGGGCTCGTATGTTTTGCCGCCGTTGCACCGCATGCGGGGCTTGTTCGTGTTGATGAGTTACAAAATATTTTATTAACGTATTATCACACTTTAGCCAACTTCGTGGCCAGCTCGCACTCACTCTCTCTCTCTCTCTCTTCTCCAATTGTATCTTTTTATCTTTCACTGTCGCAGTTGCAGTCGCTGTTGCTGTCTTGCATGTCTGCTCATCTTGCTGGGGATTTGTTTTGATCAAGTGTTTGTTCGCATTGTTATTTAAATTAGTTTCATTTCATTCTGATCTGCATTTTCTTCAGATCTTTCGTCTCTGGTCTTTTGCCGCCGGATTATGATTATAACTAATTTTTGGTCTTTTCTCAATCTTCTGATTCGTCGTTTAACAATTTTGTAAATTAGTTTAAATGTTCCTGGCTGGGGAAACTGTGTCCCTCATTTGTATCTTGTTTCTTGTAATTTTGGAATCGCTTTTGAGTTTGCGAGGTCGTTGATAGCATACATTTGTGTATACTTTATGCTTAATTTATTCGGTAGAAGTTTTTTAAATAAATGTTTGTTATATAATTATACGCTTCTTAATATCCGTTTGTAAGCTGGGCGGGCTTATAAGGAAGAATATTGAATTCGGGTTTCTGATGGGAAATATCAAAGGAAAATTGGGGTACAAATCGCTAGAGGACGTCTTAGTTTCTAATGAGTTCAGTTCGGGAGTGAGTAGCTGAATATTTAGTGGAAACTTAGGGAAAGAGAAAAAAAATTCAAATTGGAAAAGATACGAAATCACTATGGTTTACATATTTTCAAGGTCTCAGCAAATTAAAATTAAAAAATTAATAAATAAAAGTAAAAAAATCAACTAAGTTCCAACTCAACGCTTGTTAAGTTTCCAAATAAAAGTGGCATATTTTTTTAATGCTCCTGTAATCCTTTTGCTGACAACAATCTTAAGCCTTAAAACACAACCGAAGCTGCGACTGAGTTTGAGACTGTGTCTCAAACTGAGACTGAGATAGAGACTGAGTCTGTGTTTGAGTCTGCAGCTGAGCCATGTTATATGTCATGAGGCTGAAGGCCCCGAAATGAAATGAAATGAAACTCTAAAGTTGCCCAAATCTGTCCGGTGACAGAACCCAGAACCGTGAATCGCGCGTGTCTGCATGTCCCCATGTCTCCATATCTCCCTGTCTCCCTGTCTCCGTGTCTCTATGTCTTCAGCTGACAGCTGACAGAGAACTCTCCGCTACACATTCCCCACAATCTACAGAAATTCATTTATTTAGGGTTTATGCCGAGTACGAGTATTGTCGAGTTATTTGTTGGATTTCAATTGCAGAGAGTGTGAGTTCAAAAACTCGTATAGTTTATTAAATGCAGGCAATTTAAATTGTGTCAGATTCTTGTTGATTGATGACTGTAGAATTTCAGTTATTTCGGGGGTCTCCAATAATGTGCACTGATACGCACAGATAATAGCCACACTCGATTGATCTTTGCCCTCGACTCAGTTCCCCTTCATAGCTGGACAGTCTATCAAAAGTGATTGCTTTAAGGGCATTTGCACTGTACACAGTGACCACACAGTGGAGCTCAGTAGAGCCCCATCTCTCTCTCTCACTCGCTCTCTCTAGAGAATTGAGCATTTACTACCTGCTGTTTGAAAATGCAGCTCAAAACGTCGTTGAAAATGATCGATACCTTGCGTTGGATTATGAAACCGCAGCAATTTATCACAGGGCCAGTCAGAAAAGAAAGCCCCACTGTAAGCACCGCCACCAGTAGCCACTGTGGTGCCAAAAAAAAAATAACAAAAAATGGCCTTTTGTTTTGTTTGTTGAATTGTTTTTGGACCACCACTAGCAGCACAGTCGTTCGCTCTCTCCTCTCTCTCTCTGTCACTCTCTTCCGTCTCTTTGTGGTAACAACAAATTAATAAATTGTTTAACATTTAAAAACTAATTGATTTTTCTTTTTTTCTCATATTTTAAGCTCCCTCCCCGTTCTCCTCCTTTTGTTTTTCTCACATATCGTTCCGTTTTGTTGATCGGCTTCTGCAGTTTTGGGAACCCGTTTCGTATAATTAAGTTTTATTGTTGCGTGTGTTGAAAGATTAATAGTCCGACTTCTGTATTTTATTTTCATCTTTTATCTTTTTTGTTTTATAAGCATGTGAATTTTCGTATTCGCTTCGATTTTAAATCACTAAACAGTGGGCGTTTCAGGCTTTTGAGATTTTTTTAACCTCTCTGGTTAGCACTCCCTAAAAATTTGTATATTGGGGCTCTGCAAATTTGATTTTTTAGTATTATAAGTTGTTTTTAAGGCTTGTCTATATTTTATTTTAAATCCTATAATGAAATCAGAAAACTTAATTATATATTTTCTAATAGATGCTATTAGTATTGTCAAGCATTGTTTAAAAGTAAATATTTTAATATATTTTATTGATGGTATAACCTTTTTTTTCTGTCAATCAATACAAGCTCTCAAACTGAAAAATTAATTTAGTTATATGAAAAAGTCTTAATATTTTATACATTAATAAAATCAGAGTAATCAACTTGAAGGCAAATCTCTCTTAAGAGCACTTTAATATATTGCCTGTATCTCCTATGAGTTACTCGGTTCTCTTCTTCTCCCAAGGCAACTGTTGTCAACTGTACCAGTTTAGAACTCTTAAATTGTATCCTACCTATTACTACTTCCGGTATTTTGGGTAGCCACACAACTATTTATCACACAGTTGATATCAAAGTGTTCTAATCCACTAAATCAATTAATAATTTCGAGACCTGTTCAGACCGGAAAAGATTACAACGCGGCATAAACTGACCGCAAACACGATGAACCACAGGAGTAACAATAAGCACAGGGCATTACAGGAACCGAAGAAACCACACACAAACATGCGCGAGCGTCCGAAAGGACAATCAAATTAATCGAAGGCGTTGCGGATACCAAAGAAAGTATTTCCGCTGTCAGGACAAAGGCAGGATAAATGCTGAATGCCTTTCTCTATACTCAGAGAGCTGGCAACTCTTTTGAGAAATGATCTTGTGATCTTGTTGAATAATTCGAAGTGGGAAAACAACCCTGTTTCACACCGTTTCAGACTCCGTCTGTCAGTTTATTGTGTAATGAGCTCTCCAAATAATTTGGCATGCTCTCCCCACCACACAGACATAGAGACGGCTTTGAATAACCCTAACCATAACCATATATAACCATTACTTTTTGTGGGATCTGCCACACGCCGCGCTTCATGGCCGATTTGAGACAATGTCGGCATTTGCTTTCGTAAACAGATGCCGAAGTTAATTGGCATACTCCTCCATATGACTATGTGTTACTTATGTATGTACTGGATAGTAATACATATTTCCACAATACTTTCCATAGTGAACAGCAGCAGCCTCGTTGACAACTTGCCGATCATCTTCTTGTGTAATTTGATATATTGTGTCACTTGTCAACTCTGTGGTGGTTTTTACGAGCTGCCTATATGGTAACGCCCCCTTTTTAAGGCAAACACTTGAAGACTTCAAGTAAACTGCCGATCGCGTCATCTGTTTGGTGGTCGCCTCTTGTCGGTGGCTTTTGACTGATTTGTTGCGCTCCCTGACGACTCAATTAATATGCAATGGCGCGCATTGAACGTCGACACTCCCATTGCCCTCTATATACTCTATATTCCCCTCTCGATTCCATGTATGCACAGTTGAGGGCAGTTGAGGGGGTCACACGATCTCCGATGGGAACCTACGTCGGTGGCCCCCATCGAATATGATTTAGTCACTTTTTTCTGTTGTCTTTTGCGGCCGCGCGGAGCGTGAACAATTTTATGTCTTCTTACGAGCCGTTAATAATTTTTGTAGCCTTTTAATAAACTTCGAATTGTCACCCTTTATACTCAGAAAGAAAAAGGGACTCAGAACTTACATAAGTTCTAAGCGATGTTAGGAACAGGGAAATAAAAGAGTTGGAAATTCTATAATCGAATGTAAACATTTAAAATACATTTTGTTATTTAAGAAATGAGTTTATTAAAGTTTTACTTTTCGTAATATTTTATAGAGTTCATGACAGACTTCTGGCTAAAAAACGATTTTTAAATATATTTATAATCGATTAAAAGATATCAAATTCATAATTTAATCTATTTATTTTTAATTTTAATATTAATTTCAATTTCTGAATGTAGAAAATATATTTTTAATTTTTATTTAACACTAAAATCAAGAAATTTGGACCTACATCTTTTCAAATACTATATATTTTCCGGTGTACTAAAATTCTTGGTTCCTGGTTCTTTTCAGGCCGCGACTCGGACATCAGTGACACCGAATCGGAGCCGGGAATTCCATTGAAACGCAAGCAGCGCCGTTCCCGCACCACATTCACCGCCGAGCAGTTGGAGGCACTGGAGCGCGCTTTTGCCCGTACTCAGTATCCGGATGTCTATACCCGTGAGGAGCTGGCCCAAACCACCAGTTTGACGGAGGCGCGTATACAAGTCTGGTTCTCCAATCGACGTGCGCGTCTGCGCAAACATTCGGGTGGATCCGGTTCCGGCTTGTCGCCCATGAATGGTAGTGGTGCAAGTGTTGGCGTTGGTGTTGCTGCCAGCAGTGCAGCTGCACCACTGGGCTTTGGTCCACTCGGTGTAGGCTCCATGGCGGGGTATAGTCCTGCTGCTGGCACCACAGCCAGTGGTGCTACCGGCATGACCGACAGTTCACATCATCATCACACCACCACCGCTCATGCGCCCAGCTCCCACAATGCAGCAGCCGCAGCGGCAGCAGCTCATCATCATACACAGATGGGAGGCTACGATCTAGTGCAGAGTGCGGCGCAGCACGGCTTCCCCGGCGGATTTGCGCAGCACGGACACTTTGGCGGACAGAACTACTATCATCAAGGTAAGTGTTGGTTTCTAATTGCTTTGAATCCTTCTACTTTCTCTCCTTTATCCGCTTTCACCTCTCACTCTTACCACTTTACTTTAATCATTGTTTCCATTCCTCTCCTCTTTTCAGACTACTCAAAGCTGAGCATTGATGACTTTTCCAAACTGACCGCCGATAGCGTCTCGAAGATCTCGCCCTCTTTGCACCTAAGCGATAACTACTCCAAACTGGAGTCTTCCTCCAATTGGTCCCAGGCTGCCTACCATCTCAACCAATCCGCTGTGGCTGCAGCCAATTACAATGCAGCAGCCGCTCATCATGCGGTGGCCCAACATCAGTTGAATGATTATGCGGCTGCTGCTGCGCACGGCAATGTTGCCGCTGCCTACAATCATCCGTTGCCCGCTCAAGGTCAGGGAGCCAAATACTGGTCATGAGTTAATCACACAATCAGCAAGAAGAATTAGAAGGAGAAGCAGCAGTTTGAAATTTTAATTTAGCTGTTTTAATGCATTTCAATTCAATCAGCAGAGGCATAAACATGTAAATCTTAGGCATCTATTTATTAGCCCCAAGTGGAAATCAATCGGCTTAGCTAAATGTATGTATAGATTTATGTTAATATACAATAATTTAAAATTACACGGCTTTCAGAGGCGCAATGAGTTAGCCTTTTGTCAGGCGACGTGCTTAAATTCTAAGTATATTTATTTCAATTCTAGATACAACGCGATATTATTCATAAAAATATAGAGAACTATCTTTAAAATACAAAAAGGAATGTAGTTTTATTTTAAAATACTTTTAATACTCACCCGATTCTCTGAAAATATCCCACCCCACATCCCAATTACATAAATGAAACCAAAAGAATTTCAGTAGTTTATGAGCAAACCGATAATAAGTATGTATATATATATTCTTGTTTGTAAGTATTATTTTTAGGTATTTCATATAATTTTGTATATAGATATAACATCGTGATAGGTGTGTACTATTTTTTACAGCGCCATTTCGCGTTTAACATCTTCTCATTTCATGCAAAGATAAATATAGATAAACGAAGTAAATATGTATATCGTATATATTTATCTGTATAATATAGATGTAAATACAATATTTATTAAATTGTTTATTTATATTTTGTTTTGCATTTGGAATACGTTTAATCGGAAATAAATATGTAAGTTAATTATTGACAACATCAGACTTATAATTACGCACATTGAATATGTTTTTAGTTAGGATTTATATATTCGGTTTCATATTTTTTCTTCATTTTTCAAAAATCTTTTTCATTTATCATATAATAAATTAATGTTTGGAAATGATTGAATACATTTTTCTGAACGATCTCTTATTGTCAATTCATTTATTGTCTGAGTTGCTGAATTCTTACCAAAGTTTCTTAATTATTGTCTTTGACGCAGTTTTTATATTTTTTTTCTAAATACTCAAATTTCGCTTCGATCTTCAGTATTTCTGTTTTAACTTAGGCTAACATTTTGAACTAGTATAATTATTGTCATAGGAAACTACACACATAGATTGATAATAATAATAATAATCAAAATTGTAGGGAGCTAAACACATTAGTAAAATTGAAAATAATCCTGTGAGCATTCCAAAAAGGATATTAGGTACGGATTTGGCACTCATTTACTGCTGGATTTCTCTATATTTTTGGGGTTTGAAGTGTAAACGAAAGAATCTACGATATGGTAAAGTTTTCAATTGATATTTTCGAAAGTTCATCATCTTTTTGCACTGACATCAGTTACCTCAGGTGTACATAGATATTTTTTTGTTTTTAAGATATATACATATAATTTTATTTATATGTATTGGTAAAGATACGTATTGGATGGCACCGAAGCTACCGCAAATCAGTTACAACTTGCTCTGTGTAGCTGCGAGTGCTGCAGGTGTGTGTGTGACGGTGACAAGAACTACTCGTACATTGAAAATCGTAAATACACTATAATTAACCGTTATTAACATTATCTTTGTATACGATATAATATTGTTATCGTTATCGTTATTGTATATTATTGGATTATATTGTCTCGATATATTTGTTTAGTTTTGGATTTAATATTCGTATTTGTCCAGAGACTCACCGTTGCGTCGGTAAACGCCCCGTTGCAGTGCTGTAATACGCGGCGGAGTGCCCCACGAGTGAAAGGGCGGATAGGATGGGGTACGGGAACTAGCCGGACCACTTGGCAGAGTGTTGGTTGCAATACTGCGCTGACGGGCAGCCGATGCTGCCGCCGTTGATCTGGCGATCTCAATGGGATCCGCATGGTTTTTGGACAGACGACCGCGTATGCCAGCACCGCTCCAGTTCATCATCGGTCGATTGGGTAGGAAACATCGTTTACAAACGGCTGCGATTGGTTGACGCAGTCGCTCGTGTTGGGGGTAGTACTCGACCTGCAGTTGCCAAAATACACATACATTAGTTCCACACATTCGGAGCAATAAACAGCTATACAAATTGTACAATAATTATGAGAAAATCGCTTGTCTGACGTTTAAGAGCAACGGGAAATACCTATTTGTTGTACCAGAACACATGCAACTATGCTCCGTTTGGACCTACACGTAGAGTTACTTTCAAGACAGCTCAAATTATAGAACATAAATATCAATTCAAAATCATGCCAATGAGTTTTCTAGTATTTAAACATGCCAATGCGCAAAACAAACATCAAACACCGTGAAATACAGCCATGTTTGAGTAACAACTCAAGAGTTACATATACTTTTTTTAAAACATAAAACAATACATACAAAAATATCAAATATGTTTTATTTACACTCGATACAACACAATTTAACATAAAAATTCACACATTTCTCGCAGTACTTTATTCATGGCAGCTCAAAAGTATGCAAGCGATTTTATCAAGGCTGCTGCTAAACTTTTTAAGCACCGCCTGCAGGTATGCTACACATTTCGCATTTCAAGCTGTAGACTCTTCTTGGGAACAGTTTCGCTACTTTCAACAATCGCATTTCAAGAGCTTGGCAAAAACAAACTGTTAACGGTAAACAAAAAGCGTCAACGAAATTGCAATAAACTTTTTTAAAATTAAATCATTTAGTGCTAAATTCATTCGGATTAGCAATAAAAATACATTTGAAAAAGTTTCACAAAAACTTTTTAATTTTGCCACACAATAAACTGCAGGCAAATAAAAGTAGGAAGTCGCCGGCAAAACAAAATGCCGGAAATTAGACGATTACACCCATTGGATTTTTGGGATGGAGTCGAGAGTCAAACACACGTTTGGTCCCAAAACAGACGGAAAATTGAATTTCCGCTGGGCGAATGCGACAAAAGCGTTTGAGTATATGTGCACAAATTTCAGATTGAATGTGTTAACGGAAATGTGCACAGCAATTCGATTGTTATTATATTATTTACAAAACAAGCTCGAAATTCAATTACTTAGAGCTTTAGTGTACATATATATTTTTGGAATTTGATTGAAGTCGTATGATTTAAAATTGTTGTGTTATTTTTCAAAAGGCACTAAAGAACTTTCTAACTTTAAGCTTTTAGAAGTGTAAGAAAAGAGTGAGAGAGAGTACAGAACGTGGAGAAAGAAATACTTAGAGACGCAGCAGCTCACATGCTCCAAACTAACAAGTAATAATATAAAATAGAGTAATTTAGAGACACGCTGATTAATTACATTTAGACGAGCTGTAGTTAACGATAGGCAACAGATGACAGACGGCAGATACTGTGTGTGTGTTTTCAGGCATGGCTAAGTAACTTCAACACCAACTCAAGATCCATACACACACAGACACACGCACACATTCTCACGCACACACGCGCAATTAAACAAAATAAAACAACGAAATGAGTGACGGAAAATTATAAAATTATAGATCACACATCGAATCATCGCCATTTACTCATACAAATTGCCTGGCACGTCCCGATCGACTAAAGCGACCCCCGGCGCCGCCAAAGCCACCATTGCCACTTCCGGTGGGGCTGCGCAGATAACGGTAACTGGGTAGAAAGCCAGAGCGATAAACAGCGCCAATATGACGCTTCTGTGGAGACGAGACTTGTTGCTGCTCCTGCTGTGGTTGTTGTTCCTGCTGTTGCTGCTCCTCCAGCTCCAGGGCAATGGCATCGATGAAGCTGGTATCTGCATCATTGCCATGCTCAATGCCAAACAATTCGGGATCCTTTGAGGTGTCTATTTGTGGTTACGTATCGTTTTGTGTCGGGTTAACACATGTGTATATACAAATTGTGCTTGAGAAAAGTTTGCTAACTAGGTGCAGGGTGCTAGATCACAAGCGGATTGAGCAAAAACTTCTCTGGCTGGCCAAAGACTCAAAAGCCAAGCAGAAGTAACTGAATACTCTGCCAGACTTCTACCCTTAACCGTACCCTTTCCCATCCCTTTAACAACTCACCTAGAAAACGCTTCTCAGCACGTCGATAATCATTCCAGTCGAGATCAGCATAGCCGGCATAGCTGGGATACCACCAGTAGCTCTGCATAGGATCAGCGTAGTCGGGTATGGCAGCAGGTAGTAGCATCTCTTCCTCATCCCGCTTCTGCTGGGCGCCATGGACCGGCGATGACTTCAATGCACCCAAATTACGTTTCTCGGCACTGCCACGCTGATTCTGATGCTGCTGCGAGTTGTAGCGTGCGACGGCGGCAACATTACGCTTTGGTTGCTCCCGATGGGTGCTCGGAGCGCTCTGAAGGCGTGCCATGGTGGCCAGATTACGTTTGCCATTGGGCAGCTGGAAGTCACGTGCCAAAGTGCCCACATTTCGTTTGCCGAAGCTCATGAGGCCACCAGCTCTGGCCAGGGAGCCAATGTAACGCTTCTGCTCGCTGGGCTCACCGGACTCGGCATCGGCGTAGTCATCACCTGGCTCAGCTGTGGGCAGTTGACCGTTCTTGGCAAGTGTGGCCAGACTGCGTTTGGGTGCATTCAGCAATCCCTGGGCGGCAAGAGCTGCCACAGAGCGCTTGTCCTCGTCAATGTAGTCAGAGTAATCGCCTAGCGGTTGCTCCTCGCCCACAGCAAGTTGACGGTCTCGTAGCAGACTCTTCAGTTGATTGCGTAGAGCAGAAGCCTTTAAGCAAACACGGAGACAGCAAGACAGTAAGACATAAAGAAAAGAAACAAGTAAATGGTAGGTAAAGGTGAGACTGGCATGCAATTTAAATTTAAATTCGAGGCAGCTGCTGTCTTGGCACATAAATAAATCGCTTAGCTTGTTATAAAGTCGAGCAGGTGACTTACGTGTAGCTGATACTCCGGGCTGGGATTCATCAGTTGATTTATTATCGACTCCATTTCACAGGGCGATACATTTCCAATATCCTCGCTGGCATTTGCGGCAAAGGCGCGTGGCTGCACTGCCTAAAATAATGCGAAAGAAAACAGTGGAAAATGGTGAAAAGTCGGCATGAAATATAACACTCGAAACCAGTTGAAAACATTTCAATTAGCTGTGCGCGATTTTCCAGCATCTTCCCAAAAGCTTTTGGTAATTCCTTGGATCCACTTAATTGCCGCAATTACTTACGGTAAGTTGCGTTTGAAATGTGCTGAAAATTGCCAAATTTACGCTTCTCTTTTCCCCTTTCCATTTCCCACACTTTGAACTGTTCCCAGCCAAATTTATTGCTATATTTGTTGCATACTTTCGAGCGCCATTAATCAGTATCATTTTACATTTAGATAACTGGAAAGTGTTTGCTATTTTTAGTTGGCTTTAAAGTGTTACATCAAATTTAAGCCCATTTGTGCGTTGTGCTTGAAGCTAATCCTGCATAGCAACAGGCTAACAAAACACTTTAAGGACGCTCAACGCCTGTCACATTGACTTTAGTAAGTAGAAGTGCTCGAAGTGGCAGCAGAAGCTGCCGTGGGACTTTCTACACTACAAGGACATGTGAAAGAGTCCAAGTTGTAGTCATAATATTTAGGTTTTTCATGTGGAGCCAAGTGAGGGCCTAGAGCAAACAGTTTTGCAGAGAAAACCTACTTCAAACGAAAGGATAATACCGTAAACATGACGCATGAGAATGTCCTTTATCAGGGTGTGCGCCTATGTGTGTGTTTGCGTGTGTGCCTGTGTTTCCTTTCTCGCAGGCTGAGACAATGCTTCCGCTTTTAATAACTCAACGGCTGAGGATGCGTAGCAGGATGTGCTCGCCGAAGGCGCAAGCAGCGTAAATCTCAAACTGAAATTGACAACTACTTATGTGCACTCATGTGTGTGGATGTGTGTGTAAATGTGCGTGTTGTGCTTTTAGCTCCGCCAAAGTTGTTCTTGTTATTAAGCTGACTTGTCTTATCGCATATTAGCACTCCAAACACTGCCCTCGAGGTGTTTACCAAGTCAACTGAATGATATATATTAATATTTGATTGAATCGATAAGACTTTAAGCTAGCTGCCAAAAGTTAAGGCAAATTTGTTGATTCTCCAGGTAAACCGCTAATAAATCATATAACTGTTAAACACACTGCTTATTTGAATCTATTTAAGTTAACAAGCAAAAACCGCGTTCATTTCAAATTAAATTAAAATGTGTACTATCACTATCAAAGCTAACCACAGAAAACGGTCCAACAAAGTATATATCAAAGCATTTCCAACATCAATTTATTTCCAACTAGATTTAATTTCAGTCCACAATAATAAACAATTCAAATAGAAGCAATATTAAAGCTCATTATTCTTGGAAAGTCGTAAACAACAAATATAATAACAAAGGAGAATATTTATTGTTAGTGAACACCACAGTTTATTGAAAATTAATTTCCTTCTGTCGAGTTACAACAGACCGACAAAAAACATTGAAATCTAATTATTTACATGTAAATATTTTAAATTTTTACATGGGTTATTATTTATTTGATAAATGTCGACATATACTATTTGCACAATTATAATTGATTGGCAAAAGGATTCGAAATATCATAAATCGTTAAATGACAATGCTGAAAATTTGCCAAAATATTGCGGCATAACTTTCAGAGCGCGTGCTTTTTGTGTCCTTTGTGTTTATTTATTCAAGTGAACTGCGTAGATTGCAAAAACAAATAGCAGATAGACAAGTGAAGCAGGAGGACAGACAGTAACGGTCGAACAACAAAAACCTCAATGTTTTGGAATCTCTGCACACATAAAACTGTCAATTCATGTAAATGCGCTCAAAAGCATGCAGCAAAAATTTAATTTCAGAATTTACGTCCTGAATGTCTTAAAACACACAGAATTTCAGTGTTGACAGAATTTCTCAGCCCAGAAATACCAACATCGAAAAATGTAGTCAGCAAAAGCTAGAAGTTGGCTAAGAATATTGTTAAGACTAAATAATGCGCTCTTGAGCTTAGTAAATAAAACAAAACATTTTAAAACACTTTCAAGCTGCTGCATCCTTTAAAATGTTGACACTGCAATAAAATAGCTAAAGTGGCAGCTCTGCTGCACAGTCTCTTAGGTGACAGTCCCCCACATTCCACACTGTCTCAAAAATAAACAAAGCCGCAAGAAGGCGCACAATGTAAGCATGTGTACAGGGCGTGGCAAAACATCGCGTTTTATTTTATATTTTTTTTAACATCAAGCCAAATTTCTTGTGGCAACAAATGAAGCGAAAGCCTTGACAACATTCCTGGGTATTCTCAGTGCTGCGTCTAATTTCTGTCACGATAAAAGAGCGCGCTGAAGGAAAAAATGCTGTGCATATTTTAAATTTATGTGCAGCTAACCAAAAACTAGGAAACTTTGTCATTTAAGCACGCTTGAACAAACTTCCAAGATTTTCATTTATCTAGAATAATATATTTATGAAACTGCATTTATGTCTATATTTTCTGCTACGTTCTGTGGAAAATCTTATTATTTGCTGTTGCTATTGTTAAATTTTAATTGATTATGTTAATTGAATGTCCTTGAAGTTCTTACAATTGAAATACTTTCGCCCACTTTATGTCCGCGTTTTTAATGGCACAAATTCTTGCTGATTTTGCGTTGATATTGAATTATTTAACTTTCGGAATTGTAATTAAAAGGACAGCGAGAAAGTGTCAACGGCAGACCACATTCCTTGACAACGGAACGCAATAAAAACTCAATTAAATGACACTGCAAAATATTCGATGCGAGTTACAAGAAAAACTCAATTAAATTAAATGTGAAGGGCAGTGAAATGAAAAGCTGCTCGTTATGCTGTACGACTATTGAACTGGACATAACAATTGCAATCAACTTGTTCGATTCGATTCAATTCAACTGAATTCGAGTCAAAGAATGAAGCTGCCTAATTGGCCGTGTTAATATGCACTGGGCCACTGTTCAGGCCAACAACAGTACCAACAGTTTAATCATGCTACAACCAAGATTTGTTGGCCAACAGTGGCCCACCAATAGGCTTAAGTGCCGTCTGTTGGCATCTTCCCCAGCCACCAAATCCCTTCCCCTCCCCCATTAGAAGGCCTGTTGAGCTGCTTATGTCCTGCCACAAGGAACAAATTTTATTATTGCCGAGACTTTTTCATTTGCTACACGTTGTTGTTGCTGCTTTCCGTTTACTTGGGATAATTTAATGACGCAGTTTGTTGCTATTTTCGCCTGGCTTTTCTTTTACTTAAATAAATATTTTTTGAGCTGGCATTAAAACGTAAGTGCTTTTGGCCAGCCTCAGACTGTACTGTACAGAGTTTACTGTACAAGGGACTTAAGAAAAAGGTCTTCAAATTATGAATGTAATTAATTTAAGGCCGTTTCTTTTTGTATACTATTTTTAGCCTCATTTTTACCTTTTAAAATTCAAGCAAAAGGCTTCGTAATTTTCACTTTTAACCAAAAATAGAGTCGAATAGACTTAGTAGAAAGTAGAAACCTATCTAGCACTTTTTGCTTATTCAAAACGGAACTTCCAGCTGACATTTAAAAGCAAGTGAGGCCATTAAGCAATTGTGCTTGTCGGACCATTATCTTTATGCATTACCCACACAATTGTAATTGCAATTATCCGGCGTGAATGTGTAGGAACTCCACATAATGCCCCATTCTGTGGAAATGTGTGTTCATAAAAGGAAACGACCTTCAATGCGACACACATTGAAATGAATGCAAATAGCAAAGAGTAAAGGAAATGATGGGAAGGTCCGGCAATTATACACATTAGGGGAATACCATAAGTGAAAAGACAACAAATGGAACCATTCACACACCCACACAAACGCACACAAACATTTATTAGCAAGTGGAATTCAATCTGTGAGCCTACGCACAAGAGTAAGTAGTGATTGATTGGGGAAATGATCCACAGCTGTTTTCTGTAGCTGGTATCATCATTTGCCTGGCGGCAAATCAAAGGTCATCAATCAATAAAAGCGACCAGAAACAGCCCATCGGAATTTATTTCCTTTTTCTTTCTTCTCTCTTTATTTCGTAATAAAGTTGTCAAGCTGTTGATGGCATAAGAACATTGTATACCGAATATACTAACTGAAAAGGTCATGTACAGGTGATAAATTCTGCAGCTTTAAGTTTAAACAAGTATGAAAGGCTACAGTCGAGCAAACCGACTGTAAAAGACCCCTTACTACTTCTAGTGTGAAATTTTCCATACATATGAACAATTTTCAACCAATTTGTCCCATGAGAGCTATAGGCAATAGTTGTTCGATCCGGACCAAACTTGATGAGGATAGTTACAATGGTACCTTACACGTACAGTGTGTCACGATAGCTCTGATAGTTTGGATGTTATAGGGTCGGCACACGCCTCCTTCTTTCTGTTACGGACATTTCGTTTCAAACTAAATTAATAGACCCCTCTAATCTGTTTTAAAGTATGGGGTCTAAAAAAAAAAATTAAAACTGGGATTTGAAAAGTAAACTGCTTAAAATTGCGAGCAGCTGTTAATTCTGTTTGGCTGATATTTTTTTTTAAATATGTGCAGATCATAAGCTCCCTAGATTAGCGAAAAACATCAGCGTTCAGCTAAAAGTGAAGATTTTTCTAGCTGATTCATCAGGCGAATAGAATCAGCAGAAAGCGACATTAATGATAATGTTAATTCAATGTTAATGTTAAATTACTTGTAATGTTAAATTACTGTTAATGTAAATTGAATGTTAATGATAATTCAATGTTAATGTTAATTCAATGTTAATGTTAACTCAATATTAATGTAAATGCAATGTTAATGTTAATGCAATGTAAATGCAATGTTAATACAATGTAAATTCAATGTTAATGCAATGTTAATGCAATGTAAATGTAATGTTAATGCAATGTTAATGCAATTTTAATGTAATGTTAATGTTAACTCAATGTTAAAGTTAACTCAATGTTAATGTTAACTCCATGTTAATGTTAACTCAATGTAAATGTTAACTCAATGTAAATGTTAACTCAATGTTAATGTTAACTCAATGTTAATGTTAACTCAATGTTAATGTTAACTCAATGTTAATGTTAACTCAATGTTAATGTTAACTCAATGTTAATGTTAACTCAATGTTAATGTTAACTCAATGTTAATGTTAACTCAATGTTAATGTTAACTCAATGTTCATGTTAACTCAATGTTAATGGTAGCTCAATGTTAATGGTAGCTCAATGTTAATGCTAACTCAATGTTAATGTTAACTCAATGTTATTGTTAAATAATTTTTGCATTGCTACCTGCTTATATTTCTGTTTGCCTGGTATTTCAGCAAGAATTACTAACGATTTTGGGCACTGCAGATCGCAGCGGTCCAGCAAAAAAAATCCGCGAAAAGCCAAAAACGAGGATTTCTTTGTGTGAAACACCAGGCGATCAGAATCAGCAGCAAGCGACAGACTGTAATTTAAATTCAATTACAGAGAGTAGAGTGCGGGAGCATACGTAAACATTAAACAGAGAGTACTCCTTGTAAGCCCCACAGATGACAGCGAACAAACACACAAACCGTTCGTGCACTCTGCTGGCGTCCGCGAACAATCACACAAACAGCGGCAGAGATCTCTGAGCGCAATTAGCGCAGAGAGTGGGAGTCTGCTTAAGCTGTTAATGTTAAATAATTTTGCAGAGCGACTTGCTGATCTTTCTGTTTGCCTGGTATTTTAGTAAGAATTACTATCGATTTTGGGCACTGCAGATCGCAGCGGTCCAGCAAAAAAAAATCCGCGAAAGGCCAAAAACGAAGATTTCTTTGTGTGAAACACCAGGCGATCAGAATCAGCAGCAAGCGACAGACTGTAATTTAAATTCAATTACAGAGAGTAGAGTGCAGTAAACAGAGAGTGCTCCTTGTCAGCGCCACAGATGACAGCGAACAAACACACAAACCGTTCGTGCGCTCTGCTGGCGTCCGCGAACAATCACACAAACAGCGGCAGAGATCTCTGAGCGCAATTAGCGCAGAGAGTGGGAGTCTGCTTAAGCTGTTAATGTTAAATAATTTTGCATAGCGACTTGCTGATCTTTCTGTTTGCCTGGTATTTCAGCAAGAATTACTATCGATTTTAGGGCACTGCAGATCGCAGCGGTCAAGCAAAACAAAATCCGCGAAAGACCAAAATCGAAGATTTCTTTGTGTGAAACACCAGGCGATCAGAATCAGCAGCAAGCGACAGACTGTAATTTAAATTCAATTACAGAGAGTAGAGTGCAGTAAACAGAGAGTGCTCCTTGTTAGCGCCACAGATGACAGCGAACAAACACACATACCGTTCGTGCGCTCTGCTGGCGTCCACGAACAATCACACAAACAGCGGCAGAGATCTTTGAGCGCAATTAGCGCAGAGAGTGGGAGTCTGCTTAAGCTAGTTAATAACTTGTTAAATATTTTTCTAGCAACGCTAACAATAGACAGATAGATCAAGAATATATATTCTTTATTCTCATTCTGCGTGTTACGTACAATTTGCTTCTGACAAACTTAATACACCCCGTTAACTCTTTTTTAGAGTACGGGGTCTGAAAATGCGCTGTAGACTGCGTACCCAGCATAACAAGGAAAGAAGTTTAGCTAATGTACATTAAGAGCATAATTTTTGTAAAATTTTACTTTGGAAACATCAATAAACTTTGCGAAAAATACTTGAAAATAAACTTTCGTTTATGGATTGCAAAAATTTAAAGAAATAAACCCCAGTGCCCAAAAGTATGCAACAGAAAATTTACACAATTTGACGCATAACAAAAGGCCGTAACAGTACAATATCACGACCATAAAAGCAACAAATGTGTTCCGTGCTTTGTGTTCTGCATATAGATGATAAGAGCTTCCTCCTCCAGCTCCTCCCCGCCTCCCCTACACACTCGACGTGTACTGTATAAATTGCCAAAGCTGGCGTTTTAATAAAAATGTTAAGTCAGAAATGTTACGACAGCTGAAACATGATGCCATTCTGCTATTTATCTGAGTTATCCTATCACAACACGATTTCATGCGCTTTTAATTTAGTTTGACGTCAGCTGAATAGCGATTTGTGTATAATGTACTTCAGCTTATTGCATTTCATCTATAAATAGAAGGGTTGGGACGGTTCAAACTTTTCAAAGAATTTCTGTGTAAAATCTTTCCAAAATGGTAAAGGAATTTATTATTAATTAGATAACTCACTGCTTTTCACCATCAGAACGATTCAAGATTTTATATTTTATTTTAAGCTTTTGAACAGAGGATTTCTTTTCGACTATAAAGTCAACTTGAAGTAGTTCGCAGAAAAAAAACCAAATTAATCATGTCCGAGTATAAGAATTTCTCATAAATAGAAAATGAAAATTTAAAAATACCTGGAATTAATGCTGATTAAATCTAATACAATTTTCAGTAATTTTCATGGCAACTCCAATGAATGGAAATGGGAAACATTATAACCTTCTCAAATGAAAAGAACTGGTTTGAATAAGCAGTTTATTAAGCTGAAAACTAAAAGACCTTGAATTCAATATAGTTGATAAAAGATAATTTAGCTACTTTACACTGCGTCGCAATTCTTTTCATACTTTATTCTTGGGTTTTTGTATAATAAAGTCTTATATTAAGCAAATTAATTGAATTTACTTTTATGCACATAAATTTGCTTATACCTTTCAAATTATACAAAAACTTTTGCAATACATCAGATAAACTTATCAATTTATAATGTTATGAACTTTCTTTAGCTAAACGAAACCTTTTCAAGGTTTCAATTGATTACTTCTAGCAATCAACTAAAATGCTTTGAGCTGCTTGCTAACATTGGCCAAATCGAAAGTTAATATTTATCAATCATTTAATTTATACACAAACTTTGTACTCCCCTTAAGCTTTCATAAAGTTTCCAGACAGTGCCTAACTTGAAGACACAATTGTTTGGCTAATGTCTGGCCGAGTTGATCAATAAGTTACAAAGCTGCAAACTCACCTTTAATCTGAGCAAAGAATAACAATTGCCAAGGAGGAAAAGCAGCAAAGAGACGAAGCAGATGAATTTCTCATTGAGGTGTGAATTCTCAATTACGCGAAGCTTACAGTTGTCTTGCCAGTTAGCGCTTCAATTCCTGTTTGTTATTTATGGCACAAGACAATGACAAGGGCAGAAAATGGAGCACACATGAGTGCGTGGGTGGGTGTGTGTGTGAGTGAATGTTTACCTGACTGCCTGTTTGCACAAGATAATGAATATTTGTTAGCAGTCAGCGTACGTTATGTTCCATGAATGTTGATTATTTCGGCAACATTTATTCGGCAAAGGTTGCGTATGCGCAATTTGAGAATTTAATGAGCTGCACTCATTTGATACACAATTTAGGCATCTATATACATATATCTTTGAATATATGCTTACCAATATCGATCTACTGTTCAATTGGAATCACATTCTGCATTTCCATGAGCAGCTGTCATTCCTGTTGGTATAAATACATGCCACTCGAGCAATGACGCAGAATCCTGGTTAAAGTGAAAGCGACTGTACCACTTACGATTCCACAACCAGCAGCGCCCACAAGCGAATACACACTGACATAAAGCCACGTCAATATGCATCTATATTTTACTGCCTTTGTTTGCACATCTCTGCGCGTATTTCATGCCCTGAAAGGATGGCGACCACTCACAGCCTGGTAATATCCTTTATTAAGCAGCAGCTCTGGCACATGTTGATGCTGCATGTCAGTTAACGTCGCTGCAGCTGTCAATAGCAGTCTTCTAATCAGATTTTTCTGCATGCTTTCAGATATCGCATTGACTGAAACTGATGGAAAAATCTATGCGCATTGTCGCGAATTGACAACTGAATTTTAGGTGAAATATTCAGATTTTGGTATAAAACTTATAAATACTTCGTACCAATCTAAGTGGGAATTCTATACCCACATTTAGCAAGTATTAATTATAAGCAGATCAGCAAGCTGAGACAATTCCTGCTAAGACAGTTTGCTAAGCACTTTACTCCATTACCAAACAACTTTAATTACTCGCCAGCAAACCGCAATTAAGCTGCTTTTCCTAAGCCTTATCTTACTCGCAGCGCTTTCCTTTGAATTCTGGGACAAACTGTCACTTGAGCTCTTTCTAAGTACTTTTCCGCTGGGAACTGTAGCTTCAGCAACATCTGCGTAAATTAATGATATTTAAGAAACAACCTGTCGTATGAGTTATAAGCTGAAAAAGCTGCAATTAAACTGCGTTTAAAAAATGGTGGGAATATGTGTGATCTATGTGATTCAACAAATGAACGACTTACTTTGTCATGCATACATGATGTACGCGTATAAAGGGTTGAGACAGTAGCACGGACAGGATCAGGGACAGGTCAGGTTACGACTACTGTCAGGACACTGACAAATGTCAACACGGAATAATGAAAAAAACATGGCACATGCCACATAAATTGTTCAATGTTCAACAGCAGCGAAAAGTCCAAAGTTAAAATAGGGAAAAAATGCAAAAACATGGGAAAAACAAATTGCACTTTGTACTAGTTGCACGTGCTGTCAGCACTCGACTGGTGGAAATGGTCGCTGGTCGCTGGACGCAGTTCGTGGTCACCGCAGCAAGAGCAGCCACAATGGCAACTGTTGCAGCACTTCCTGTGCCCCAGGAGAGGCGTGGTTGTGGCATAAATTACACTGTACATTGAAGGCGTTTACTGAGTGCAGCTAAATTATAGCCGACCATTTAGTTCTGCTTTTGCTAGAATAGCTGTTAGAGTTGTGACTTTAAGTTAACCACAAGAGTTCACTCTATGTGAGTACTTACTGTACTTACGGGCACTCAAGTGCTAGCTGTTGTTTTCATTTTCTAATTGCTTGGAGCATACTTGAGCTAAGCAGCAAGTTAAGGGTGTGGCAAATAAATCTAAGCAATATTTATAACTTAATTACTTGCAGACTGCAAATGACTTTAATATCTTTTAAAGCTAATTAAATAAGTTAACAAAAAACAGATTATATAACTGTCGTATTTTGTTTTCTTGGAATCAATTTAAGACCTCTTGCTTAAATTTTTCCACTTTCTTCAAGCCTCACTAAATTAACCGCTCTCCACTGGCAGTATTACATAAATTCCTAGAATTATTATTTTAAGCAGCTGTGAAATAAGAATATAAACTTCAATCAATCTATTTCTGTTGTTCTCAGATTCCTAAGCAGATACATTTTAAATCTCTTTTGTTTGACACAAATCCAAGGGAACACAATGAAAATAAATACTAAACAGGCAGTGTAAAAATATAAACTGAATTGCAATTTCCCAGGATTTAATGCCTCGACGCACACACGTTTATCATACTCACACACACAGACACACACAATGGAAGAAGGAGAAGGAAATTAAAAAAGGCAGCACGGACCACAAGAGAAAACGCGCTTCAAGCTTTTTTGATAACCGGGCACGTAATGTGCGCGGCAAATTTGAAATTGAAAAAATAATCCCGGCCGTTGCTACGCCCTCCCACCTAGCACCTTTCACGCACACTTTTCCGGTTGCACCAATGGACTTACGGCATTGATTAGCATCGAGATCAACAGCAGCAGCCACTTGCTCCTCTGTGCTGTTTTGTGCAAGCTCTGCATTGTCCTGGATGTGATGGAGAGCTCTACTCGTCTACAGATAAAACGCTATTAATTGTTTTTTTTTTAAATGTCACCGACGCGACGGGCTGAGGAAAATGAACGCACACTTACAAATCAAATCGACAGCCTAAAAGTATGCAACGGTTAAGTTAACTGTGCACAGTGACTTTCAAACCGATTTCAACCGTTTCAAACTGTGTTTTTTCAAGTGTTACACGAACAGCGTTTCCGCTGCGTTGCTTAGTTCCGGACACGTACGCAAGCAAGTCTTTCGTTCGACTGTATCCTGCAGACAGTATACGCTGCTATTTATACCGACACGCAGAATAGGACGAATCTAACACCCGGATAAATGTTCGTGCAACTCGGATTACTCTCTCGGGTCCTGAACGTGAGAGTCAGGTCGTAACGAGAGTCGACCATAGCGGATAAATGCTGCTTCGTCGGCAACTGTTGCTAGTTGGCTCCGCTTACAGGCTGCGTGGGCATGTGTGTGTGTATGCAGGCTATGTAGGTAATGACGTCAGAGAAGCATTTTACTTGTTGGAGTATTGAGGCCAAGTGTGCAGCACAGTGAACCCGAAAAAACAACAAAAACGTTACGCTGTTTTAGAAGGAGATTTATTTTATAACATATGCTTGTATCATACTCATAAATGAAATAACTTACAACAGTTAAAAATGTAAAGATATTATTTGATTTGTACAGAATTCCGTGTGTTTCGCTTGAAATAAAAGTCTGTCCCACTGTGCCAGGTTCTCTTTGCACACGAATAAAGAGAGTTGAATGTCAATTCTCTGGTGTGCAAATTTATCCATATGCCCAGTGCTCTCCAAGGAGCTGTTATTTATCCAACCAGTCAGAGCACTTGCGCAACGCTCGGCGCTCAATTAAATGCGAAACATAAGATGCTCATACGCACTGTGGCCAAGCACAGCCACAGCCAGAAGGGTGTTGGGACATCGTTGCTTTTATTTTCTGGCTGCCATAAAGTTGCAAAAGTTTTTTCCAAATTATATATGACCCTTTTCAATTACAGTTCGTATACTTTCGCCTTGTTAGACTCTTTCTTTGGTTTTGGATTTCCCATTAGTGGGAAAATGAACTTGCAAAATGAAATTAAAGAAGTCAGCAAAGTGATTGCATTTGAAATTTATTTGTGAATCTTTAATTAAATTAGTACACTCAGATTAAAATTTTATACATTTATATATTTATATATATCGTCAAACGACTCGCAATGGATTAATCATCACATTCAACTATCATTAATAGATTATAATTTTAATGCGTAAATTTTATTTTAAGAAATCTCAATGCAAATAATGTTTTTGTTTTAAATTTGGGGAATTTATTAATAAATAAGTATCTTAATAATCCAATTGTTGTTTGCCTGTGTATTTACCTTTCTCAGCGACACGTTGATTTGTTTGAACTACGAATATGTTTTAAAGTTCTTACCCTAATCATATGTCGTCATTTGTGAGCTCTATGTTGTATTTTGAATCCAATTCTTATTAAAACCTTACTAGACAATAAACAGACAGCTGAACCTCGAGTTATTTTTACTGCAGACATTATTTGTCCAGTTTAAATAAAGTTATTGACGTTAGCAGCTCACAGCTGTTGGAAACTTTCACGAAATTTGTTAGAAACATATCTATATAAAGGATTTGGAAGTCAAAGAATTATATTCAGTTCAGACAAGTTCTTAGCAAACGAAACAACACACAAAAACTTAAAATGCGTTCCTTCACTTTGATCGTATTGGTTGCTCTGATCGCAGTTGTTGCTGCTCAGGGATCCAGAGGACAGCAGCAGGAAGATCAGGACTTTGACGTCGATGCCGAGCAGGGAAGTGAACAGGATGGCGGTATTGAGGAACAGAACGAAGGCCCAAGAGGACCACCAAGGGGTGGACCCAGAGGCGGCCCAAGGGGTGGACCCAGAGGTGGCTCAAGCGGTGGCCAAGAGGATAACAACTCTGAGGACAACACATCTGATGACACCGACTCTGAGTCCGAGTCTGACTCCGATGCCGAGTAAACTGTTTAATGAGTTTTCCATAAATGCTTTCCCTTAATAAATTATAACGTTCACATTGCAATTAACTTTGTATTGGGTCTGAAAGGGTCTTACAGTTCCTGTGACTGTCACTGCAAATTCTGTAGGTAATAAATAACTGGAATAAGTATTACAAACACCAACTGTTGGCCACATTCGCTGCTTCGCCGCTGAAGGATACAAAATGCTAATGAGAATACCTTAAAAAAAATTATGAAGCGTAAACAGTGTCAACGGAGCTGCGCGTAAATTGCACAAAGTGCACACCGAGTTAATACACACATGCACACACACACACTGTGAGAGAGGTCAGAACCCGACTGGGGACTATAGACGTTACGGCTGAATGCAGATTACAGATTGCACGCCGATATGCGAGAAGCCGCCAAGCTGAAAACCGGCCGGGAAACAACAAAATAAAACGAATTCAGTTAACGCACGTCAAATAGAAAACCGTGAAAAGGGGTTGCAGGTGCTTGTTGCCAATGGCAAGTGGTTTGGCCAAGTAGGGAAAGGGGTGTAGGGAAGGGGAAACGGCTTTTGTTTCAGCGTAGCCAAGCATAAAATTTGGTTAGTCCAACGCCAGTAGAGCACAGCGATACACAGTCTGCCCCGGTCGAACAGGATGAGTCTAACTCATCCTCAAGAGCAACGCCAACTGGGCGCATAAAGTACTTTATTTAAATTGTATTATGTGCTGATTATTTGCAGCGATAAATTGTGCAGACCAATCTTTTTTGTAGTCTATGCAAATTAATCTTAAAACCACAACGCATAATTTACAAAGCAAACAAATGCAGGTGGTCAAATTAATTCGATTTGATAAATTAAATTCATCAGCAATAAAGTTGGTAACAATTTTAATATGTAAAAATGTAAAAAAGATCAACCTTCTTCAGACAGCTATTTAACTGCTTAGTGAAAATAATAATTTCAATCTATGAGAAACCTATTAATAAACACCGAGCTCCACTTATTGCTCTGATTGAGGTTAATAAAAACAGCACGAACCAATTGCCAGCAGCCAATTTGGGTTCATAGGTTAATCAACTCTAAGCCAAAATTGTTGCTACCTTAAGAAATGGCTAAGACAATCACTAAGCACCTCTTAGTGTAAACGTGCTCAGCTCGTAGTCATAACACTCCCGCGTAGACCAGCCTCAATGTGCACGCCCTAAACAACAACAATAATAATGGCAATTCAATTGGCATCAGCTGGGAACTTGTTTAAGTATCTACTTCATGTGGTCACGCTTTAAAAATATAACGAACAGCACACACACACATTTACACCCACAAATACACCGATTCTGCTACATTGAATACAACTCTAATGCGAATTTTGAAAAATATAAATAAAAACCGCTTTTTTGGTGGCTTTTTGTTTCGGGGCCAGCAGCACAACTGATGTGTAATAAAAAATAAAACAAAAAAAGAATAAAAGTCGTGGCAGTGGCTACAATAAGTACGTGTACACCTATAACACGCAGCCCGGCATATATATCATTATCACAGCAACGTGTTTTGCATTATAATCGAGGCGAACCGACAGACTGCATGGCAGTTCCCTTCACTAATTTGTTATTTAAATTTCCAGCTACAATAGCCAAAGATCAGGTAAAAAATTTTAAACTGCGTGTTGCTAATAAGTTGGCTTGAAAAGCCGGTCCACGTTCTCGGCTTCTACTTGCTGCTCAACCCGCCCAGAACTGTGGGCTCTAAGCTGCGTATGAGTAATATACGAGAATTATACGACAGACTTCAAAACAGCTATTGTTTTCGCTGTCTAACTGTCAACTATACGCTGTAATTGGCTGCCACCTGACAAAAGACAAAATCAAATAAATAAATAATAGAAAAATAAAGAGTGAAAGATCAAAACAATTGCAGGTGCTGCTAGTGTTGTAATTGGGCAATAAATGTGAGGCTAATGGCGCGTTGTGTCGCGCATATATCATAAGGTTAATTAAAAGGGGCTTCAACGGCATCGGGAATACCGTTTCGAGGTGTCAGTCGATAAAATAATAGATCTAATCACAATCAAATCGTGTTGGATTGTGCTTCATAAAATATTAACAGTTTGGATTTTAATGATGATGCATTGCCATGTTTTCTACCTCTTGAGTCTGACTACCCTTTTCGTGTTTGAGCACAATTTATGTTATTCCAAAAAGACAAATCAAAACATCCATCCATCAAGCACATTTGGCTAATGAATGTTAGTTGAATAAACAAAAACGAATGTATACATATCATCTGTTGTTTGTATCGTCAATACCGCAATTTGATCAACTTTAAGGAACTTGTTTGCTATATGCTCAAATCAATGCTAATTTATCTAACGAGTTTGAGAAAGATACAAGTTTGTTTGTGGCAGAGTAAATAAAATGAACAGTTCCAGTTTGCCAATTATAAATAATAATAAAATGAATCAATATTTAAATTTCATCAATTCCAATTTACAAGCTTTATTCGATTTCAGTTGTTTTTACGAAATTATACTTTAGAGATTCGACTTCTTCATCAAATAGTATGAGAAATTATTAGATACAGAGATAGTTTGGTAGTTTGACAGAGAAAGAGGGCAAAGTATATTTAAAGTTATGGTTAGAAACAAAAAATAGTAACTAATTTACATATATTTGGAGTGTTTCACTTATATAATACATAGATACTTATGTTTTACATAGACTTTACATTTTTAGACATACATATACATCATATATAGGTATATCATAGAGCGTACATATATCAGCCCAACTACATATACTTATCATCATCGCCAGATCATTTAATTTATTATTTTTCCTACAGCTTATTGTGAATTCTGCGCTCTCTTAATCAACTAAAAGACGAAGCAAATTAAAATGCTGAATGAAAGCAGCTTACAAATTGTAAATATTGTTAAGATATAATACATACACATATGTAGAAGTATGTGTGCATGTATGTATATGTGTTTTTTGATTCTTTTTTATTCATTTGTGAGGGGCTAATTTAGGAATGTTTTGAGTTGCTTAAAATTCCATTTGTTTTTTGCTACGGCGCATATGTATATATGTACTTTAATGTAGAAGATAAAGCAGCCATGGGACAAGTATAAAAAATATCAACTTTTGTTCGCTTCCTACATCCATTGAATCATCAGCCACCCACACAGATAGCTCTCCTGTCATTCTATATATCTATTCTATGTCTGTTTGTCTGTCTATCATTCTGGTTCGGTGTGTGTGTATGCTCTCAAAGACGGGTACAACAGGTACAACAACAACAATTAAACGCTATGCTAATTGGGAGACCCTTTTGCCTCAGACCTCCATAGGCCCGAGCAATCCCATCTACAGGTTTATTACATTTAAGATTAGCGTTATCATAAGAGCTGCAACTCCTGTTGCTGTTGTTGTTGTTGTTGCTCCTCCAGTCACCCCGAAGCCAGCGAGCGCTGTGTCCTTAGAAGACATGTTCTCTGGCGGTTCGTGTGAGTTAACCTCGTTCTGTGCGGTCGAATCATTTAATGTTTTCTCCAGCGAATCCGGTCCAGAGTGCTTAACGCCCACATGCTCCATACGCACCAGCGGTGGTTCATGTATGGGTGTGGGTTCATTAGTGCTGGTGGTTGTGGCATGTGTCGTTGTTGATGTTGTCGATGTTGTGGTTGTTGTTGGCACCATCGTTCCATTTTCAATCCAGTAAACGGGACTGAACTCCATTTTCACATCGTTCAAGTAGCCCTTGCGAACCTGTAAACGGAATTTCATATTTATTTTGGTAACTTAAACAGAAACTTCATATAGTTTACCTCGGACGTAATGTTCCTTGAGACGCTTTCGCTATCGTAGTAGAAAGCAGACAATTTGGCGGTGTAGGGAGCATCCAGAATCACATAGTTGCCACGCAGTGTCACATTGATGGCAGTGCCTGGCCAGAGTTTCGAGTAGACAGCTTTGTTTTCACGCCGTTTCTCTACGTGTTTCATGGCCCAGTTGATTTCCGCCGGTTGTGGCACATTCTTCTCAAAGATCTTGGTTGGCAAACCCTTGGCTACGCCCTCATGGGCGCCCCAATACTGCTGATAATCGAAGCTGTAGCTCATAACCATCTCCATGGTATCGTAGGTGTCTCCGGTGTTTTCCAGTCTACCAGTAGCTGCCAAAAAAATCAAATTTATTAGTTAAAGCTTTAGGATTAAGCAAGTGAGATCTTACCTAGCTCGGTTGAGTTGGTTTGCTTATTGGTGCGAATGCGATCTAGTTTGATGTCCCGCAGTTCATAGCGGAAGGGTTCTGTCTCGATCAGCAGCTCACCGTCGTCATAATACTTCTCCTGCAAGCCCTCAAACACCTTGATCTTACCCAGACCCAAAGTCTCAAAACGTCCCAAATTATAGTCCGCTCCTCTGTGAGTTTCAATGCCTTCAGCGTTCTTTTCACGACGCGCCCGATGGCGTCCAATGTAGGATTCGTCAGCGATGCGAATGGCGCCCACTGGTACGCCTACATTGAATTTCGTCCAGGGTTTCCAAGCAATCTTGCCCAGATGTCCCTTATTCATCAGCACATCAAAATTTTCAATGGTGTTGCGCTTTGACAAAGCTGCCACACACACGTGCTTCTGTTGCACCTTCTCGGTGTGCCCCGAGGTGGGAATACCATCGATGGTGACACGGCAGACATAGATCGGATAATGCTCCTCCTCCGATATGTACTTGCCACCCTCTACGGCATACTGCATCTGACTGGGATCCTTTGGGTCGTAGGTCTCCCAAACCAAAGTGCTCGAGGTGACAGGCTGGCCAAGCTGCGTCGAGGCATTTTTATACGTTAGTACAGGGTGCACATGTCCTGTAATGGGTGTAATCAACTGCAGCACTGCCAGTAGGCAGCCAAAGGCTGTGAGCTGCAATCTGCGACTCATTCTGTTGATTGTACTTCGTGTGGTTTGATATTCAGCTCTGCTCATTATATGTTGTGCCCACTGTTAGTTGAGAAAAGTTCTGCAAAAAAAGAAAGTAACAAAAATTTGTTAGTAAAGTAATAAAAGCGATAACGGTTTCGCTAGTTTTGTTTACAAATTTTTCCCTTTCAAACCAGAAACTTTCTTCTACTCTGCTCATCACACAAACAGTATTGATTTATGTGACAGAATATCCTAACTTAACATCCTTAATAGACTGTCCACAACGGCTGACAAGGCTTTTGACTAACAACGACACAAGCGGCAAACAGTAAAACCACACACATGACAAAAGTGTTAGCTCCTCCCATTTCTGCCACCAAAATCAGACCTCAACCGAGCTAAGACCAAGGCGGAAATTCGCTTGGAATCACAAACATTTGTGGGAAGGGACCATTAAAAGCTTAAATGGGATAAACAATGCCTGGGAAAGATGTAACGTGGGCGTGGAAACATTTTACAGCAACTTATTTGCTTGCCCAGCGGGTTGACCACGTCCGCCAGACATCTCTCCGATCATTAGACGCGTCAATGTCAGCAGCAGCAATGGAGACGAAAGCGGAGTCAGTAGACAGGAGACAAAGTCACAGACACGTCCACTTCAGACCTGAGACTAGGGAATACATGAGTCGAAACATTGTTGGGCTCGCCATGGGAGTTCGAGCTGTTCGACCAATAAATTTGTCGCTTGTTTGCGCAACTTCATAGCTGCTGACACATGGCGTATACGTAACACGGCAACAATGCTGAGCAAGTGTGATAAAAAAGCAAATACCCTGTTCGAAGGGGACTGAAAATATGGTAAAATTGTGTCTAAATATGAAATCTGTTCAAGTAATAAAATAGAGACGCGGAATACAAAGCGACGACAAGCCATAAATAAAATTGTATTCTGTTGGAAGCACTGAAGTTTTAATAAAACAATTGAAATCAAATTTCTCAAAAAAATCATTGAAGCTTTAATGCAATTACAAGAGCTTCAAAATGTCGAAAGAAAAACAATTTCATAGCGACTTTATACCCTCTAAAGTCCAACTTAATACACAAAGACAATTCCCCAGACACAAACCTGCTGCCGTTGTAAAATCACAATGCATCCCTTTATCAAATGTTTTATCGATACAGGGTATAGAAAAATGCAGTACCGGAAGTTGACACGACGCCATGTTTATTCATTAGCAGCCATTGTGAATGGAACACTAGCTTGTATCCTGCCAGTGTCCACTAGAGTTCCGTCAATGCTCTGTCCTTGTGCCGCCTCGTTCTTGACACTCTTCATTGTGTTTTCGAGTTGGCTTTCTCTTCCAGGCAATGTCTAACCTTAGCGCTTGACCTTAGGTGTGTTGTTTGTATCACTCCGTTGTACAATCTCCCCCCTCTACTCCTCTAACACAACGCACACACACATAGTGTCCGTTAGCCGCTGTCTGCAACGGATATGAGATGATAAGGTTACATGCAACATCATTTGTTTGCCTGACAAATGATGTGTTATTGTGATAGTGTGTGTTCCAGTCGGGGCATGCAACTTTCTAGTGGCTCCGAAAAGGGGCGTTGAGTTCAAGTGACGTGAGTCAAAATTTAAATAATTCACAGCTTGAATTCTTGAGTATGTAGTTGAGATGTGACTGCAATGACTGCTGCAGCGAGTGATGGATGAGTAAGCTGCTACTGAAGACCAGTAAGGATTACAAGCGATTAGAAGATAAATTTGGGAAGTAGAACATTAATCTACATTGGGTGCAATTTGTAAGGGTATCTTGTAAAATCTGGGAAATTTATTAAAAATTACTTAAAGTCGCTTTTAAAGCACATTAAGCACTTAATGTAGATAAAAAACTTAAATTTTATAAGAACGTTAACTTAAATATATTAAATTATATAAAATTAAAGCACTTAAAAAGACCGAAAAGTCACAACTGAATACAGTCAAAACTTAAAGACACTTGTTTGATGAGCTTTAAGATAAATGTAAGTCATACTCATACTCGAGACAGTGTGCAACCATAAGATACACTCGAACACACACTGCAACTCGTTACTTAATGCGCTCAACTATGACGCATGACTGAAAAGCGACCGAATAAAAAGTATTCTTAAGCGGAAGTAACTGTCATAAAAGGCACAGCTACACTGGGTAAATAGGGAGGTTGCAGTTACAACTCTAAAGAAAATAACAAGACCATAAATTGACCTTTGCTAACCGCATGGTTGGCCCCCTTTTTGCGCAGGGCAATAAATAAAGGCTAAAAATAGCTATAAGTAAATTAAGTAAGTAATGCAAGCCTTGAAATTCACTCGCATACTTGCAACATTGTTGCAGCATTCAAGTCTCAGCACGTTGCATATAATGACCCAAAGTGTAGAGACTGAATTCAATTGAGCTTGCTGTGCGGCTGGGAAAAACTCCGGTGAAAGTTCATGTTGCCTTCTATTAAATGGAATAATATGAAATGGTTGCAACTTTGCAACTTTATTTAGGGAAGGAGCAGTGTAGGGAAGGGAAACAAGCAGCAGGTTGCAGACATTTGGTTTTGGGTTCATTTAGATTTACGAGTCTTGTTGAAAGGTCTGCGGGCGCATACCTAAAGAGCAAGGGAGCGGAAGGAGGGTGTGGAAGTGGGAGAAGAGAGGCAAAGGCACTGCGCCACTTTAATTGGATTTTATTGAACTTTGACTCTGACCCTCATTGCTGCAGCAACCGCAACAAGTTGCTGTGCGGTTGTTGGCTTGTTGCTGCTGCTGATCGGACTGTGGCGATAGGCGAGCATGTTGCTTGTGCAACATATTGAATTATGATCCGTTGGTTTCCTCTCGCTTTTCATTATGAGGGTGACCCGCGCTTCAATCAACGCAATTTGCCACTGTACAAAAGTTTACGGCATTGACACCACACTTGATTTCACACTTCAGAGCTGAGAATTATTTGAATTTAGTCTTTTTTTATACACTTCACTCTCTGCTAGAGTGGCAGAGTTCAGTGCACTTACAGAATCACTTGATTACATCGTAAACAAAAATTAATTAGAAAGTCATTAAGAGCCATTTGCCCCAAACCTAAACGAACTGAGTTCTCGTCGTTTGTACGTGCTGACGTTCGTCTTTGGGCGTGGGAATATGCCAAAAGATAAAAAAAAAAAATATATATATGTACATTTATGTCTATGTAATGGAAGAGAGAAACACAAAACAGTTTGTAACTCGCTCTCAGATTTACGGCAGATAATTGATGTAAAGTGAAAAGTTGTCTATTAAATTCAATTACTATTCAGAGTTTTCTATGGAAATCTTCGAGTGTGCAGTAGTTGGAGCTTTTTGGGTTGTTGGGTTTCACGATTGCTGATTTGATTAAGCAATAAATCAGAGTATTCCATAGACAATAAATGCTGAAGGGTCACCAGGTTGATTTTCTAAACTCGAATGGAAATTCAATTTCCATTTGCATCGACAGTTTAATTAGATTTATTCGTGCAAACAAAATAACTACAAATGGATGCAAATCTCTGCTCAGATTTAATTAAAATTGTGCGATAGAAAATGTGAAAATCAATAAGTATTTCAACTGTTTTATCGCTTTGTGTATATTGCTCAAGTCTAATTAAATATGTTCAACAGTTGCATGTGAACAGGTTGAGCAATAACAAATGAAATTTAACTGAATAAAATGAATATTTACACAACTGTTCGAGCTGCGCTTTCAAGTCAAACCGATTGAGTAATTGTTGAATTGATCCAGTTGCAAAACTCGCTGTACGTTAGCCAGATCTATTCCATATTACACTCGATATTTGTAATTATAGCTGAATGTAATTTGTATCCGCAGTCCATGCCTGATAAATGGTCTTTTTTTTTCAATTTTCAATCGAGTACTTAATTGATTGTCCAGCACGGAATTTCCTTCTTTTTTTGTGCATTTTCACAGCTGGTTTTTCCCTCCTGTTTCCTCAATTATAGTAAAGCTACGACCCGATCGTGTCATAATTAAGCTTGTACGTAAATTAAGTTGTTTTTGCGCCATGACAACAATATTTGCTGCTGTGCTGATCATCTCTATGATTATCGAACTGTGGGTGGCAACTGCAGCACAAAGTTCGCCTTGGGTTGGGCTCAGATGCATCAGCAACAATTGCATACAATGTAATTACCACTTTTTGTCATAAGGAGCCCCGAGGCAAACCACTTCAAACTTTAGTCTAGTAATTATACTTTAAGACTAATAAATATTGTCAGTATTAGTTTGTGTAAATGTTTGTCTGCTTCTGACGTTTGTTAATAGTTCAATGCATAATTGCACTGACATCATATTGGGGCGTGGTCTAGGCCGGGTATCCAATAGTCGACTTCTCTCATCTAGACCGTAATTATTTATTTATAATTACTCATTCGATTTACAACGGTTGATAACAGGTGATGATGTTTTCGCCCACACTTAATGCTCAGTGCACTCCTGTTTCCCCTGCTCTCCTACGCCTTTAATCCAAATATAGTTATCGATTGTTTATGCAATAGTTGCTAAAATCATTCCCCTTACATCAGCCTGAGGCAACGAACCGCTTTGCGGCATGTGCCGCACTTTTTCTCTGATGTTGTCTGTGGCAGGCGAAATCAAAGAGAAGAAACAAAATTACAGCTTTGCTTTTGCTTGTTGCTCTTTTGGCTCAAACAGTTGTTAACTTAATTAAAGTGCACGACGCAATGGTAACAAGAGATAAGCAGCAAAACAGCGAATAGTCTACGCCAAGTGGACTACTCACTGTACCCTACATCTTCAGGTGGAAGATCTTAGGTGTTTGAATAAAATATTAAATAATAAAACTTTTAACCAAATTTTTAATTAACAAGACATTGAGTCTTCATTGTTTCTTCTTCCTTTGTTATTCTTATAACTCTTGACCCAAAAATGTCCCTTTCTCGACGTCATCTACAATTATGCTTATTTCATATGCTTTTAATTATAAATTCAAATAATTTATTTACTTTTCATTATTCTACTGTCTACCACTTTTTCCGTGCTTTTTATTCAACAAAATATTTCTGTACATATGTCACGATTTCTTAACTTTTTTTAGGTTTCTTTTTGTTTTTTGGTTTTTGAGAAGCTTTTTAACTTGTTCAACTTTGATTTACTGTCGCCTTTTGTTGGTCACCGCAGAGCAACGCAAGTGTTTGCATAGCTGAGCTGCTGCCTTAACTGGCAAACAATTTCACGCTCTACACCCCCTTCTGCCCACCACTGTTTTACAGCAGCGTCCATTTGCATGTGCATCTATTGGTGTTGCATCAATTAAGGCGTCTGGAACACACTCTGTGGCGTACTCGTTAGCAACAGATTGTACCAGTAGCAGCCCCATTAAAACGATTGCAGTTTGCACGTGACAATGGACCCTTCTGCCCTCTACTCTCCTCCCGAAGGTGCACTGTGCACTGTTGGTCATCTGTCTGGGTTTGTTGGCAAAACGTTTTCGCTACACTCAATTAATTTAATGGATCAATCGATCGCTTTGTTTGATGACAAGCGGTAGGAGGAGTATTGTTCTTTGTGGACAGAGGGGAGGGGAGAGAAGAAGGTGACTTGGCCAGTAAATTAACGAGTTGGGGGCTAATTTGGAATGCCACTGTTGGCTTTTGTATTACCGATGGCATTCCATTAATTACCACCTGAGGTGTTGCTGCGGAGTTAAATTCAATTGAAATTAAAGCAATCTTAAATTAGTTTCAACTCAAACTAAATATTAGTTTGAAATTGATTTTTCTGCATATTTATAAGCCAATTAGTTTTTTCAGCCATCCAGTTTTCCATTTTCTATGCAAATTTTCAAGTTTTTAAATTGATTTTAAAGCCATATACGAACTGGCTTCCTGTGGCTCATGAAAAAACCGTCGACTCACTCAAAAAGCAGCTTAATAATTTATACAGATTTGAAGATTTAAAGAGACAAGCGAAGAGAAGCATTGGGCAACATTTAATTAAAATTAAATTAGACAAACAAATGAGCAGCTAATTAATTAATTCGTAATGCCCAATAAATTTGTCATCAATTTCAATACGAAACTAAATAAACAAATATGTATAAAAAATGCATTTCAAACCCAGCACCAAAAAATAAATATATAAGTAGTAAAAAAGACCCGCAAGCGTTTCTTATTTTATTTGTAATTCAATTTTCTGCGCTTTATAAAATAAAACTCACAGAAAATGTGCGCAATTAAATATTTAAATTGTTTTTTCTATAGACGGCATCTTTTTTTGAAGCTTTTGCCGTGCACGTTTCACATTAGCCGCACAACTGGAATTCACTTGAAGGTTAACAAATGTTTCAATTAAATTTTAAATGAACAAAATACATATTACGCGCAGCGGAAATAGATGGAAAAAAATGGATTTCAGTAAAATAGTTTCGGCATATTCAGTGTTTAAAGTCAATTGCTTTAAATTCAATAATTCCCTTTTTTTTCCTCAAATGTTCACGTGCAAATCAACAAAACTTTTTGCTGTCAGCAGCAGCAGACGTGACTCGAAATGTCCTGTCAAAATTTCAATAAACAACGGGACACGCAAATGACAGTTCTAATAATATTGCAGTTTAGCTAAAAATACATCCAAATACTTTAATATTTAAAGTTCATGCTTCGCTATTACTGTCAATAAAATTTATTGATTTAATTTGAATTAAATATCTGCTTAAATTTCAAGTCTAATGGGAGATAACATAGACACGAAAGGTGAAGAAACTGACAGCAAAGCGAAATCAGCTACAGACGAACAGAAGCGCTTGGAACCAGCAAAGCTTAGGAGATTTTCCGATGAAGATGATTCATTAAGTTCCGATTCAAATCGTGAGACTAACGTTCATCGCAATGTTAAAACAAGTGAGTTTAAACAATTTTAGTCGATCAAATAGAAGTTAATACTTGTTCAATATTGTCTACAGCTGAGAATCAACCGGCTGGAATTTGGGAACATGTTTTTATATTCTTGTCGTATTTATTAGTGTTGATCTTTTTCCCCATATCGCTATTCATGTGCCTTGTGGTGCTCCAAGAGTATCAACGAGCTGTGGTCTTGCGTTTGGGTCGCCTGAGACCAGGTGGACCAAAGGGACCAGGTCTTATATTTATCGTACCGTGCGTTGATCAATACCAAAAGGTGGACTTAAGAACGACTTCGTTGGACGTGCCTCCACAGGATATACTCACAAAGGACTCGGTGACGGTAAGCGTTGATGCTGTGGTCTACTATAGAATCAATAATCCCATGGATGTTGTGCTGCAAGTGATAAATCCCGCAATATGCTGCAAACTGTTGGCCATGACGACGTTACGCAATGTCACCGGATTGTATATGCTCATTGAACTGGTTTCAGCAAAGAAAGCACTGTCCAAGAAAATCAAGACTATGCTTGATTCAACCGGAGCTACAGACTCTTGGGGTATTCGCGTCGAACGAGTGGAAATGTAAGTTCGGATGTGTAATTGGTATGACTTGGTTATTAATCAGTTTTGGTTGTAGCACCGATATTCTTATGCCGGAATCCCTGCAGCGAGCCATGGCTGTAGAGCAGGAGGCGAGACGTGAGGCAATGGCGAAAGTGGCAGCGGCAAACGGCGAAAGAGATGCGGTCAAGGCACTAAAAGAAGCCGCCGATATTATGGAATCAAATCCCATAGCACTACAGGTGAGCTAACATTTATTCTCATCAATATTTTCTTTAAATTTTATATTTTTTTTTTACTTTACAGCTGCGTTATCTGCAGACTCTGAACACAATCTGCAACGATCAAACTGAAGCTATAGTCTTTCCACTGCCAATTGACATACTATCGAAGCTAGTGAAATAATCCAATTAAATCTCATGTGTAGTGCTGTAAATCTCATTGTTTTTAAATCAAATTTAAATAAAAATTCAAACGCTTTTTATGGTAGATTAAATTGAAATACTCTTGAAATTGATTAGGAAACATGTGTTTCTCTTACTTGCATCATTAAAATCAATTAAATCTGTTGTAATATGTATAACAATTAATCTTGAATATTCAAATGGGCACTCGTTGGGATGTCGAAATGAATTTCAGTTGATTGACACAAAAGATAATTGCCACAAGGGGTAGGAGGCAAAGGGAAAACAATGCAACAGCTAAGGGGGAACTCATGTGGCAGCATTCTGCAAACGACCAAGACTTAAAAATGATAGGGAACTCTTGAACTCTTATGCACTTATAGCACACTTGTATGTATCGCACATTTCATTATAATGGCATTTAAATTATTCACAAAAAAAAAAAAATGGCAAAGGCACTTGGAAACCTTTCAGTAAATTAATTAAGTTCAATAATTCAATAGGGTATTTTCTATTAAAAAGCAATTTAAGATAACACTCTGTTGCTTTTAATTTCGTTTTCTTTTTTTTTTTTTGTTACTATAACAAGTCTCTTCTCTTTTTGTTTTTATTATATTTTTATATCGAATACATTGACCCCACTTTGAAGCAAAACTGCGGCGACTGCGCAGTTAACCAACAGAATTGGTCATGGGCCGTTTGAGTTTCAGATCTCCAGTTTGCCACATGTTTCAGCAAAGAGCTACGTCATCGTGGCACCAATAAATAAAAAATAAAGCAACAGAAACAGACTCAACCGAAACCGGTATACAAAAACAGAGTACAATAACGAACCACGTGCTCTTCCGAGTTTGCCGCCAAAACAAAAAGTTGAACTGGTTTTTTGACGATTATAGTTGTATATGGAAAACCTAAAATTTTCAAATAATCTAAGCGTTACAACCTGCACTTGCTAGTGCATACTACCCCTTTAGGGCAGTAGTGTATTGCTTCGAAATTGTAGCTTTAGCATTCATTGCCATGTTTCAATTTGACTGCCTCATATAATTAATAGACAGCAGCGTTCTAAGCTCTGTTACAAACGTATCTCTATCTATGTATCTGTATCTATTTCTGTGTAGCTGAATATTTAATTTATGAGCACAGTTTTCAAGGTGATTGTGACGTAATGCCAAAAAGGCCTCTAATGTATTGTGTTTCTCTCCGTACTTATTTGAAGTTAATCCATTTTCAGATTTATCTCATTGCTGTCAGCTTGTCGTATATACTTTTTGTAATATGTTTTTTTATTTTTTTGTGTATTGCTTACGTTTTGTGTGTACATATGAGTATCTAAATTAAAGAATCACAATCAAAATCGCATATGTCAGCATTAAAAAACATAATACAAAACACAAATCACTTTGGCAGCTTGCAAAGCGAAGCTGAATATGAAACGTTGCTACATACTTGTAGATCTGGGCAGATTAAATGGCTACACTTAGAGAAAACAAAGAACCTTACTATTTTTTTAAGCCAAATTATATATTACCAAAAGCCGAAAGTATTCTGAAGAATTGTTAATGTTATATACTTTATAGAAAACAATATAAAATAAAATAAACTTTCTCATATCTTTGTTTAAGTGTACTGCATTGTTTTCAGTTTCCAACGGTTTTCTAAAAACATTTTATTAGCTTGAGCATTTGCCATTACTTTCAAAAGCAAGCAACACGTCACAACAGCTCAGTCAGACTTTAAACGATTAAGTTTCTTTAATGACGTTTATTTTGCAATTTGCAAATTTAATGCTATTAAATGTTTGCGATAAAAATTATATGGGTCTTGCAGAGATTTATTTATTTTAAATACAAATTATAAAAACTTATGACTGTAATCCCCTATATTTTCAAGACAGCACACTCTATCCGATCCCCTGAACTCTTTCTTAGACTTCAGTTAGAGTCCACATAAGCAGAAAACCACATAAAACTTTCAAGTTCTCTTCAACATTTTTAATGCAAACGCAACACACACAGATGTTGGTTTAAATTACACACCACACGAGGAACACAACGAGTGTTGCTGATTGCAACTTTAAACTAAGTGCGAGTACTTAGAAAGATGCAGCTTGTATATTTTATATGTTGAATGCATGATAAATCATTACTGTGGTTGCTTGTTGTTGCTGTTGTTGGCCAGGTTAAGCTAACTGTACATCAAAGTTATGGTTAAAACTGCAGTCGAGGGTTGTCTGCCGACTGCCGGTCATGCGATGATGACAGCCGACTCCATTAGCACCTCATTGACAGGCGAGGCATCTAGTTACGCACCGCTGCCAAGAGTTGATTGGGGGTAGAGTTGAGAGGCGGGGAAAGTGGTTTCTATACTCGTAGCCAGGCTTTAAATATCACATTGAAACTAGATTACACATTGATGATGTGCTCCAGTAAATGCTGTAGCTGTTCACATATCGCGTGCCATACTTATTATGTATCTTTAAGATACAATTATGCATGTTTCTAGTGTGCTGCCTTCATGGCCTGTAAGCAGAACCTTGTTGTAGTTGTTGTTGTTGCTACAGCACAAACAAACATCCGTCTCATAAATTCAAGTGTTTGCTTTATCTTTCAATGACGACATTTGACAGGCCATCAATAGACAGCATCCACATCACGCATACGCTATGTTAGCGTCTACATCAAATGATTTTGGTAAACATTATAGCCGCAAAGTGGATAATACATCATCAGCTCGATATGGAAGTGCTTCAAAATTCATTTCTAAATTTCCACCAGCAAACAACGATCATCATCGTCAATAATTATGAGTACTCGTGTTTTTCCGTTTGACACCCAGTTAAGATATGTTGACAAAGCTCTCCGAGGCCCCACACTCATTGATGGCTCTGAAGTATTAACTCAACTCTTTTGACAGTCCAATCCGCCTCGACAAATTGCTAAAAAATGAACTGCCTTAAGCAAAACTTGACACATTTGTCATTTGATCCTTGGGTCGAGCAAGGACTCTCTCCCCAAAAAGGGCTTTAAACTGCGACGTAATTAACTGGCAATTTGCATTTTAACAAAGCCGTTAAAACCGGCATATACCCTGTAGTAACAGTGTTCTATAGGGTGGAATGTTGTCTATTACAGCAGGTACTTAAACTTTTATACTGGACAACGCTTTACTGGGTATTTCTGTGTCTATCACTTGTGTTTTACTTATGCGCTTGCGACATTTTTTTGCCTTTTGAAAGGCCGCTTTGTTTACACATTTTGCAGCGACTTTGTATAACTTTTCGAATGGCAATTGTTAGCTGTTTACATTGTCTAATTTGTTATTGTTCCCCTTTTGGTCTTTGCATATTGTTTTTCCACCCTGTACGCAACGATTTCTTAAGCGCTTTTCGCCTAAGACATTGTCTGTTTTCCGGGTATTTAATATCCTAGCATTTTGGACACATAATCTGTGGCAGAGTATCTGTAGTTTGGGGATTGAACAGTCGTGCAATTTGTTATAATAAAAGCATATTTCTATTTTTGTGTTCATGTGTGTATTGTCTACAAACTCGGCTGCAATTTGTTTTATGCGTTCAGTGTCACTTTCAATTTCTAGCAATTTAAATCGCGTTTTCAGTTATTATTTTTTTTTTGCCGCTGCGTATCTGCCGAATGAGGTCAGCATCGGACGAGGGAACTTGACTCTATATCTATATCTAGTCTGGAGACATACGAGCAGCTATGCGTTTTATCACCACAAAATGGCAAAAGTAATGAATTAGGTATGTCGAAATGACCATCAGAGACACTGGACAACGCCCGATTGACCAGTTTCTTGGCGCCACGCACACAATCAGCATAAATTTCCACAAAAAAAGAATGCAAATTACTGGGAGTCTGTTGACGGAAATCGTATAAATAAGGCAACTTGCAGCACACGACTGTGCTCTTTGCTCAGTGGCAATTTATATTTAAATAGGAAAACGTATCTGTAGAGAAATGTCTGAAATTTGCAACACGCATAAACAATTTAAAGCTTTAACTTATGTGAAAATTACCAAAGAACCTTTGGTAATCACATGTAATGCTTTAATATTAGAATTCCCATTTATTTCCTATTACACAACACCATTAATTATGGTTCTGCAAGACTGATTAATACAAAACTTAACTTTAAGGGTATCACATTTCACACAGTTGTAGTTCACTTTATAGAATAGCCATTTATAATAACTATAATAAGCAAATACATGACTTCAAACTGAAAACTAGCACATCACATGCAATACAGCACACAATGGAACGGAATGTTAATGATACCAATGACGCAAAATGGAAAACTGGAAAATCATTTTATGCAATTGAAAAACTGGAATTAGCATGCAACAATTTAAAGATAATCAACTAAGCAAAAGGTAGACAGAACAGGGGTTAAGAATGCGTTAAAATAGTTTAAGAAATGTGCTCAGCTAATGTTGCACATAATGGACGGCAGGTGGTGCTGCAGTTTCTGACACGCCCCGATTAATTGGCGATGACATGCAAGCTGAGTCCATTAGGAAAAATATGTCAGCCAAGGCAATTATGTAATTGAGTTTAATAAACAGGGAAAGAGAGGGGAAAAAATGGAATTCACAGTCACTGCATTTTCTAATTGAGGTTGAAAGCCAACAGGCCAGGAGCATATCCATGATCATCTCGTAATAACTTGTATCTATATCTATGTGTGTCCACTCACACTTGACATTAAATGGAATTAAATGTTGCTCCAGATCTAAAGCCGATGACACCGTTTGACAACATTGACACGCATCTTGACAGCGTGCATCCCATAGATACGTAAATACATTATGTATCTCTGTGCTCTCAGCGAGCACCTAATGGCCCAGAACTGCACCCAGTGGAGTGTGTGTGTGTGTGGGTTGTCAAGCCATTGTCTTAATGATGAGCTCGAGTGTGGGTGAACTTCAAAGCGCATGATATGTCGCATTAAACGCGATAAGCGACGTCGTAAGATTAAAGTGCGCCCTTCAAACTCTTGTTCCCTTATTATCAAATGCCACGCACTGTGGTTTCTGCTGTGGCTGCTACTGTGCCCCACTCAACAGTGGGTAAGTGGGTTAAGTAAGTGAAGTTAGTTGAGTGCATATCCAATTACAACTAAGAGAAAGAGGCACATGCGTTATAAATTTGATAAGAGTAACTTGTTTCTATCGTTTAAGTTTGTAAGAACAATTTACTATTTATTTATGTTAATTCCTAGTGTACTTTATTGTTTGCTATAAACTAGTGTTCTGTTAAAAACAACAACAAATCATTCAATTGTGTGTATTAACCTTGTCGCCCAAATTCTTTCAATCCTCTCCGGAGACTGTTCCGAATTCATAAGCTCAACTCATTGGGATCGTAAATTTCATGTGTCCATCAAATTGCACAAAATTTGTGATATATGTACGCCCGAAATTCTGTATGTGTATGTGTGTGCAATACATATATTTGTATAAAAACAGATTCACGTAAATTTGTATAAATAAATGCAAAGCGTCGTCACATGAAAATTAATCACAGGCAGCAGCTGTCGACAATTTGGTGGTTCGTTTGGTTACCCTCACGTCTGTCGCTTGTCCCCTGTCCCTGCACAGCCATAGAGTCTGTCCACAAAGCCTGACTTTGGGCTATTTATTCAAGCAATTGGATTTATGTTCACGCGAGAAACAATAACAAATACAAATTGCTATAAATAAGAGCAATAAAAAGAGTAAACGCACAAAACATACAAAACTCTGCTGATGGGAAAAACGAAGCAGAAAAGAAAAAAACAGAAAACAAAATGCAAAAAATGCAACTAAAAGTGCAAAAAGTGTTGGGCGACAAATAAACAAGCAAACAAACAAAATAAACTGAACAAGACAGACAACCGTTGGAGTGTGAATGAGACAGGTACACTCATAAAATCGCAGACAAGGTAAATAAAAGCGTTGCCTCTCGCTCCGCCTCTCACCCCACCATCATCTACAACAACAACCACAACGATAAGAGTCTCGTCTGATCTCAGCGCTTGGATAAGAAACGCTTGGGCCTTTGGCCCCAAAGCTACCGCTGTCTCCGTTAGCAACGCCAGTTTGACATGCACATGAAGTCGAAGCTGTAGTTCAAGGTGCGCCTACGAACTGTTAAGAGTCAGTTATGCGGGTACAGTGCAGCCCGGCTAACAGTACTCGCGTTTGCTGCAAGCATTTCAAGTGCAAAGTGTGCACATTCCAGCGATATGCTTATCAAAGCAGCACAAACCAATCATAGTAATTGTTTAGAAATTTTTGAAGGCAAACTTTTCAAAAAGAACTGTAGATTCTGCGAAATCTTTTGACGCTAAAATTTTTTGAATAAAAAGGTATGTAATTATTATATTTATAAATAGTTAGAACCTTAATAACTGATTTAAAAAGTGCGTATAAATATTAACAAAAAGTAGTATTAAAATTCTTTCTATCTATATAAATTTTAATTTTAAATATTTATCTGCATATTGTTCTAACGCCTCTTCAGTTACTACTTAGTTAAGCCGCACTGTACCAACTTACTTTCTTCCAACGCACAGCAATGACAATCACAAGTAGAAGGCATTTTGTATATGTGCATTGTAAATTGACAATGATTGCCCACAATTTGCTCAACACAAAACGCGACAGAAATGCAGAAACAGATGCAGATACAGATAGAAATGCAGATGCAGATACAGATATGTATACGTATATATAGAAATAACCGTTGTAGATACTGACAGTCGGGACTGACTTGTCTGTCTCATAATTCATGCTACTTAAGTTGTCGCACGGTCACAACTTTACACGCAAATAATCGCGAGAAATGGCAAAGAAGAAAGAAAAACAACTGAATGATAGGGGGAAGCAAGAGGGACAAAGACAAAGACAGACAGATCTTGACGATTCCCTGGCATCTACTCACTGAATTTACAAACAGCCTCAATGATCATTCAATTAAGATTGATGGTAATGAAGTCGTTTCAAACGCGTCGCTAATTGGCAAACCAAAATGATGTAAGTTCCAGCAAATAGTATAACTCTAAAGATGGAATATCTTTCGATACGTAGAGAAAACCACAATTATTTGTATCTAAATGTCTTAATATGGCACCGCAACTCAGGTGAGTAGTAGCATAAAGGTGCGTTCGAAATTGATGGCATCAATTTGTGGCACTTGATTGAGTCGTTTGTTGAGCTTACGTTTTAGGAATGCTTATCGAATCGACCTTATATAGGATTGGATTCCAGTATTCATAAATCGTCGCTATGAAAGTTTTAGACTTTATGGACTTTACGTTTACATACCAGTCGATTGTACACGCTGCAAATCCAATTAATCTGTGAATAGAAAGAGAAAAAAATAGCCATTAATAATTTGTTAAATCAAAAACTTGCAATCAAAGAAAACACAAAAACGCTATTAGAGACGAGAAGTCTACACAGAATTGGCTAAGAAAATACTTTTATTGGGGCCTTTGTAAGCCCAAACTTGAGCCGACATTATCGATGTTAATCTCACGAGCTTGATGCGATTATGAGTTACAAAATGGCGGAGGTGGACTGGACTTATAGTTGGTAGATGGTACTTTATAGTTTTACCGTTAGGCCACGACTTTAGCCAGACTAATTGCATTGCTGTAGCTGTTGCAACAAGTCGCTACCACTGTGTGGCATATGTGGCAGCAATGAATAAAATGAAACCCGTTTCAGTTTGCAGCGCGCGGTGGCAACTCGACCGCACAAAAGCAGCGACTGCACGTGGCTTTTGTGCCGGGCCAAGAGCCAAGAGCCAAGAACCACGAACCATTAAAGGCCGCTAGAACAAAAGAAGCCGCCAGCAGGAAATTGGAGCTAACTGACGAAAAGCAGCAAAAGACGGATGGGTTGGACTGGAGAAAGGTTCGCGACTCGTTTCGTTGAGAATTCCGACTTCTGAGATGTGAGGCAACAATAAGTATCTCTAATCGGATCAAGTCAGTAAACACAGAGAAGCGACCAGACCAGAAGCCAATCATAATTGAAACCTAGAAATCAATTGGAAGTAACAATTACATTAGACATGGCTTTGATATTGGCATTGGAGCATTATAAGGTAGTATTCAATAAAATCAATTTGAGTTCAAGTATAAGACCCTATAATAAGTGCGCGATATCAATATTTACTAGTAAACAATAACAATTGAAATTACTATCGTTAAAGTTAGTATTATATTTAATAGCCCTTATAAATTATAAAATTATTTTTTGGCTGTAATTTCGGTCTGAATTTATGCTTATTACTTTGATTACTTTTTGTAATAAAACATGTAAATTTACTTAACAAGCATTACTAATAGAATTCTGCTTTGTATACAGATACTTTGTATACTTTCAATAGAACAATAAAGCTGTATTGTTTGACGCCTTTGTCAATATTCATAAAAAGTTAAACACGCCTTAATTTTTTGTATACTTATTTTCATTTGTACTTAATTAATGACTCGGGTCATAAAATGGCATAAAACATATTTGCTAATTAATTATGGAAGCGCCGAATGTCTCTTTTATGGCCAGTGTCCATAAAATTTTATAGGAGCAAAACCGCAAGGCCGTTAACCGTTACCCGTTACAGTTATGTTTTGCCACAAAGGTGGCTTAAAAACCAACGCCTTGGGAGCCCGTGTCAGCCATTAAGGTGTGAACTGTTCATAATTTGAGCGTTGAGTTGTTGTTCAGCTAAATTGATTGACAAACAGGTGAATAAGCGAGTCCTTTGAGGAATTTTGCGCAGAATATCAACTAGCCTAACACTACAGTAAGGCTTAGATATAAAGGTTTTCTCAAGAAGCCAGCTCAAGTGTTTTTTAATTACTTTGTTGTTTGCATAATTTGTTGTACACTATACTATGAAATTGTGTCTGGCTATTTGATTGCTTGGCGTCATACTTTTTGCTTGCACTGTGCTAAACGGAAGTTCATTATTAGGTTGCCCCCACTGTCAGCACACAACAAACAAACGGCATTTTAATTGAGCCAACACTTGTCTGTGTATGCATAGTTCATGTGAGTCTTTGAGTGTATGTGTGTTCTTGCTATTTTGTGGTATTTATGCCAAACTGACCAAGGAGCTCTTGCCTCACTTGCCCCATTTAGAGTTATCTAGAAATGTCCGAAACATGAGCTCATATTGTACTACATATATGCCAATTGCACTTGCCCACTTAATTATGGGCGTGTCACAGTCTAAGCTATGCAAAACGACAAGATTTCAATTGTGTATTAAGATTTGTTTGTGGTTGTGCTTGAGGTTTTTTCACTGCTGATGATCCAGTCTAATTGTTGTGGTTATCTCATGAAAGCTCAAATCTCTGAATGGACTTATGACAATGAGTATGGGTTGCTTATAGCTTTATCGGGTGTGCACTGTAGTTGACAGGAGCACTTTGCTTAAATTGAGTAGCTCCAGAATTTAAATCACTTGGCTTTAAAGTGCTGTTATCTCTTTACTGCTCAGGTGTTTAGAGTACAAACTTTGGGAACATTTATTTCACTTACTAAAATCTTGTTCTACTGCTTCTAACAATTCAATTCAATCACTCAAAACTTCTTTTAAACATTATTCAAATCAAAGTTCACTTATGATTGACTTGTGGTTGCTACTTGTTACCAACCGCAAATTTAATCAACTGCTTGACAGTTTGCCTTCAACCACATACATAAATCAATAACCCAGTGTGACCCAGTACATTAGCCGCAGCTTAATAATAGGATTTGTGTCTTGGGCCATGTACAATTACGTATAGTTCTAAAGAAAAATAATGCCATAGAGCGCAACAATTGCTGGGCAACCACATGGAAAATTGCAGCAAGAAACTGTCTAGGCCTGAAGACTGTAGACCACATTCAAGCAATTTTTGTTGTGGAACTTGGTATGTTTAATTTGCAAAGACTAGAAGTCTGCGTTCCAACAGGATTCAGTTTACAAGCTGCCCACATGTCAAGTGCCAGGTCAGCATAAAAAATAAATAGAAAAACAACAACATGACATGACAGGGACATGAACAGTAACAGCGACAAGGACAGGCATAGGGACACGAAAAGGGAGGGGGATGCGGAGAGGAACGGGACATGTACATGGCGCCAACATTGGTGTGTCTATTTTAGAAGTCGATTGCCATTCACATTGCGAACGTTGCAACAATTCAAATTTCCAAGTGTCCGACTATTGATTTTGGTCCCACATTGTGTTGTTTGCTGTTTTTGGCGTACATAAAGTTGATTTAGCTGAACATAAGTGAGCCAATCAAGGGTCAGAGTGTTACACGTTATCAGAGTTGTACTCAAATGCTATACACGCTTATCAGTAGCAGCAGCAGCTGCAAACATTTCGCATTCTTACATCCGCTTGGTCTCCACACCCAGACGAGTTCACCTTGGCCCTGGCCATAACTGGAAATCCTCTTTGCTAGGGTCGATGTAGCATTCATAAATCCCATTTGGTGGCAGCAATTGCAGTCGTCTGCGGTCTGGGTAAAAACGCAATTCAGCATAAGAGAAAAACATAGGGGACGGAGAGTGGGGTAGGAGCAGTATTCATGTTGGGGAGGCATATCGAATTCAGTGCCTCCGGGCTGAATTTGTGGGTGAGTCGCTCTGTACAAGTTGGCAACAGCTGTGCATACACACACCTTGATGTTGGATTTGCAATGGTCTCTGGGTCTGGGTTTGGGCCTGACTCTGGTTATGGATTGTGAGTTCTGGTTCTTCGTTCCTTTTGTACACTTTAAATTTAGCGTGAACTTCGGAAAGCTTCTGCTGCCTTTTCTTCATCATCGTCATCTTGCTTCGCTTGCCTGGGCAGGACTTGTCGAAGGAAAGTGAAATAATCGCAGTGCAGCAAGTTGAATGTGCCACAAAGTGGTGGAGTTACAATCAAAGCAGGGAATCGGGTGGGCCCAAGAATGGGTTGCTGTGTGGGGTTTTTGCATAAGATAAAAACTCTTTATGGAAGTTTAAAGTTGTAGCAGATGTACAACAATTGTAACTGCAAACGCAATTTGAGTAAGATTTGCGGTTTGGTAAACCAAATTTAAGTTTACAGTAGTTGTGGAAAGTTGGACAAAGAAAGGCTTATAGAAAGCAAGAGAAAATGGATTTTGGCATTGTGTAGGCAACAGAATTTTATAGATTATAAAATACATAAAATATTATGCGCTCAAAAAACGATTTTCCATTAACATTTAAGAGTGTGATAAGCACACAATACGTTTCAAAATTGATTTATAAACAATTTGATTAGAATTTTGGTGAATAACAGCTTGGGGATTTCCGTGAAGTCAAGAATAACATCATCATCCACTTTATACAATATACACATAACAGGCAATTATTGCCATTTGAGTTACGCTTTTACCAAATCGTAAAGCTAAACTGTTTACGCTTCTTCAGAGCCAAGTTGATACACCAAAGGGGGCAGAAGGAGGAGAAGAAGAACAAAAACAAAGGGTAGGAAGAACAACAGCAATAAGAATTTCAAAGGCACGTCAAACAACACTCAAGCACTCGAGAGTTAGAGAGTGTCGAGTATGTTAATTGCAGGAATGCAAACGATGTGACCTCCAGTGTACCACAAAGGTCCAAAAAGGTTCCACACAAAAAAAAAAAAATGAAAAGCAGTGGGAAGCACACGCAAAGCCGCCCCCGAAAACGCAGCCAATAACCCAACGAGCATAATAATAATAATAAAAATAAAGTAAAAACAAAAGGCGATGTGGGTAATTTTCACAATTTATTACAAAGAATGAATTGAAAACGGAATAGAAGACAAAGGGCAAATGCGGGGTGGTTTTTATTAGCATGGCGCAGGACACTACGCCACAGGACACGGGACACGAGACACAGGACAACCGAGAGCACACGAGCCTCAGAACGGTGTCGAGCGATTTCACGCAAAATAACAATTTCTGTCGCCGACTTTTGAGTGTAGAAATTAATTTTATGTGCCTGTTGTTTGTTTGTTTGTTTACAGTACGTGAAGTAATTCGCTGACGGGCGCCGCTTGGGTTATCGCAACAGGATCAGAGCACTGCGTCCTGCGTGTGGTGACGCGTGTGCGGTTTTCCCATTGCTCTACGGATTCTCGTTGCAAATGGCGCCTGCGGTGCACAAATGTGTATCCTGGGAAATCGCTGCCAAAAAGTCAACAAACCAGCTGCTGCAAAAGCAAGCGACCTCTGATGATATTACTGGATGACGACCACCCAGCTCAAATATTCAAACAACCTCTGGCATCCAAAATATCCAACTGTTTACTTCATACATTTTTTTGGCACTTATTTGAAGCGGAAATTTCATAATTCCACCAGCAGCGGAAATGCAGCAAAGAAATGAAGAAATTAAATGGGATTCAGTGAAAAAGAAACGGAAGCTCCTCAATTGACTCTTACAAAGAGTGTGCTTGAGTTCAATGGTTGAGGAAAATGGAAAATGAGCTAAGCAGATAAACGAAATATAAAGTACTTTTTTAAGACAGATATTTTACGAGTTATTTAATTTAAGGCCAACAGTTATTGCTGTTTAAAACATACAATATATTTTGAAAAGGGACCTCATAAATTAATTCAAGCTTCCAGCCCTATTTTATTATAATAGAAAATTAATAAAAATTACAGCATTTGACACAGAACAAACCTACTATACACATTATATTGGACACCACTGTTGAGCTCTAAGCGACTTTCACTCAACGCAACTGAGAACGTGTGAAAGAACTCGGCGTAAGGAGCACTCTACCCCCACTCCCAAAAAAAAGCGAATTACTGGGCGAATGGGCGAACAAAACAGAAACGTCGAAAGCAGCGAAATGCGCACAAAGCATAATAGAGAATGAAATAGAAAATAAATAATAAAATATAAGCGAATGCCGCATGCCACAAGCCGCGTTGCCAACCCCCGTATCTCTATGCCACGATGAGCGGCTGAGAGGAGAGCACGTTGACGTTGCCGCAGTTGCTCTAACCGTTGTTGTTGCTGTTGTCCGTCCAAAAAATAGAAGCAACGATTTCTGCGAGTGGCAACAAGCAAAACTGGAATGAGCCGGCGTAGTGAAGGCGATAGGCGGAGAGGGGGATGCGGCAGCGAGCAGAGAGCAGCGAAAGGTATGGGAAGGAATGTGTAAATGCTGTAAGCGAGAGGCCAGACACCAAGCCGAAAAGCAGTGTAAACCACCCCTCGCAGGGCCAGGATGGCACAGCAAGGACAATGCCACCAAAAGTAGAAGTAGACGCAGAGCAGGATAATAAGAGCAGGGGAAGTGGAAAGCAGTCAGAGCAGCTGCTTCAACTGCTGCTGTCGCCAGTTGTTAGTTTGCTTGCAGGCATTTTTTGCGTACTTGTCTCGACGCGTCATCCTCGCTTGTCTGAATCCTGAATCTCCGTTAGAGGGCCAAGCTCACGCGCGCCCATTCCAATGCAGGTCCTGGAAACGAGCTCAAATAGAGTCAGCAAGAGAGAGAAAGAGAGAGAGAGGGAAAACAGAAAGACAGGGACATAGAGACAAAAGTGACTGTAAGACGATGCGTGATTCATTCTAAGGGATTTCGCTCCAGTTTGTGCGGCATCTAGATGAAACAAGCAGACAACAAGACAACAACAAAACCCAACCAAGCCAAACCAGTCACAACCAAACTGAGTGCCAACTAATGAGGTTAGCAATGCGAGAAGCCAAAAAATATGCTTAGTCAACTGTGCTAATCTCCAGATTATTATTATCATCTAAAACTTTTTGCCCATTTTCTCATTAATCATTTACAAAACCAGAAAAACAGAAACACAAGGCGCAATTAAATTTATATAAAAGATGAATCAAATTTGTTATCATTCTTAGGTTTAAGCTTAGAAAAATTGCATTAAACTTTTAGTTATCCTTAAAGATAGGATAAGTTTAAGCTGGAAACCCAACGCGCAATTAAACATATATAAAAGATAAATCAAATTTGTTATCATTCTTAGGTTTAAGCTTAGAAAAATTGGATTAAACTTTTAGTTATCCTTAAAGAAAGGATAAAGTTTAAGCTGGAATCTACAGGCCAATTTAAATCCTAATCCTCAAACTAGACTGTCATCTATGCTGTATTCAAATAGCTCTACTTAGAAGCTTTGAAATCTAATATCATTATTGAATTTCCTACTATTTTATAGCTATCGCAAGTGTCTCATCGTATGACTTGTAGAGCCATGACTAAATTGCTTTTTCCTCTAGTTTAGTTGCTGTTTCTACGATGACGTCGACCTTTTTCATTTCCATCTAATTGAATAAATGCAAACCAATTTTGCACTGCTGCTGATAGAGAATCAGCATAGTTATGAGTAGTTCCACTTCGACAACGTGATGTCATCAATTTTCAAGATGTTTTATTATGGTAATATGGTCAAGACCTTGTGAACGGCCTCTTTCGTCATCATCAAATGAGTCACAAAATTGATTTTTTGCACTTGTGTGATAAATAGCCATATTCTGATGGCAGTTCAAGAAACTGTTGATATTTTCCAAGTTTTTATAGGGCAAAAAGTAACTTACTTCCACTCATTTAATACCGTAGTCATAGGCAAATTGATGACTTGACTATGAACATAGTTTACAAAGGCAAAATTCTAATTTTATTTTGCTGCCAACTATAAAACTATTTGGCCTAGTTTTATGCTACTACTTTTGCCTACTTCTACCATTTGTCTTGACAAATTTCTGCAGCTAGTCATTAGGACTTTTGTACACAGACAACCCTTGTTATTCTGCGCCCTTGGTTCGGCTGAAAGCCATCAACGCCCTCGAGTTTGACCTTTGACAACTGAATGCGTGTCCTGACGTGTCTGACGTACATCAAATTAAACCATCGATTTGATTTTGAGCGACACACGTTGCCAGGACATGCTGCTGTTGTCTACGAAGGTCCTTCAACCCATTAAACGAACTTAAATGCACATTTCCTTTGCGAGGGGGTGTTTGGCAAAAGCTGCGCAACTTGGCGCCACATTTAAAAGGCCATTAAACAAAAATAATGTCCGAAAAAGAAACGAAAACAAGAGCTTCAACTTCAACCTACCACAAGTCGAACACTCGGCGACAGCGAAAGATACATAAACTAAAGATACACACATACACACATGTAAATATATAGTCAGTGTGTCTGTGTTTGTGTGTATGTGGGGCAGCGGAATCGCGTGCGCGAGGCAAGTTAATTGAGCCCCAAATGAAATTTCATAATCAACGAGCGCAAAACTCAAAAAAAAACCAACGACAACAATCGCAACGCAAAATTTACGACTTTTTGGGCTCCTTCTTGGAGCCGACGTAGCCATAAAGTGAATGAAGCAGAAGAGAAAGAGCTGAGAAGCGTTGGAAGAATCCGACAATATTATAAAAGTTATGCGTGCAACAAGAGGAACGCGCTAGGCTTTGCGGCAAGTATGACTCACGACCGGTGTCCTTCAAAAGGATTCAATCCTCCAGCAGTAAGAACATGCCATTTATGTATGTATGCTATTGTCTACCAACTTTGTTGCTGTGCCAACAATAAAACGAATTAACTCTGAACTTATTCATATGTTTTTCAGTTCGTTTTCTCCAACAACAATTGTCCTTTATATATTTTTTGTTTCCGTCCTCACTTGTTTGTTTTCATGCGGCTGTCCTTTAGCTCAGCTGTTTGCGTTTCACAAATAAGTTTCATATCCTTGCCGCCAACTTTCCCCTCTTACCATTTCCCGCTGATTGCTTAATGCAAACTTTCCACCCACAAACAGCCCATTGGCGCCAATGTAATGCTATCCAAAACCAACTGCCAGTCACACATGACGTGAAAATAAATAGAAACTACATCGAAGGACTAAAGGACTACGCTAAAGCTTTGAAGGCGTTTATCTATGGAAAGTTACTTTTCTGACATGCCAAAAATATTATAGAAACTTAGCTATATAAACCTAGATAGCATATAAAGTTAATACCAGACAGCGTTGTTTAATCGAAACGATAAACGACTGCAGCTTATATTAAAAGACTTTTATCCTCTATTAATAATAAATCCACCTGTTTCTCCTTAAATTAAAGACTAGCCGAGTCACAAACCTTTGTTTTTTGCCAATCAATTTCTCATTGCTGATTGATTATTGAACGCCCACGACACCATCTAGCCAAGCACACTCCGGTCCAGACCCGCAGAACGCATCAACTTAAACCCGAAATCCGCTTATCGCTCGACCCAAAGCACTTAACTTTCAACCAAGGGCTAACAGCACAGCAAAAACAACAACAAACAACTACAGAAATCATTTGCACTCTTCAAGCTGCTGGCGCCATTAAGTGTCCATTGTTTTGCCTTACAAAAAGAGAGGAACAGGGTAAGAGCGCGGTACAAGTCAAAGAGCAAGAAAGAAAAATGAATGTCAAAAAGTGTTAGACGGTAAAGAAAAAAAAAAACGAATAAAAAATAGAGCGCAATTGGTAAGTAAATAAAGGTCGGTCGAAAAAAAAGCTAAACGAAAACAACCGAAAAAAAAAAACAAGTTTCCCAACAATGCTCCAAAATAAGAACGAATGCCAAAAAAGAACTGAGTTCGTTGAACAACAGGGTGTTCGAATTCTTGGAGACCTTATCAAATAACATGACCAAAATGTGCGTGGCAAATGCCAAAAACCAACTTTTATTGCTTTCTCTCAGTATCTGGTTCGGCTCAAAAGTTGCTGTGACTTTGAAACGCTTTTTGCTGCTAGTGATAGCTAGGAATGTATGGCTAGAGGGTCTGAGTGAGGGCCGTTCTCTTTTTGGGGGTAATCAACCCCTAAAATTTAGCTGGCTAACTGGTAGCTCCAAAAACTAAATCGAATTCACACAGTGCATTCAACTTGAATATCAATAAAAATCGATTTGGCCTCCAACACGGAAGCACTTTGCTCACTAACTGCTGGGGATACCTCACCATAAGTACTACTACTCTCCCCTCTTAACTACCGGATCCCTTCCCGGCATGCTTATTAGGTCGAACGTGCCTTGTCACGAGCCGCACTAGGCAAATTGTCTGTGCCCGGTTTCCGGCCTTTTTCCTTAGCCTGGCCTAATATCAAGTGTTCCACACTGCGAGGAAAAGGGCAACCAATTTTCCCTCCCACTCCCTCGACAATCTGTAGTCCTAGCCTATCGCCCCCCCTGTTCGCTTGAGCTAACAGTTTTCTGGTTATTTGATGGCGCAATAAAAGCCTTTGATTATGATGTCCTCGTATTCCTTTGAGAGTCGCTACTTTCCATGTACTCCATGCGGGGGAGTTTCCTGTTTTTTGCCTCCAACTTCCAACCTTTATTTTTTTTTATCTTTTTGGAGTTTTTGCACGTGTTGTTTTTGTTGTTGTTGTTGTACAGTCTGGCGCTTGTCTGGTGTTTCATTATTTACAGCCTCCCAGCGGTGTGGCGTTTTGGTGGTTTGCTGTTTTTGGAAATTACAGAACATCGTATGGTTGTATCTCTGTAGCTGCCCGCATTTTTGCAGTATAATTTATGTGAGTTTTATTTCTTCCTGCTTTGTTTCTTGGTTTGCTCCTTGGAGGAGCCAAGCACTTAGGAGTCACTGCTGTGACCAGAGATTTTAAGGGCGCATTAAAAATTCATTAGCTTGAAACTTTGAAGTTTTAATGCAATTTCGTAAATAAAAAACCGCCAATACTTAAAGACTCTGCCTTTACAATAAATTCCACATTCCACACGCAACACACACAATAAAATTTTCAAATGTACTCACCAGCAAAGATTTCTTTAATATTGTTGTTGTAAATGCAGATTTATTTTTACTGCTTCTTTCTTTTTTTTGAATTAGAATTACCGTGCTATAAAAAGAATAACAATTAGATTAAAATAACACAAAACTTTATTAAATTCACGCGTCATTTCGAATTATATTTGCAAATCAAAACGCGTTAGCAATTCAATAAAATGCGAATCGAAGATGGGGAAAAACGAGCACAATGAGAACAACAGCGCAATTGGCCTTGGTTTCTGGATTAAATGGGAGGGGGATGGGATAGGAAGTGGTCTTATAGTCTGGGGCGATGGCAGCATCTCTCCCAGTGCTCAAGGACTTGTCCCGGCTGCAAGTGCAGTGCGTAATAAATGAATAAACAGTCCCCGTTCTAATTTCACTCACACATATACACACACACACAAAGCTCAACCTCTCTCACATACACACACACAGAACATAAAGTAGCGCGCGAATGACGTCATGAGGTCCCAAGGATGCTGCACGCTTTCATATCGAAATTGGCCAATCTTTTATTTAGTTGCTTTCCAAGTATTTCGATTGCACTTCTTACACCATGCGCAGGAAAGCATAGAATTGCAAATCATAGAATTCACTTTAAATGTATTCTTCCCCGAATTCAATTATAATTTTTGAATTGCTTGTATTAGCGCCTAATAATGACCAAGCCAAAGCAACATTTAACAGTTTGTGAATTTGATTATGCCGTAAAACTACCGATTTAAATCATTGTCGTTAATTGCACACTACGATTCAATTCGCAAATTCACCCGCGAAGACAACCTTACCGAAGCTCGTTTGTTATTGGACTGAATTATCGAATTGCATAGTTAATCGATTTTCGCGTAATATTCGGCCACGCAGTGCTCTGCATTGCGTTAACAGTCGGCGTAACAGCGGTTCATTTTGCGTCGTATTACTCTTGACGCGCACGCGACTTAACAGAAAAAACGGTTTAAATCCAATTGAGTTAACATTGAGTAATAAAAATCCCTGAATTTTAAACAAAAAAGAATATACTCCCTATATATTTGACTAATTGACAAAATTGTCGATCTATGGCAATATGTTGGAAAAGGAAGTGTATGTTTCATAAGCCTTTCTTTGGGCGCAGCTCGTATGCGACCTCAATGCGCCTCCGCGGACGCCAACGCTCGAGCAACTGCAGCATAAAGTGGCCAACGACCAGGACGGCTAGAAACCAGGCACCGCACTGATAGACATTATAAATCATCTCGCTTATGGTAAATGCACGCTCCTTGAGCACCCGTTCATAGACCTTCACCGTTCGCTGGGCCACATCCTCCCAGTTGTAAAGCGTCTCCACGAGCTCATTGCATCTGTGTGGGCATAGAACCGGCTCCAACTTGGTGCTGTTATCAACAGCCACAGTCGAAGGTGAGGGTGATGGAGCAGGGGCAGGCACGGCAGAAGGCACATCTGTGGCTTGTTTCTTGCGCCGTTTGCGCTTGGAGCGAGAAGTGTTCTCAGTCTTTTCTGGAATGTGTCCATTGGAAGCTCTCTTGGCTAGCGCCAGACTACGATGTCTATCGATGGCCACCAGTATGGCAGAGTAAATGGCCTCGATGTCGGGATCTGTGAGCAGTATAAGGCTATTGGGCAGCACCTCGGGAATGCCACCCACGCTGGTGGAGACCACCTGGAGGCCACACGAAGCCGCCTCCACAATGGCCATGCAGTAGGCCTCAGTCAGCGAGGTGTTTACAAAGATGTGGCCACGCACGAGCACCTCACGCACCTTCGCATGCTCCACAGCACCCAGAATCTCCACTCGATCCTGCATATTCGTCTTCTCTCTAATCTCTTCAAGCAGATCTCGCTTGGGTCCATCTCCGACAATTATAAAGTTTATATTGGGTGTGTTCTTAAATCTTGGAATGACTCCCGCCAGCAGATCAATGCCTTTGCGATACACAAGCCTGGAGGCGACCACAATGTTGATGACTCCGTTGTCCGGACGCTGGCTTGGATCGGGAGTAAAGAGCGCCGTATCCACGGCATTTGGAATGACAGAGACACGATGTTTGGCCACCCGTGCACGAAGCACAGTATTTTCCTTGCCGATGTGGGAAACACAAATGGCATGGTTCACCATGCATAGATTAATCTCCAGGAGCTTGTTGGTCAGCGCCGCAGACAGATCCGCAAAACCGAAGAGGCTGTGATCCGTAAAGACCGTCTATAGTGGAAAGATATGGAGAAAGTTAGCAAGCAGCTCTGACTCGGCCCGTTATACCCTTTTCCAAAGGGTATAAGACATCCCACCTTTAATCCCAGCAAGGAACCAACCATTAGAGCCTCATGGGCCAAGGCACTGAACGCCGAGTGGCCATGGACGACGTCCACTTGCTCCCGCAGTAGCACCGCCCGCAGCATGGGCACATTGCAGATGGCAGTGGGCAGGATGCACTGGTTGTAGCACACCTTGATGGGCAGATAGTAAACCTTGAGTCCGTGCGTTACATATCGGATGCCACTGCAGTCGCCGTACGCATGGGTCAGCACAACAACCTGTCATAGACCACAGACAGACAATCATAGCGATTAGATACAATGTTTTTATTGTTTTTATTGCTTTTATTGCACCTTGTGTCCCAGCGCCAGCAACATTTGTGACAAATTGTAGACGTGCTCCTCGACGCCTCCGATACTGGGATAGAAAAAGTCCGAAACCATGCAGATACGCATATTTCACATAGATTCTCGCTCTTTCCACGCTCGCATGCACTTGACATCACATAAACAACTTAAATCGTTAATTAAAAGCAAGCAAACTTATTCCGCTAAAAAATAAAACCGAATAACATATGTTTTAGTTTAACAGCGTGCTGCACTGTTAATAACAGTCACGAACGAGGCGGGTAAACAGTGGTGGCCCTACCACTGGCGATAATATTGGGTAAATATGTATGGGTGGCCTCAATGTTATTGGGTAATTTATATGGTTCACTGTAAAAATAGCGGGAAATGCAATATTTTTGTGGCGGCATTTTGTGTACACACTGGTCGTATTTTTGTTTTGATAGAACACAATACACTTATGAAATTCATTTCATTTGCAATGTAAATGTATCAGCACGATGCCAAACAGCTCCAAAAAGTCGGACACGTCTGAATTGAAGACCCCCACGCGAACGACACCGAACAGTAGCAGTAGCAGCGTCAATTCAACTCCAACAAACAGTCGCCGTCTAGCGCGTAAGCGGCGCCGCTTGGATAAGGATGCGGGATCGCAGCGGAAAGAGAACTTGGACTCGCAGCTGAAGGAATGTAACATGGATGATGTGAAGGAGCTCGATCGACGGCTGCGTAAGGTAGCGCGTGTTAACGCTATCACCAGCGAGGACATGCACAAGGTAGTCCGGAGTGTCGTTCGCAATGAGCACGTGCTGGCACTGGTAACGCTCAAAGCTGAGGACGAACTGGCTCGGGAGAAGCGCGAGGCGGAGGCTAAAGAGGAGCAGCAGCGCGGAGCAATCATCATCACTGAAACACCCTCAGTGGGTAAACTGACGCGAGCCAAAGCCCGCGAACTAAATCGAACTCCGGGTATAACTTTGCCCTCTCTGAATGATGCGCCCGTAAACAACGAAATTGAGGCTTTAATTCGGGAGGATCTGCACTCTGACGAGGAGGATGAGGAGTATACATTTAAAGAGGATGACTTTCATGTGGGTACTTTCTGCTCAAGCTTGTACTTAACTAATTCTGTTCGTTATTCTAGTCCGATGATGATCCCAACACAACTGCATCCGATTTCGATTCAAATCCTTGCACGCCACAAACTCCGATGACTGCCAATGAGGAGTCGCCTGCGAAATTTACATCCGACGGTTGTTTTAAACTGCCGCTGGACAAGAACAGCGAGGATCTGCGCATTGCAACTCGCACTCGCTCCAAGCTCTGTCTCCAGCAGACAACCATAGAGGATTTGCAGTCGGAGTTTGTGCCTCCAGACGTGGAGGAACCCCTCAATGTGCTTGAAAGCGATATGACGGCTACTGATGCCGATTGGATGCAGTTCCTCAACGACTTCTCCAAACCACTAAGTGAGTAGATAATTTTCCTATTGTTTTAAGTGTTATTCATCATTTTAATTGTCCAGACAACAACTTTCTCGGAGATGATGATGATCCAATCAATGATCCGGAGTATGTGGCCGCTGAGATGGTGCCCGTGGACGCCGAAGAATTACGCGACGTTAATATATCCAAAAAAGAGCTCACTGATTTGGTATCGGAACTGTTTGCTGGTCTGTTACAGGAAGGCGTGTCCCTGGATTCCATCGAACTGGAGACGCCTCAAAAGTTTCTTACCAATCAGGATATTGAGCCAATTGTACAGCTGCCACCCAATCCGATAGAGCAAGTGACGCGCCAAATTGACTTCGATGCACAGTCGGCAAATGTAGCTGCCAACATGTCAATGTCTTCTCAAGCGGGAATCGAATTATTTCATCCCAATGTGATGTCCACGCCCAGCACAATGCCAAACGTTGTTGCTGTGCCTGTTGCTGACACATCTCTGAATGGCACACATATGGAACCGAGCTGCACAATTGTAAATATATCGGCAGAGGCAATAGGTCTACAGCCGCCCGAACTAATTGCCGTCCCAGTGCCAGGACAACCCAATTGTTACCAGCTGGCTAAGGTGATAGCCACAGCACCGCAGCCCACGACAGCTCAAGGAGACTTTCTGCAGACCCAAGAGCAGCACGTAGAAATGTCCTCGACTATTGAGGTCAATTCTTCGGTGCCTTTGGAGCCTTATGACATAAATTTCTCCAGCAAGTACCTATCTATAAAGAAACACATTCACTCCGAGTATGAGGAGCAGTTTGAAAGCCTTCGCCATTTGAAGCCAGTTCCACTACAGCCGGCCACAAACGCTGTGGGATTCACGCGGGAACAACACGATCTACTGCAACAGCAACTACGCATTCACACTCAAATGCTGACACAGAGCTTCATACAAACCTACTCTCATCCATCGCTATACCCACTGGCTCACAAGCCCAAAGAGATGCTGCTGGAATTGCATCAGAAATCCACCAAAGATGCTAGTTTTAATTGCTGGAATTTAAAGGGAGCTGTGAAACTGATTCAGAAATGGGAGGACGATCTGAACAGCGATGAGTACGAGGAGGAAAACCGAACAATGATGAGATTCATCAACAAGGAGACTGAACTCACGTAAGTATGGGTCTCATCATTGACTACTCCTTAAACTAATTAATCCGTTTCCCTTAGCGATGGCAACACTAGACAGGTACCACGTCTGCCACCTCGTATAATGGATCTTATGCTGGACAGCTCCGTGTTTATGTATCCTCAGTATTTGCCACGCATGGCATTTCAGCCAAGGAATGTGCAGTTCACTACATACGCGCCCTCGGAGTACCAACTGATTGCCATGGGTCTGGAGAAGCATTTGAATGTGATCAGAAGCGCAAAGAAACCGCTGCAAAAGAATGCGGATCCTGTGCGTGTCGCCTGCAAGCGTATGACCAAAGATTTAATCCATGGCAAGGAATACAGACGCATATTCTTTAAAGTTCAAGAACTCTGTCAGATGCAACAGTATAATCCCGTCAAGTATTACTTCGAGCACCATCGAGCACCGCCCGTTAACAAAATCCTCTTGGGCTTCGAGGGCGGTGTGGTGCGCACACCACGTGAACAGTATGATTTGCTGGCCAATGGCTGGAAGTATTATATAGAGGTGAGTTCTCATGCAGCATTTTTAACGTATTTAATTGGGGAGGCGGAAATCTCAATTCAGGTTTACAAATTGGTGTAAATTAGTGTAGAACGTTAGCTAGTGACCGACGCGATCTCTGGGAATGAGTCGCAGCTCGGAACCATGCTTGAGGAACACATTGCCCGCTGTCTGCTGTGGACTGATGCCAATGCCGTCGTCTGTGATGATGGCACTGGTCTCTGCGGGCACCTTAAACTCCTCTGATGCAAATTTCAGTACTGCCGTGAATGGTGTCGCCTCTGGCACACTGAGCACCTTGAAGGGCAGTTTGGGATCCGAAGTAAGCGTAATCTTAAATGTTACTTTGCTCATTTTGTTGCTGTTTTCTGGTGCGGAATGCAAATACTTTGTGACGTGGTCAGATTTGTTGGAAACTTCCAGCAGCTGTTCGCGTGCAGAGGCTTGGGTTGCTTGGGAATTGCCTTCTTATAGAAGTACCTGTTGGGGGAAAAAGAAAATTAATTATCTCTATAGAAAACTCCAACAATATTTAAAAACTTGTTGGGAAAACAAAAAATTTCTATTTTGCTCTTACTCGCAGTGATGGGCAAAAGAGCGATAATTATAGAAACGAATATCGTTTAAAAAGGTTTAGCAATCGATAGGTTTAAATTGTAACTTTCCACTGGTATCGATAGAAAGTTCATTCATCGATTAAATATCAACAATCCTGTTTACAATTCGCGACTATGGAAAATTAATAGATGCTTTTAGAGCAGAAATTAACATTGTATTTGCGTAATCGTTCTAGAAAAAGTGGAGCAACGACAAACGTGTTCGCCGCAGCAGTAAAACAATCCCGGTTCAGGCTTCGGCGTCAGCAAGTGCATCATTTCTCGAATTTGTGCGCGAAGCGGTGGGCGAGGATTTGTTGCTGCCAGACAGCTTGGGCGAGGCAGCAGAGCCCAATGGCAGTGCTACAGGTCACTTCCAGTCACACAAGAAAACCAAATCACCAAAAGTCCGTCAAAAGAAATCAAAATCAAAGCATCACTGTTGTAAGGCCCTAAATCAAGACAAATCATCATCGCTTACCATCAATGTTAATTACGTCTTTGGTGGTGAAATAAGCCCAAAAACCAACGGAGCTGGTATCTCTGTACCCCTTCTTCCCGCTGCACTTTCAGAAAATGTGGCAAACCTAAATCACTCACTTATCAAAAGCAGCGAGTGCAGTTTATTGGCTCTGCCACCACCTGTGCCACCGTTGGCCAACGATGCACCTCCGCCCGTTGAGTTCAATTTTGATCCTGTAACGCAAACTGTGAAAAAGTTGAAATCGGATAAATCTGCAGAGCAGATAAAGGATTTAAATCACGTAAGCCTCAGTCCAGGCTCAGCCAGGGGCAAAAGGGCGCGGTTCAGCATCTTTAAGCGCTGGATTGTGGGCAGCCGTAGCCATAAACGACGAAGCAAATTACCATCTACGACAACGTCGCCATTGCCGACACGCAGTCGATATCACGTATTACGCCAGCGATTGCGCGATAAGCTGAGGAAACGTTGCAAGTCCCTAATTACCTCGTACGGCAGCTACCTGCAGCAACAACGCGACCTCTACGCCCACTCCAAGTCCGTACAATACTATCACAGACGCTTCTTGGCACTCGAGCTGTACACACAACTGCTAGTCGAACTGAGTATGTTTTGTGAGAGTAAGAATCCAGTGGAAGCCATAGTGACGTCGCCGCAGCAACAGAAACGTCAACGCAATGAGGATGCGGCACGCAATCGCAGGGCCAATCGGCAGGAGGAGATGCTGCGTCACATGCTAACACCAGACAATAAAGAGGAACGTAATCGCAAAGATGCCAGTAAGTTTAAACTACAAAATATCATATAAATAATGCTAATAAACTCTATTTCGCTTCACAGCCTTCGCATTTAACTTTTATGATAAGGTGGAGGAGGCTCTACTGTCAGCAAATCGACTGGAGGACTGCCAAAAGTTTACTCAGTTGCTGCAAACATTCGATCCGAATAAAGACAAAGTATCTGAATTGTATTTGGTAAGTGCTGTACCTTGTTCTCAATGAGTTCAATTGATTAACTCCTTTTCCTTAGAATGTAGAAAAAAATACTGCTGCCTGATCATCCAGAGCTGGCTGAGGTGTTTCTCAACTTTCTGCTACCTGAGGAAGCCGCTGAGCTGGGAAAGTTCTTTGAATACTTCATGATCACCAACTCCAGCAATTTTATCAACAAACTGAACATATATTTTTGCAAGCAACCGGCACAAATCCGTAAAATCTATGCCTGCCTCAGCGAACTGGCAGAACTGCCTAGTGTGAGCATGAAAAAGGTTGAGGCCAAAATCTTCCCACTGCTCAAAGGAAATCAGTTTCTCTGCGATTGGTTTAAGCAGCAGTTTCCGCAGGCAAAGCCACCCAAACGGTAAGATTAATAATTCTGTTATTGTATATAAGCTATTTTTAATAATATTCCTGTTGTTCTATAGATTACTGCCACCGGCTGAACCTATTCATCTTCACGAGGTCATGAATAACACCAGTGGCCAGTTTGTAGAGACTGTGCGTGATCTGTTGGACGATCCATCCACGCGCGTCAAACCCACTGGCTGCCAAATCAAATACCTCAACGGACGCATATTTTATGGCTCCAAGATTATGCTTCCTGCCAAATTATCCTTCCGAGCATCCACCATCTACAATGAGCAGTGTGATGAAGCACTGAGTGGTGAGAACTTAACTTGTGCACATGGAGTACGTGCCATGGGTGAAAAACTGATTAATGCTGCAGTTACTGTGGATAGTGATGATGCAGCTGAGCGCAGCGAGGAAGATGATCCGAGTCGGGCCTTGATCATAGACACAACTACGGGAGACGAGGAGAACAGCAGTTCCTCCCTAGATATGTGTGATGATGTGGCACTGCGTGCTCATGCCATACGCCTTAATGCGAGCTATTACAACAGCAGCTTTAATAATGCAACCACGAGCACACCAAATATGAGCGGACATCATCATGCCCCGCATCATCCACATGCCAAGAAAACTGCCCTTAACTTTGGCGAAATGTCGCCACGTCGCCAGTCAGCGGCTAATATGTCACCTATGTCGGGAGTAAGTCCATTGTCTGCAGTGGGCTCAGCGTGTAACGCTTCGCCGCAGACGGATAAGCGCAAGTCTCCAACGAAAAAGGTGCGTTCACCTTTAACTCAGACTCAGGCTCGTGCTCGTCTTAATGTGCCACCCATGGTGGTCATCCATGAGCCACATGTACGTGCTCCCCGTTATAATGTGCAACCCATGGTGGTTATTCATGAGCCACAAGTGCGTGCATCCGCACCAGCCTCACCAGTCATTGAGAGTGCAAAGCGTCTGCGTACGCTGATGGATCAGGAGAGTGGGCCTTTAGAGGAGCAGGACAGCAAGGCGGGAATACGCATAATAGCACAGGCGAAACAGAGTTCACCGACAACTGCCAAAGTGGAACCTATAGAGCCTGCTGCTATAGACAAAATGGAAACAACTCTTCCCGCTACTAATATCAAAATGGACGTAGAGAACTCCGAAGATGAAGTTGAAGTGATTCAATCGAGCACGGAACATACTCCACAGCATGTGATTACCACACAGTTTGACAGTGATGAAGACAACAAACTGGATGTAGTTGCATCACTAGCCAACTGTAATGAAAAGGATACAGCCCCAACCACTGCAGCTACTTGTCCTGCTGTAACTGGGTTCGCACCATTAAATTCACCAGGTGCCTGGACTCGAGACGAGGATAAAGTAATACTTATTGAGATGAAGAGAGGTGCCCGCGATCGACAGCATCTCATCAAGCGAATGGGGGCAAAACTTTTGCATCGCAACGAGAACGAACTGCGAACTCGTCATCAATTTCTCATGGATTTTCTATCGAAGCTGCAGGGCAAATAGAAGCATAAAAACAACTAGTTATAGCTACTAATATGTATAAGTTATCGTTAAGCGTTTTAATTTATATTAATCTTAATGAAGTGAACCTGATTAGTTGTTAAAATTCGATATTAAAATATTCCTTATTTTGAAATTAAGGAAACTGTTTCTGTACGATTGCAAATTCTTTGATTTTTTTGAATTGTCGTAATCGAAACAGCGCGACGTTAATATAAATTACGTACTACGTATAACAGCTATAATTTATTTTGGATATTTAAAACATATGGACTTCTCCATTTGAATTAAATATCTGACCAAACTTCTTAGTCCAGAAACAATTAATTTCGACAAACATAAGCCCCATAACTTTTTAAAACATTGTCAAGGCTGTGTGCATTAGTTGGAAAAAAATTTAAACAGTTAAATATTTAAATTGAATATATATTTAAATAAAACTTAAGTTAATGCCGAATACACGCTGTTTTTTTTTTTTAGATATTATTAAATAGATATTGTATATTATATTAATAGGTAAGTTTGGAAGAAAATACTATCTCTAAAATACACAACAAATTTTCAGTCAAATTTATAAAATACTTTACTTCCAAGCACCAAACAGAAACTCAAAAAAAATTTACACAAATTGGCTAAAATGTTTTTCTACTTTTTTCTATCATTCTCTTTTAAAGCACACGATTCGGAAAATTTTATTATAACACAACTAGGTCAATATAATAAAGGAACTAAAGTCAGGCTCGTCATCTAACTCTGGTGCAGTCTCTTTGGTGTGCATACAGGCGCTGGATTTCGTGAGGAATACTTCCGGTTCATGGATATCCGCTTTGCAATCAAATTCGTCCACTAACACAAACGTTCCCGTTGCTGTCCTGCAATGAGCATCGTTCTCACAACCGGAGTCGGAGCTCCAGCTCTCACAGCCACAGTTTGGAGCCTCATCCGCTGGCAGTTGTTGTGGAGATACACTGCTCACCACACGCTCCTCGGCTGTTGGCTGGTGCCTTCTCTGCGTCCAGTCCCAGCACCGACGACATCCTCGTGACATGGCTGGCAGGCAGCAAAAACTGAAGCAGACATCGGAGACGCCACGCAGGCACTGAAAGAACTCTGGCATGAAACTGGGATTAATCACACCGTAGACCACGATGTTGAGGCTCAGCTGGAGAGCGTTTAATGAAATAAAAATGAGCTCCAGTTGCTCCATCAGCTCGCCATCCACTTTGTTGGTATCGCCGCCAAAGAGCAGGTTCAGTGAACTCTTCCTTGAGGTCATGTGAGCCGGTAGCTCACCCACCATATACAATGTGATGACTATAACAATGCTGATCGTCAGCTTCATTTGATGCTGCAGAAAGTGAGTTTTGCTGAAGTTAAAGTGGATTTATTTCCAAAATGCTCATTTAGTTCTACCTGGTAACGTTTTTGGTTAGCGCGCACATTATCACTGGTAGCTCCACGTTGGCACAGCTTGCCCTGCTTGGCCCATCTGCGAAAGACAATAATGGTTACCGTGTTGCCGATGAGCAGAAAAATTGCTGGAAGCAGAGCCAACAGGGCAAAGGAGAACCAATTGTGCCACTCATATAACCTGCGTAGGAATCAAAGGATTAACTTGATAGCACAAATAACTGCCACTCACCTGGAGTAATAAAATTTGGTCACATGACAGGTGGAAGTATCCAGATCGACGACAAAGATAAAGAAGTACGGCATATTGACCGCTACAGAGATCAGTATAACACTGAAAATCATAATACGAGCGACCTTTCGACGACAGAATCTAGGAGCACCATTACTGGTCTTGCAGCGGGATAAATAAATGAAACGATCCATGCTAACACAGGCCAGTATCAAATTGGCAGCCCCAGTGCTAATTCCAAACAGTGGAGTCTGCCACTGATAATCATAGGCTGTCCACATCGGACTGTGGTAGAAATAGCTTCTCGAGAGCGCCGTCAATGTGATGAGCAGGCAGGATACACAGTCTAGACAGGAGAGCGCGGCGAGGTAGGTAAATGCTGATGGAGTCATCTTGGGACGCATGAAGACCACAGCATTGATGAAGTTAGTGCAGAGACCAAAGGATGCCAATGTTGGTACTGCCAATCCATATACCAGCAATATAGTTGTGGTCGGTGTGGTTCGCTGGAAAATGCACACATCATTGGTGATGTCCGAGTATCGGGAGCTGGAGCTGCTGCTGCTGGTGAAATTCAGGACAACGAACATGACTGATAGCCTGACTGATTGCTGACTTACTGGATGAGCTGTGGGACATGTTTATCTAATTGTTTGCAAATTCAGACGATAAGATTATCTAACGCATAAATGTTAATTTGTACGCAATCAATGATAACGAGTCATACTACATTTCGAGTACCTCAACACCTAGCACTTAGTTTTCCGATGATTGCGTAGTTTTCCATGTGTCCGCCTAATTTGTATTCAACTTTTCTATGCACTCTCCATAGAATTAAAAAATATATTTGGCTTTGATAATATAGATAAACTTTTCCAAAACACATAAATTAAAAGAAAACTATAAATAGACAAATATTAAGAAAATAAAACTCAAGTGCACAATCAATTAAAAGTTAATTTTTTGTTTTTGTATACATTTTCAAAGGAAGTGAAGTATTAAGTCGACTTTACCAAATACTTATACCAAACAATTATATTATTATATTCCATGTTTAATTTATTTCTGTTATTGTCAGTTATTTTTTATAAAGTCAGTCATCGCTTTAGGGGCTGCATAAATAATAGATGAGCACATACCATTTCCATATATCAATATAAATTTATCTATTTGTGCAGATAATTCATTTCAGTTTAGTTTTGGTTAGCGGCAGCCACAAAATAGTTTGTCTGATACCCTGTATACACTAAAGTAGGTGAGGTATATCCACCCAGTCACTCCCCTTCCCTTCAGTTAATTTGTTTGTTTTTGATACTTTAAAGTCATTTATTGAGTTGAATTTATGCTTTGTTTTTTGTTATTTTAATGCTTACGGCAAACATCGAGATTTGAATTTGATTGGATATATTTTTTTGTATTTGTATTTGTAGTTGAATTTGTACTAAATTAATGCTTGTTTTTTTTAATAAATATGCAATAAAAAACACATACATGAGATGTTTGAAAATACTTAGGAAATCAATTAAGTAAATATATGTTGTAAAAATGTTTGCATTAATTAATAAATTAATATGCAATAAAGACTAACAATAAATATATGTAAATGTATACATATATATATAAAGAATTATATATTTTTATTTAATGTGTATAAGTCAATAATCAATATGCATTTTGTATAGTTCAATAGTAAAATTAATTTTATCTAAAATTTAATGTTAATTTTAGTTGTAATTTTAGTGTTAATGCATAAATATTTTCAATATTTTAACAGACTTGGAAATTTTGTTTTGTTACCATCAAATTCATTAAAGTAAATCAATCATCTTAAATTCATTCTACTCACACACATATACATTATATCTTTATTTATCATATGTATATATAGTTATTTAAATATAAGTATAGTTCATTTAATATACGAGCAAATACAATCTGTTGAACTTGAACTTTAAGTGGTACTCGTCATAGTCATAAGTAGTCACAAAATTAGTATATATCCGATTACAATAATGTTATATAATTGTATGCTTAAAATACGTGTTAATTTCTTCTTTCTTTTTTATTGTTTTTTTTTTTTGTATATATTTGATTTAGTTTGTATTTATTTTTCGACTGGTATTTGTTATGAAAGAAATGATTTAAATGCTTCGAGTTCGGAGTTATACATTTTATATATTTTTATATATATAAATATGTTAAATTATTTTAGATATTTATCGAATTCAAACTACGTTTTAATTATAATATTAAGTTTATTTCATTCGGTATTTGTGCCCTACTTTTTAGCACTTAGCTTGGCTACAGAGATATCATTTGATAATTTTTCCATACAACTTTCTCTCATATATTTATTAATTATATTTATATTATGTTATATTTTTGTTAATTCTCGTAAATGTTAGATTTCAGAGTTCAGAATTTTTTACGCTCCCAGAAAGAAAGAGAACTACAAGAGGCACAAAGCTTAGCTTAGGTTGCGCTACACAAAATGTTCAATTTCAATTATATTTAAATTGTTTAGCTCTGATTTTTCTTTCCTTTTCTTTGTATTAACTCAAGTATTTCATATGCTTATAGTAGATTGTCTTTTTAGTCATAGTTAAACAGTAGTTTTAGGTACTAAAGTTTTAACGCAAAGACAATAAATTTATATCATCTCACCTATAGTTATAAGTACTTTAGAAAGCTACACTTCTGGCGCAGTTAAGAGCAATAATTTTAACTTCTTGTCCTTCATCATCTACTGTATTTTAGTTGTATACTAATAGACTAAACTTATCCATTTTAGTTTTAGCTTAATTGCTATGCAATATGTTTGCTAAGTATTTTATTTATTTTCATTATGGTACATTGAGACTCTATGCCGTTTATATATATATTAATACATATTCGGATTAAAAAATTAAATATTTTTATCTGATTTAAAATTATTTACGAATAATTTTCATATGTTTATATTATATTTATTTTTGAAAAATTAGGAGACACTCAAAAGTATATTTTAAATTTGAATTTAAATTATAGTGAAAAGGGAAGTTAAGAGATTGTGTCTGTATTTCAAAATTTCCTTGTCAACATGGTTAAACGCATATTTCGATTTGATCATAATGCAGGGGCCAACATTATAATCGAACGACGTTTAAAACTCTGACCCGATTCGTAGTATCCTTTCCTATTATTTTCATGTTCATCTATTTGTTGTTAGTAACAGTTTGAGTTTGAGTTTGAGTTTTAGTTTTATTTGGGTTTGTGCTAAAAAAGAGAACGTGTTTCAAGGTCTATAGATTATCTAATTCAACATGGTTTATATATCCTTATGTGTTTGTATGAAATTACATTCAGATGTTTGCTAAAAATCTTTGACTAACATTCATTTAATTTACGTAATAATGTATTTATTTAATTTAGCACAAATTTAATACTTGCTGAATTCAAGAGTTGAAATTTCGTAGAAAGTTTTCAAATGGGTTGAGAAATTCGAAATTCGAAATTGGAAATATGAAAAATTAAAAGCGCAGTGCAAGGAAGGATTATACAGCTTCAAGTGAAATGTAGACAGCAGAGAAAAGCATTGGGTAATGGTATATAAAATAAAAGTTTTTATTGTAAAATTTAATTATAGTTTTTAAATGTTTTCTTTTTGTTTTTTCGTTTTTTTGGCTTCGAGTTGCGGTTCCAAAGTAAAGAATTGTTTAACAATGATTTGCAGGTAGTACAACTAAATGATTACGCTGCGAATGTTAGCTTAGTGTACTCATAAATGCCTAAAAATTAGTTAAAGTTTTATTAAATAAGCAATAAATTAAACTTAAGACAAGATTATTGCTTTCTTTTAGCATAACAATAACACGATATGAACTAAATAAACATGAGCTAACAAATGTCTTTTAATTAACAATTAATATCAACTGATGACACAACTCGCTGGGTAATTAAAATGCCCATTTAAAAATTAGTTTATGGGCTCACAATATATTCAGGATTCACATATGAGAAGCCAACGAATTCCGATTGATCCAGATTCATCATAAATACTTTATCCGTGGGCGTCAAGTCTGTTTTCTCTGATGTGAATTGCTTGTCGAAATTGGACACATCCTTGCGATGTTTCTGTAATAAATTAAAATAAATTAAATAAGTGAAAAATATATTTTAGTTTAAAAGTTCATCTTACAATCTTTGGCTTAAACGGCGGCTGTACTTCGCGATTTTCAATCTTCTCCCAATCTATGCGACGGAAAAATGGATGCAGACGCACATCCTCCTCACCGGAATTGCCGCAACCCAAACGCTTATTGGGCTGCTTGGTCAAAAACTGCAGAAAGCCACAAAATCAAAAGGGAAATCTTGACAGGGATTAAACTTGAACTTACGCCCTTGCAGGCCTCCTTGGCCTCCTTGCTAAGACTCTTCGGATAAGATACATTATGATCAGTAATGGCTGCAAATAGTTCCTCCTCATCTTCGCCATCAAAAGGTGGTTGACCAACGAGCATTTCATAGAGAAGTACACCATAGGCCCACCAGTCCACAGATTTGCCATATGGCTGATATAGAATGATCTGGGAGCGAAGAAAATTAAGTAGGAAGTTAATAAAATCAATAGGAAAGCTTACCTCAGGTGCTATGTAGTCGGGTGTGCCACAGAATGTTTTGGTCGTCTTGTCGCCCATGATGTTCTCCTTGCACATGCCAAAGTCAGCAATTTTCACATGTCCATCGGCATCTAGTAAAACATTATCTAGCTTCAGATCCCTGTAGAGTATACCCTTAGTGTGCAGATAGAACAGACCCGCAGCTATTTCGGCAGCATAAAAACTGTAGTAAAATAAAACATAAAGTTAAGTATTCATGAAATAACTTTTACAGTGCTCAACTTACACGGCGACTGGCTCCTTAAATTTGCCAAACTGTTGTATTTGAAACATCAAATCGCCGCCGTTCACATACTCCATGACAAAGAATAGGCGATCCTGTTTATGGTTTAAAGTAAGTAGTAGTATTAAAAGAGTCTCCTGTATTACACATACGCACCATTGTCTGGAAGCAGGAGTGCAGCTGGACAAGGAACGGCGGCTTCTCGCCCAGCGCCAACACACGCTTCTCAATCATAGTGCATTCCACATCATCGTCCTGTATAATCACATCCTTCTTGAGTATCTTAATCGCATACAGCTCCTCGCTGCCTTTATGCTCCGCCAGCAGCACCTGTAATCGAGTAATCATTAGTGAAACTCTATTATATCCGATTTAAATATTTGAGTTACCTTGCCAAATGAACCCTTGCCCAGCACTTTGATGAAATTAAAGTCTGTGGCGCGTATCATGTCCTTTTTGGACTGTGACTGTGCATGTGTGTCACAGCGCATAACCGGCTGTTTCCTCTGCGATGGCTTCTGCTTGAGCTTGAGCAAATCCTGCTGATCATCCGCACATGGAACATTATAGTATTCACCCTCCTCCTGCGTGAGCAACTTGAACCAACCATCGGTGGGATTCTTAATAATCTCCGATATGCCAAATGATAATGCGCCCATGAAATCATTACGCGAGGTACGATCCCAATCCCACACTTCGATCAGTATGCGTCGATCCTTATCCTCTGCTTTGAGATCACTGGAATAACGTTTATATTTAGCTGTTTTATTTAATTCAATTTGAGCCATGTGACTCACTAGGTAATGGTCTCATTCCAAACCGGATTCAGGCATGCCTTGATCGTGCGCGTCTTCTTCTTGTTCTGATCCTTGTCATCAGGTATTAGCTTGACCTTCACATATGGATCGCTGAGCCCATTGGGATCCATGGGTATGAGATTGCGTCCCTCCTTGACTGCAAGTTGTAAATTTTATATTTCAGACTCTTCACACAAATTGAATAAATTATGTCAAGACATTTAACTTGGCCTTTGTTAGCCGTGTCCTTACTTAACATATTTTACTTGGAATTTTCTTGTACAACTGCAGTTTGGTATTCATTATGTGGCATTTTGAAGTCTACTTCTTTATGCATTTATGAATTAATGCAAATCATAAGCAATTTGTCAGCGATTCTGTAAATGCCACAGACAATGGCTACTTGAATTCATGGAAACTTGGACTGAAATTTAAAGTTTCAAGATGAATCTCTACAAGTGCTTAAAAAGATTTTAAAGAAATAAAATTATTAGAGCTGAATTTCAGCAATTGTTCTCCTAATCCATCATGATTAGTTAGTCATTGCTTAATATTAATAAAATCTAGTAAAGCTCTTAAGCCATACTTTCAATTCCTAAGCACTGAAAAGACTAAAGTAAGACTTTAAGTCACTCAACCAGGTCAATGCCGGAACATTTCGCCGACTGATGTGAAATTTCCGAGCACAATGAAAAACAACTTGAACTCATTTAAGCGCCTTGTTCAAAAAAATAAGGAAAAACTTTTTGCATACAATTTGTTGTTATAAGTATGTGTATAAACATTTTTTTCTTTTGTTAACTTCGGACCGAGTTGAAGGAGACTTATGGCAAACTTCCTAGATGCCGTAATTGGTTAAATTTTAAGCGCTTTACAGCTGTACCAAGCATATACTGTAGTAAAAGTGTAGAAGAGTTTTTCTAAGCCGAGATGAATGGGCAAGTTTGGTAACAAGTTAAGAGCTGTGTTGTGCATAGAAATGTGGGTAATATAATATCGTACTTACTCTGAACGGTTAGTAGATTCTCTTTGACATTTATCACCAGATTGATGCGACCCCGACGCTCTGTGTGATCGCAGCCGCAGAGACTGGGCACGTTCTCCTTGCAGCGGGCATGAACATTCATATCGCATGCTAAATGGCCAAATAGGTTCGCAGTCGGGTCAAATGTCACGTAGTGGAATAAATATAAGATGCTTGTTAGTGGCCACTTGGCAATCATTGAAATAGATGACCAGCTCAGCAGGCTGTTTGGATTTTAGCCAGAGAAAGTTTTATCTGTTCTCCTTATTTTTTTGGCATAGATTGAAAGTGTTTTTCCTTTGTGGATGGGTGGATGGGTGGAGTAGGAAGGAATACAAGTATAGTGACAGGAAGCAGAGACAAACACTCACGCAAACACACACACACATTTACGCACACACAGGACACGCAACAAGGCACGCATACAAAGTGAGTTTTGATGTGCCTCAAGTAGTACTTACCCGCCAGATAAGGTAGAGCTGAGGGTACGGGGCAGAGTCAAGCGAGACGATGAGTAAAAATTGCTGCTTACTTGCCAGACTAGGGTTATCAATCAGCACGACAATCCAATAAACTCACCCGACTCTCAATTGGCCCAAAGGCGCATCTATTCCATTTTTCTCATTTCGTTCACTTCTACGTACTTTTTCTGTTTGCCTTACATCCACGCCCACTGGTTCAACAACGCTGATACAAATCAACGCCCAATTTGCGTTGTCAACTGCAATTCCAATCAATTTGGCAGCAGCAACGGCAGCAGGCACAGGAAATAAATCGCAACACGGCGCAAAACTGTTGCACATATGCTGCATGCATGTGAGCACTCGAATCGAGTGTTGAAATCGGCTAAAGAATTCAGTGGAGAAGGGGGCAAGAGTGGGAAGACAGAGGGGAGTTGTAATACTCAAAAGAATTCAATAAAATTCAAATGGAATTGTAATTCATTTAAATCACAGCACAGATACTTCAGCTTATAGGCCTGTCAGCTGCTGAATACGCTTTAAAACACAAGAATTGTTAATACAATCCATCAGATAAGCCTTGGTTTTACTTGGCAAATTCTAGTCGAGCTAATCAAGTCTAAAATAGTATTTAGTTCTTCGAATGGTAATCCATCAATTAATTTTCTACAATTCGTGCTAGTTAGCTACAATTCACTGTGATTTTTCAATTATAATTATAATCAGTTTGGTCCTGGGGCGCTGCATCATTAGCCAATTTTCCTGCCGACCTTTGTTTTCTTTGTTGTTTTGCTTTCTGCTTTCTGTTGTTACTTTGTTCGTGTGTAAAATTGCTTTGACCAATCCGATAACCCTCAAAACTTCCCCTAGCCACTCTTATAGCGCACTAGGCGTTGCGCAACAGTGTGGGGTTCCTGCAACAACGTCATTTGACGCGTGGCGCATATGGCGTATACGTAACATTCGAAGCTTTGCTTGTTGCTCGCAACGCAAACGCAGTACAGCAAACAACCACATGGAAATGTAATCATTTTTTGATGTCCACAAGCACATTGGACTGTGCTCAGTCGTCTGTGGGCAATAGGCTGTGGTCTGTGGCCTGTAGTTTGTGGGAGGCCCACAGGGTGGTCAGTATTTGTATTTAATGAAAATATGAAAGAGGTTTTTTTTTGCAGCCAACAAACAAAAACAAGCAAATAACAAAGAAGAAAAGAAAAGGTTTTCCCATTGCGTGCCACATTATGAGGCACAAAAACAACAGCAACAACAACGGCAACAAGAACAGCCACTAGCTACAAGCTATGTGTGTGTTTCTGTTATTATGCGTGTGTGTCTGGGGTGTTTGTTTGTGTGTGCGAGTCTTCATATTGTGGCCCAGTTTAATGTGTGTTGCCTTTTTTGCGTAAAAATTACTTATTTATATATCTACATATGCAAGTTTATGTAACGGACTTGCTGTACCCATATTTTAATACCCTGTTTTGTGCAGCTTAATGGGTATGCAGTCCGTTGGGCTGGCGTGCTTACAAAATTTATATTTAAATTAAATTTAGGAGGCTAAAATGTAAATAAAGTATTAGTAAATGTGTTAACAATTCAGTTTTTTTACAGGGTATTGCCAGCTGTCTTTCAGCATACCTCAACGGTCAGTTCTTAGGCCCCTCTTAATATATTATAGGCCTGCTTTGCTGCATACCACATGGCACATAAAATATGCTACTGTCGTTAAGGCTTGTCAAGATAAATTCTTAAAATTGTTCATGCAAATTTAGCCACAAATCTATACAACAACTGAAACTATAAAAATAGTTATTTGAATTTGTTTTTAAACTGCAGTTTGAATTGCAATCAAGTTAAGGTTGTCTGATACAAAAACTCAAAGCAAAAACCATTGCAAACATTATTGAACCAAACGGAACAGCTAAAATACACACTACACTATACTCCCACACACATACGGGGGGCATATACACACACGCACACACCGACCACACGTACAGTCATGAAATTGTCGCTCGATAATGACAGCTACACACATCGGTTGTTGCGTCTTTTTGTTGGAGGATTTTGTGTTGCCACATTTACATTTCCATTCGCAATCTGTTTGCTCCTCGACCATTTCATATTTGTTCACAACTGTCTGCGTGGGACTGTGTGTGCGTGTGCGTGTGTGTGAGTGTTTTGTGTGAAATGGTCTGTTTATCTATTGTTTGTTTGTATTGTTGTTGCTTTTGTTACTGTTGTTACTCTTGTGGTTATGCTGCCTTGTTTGCTTGGCCGAAGCAATGAGCTGTAAGTAAATTATTTGTTTGCCAAGGGCCAAAGCCGGATATTAAAGGCGGCAATTTGCGACTTCTAACAAATGACTTGGAAAATTGCGCAGTTTTTCTCAAAGCAACAAACCCAAAAACCCAAAAATCAAACATCAAACGAACCAAATGTCGGTTAGACAACAAAAAGACAAAAGTAAGCTATTTTAATAATAAACATTCAAATGAAATTCATCGTACCCCTGTTTTATTATTATTCTAATTTGCAGCATTTGGTACTGAACTGAAAATTCAAACATTCTTGAAATGATTAACAGCCAGAGAAATGCTAATTTTAATATGCAATGCCAACTCTTCTTGAAACACAAATTCAACAAAAAGAGTAACAACAACAGTGCTTAATTAATATATGCATAGAACTTGAATGTGAAGGTGAAAAATGGGCAGATTTTTTTTTAAGGTGACGGCAACTTGTCAACAACAGCGACAACAACAATAAAAACTCAAACTCAAGTGCATTAAACAAACACACACACACACAGACACTCACACAACGCACTGGGCGAGACAAGTGTGCACTTGAGTCGCAACAAAGCGTTGCTAATTGTAAATGCAACAATTCAACAAGAGAACTCAACCAACAAGCGAGAGGAGGCGATGGCTTAGTTGGTAAAGCGATGTGGCTAGAGATGTGCGCGTGACACTCGCAGATTAAGGACGGCATTGTATTCTTAAGCTAAGAGGCTTAACTTCAACAAATTCATCATAATTTAAAACAATCAACAAACTAACAGTTATAAACTAATAAGGTTAAAACATTTAAAATCCTTTAATATTTAAAAACAAATATAGCGTTGACTCTTAAATAATGTCAATTAAAGGCTTAGAAGATTAGCTAAAATTAAATAACACAAACTAAAAATATCTATGTATTTTGCATAACTGAATATTTAGGCATTTTAAATAAAAATAGCGTATACGCAGTGTACACCGCACACATCTCTTAACAAAACGCACAGACACACACACGTAACGAAAGAGAGCGAGAGAGACAAAGGACCGTGACTGAGTTTAAGTTGCGAGTTCCTTAAATCGAAGACATTCTGTTGGACATTACCTCGACACTTGAGACCCTTATGAGTGATGCCGTGCAAGAGCGAGCCGCAATGATCGCAAAACATCGGCGATAGGAAGGCAACGTTGTGCCATTTATGTGGCATCTGGTGTGCCTGAGAATTGGAACAGTTGGAGAGAGCTGATGGAAAATTAACGCAGGTTTTTCGCTATATATACGCGTACATTTAAAACTAAAGCATTGCGCAAACACACAACAAAAACCAAAAACCAAAATAACCAACGATATACAGCTAACAAATAAACAAAATCCAAATGTGAATGATTAAACAATGGTATAAAATCGCTACATTTATTGTTTGTTTAGTTTTTGGTTCAACGGGTAAAATAAAATGAAAATTGGATACATTGAGAGCGCGTATATGGAGATGGAAATGGATATGGAGTTGGATATTGTGGGTCTGTGCTTGAGGACTGGGATACAAGTGCTGCAAATTGGGACAAAAGAAACGCTTAAAAGTGAAGCTGTTGAAAACAGATTGAATTTGCTTCTTTTATATCGATATGTGCAAAACGATTCCAAAAGAAAGTACATATATTTGTGTGGATAATTTGAAGGCTTATATGTTTAAACTATAACACGTTTCAAATAAATGGACAGCTCTGCCATAGTGTACTTATGCCTTATGCTTTCCCGCTCTGCTGCTCATATACAATAGCATTCATTTTGTCACTGTCGAAGACCCAAGAGCAACAGACAATTGTAGCCTAATCCGTTTCAAGAAAAAAGAAGCAGCGACAAAAAAAAGGCTCTGCTGTACAAGGACTCGAGCATACAGAAGGACTATTAATACCCAGCAGCAGTTGATTACAAATGGGTGGGCTTAGTTTGTGGGACAACTGAAATGTTAGCAGTATTTACAGGGTATTCCTTTAGTTGAGTGGCTTTGGGTTTAAGCCTGCCACGCTTATTTTGAACTCACAATGTCAGAGCCTTGAACTCATCAGTGCCATACACACAGACACCCACGCACAAGGGGAAAAGTGCTTGTGCTTTGTTGTGTGCTAGTTCTTCAAGGCGGCCTTCTTAAAGTGGGCAAGGACTCACATATGAGTATTATATTATTATGCGCATGCATGAGCATCTTCTCGCTCTTGTTGTTATTGTTGTCGCCGAGTTGTACAAGGCTCAACAGCTTGCAGTGATGCTCAGGCCATTAATATAGACGAGTATCTCACATGGCCAAGACAAACAAAATGGAGCTGATCCGAAAGCAGAATCAAAGTACACACACAAAGTGAAATACAGGGTGGCTTTTGTTTGACCTTGTGCGGAGGAACAACTGCAAAAAAAACAAACACACGAGAGCACACCGAAAAGTGTTGCATACTTTGGCGGGCACCCAAGGCTGCTTCTGTTTGTGTGTGTTTGTGTGGGTGCGTCTGTGTTTGCGCTTGTGCTTGCGTATTTGTGTTTGAGTTTGCATTGAATGCGGTTGTGTGCGAGTTGTTTGAAGGTGAAATTGAATTGCCAATTGTGCAGCCTTGGCTATAAAGTTGCCCAAATAGCGACAGGTGGTGTTAACTGCCTGCCATGGGACTCTGCATGCGGCATGCGGCACTCGGAAGTTGCAAGTTGCAAAGTTACGATAGCACTTGCCATAACTAAAAGCTAGCCTTCAACAAACAATAGCTTAAAGTAAAATGCATAACATTACCACTATAATTCCCACATGTGCAACTCTCTGTAAGCTTTGCACATTTAAGTTTCAATCAGTTTGAAAATACTGATCTTAAATAAAAGCCCAAAATTATTAACATGACACAGTTTAGAGCCTTATGCTATCGTTTATTGCCCGCTGCAGAGCTCAATTTAATACTGCGTCACGTTTAGAGCAACACGCCTCTTTTCGGCCAGTTGTTCAGATATTTGGCGCAATTTTGTTATTTGATTATATTTCGCTATGGACACCGCAAGGGGAACTGGGGGGAGTGAAGTAAGCGACTGTAATGCGGCACGAAATGCCACGCAAATTCAAAAATATTTGCAACAATTTATCACGTGTTCTTTACTGAACATTTTGGCATTTTCTGTTGTCACTTAACAAATTTGCCGGCTCTTTATGGCCACGATATTACGCGACCACCCTCCTCCCTCCACACACGCACATACAGTCCATACAGTCTCCTCGTTTCGTTGTTTTGTTTTTTTGGGGAACTCTCTGTGCTCTATCAGCATATCGCAGGCATTATATCTTTGCCAGCATAGCAATTTCCCAACTCCATTCAGAGTTCTCATTTTTAGTAATTCTGCAAAGGTGTCACACACACAGAGACAAACACGTAGACAAATAAAACGTATGCGACATAGTCGTATAGTATAAGTGGAATCATATTAACAACTGATGTCCTGATAACGTGGCCAGGAGGAGTTGGCAGATGCCACAGCGCAGAATGTTGGGGGCTGCATTTATAAATTGCCATGTCATTTATTATGACAGCATGCTTGATAAGGGGGCGTGTCGCATAACGAACTCACACACACACACACTGACTCACACATATAATCATAGAATTTATTTGAATTAGATGCACAGATGAGACGAACCAATCAAGCAAATCAAACAGCAGAATGCAAACTAATTTCGTTTTCAATTTCCGTTTCTGCAAGCGGACACAAATTAACACGCACACACACACACACACCTAACACCCAAACACCCAAATACTTATACAAATGTAGGCAATAAAATGCAGAAATTGACTTGACAATGGAACTAAGATTTGATAAATTCAAGAAAAATTCAAACTTTGCCACCTGCATGTAATTTGTGATGAAATTGAAAACGATTGGGAAATTCGATAGAAATTTGCAAGTGTTGGGGTAAAAATCGAAACGGGGAATGGGTAAATCGACTGCCCGACTGGCGTATATAAATAAAACTGATCCGATTTCTATAACAATATTACCACAAATCGTAAAAGTAACAGGACGTCTACTCTTTTGTCGCCAAAGCCGTTGTTGAAGTTGTCTGCAATCACAAACGATTCAGAGATTTCTAAAGGCAACACTTAGGCACTTGGATTGTATTACAGCACAAAACAGTAAACACTCATACGCCATGTGTGCTCAATATATCGTGGTAGGCAGAGGAGCAGAAGGGGTAACCATAATTGATAACTTTGTGCTGAATGTGGGCGGGAAGCCGCACAGTCTTTTTATGTGTATTTACTTATCAGGCACGTGTTTGCAGGTGTAGTTAAATTTATGATGAAATGCCACACAATTTGCATCCCACACACACACGCACACCTACATACGCCTACATTTGTAGAACTTTAGCTTTGTGTAGCTGTTGCTGTGCAGGAAAACTTATATCTTAAGATACAATTCTCACGCGCTGATTTTAGAACACAACAAAACGTGCCGCACTGTATGCATTTGCCATGAAAAGCCTCGCCGTTTTGCTCATTTTCCTATCGATTTTCCTTAGGTCTCGGGCAGACAGTGTGTTGCCAGTTGGCCCCGACAAGCAAACAGCACTTAAGAGCTCTGCTAAATTGCAACCTCAACCTCAACTTGAAGTCGGCTGAAAACGCACACCCACACAAATGAACGAGGGCGATAATAAACTTTTTAGGCAGATCTGTTAACTAACAGAATTTAAGCTCATAGTTGGATAGTTCATAAAGCGCGGAAAAATTATATTATTTATGTATTTCCTCATTAAAAATAATCTATATAAAAGCGAGGAAATTAAATTGTTAAATCTGCTCTCCTGTCAAATATTTATGAGTAGTGAACATAGTGAACTTTTTAGTTGCCTCTCTGGATGTAAACTTTGTTTTATCCCCTCGTACAAGCACTTACCACAGATACATTATTATTGCGGAGCTCTGTGCAACTCGGAGATAAAACATTGCTAAAACCGAAACCGAAAGTGCATTAAATATTTGAGCGGACACAAAAGACGAGACCTTTCCCCTCCGGGCTCAATTCTAGTATATTTTAATGTTATTTGGACAGTATTTTAGTATTTTGGTTTCTCTTGGTTTTTATCTGGGGCATGTGTGGCCTGAACAAACATTAAAATTTTAATTATATCATGGCTCGAAAAACTCTACACAAATTAGTTATAAGTACGTATCACATGGCATCTTCAATATGTAAATGGGTACATTGTTTACTCCAGGTCTACATCCTGTGCTGTCGTGTGCATAATTATGCAAATGAATTGCCTGTCCATTAGGTTGTTGTGGGTGTGTAGGGAGGGCCGAATTCTGGACTTGTAATACACACAAAAAATATATATATGTATCTAAAAACGAAAACTTTTAAAATGCTAACAATTACGAACACACGCAGAGCAATACATAGATATGTGTATCTAAATAAAAGTTAGTCTCGAGCTACAAACACGTTTAATGGATATATACATAGGTAATTAGGTATTTAGAGATAAAAAATTGATATATACATAAATATGTACAATATTCTTGTTAAAATATTTTGTGGTCTGCCACATATAAGTTGCTGTAGCTCCTTATAGCATAAGTTTCACTTAAATGTAATGTTTATTTTCACACACACACACACAGATAGTCACGCGGGATAAGGCTTAAATGAGGAAAGTTAAATAGGGTTGTAAGCAAGTAGTAGCGATAGTTAAAGGCCTAGCAGAAACAAGCTAACATAGCATTAACAGCGAGTTAGCAGCTCGTTAACAGCGCCTTAGAAATGTAAGTTAAAAATAGAGCAAAGACAGCAGATAGAGACAGTATAAGAGGTAGACAGAGAAAAAGAGTTAAAGAGCGGGGGGTTTTTGGAGTTTTGGACTTAAAGGGTATTTAACAGTTGCACAACTTTACCTGAACATTTGAGACCCTGATGGTATATACCATACAGCAAGGAACCACAATGATCGCAGAACGTGGGTCCTGCGTATGTGAATGGTTCGAAATGGTGCTGAGTTTTTGGTGAATCCTGCGTTACCAATTTTATTTATTTATTTTTGAATGCGTGCCACATTTAAGTTTATTTTTGTTTGCGGTGAACGATGTGAAATTGATTTTGTTTGTTTGTTTATTTGTTTGGTACATGAAAATACAAAATACAATAAATGGTAAATAAACAGAGCACAATGAAGACGACCAAACATTGCTGGATGACAATAAGCAAAACTTTAACACTAAATTATATGTTGAATTGCAATTTGTATATTAAATTTGATAATCTATGTCATTTGATTGCATTCTATATATTTGTAAAATAATTGTTAATTTAAATAAACTCTAAGTACGTTGTAGTAAAAGCATTCAGCTTTTCATGTACGAAAATTAAGCAAAATAAATATTTATTTTAGTTGATATTTTTGTCAGTTATGTGACTGCAAATCAGAGCTGAATATTCGCAATTCGGACAGGTTTTAGCCAGGTCAACATTTGGAATTTAGAAAAAAATAAAACTTGTCGTATGCTAAAAAGCCAAAAATGTCATATTTATAAGCCAGCAGCAAAGCTGACAGTACGTAGAGTAAGGAAAAATGTGGCATCGGGTAGAAGCACACGGAGAAGCGAGAAAAAGCACAGCCAAAAAGGAAAAAAAAAATAAACCTTGAAGTGACAGTTTAATTTGACAGTGTAACACAACAAGATATTTGGCATTTTGGGCTACAAATAAATACAAAATTCTTTTCGCACATGAAAACGCTGTTGTGAATTCTTAAAGCTGCAGTCAAATATATTTTACTGTTTGCTAAGCTTAAAGACTACAATGCATATTAAGAGAGGAGTGTGATTGTGTTAACTTACGGAATCGATGCCCTTATCCTTGCCCGGGCATATGAAGGTGACGTACTCATGGCATCGCTTGTGAACCACATAGGAGCAAACTGCAATGAGTTCAGTATATTAATTTCTGAGTCCTGCTGGGTAATTGGTTTATCTTTGCATACCTTGACACTGGAATCCTTGTTTGCCAAAGCCCCTGCAAAATTTTCAAATCCAAATGCAATTAGTTTAATTACGCTTAATATACTTAAGGATTAATGTTTGGTAATTGAATTGCATTATTATGAGAAGTTAAGAGTGTCTGTCTGCATGTGTGTGTGTGTGTGTGTAGACCACTTAGCATAAATATTTAATTTGCACAAACAGCAAATATTAATCAATATGCTCATTTTCGCCGCAGCTGTTTGCCAGTCGCTTGCTATTAGACTCAATCAATTTAATTAATTTGAAACAGTCAAAGGTTAACCCCTCTGGCTAATTGTTAACACAACTTTTCTTGTCTGTACGAAATTCTCAGTAATTTAACAATAAACGAAGTGTGTTCAATCTAAAGCCAATTTACATATCGCTATATAATTTGAAATAAATCAATTAAAACGCAATACCAGTATCGATTTTTGATACACCGAATTGGCTTCAATGAATTTAAAACCTCAACTTTATGTTGTTTAATAAAAACAAGTGAAATTAAACTTTGACGTACGAATTTGCAATTCAAATTGTTGTTGTAGTTTTTGTATTGTCATTGACTTTTCCGACCTGTTAGCTTTGGTGTGAGTGCGGTTCATGAATGTGTACATGCGTGTGAGTGTGTGTGTGTTTGTGTACGCTTAAATTATTTATATTGCCTACTTTTCGGCTTAAGCGTTACGTCTCATGGTCCAGTTGCTTGCTTGTGGCTTACGTGGCGTATGAGTACGTCGAGTGAACTCGTGTTAGGCATATTCTATAAGGCATAAATGCCTGACCACAAGCCGCTTATCGACTCTGTGTCATGCCCTCCAGCAGATTGCAACAGGAATGAACACGCAGAGCGTGTAGAAATAACCATAAACACATATATACATAAACATTTGCTATTCTGCCATATTCTTGTACTGCATAACAATAAATGGTCACTGCTGAATTTTAAATCAGTTGCTCTACAGTTAATTAATCATATAAATTCAGTTTTTTCAGTCCACTGCTATTATTCAACTATCTGATAAAAAGCAGAAAGTGCAAATTTTATGGGCTTTTCATCGCTAGTGCGGTATTTGCAAATTTCATTTCAATTAAATTACAAAACAACTATTTTGTGCCGTGTTTGTTGCTTTTTCAGCTTGTCGTTTATCTATTTTGCCAGTCTTTGTTTTTGTTTCTTTTTGTTAGCGCTTCAAATGAACTGGAAATGCAATTTTCCTGCGCTGCTCTGCGCCTGCAGTTATGCTACACTTGCCTCGCCTTGGTATTTTTTTCTTCCGTATTTTCCGCTTTTTTGCCACTTCTCTTTTTGTGTTTTTTTTTTGTTATATTTTCAATTTTTAATTAAGCACATTTTTGCAGCTCGTACTCGAAGCGCAAAAAAAGGTAAAACAAAAAATGTGCAGCAAATTATAATGAATGAAATGAAAAATATCCGTAAGAAAAAAATAAAAAATGTTTGCTAGGCGAATTAAATTAAACACGCAAGCTAAAAAGTTGAAATACACGCAAGAGATTTGAGATAAAAAGTTGCGCGGATAAAAACTTAACAAGTCCGTGACTCGCGCTCAAAACTTATTAGAAATTTTAAAAGTTCTCTTGAAATAATCCCAAGTTGCAGCTTAGCCAAGAAAATATCAATATTGTCTTATTATTTAATACATTAGTCAACTTTCTTGAAGAAAATATATTAAGAAATAGCACACAAGAGTGGTAGTCACTTGAAAAGTGATTTGCTTTAGATTTTAATAATTTTGGAGTGGTTGGAAGTGTCTGATAAATGATTCTTAAGTTTTCATCTACTGCTTTTATTATTTTTTAATCAGTGAGTTTTGAGAGGCATTATTAAAGGCCGTAAATTTAAGAAACACAAAATATTTGTATAAATTTTACTACTACTATTTCCATAATTTTTCTATTTCAATTCTACTAATCCTACAATATACATATTCGCCTCTTGGCTTGGAATTTTGTAGTATTATTAAATTCGCTAATTGTCGGCAATTAGTTGAGTTATTTATTAGAGATATTATTTACACGAGACAAGGCTAATGCTTTGTGTAATCTGATTCCGTTAAAACGTAGTCAATATTCAGCCCCCCTTTCGATCGTAAAAATGACGTATAAGATTCAGTGCATTTACAAAAAGATACTTAAGTATCTGAAAGCTGTTGTCTGCTATCTTAAAATTTGTCGGAGGCGCCACATTTTGTTGGGCGTTGTTATGCAAATGATGTGCCATAAAAACGCCTGTAGCTGCCACTTGCCATCCCCACCTGTGTGCGCACACAAGCGTATACGAGTAGTAGCCACCAGACGCAGCAAACCACCGCACAGCACAGTACACCCTACCGCATCTGTTCTTTACCGTAACTGGCATTGTGTTTGTACTCCTTTGGCGCCTCATTTGGTTGCGTTGGCTACGTGCCTGCAACGCCTTTTGCGACGTGTGCACCCAAAGAGCCAACACTATTAATTAAAAGCCAAGCCAAGCCGAGAGTCGAGGCAAAGTTGTTAATTAGCAGCTGGCCAAAAGAGGCGTTCACAATGTGGCCAATATCCAATAGTAACAAACATTGTGTAACATTGCAGTCGCCTCACTGCTCACAGCAACGTTGCTGTAGCTACGTAGTTGTAGCTACGTAGTTGTAGCTGTCTCGGTATCTGTATCTATATCTCAATCTATCTCATAAATTGTATCGGTTAACAGCTCGTTCAACTCGCGCTTGTATCTTGTATCATTTTCACATGGTTCAGTTAAGTTTGGGTTCTCATTATTTGGCCAAACTCGTTGATCGATTGCCAGTGTCGCATTTTAAGCAGTAATTAATATAATTATTGTCTAAATGCCGCTTGAATCTTTTATGGCAATTAACTGAGAGCTGAGTGTTGACTGCTGAGTGTTGAGTGCCAAGAGCCAAGAGCCAAATACGAAGAACTGAATCGAAAATAACAATAAGAACACCAATAATGATTAACGTCACACCCAAAACGACGACAGGCATTCTTGTATTGGACAATAGACTTGTTGACATGTGTCCAGCTATTTACTGAACAATTTTCCAATTAATTTTCATGTCATTTTCATGACAAAGCTTAAAACTGTCGTCTCTATGATTAGGAATGACATTTGGGAGGGCGCTTCGCAGCTTATTGTGCATATTAAATGTGAATTAATTAAGTCAAAGCTGTAGGCATTAACATAGCATCGGGTTTGGTTCGTGTTGCAGTAGATCAAGAATAAATATTTTATATATCCCATTAAAAAAATAAATTATCGTTTCTAGGAATATTTAGAAGTTGGGTTTCCTTGTAAGCCAGAAATAAAACGTTTTTTCACATTTGGAAATAAATGGTTTGAAACTAGCACTACGTATTTTATGATTTATTCTACTAGTAGAACTTGTGTATAGTACTTGGAGAATACCTACAACCATGCATATCCCGATCGATAACCGCTGTAAGAACAAAGAAGTGTTGTTGAGTGCTAAGAACAATTTGCTTTTATTATTTTTATATTTTGAAGCAAACATTTGCTTAGGTTACGCAGTGTCAACGCAATCTAAATGGAGTCGAGAAGCGAATGCTGACCCAAAAACTCTACGGTGTGTCTAAAGCGCATGAGATTGGTTTATAATCCCCATAAGTTGTGGGAAGGAGGAAACACCGGGTGACAGGAGCACAAGCCAAAATTTAAAATATATACTGGTCTTGGGGAAAATTGAGTTTTGAGGGAGCTGGCAACATTTTATATTTATCGTGTTTTTCTAAGCATAACAATGGATTAAGCAAGATTTCAGTAGCTGGTTTTACCCAAATTAAATATTTTACACAAGCAGGAGAACTGCTAAATGTTGTTGTTGTTGTTGTTCTTGCTCTTCTTCTTTGTACTTTGTGGTTGTTTTTGTTGCTGTCTTTGGCATGTCAACTTTGGTTCCATTGCAATGTCATTTAACCTGCCGAAGCCCTTTTTCAGTCAGTGCTGAGGGTATTTCCAGTTTGTCAAAAGCGTGTGCTGGCGTGGGAAAACCCATTAAGCATATATATAACTGACCAGCATTAACAGTCGAGTCGATTTGGGTTTGGTTAGGAATTTTAAGGATGGTGAGCAGCAATTTAACCTTGGGGAAATCGGACAATTGAAATATTTTGAAGGCTTCTTAGACATAATAACTTCTGATTAAAATAATAAAGAGCTAGTTGGGGTATGATGTAGTTGGCCACGCTTGACTTGAGCTGTCTTACTTAATTTTTGTTCTTGCCGATAGACCAAATATCGATTGCTGCTTGACCGCTTTGCAGGTGGCTAAGTTATATGGTCAATACCGTTGTTGTTCACCAGGTAAGACCCACAAGTGCCCCGTATCGCACATAAACCATATTTTTTCTAGTATAAAGCGGAATTTCTAAGCAAAGTTCAGATATCACAGAATAATGTTCAACTGTCAGCAGTTTATATAAATAAAATGGTATAATGCATGATTTGTGCTAGCAGATTTTTAAGTTAAGATGTTCTACAAGAACTACCGCTGTTTCTAATACTGCTAGCCGAGTTAAGTGAACATAGACTTACCAGATAAAGTCCTTGCAGTGCGAGCAGAATGTGGGCTGCTTGAAGAAACGTGCGATGAAGCAATGATCCTTGACATTGAAGACGTTCTTCTTCTTCAAAGCTCCTTTGCGCAGCCGTGACTTCATTTTATTCTCGCCAACGGCCTCGCCCTCCGCCCCCTGGCCCTGACACTGCTGCTCCCCATTGTTATCGCTGTTCTCCGACATTTTTTTATTGCTATTGTTGTTAAAGTTGTTGTTGTTGTTGGTTATTAATGTTTTTATTGTTGCTCTTATTTAGTTGTTGTTTTTTACAAATTGCTGTTGTTTTGGGGTTGTTAAAATTCTAGTTGTTTGCTTCTGTCGTTCCAGTAGTTGTTGTTGTTGTTGTACTTGTTGTAGCTTCATTTGATTCTCTGCTGCGTTGTCCACTTTTTTTGTTTTTGTTGTTATGTGTTTCTTTGGCTTTTGTTTTGTATTGATTTTAAAATGACTGGCTAAATGCCATTTGTTATTGCAACGGAACCGAACCAGAAACTGGAGATATGAAAAAACACATATTATATTATACATATTATATGTTCTTTTTATTTGCGTATAAAAAATGCAAATTAAAAATTTGCTCGCGATTGTGCGGAACAAAAGTAACGGCACATGGTACTTAAGAATATATATGGTATATATCCAATAAATATATCCATTAATTAATATTCATTTATGTTTATTGTTTCGTTTTGAGCATTTGACATTTAACAACAACACAGAAATTATAATTAATTCTTTAATAGCAATTTCATGAAAACATAACAAGCTGAGAAATGAAATATGCAACAATTTTATTTAATTGGCTTTATATTTATATTTCAATTATTGTCAGTTCATGTGCTGCTTTATATTGCATACGATTGCTTTAAAATTTTTTTTTTATCGTTTTTTATAACAAAAAAAAAAAACAATTATTTTTATTATTTCCATTAGCTCGCGCGTGTTTCTTTTAATTTAATTTATTTTTTATATTTCTCTTTTGTTTTTTTTGTTCTTAACTTTTTTTTTGCTTGTGAAATTGTTTGCTTAAATAGACACGTTTCGTAGCTCCCGGGGTAAGTAGCTTCCCCTGACTCTTACAATAAAAAGTCCCCCCCTTGCTGCCCTGGGTAAAAAATCTATAAAGTTAACATTGAATTTACAGGCGGTCAGATAAATATGCTAACATATGCACGCGTGTGTGTATACATGTGTGTGTTGTGTTTGTGGCAAGCAACAGTTACAAGAAAACTAAAAAAGAAAATAATAAATGGAGCTGTTAGCTTTGCTGTGTTTATTCGTGTTTCTGTTGTTGTTGTTGTCTCTTAATTGCTTTTCTGTTTAATCCTATTTTTTGACAGTTGACAATTTTTTGTTTGCGGTTTTTATTTTATTTTTTTTTTTGGTTTGTTTGCACGCGACTTGTCGCAGTTTGTTTACTTTTACTCGCACTCTTTCACAGTAGCTCTCGTTCGCACTCGCACTCGCAAAAGCACTCTCGCTCTCACTCTCACTCTCTCACTCTGGCACTTAGCGTTGTAATTGTAAGGAGCAACCGCCTTTGCGTATTGACCAAGACGTTGTGAGTGTGCAAATATTTTTACACACTGTAAAAAGCACAAAATGTTAGGCACAACACAACAGCTTGTCCCCTAGTTTCTTGTCGTGGTGAGTTTCGCACGAACACACAAGCACACACACACCAACACCGATAGAGGAAAGTAGGAGTGAAAGAGGGCGTGAGAACGTACACGAGTTTGTTACACACACTTGTTGTTGGCCCCGAATGTTTGTAGTTGTAGGGGCGCCTCTTTTTCGCTCTTCTTGTTGCTTACCGCTGCTCTGTGCACAGCACGTGCGCTTCGCTCGAGTTACAAACGCGTTCTGATGCCACAGGCGGCCATTTTGTGCTCAACTTGTCTATTTCAATAGCAAGCTTTTGAGCGCGTCGCTGTCGCTGCCGCTGTTAACTTAACAGCGAGCTGTTATCTGCCGCTGTAAAAGTGTACTACACCAAGCAAACTGTTATATATTAGGCTTCTTGTTATTTACAAGGGCTATGTTCGCACTGTTATACTTTTGTCATTCAATTGGCAGTCTGCTAATTGCATATGACCATTGATAACTGACGATGATCGCGTTAGCGTCATTTAGCTGGTAATAGTTAATGCTTGTGGCAATTGGCCGAAACGTGTTAATTTGGCGTTTCGTTACGTTTCGTTTTATTTTTCATTTCTCGTTTTCTGTTCGCGCTGTCGCAACGATCATTTAAGCTTATAAATGCATATGAGAGCTGTTTGGGCAGTGACAAAGTCACTTTTGAAAGCCGTCACCGAAATAAAAATCAATTCTATTGCTTAAATGTAGACAAAGTGGAATGCATAGAACTTTAAATACCCTGTACAGAACACATTTAACGTGAGTTTGAAATATTCATAAATATACAAGTAACCGATTCCTAAAATCAATGCAAATCACTCTAAAAATCTCTAAAGTTCTTTACCCACAGCTGCACAAGATTAAATGTACTCCATTTATTATATAGTGCGGAAACTATTCATTAATGACTAAATGGCAATTAAATGTGCTGCTCGTTACTGGCCAACTGATTGATTTTGCTGGTTTGTGCTACCGTTTTTGTATGATTACCGAATTGCTAACTGAAACTGAACTTACTCGCATTTACGACGGTGTTAACTAAGTGTATTTACGTGCCACAACCGCAACCTTCGAGTGTTGCTTGTTTTTTATTAGCGCCCAAGTGCAAAATCTGATAGCCAAGTGTCACGTTTCGACTCTGTGGTGCTCTGAATAACGGCAAAACTTTTGCGGCTAATGCAATAATTATTTATGCATGTACTTTTGTGCATAGATTGAAATGGAAATATACATAAAGATACCAAATGGAGAGACCATTGACCATAAACTATCAAAATATTTGCATGAATTTCATTTTTTCATTTCTTTGAATTTCAAGTTTTTTGGTTTTTGTTTTCAAGTGCCAAATATTTGTGTAAAACTCATAAAATAAAATAAAATGCTACACAGATACAACCACAGGCACTGACACAATGTTGTAAGTTTGTAACTAAAATGTTGTGGCACTTGCTTGGAAAATGGAATTTAGTTTCATTTCCACTTACAAATGCCACAGATGGAGAGCATGTTTATGCAGTAATAAATTTCAATGAAAGCCGCAAGCCAATTAAAATCCATTTAGAATTGCGATGAGTGTTTGAATCGAGCATCTAAATTGTAATCACATGTTTCATCTCATCACACGTGTATTAATTGCATTAATCACTGAAGGACTCTCTGTAGCACTTGAAGTATTCGCCAGAGTATTTAAGTCAAAGTGAAAGTAATGCAGAAGTTCACATACTTATTGATCTCGATTTGGGCTAAACCTTTCACTTCTTCAAACTCAACACTTTAACATAATATTTAAATAGCATTTTGCCTCAACAGCATCTTGCTTGACCCACTTTAAGGTGTGCTCTGCTCTGTGGAGATAAAGATTTCAATCGAGGGCAGGTCAATGACTTAACATGCGTCAAATGTTTAGCAATTGTAACAGAAAAATCACAAGCGATTCATTTTACATATATGTAATTATACCGCTTGTTGAATACTTTTAGAACACCTCTCGCTGGGCAGGAGAATGCCAGCATGCTGCGTATTTGAATACTGCGAAACAAAAATGAATACAATTATATTTGTTTGCACTTGTGACGTCATTTGTGCAGCAGCAGATGAAAACAATTTGCTAATTACTGCTGGTCGGTGGCAATAAAAATAATTAAGCATGTAAATGTACCAAACAATAAAATAACAAATAAAGCACCAAAATAAAAAAATGAGAAAAAAAAACAAAGTTGTTAACGTGCAAATCGCAGACGAATAAAATGCGGCAAATAGTAATTAATATAAATTTCACACGCAAAACAAATTTTTGTATGAATAATCATCACAGAATTCGCTTGTAGGCGTGGCAATCACGCACACACCTTCACAAACACGCACGCATAGTAAACAAATTGATACAATTAAGGTAATCAGGGCAGTAACAATAGTTTTATTATTATGATATTTTTGTGGTTTATGGTTTATCATTTAATCATTTATTTCTGTGTCTGATTGTAAGTAATAAAATATTATGCGAAATACTTTATAATTAATTCACTCTTGATTTCACATATTTATTTATTTAATCACTGTTGTTTGCCGACTGTGGGATTAATTGAATTTACGCGAACAAATAAACGTAGCATCTAAATTGAATTCTTTTGTTAGTTTTTTTGCCGCTCTATCAATTGATGCTAAGCACATTACACGCGGTAAGAGAAATTAAGATTGAGAGAGAGAGAGAGAGAAACAGAAAAAGACCGCAATTCTCTTTGATTAAATAATTCTCGTGGTGTCGAAGCATGTAACATTTGTTTCAGCAATTTGCCTCGGAATTGAATCAATCATCGATCGCAGATGGATCGTTGTCTGCCGTTATAAAGAGCACTTAACAAGACGCCGCGACCGCACACCTTGCACCACACGTTGTCCCACTGTACCGCTGTACCACTGCCCTACACTTTCGTCCGACGTACGTACGACTGCCGTTGCTGTTCCCGTTGCCACTGACAACGTCGCTTCGTATCGTTCAGATACAGATACAATTCAAGTCTGTCTGCCTCATAAAAACGTACGCTGGTCACTCGCTGATCTTCACAGCCGCCAGCTGCTCTGTCAGCGTTGCGTTCGCAGTCGCGGTTGCAGTCAGCGTCTCTGCTTGTCGATTTGTTATGACAGGCCACACCGGTTCGACGCAACGATTGGCCCACTGTGCACTGTGCTACCGACAACCGGCAGCGATCGAATGTGATCTGACTTCCAGCTCGCCAAGCGAATAATGTTTGCTTATATAGGGTATGCTATGGGGCAGATGGGTTCAGCTAGTGGATTTGTCATTTTAACTCAGATTTAACTCTTCTTATTTTAAGGCTTGTATTTATAATTGTGATTTTACTAGTAATAAATCAGTTTATATTGTTCCGTGATGCGGGAGTTGAGTTATAATTTGTGCAAATAAATAAAAATATTACTCTCCAACTCTTTTTTTTTTTCAAAATATTTTAATTATTATTAATTTTATGTATCATAGAGTATAAATGACTCGTTGGAAATGCTTAATTTGTTTTCTTTAATTTGCTGCATTTTTTGCAGCTACTTTTGTTATGCGTTGGCGTTTTCCGCTTTCAGAATGATTGCAGCTAATCGCAGACTCGCTGCATCTCTCTTGCTCTCTCGTTCTGTCACTCTTCTTGTCTGTTGTTTTCGCTTTTGACGGACTGTTTTGGCCATTGCTCAATGTGCAACCGTCTGCATCTGTTGGCAAATGGATGCAGTTACAGCAGCTACAGATACAGATACATTTCGCAAAGCGTAGCTGTGCTGGCTGTGTGCCAGTCAAACTGTTGTGTCTGCTTATTTGGTCACATTATTAAATTTTGATTAATTTTTGATATTCTCTGCACACGCTGACCGAACCAAATTAAACCTATCCCAATTTTTTGTGCGTAAGACGTCATGATATGATTGCCAAGGCCCCCGTTCAATAAATTGAAATGAAATCGTTTTGTTTTATTTTCTATTTTTTTTATCTCTTTTGTTTGCGGCTTTCTGATTGTGTTTTCTTTTGTTGTTGTTGTTCTTCTTGTTGTTTTTGTAAGCATTTAAGGCGTGCTTTATTTCAAAAGGCTGATTGCCAATCGTAAACTTGATGTTCGTTTTGTTGTTTTCTTTTCATTTATAGAGTACACTCGAGTATGGGTTTGTCGAGTTCTTGTTTTTGTTGTTGTTGTTTTTCCTTCTTCTTGTTGTGCTTTCCGTGTTTTTTTATGCTACGCAAAGTTATCAGCAACAACACCAACAAGTGCATAAATCAAATGTTCTATAAATAATTGAGTGAAAATTATTAAACATCTGTTGAATTCAATGCTAGAATGGAAGTTGCCCACATTTAAATACAATTGCTTGGGTTTTTGGAAAGTTGGGGATTCCATTCAGATAACTGGGCTTAACTAAGCATTTTAAGATTTAAAAGATTTAAGAGCTGATCTAAGCTTTTTATATTCACTTTAAAATGCAATGAGTTGTCAGTATGGAAATTAATGCAGTGTTTGAGTTTTATAACACATAACATTTCCACAGAACTAGAGTTTCAATCAAGGTGACTTTTTAGCATATCTGGAGATCATGACGCCGACCAGTTGCCTATTTAAAATTCTGAGGCCAGACTTTAAGAGTAGATACCATATAGCTGTTGCTGGGAGATATTAATTTTATTGTCGCTTTCATTTGCGGTGAATTTAAGTCTTGTTTGGTTTTGTTTTTTTTGTGGCCAAGGTTTTTAAAATTGGTTTCTCTCCCCAGCTTTTAACGTCACAGAAACAACATTTGTAGCTGTTGTTTTCTTTGGTTTTCGTGCCGCATGATTTGTTATACTTATTGTTATGCCCCACTGGATGCTCATTTATTATTTATTTATGCACATAAATTAAAATTATTTTTATTGTTTGTGAAATTTCCCAGGCAAGAACGGCTAAATGGAAAGCGCATATCGATGCGACGATACAGCGAAATAAATCTAACATTATTAACCATCTTAATGGCTTAAAAATTAATGCATACTTTTGGGCGGCTATCGAAAATCGTACGAGCCACTTAATACATTTAAAGAAAACTATGAAATAAAAAAATCAATAATAAATTGTGCTTAAGAATACAAAATTTCCGTCTGAGCGGTAGAACTTGACAGCTTCCCCAATTATAACAGCAAGGAAAAGCGCTTGAAGCGTTGGAAAACTTGAAACTTTTTACAACTGCACAAAATGATAAACATTAAATATTAATAAATAAAAGAAAATTTTAAGTTGAGGTATACTTTTCAAAAATGAAAGAAAGGAAAATACATTTGGCTGACTGCAGCACGTGGTTCACTTGCTGAAAAGTTTCTAATGAAACCTGGCAGCTGAGTTTGCCCTGTAACTGTTGTACATAGGTTAGTACTTGTACCTACCGCAGCCTATCAGAGCTTCTCCTTTCTTCTCTCAGAATTGTGTTTTCGAAAAAAGTTTCACAAAACTTTGACAACGTTTCAGGGCGCGCTTCGTATTGCTTATTAAATTAAGCGATTTCCAAGCAATAAGTACTGTACGAAGAAACTGGAGCAAGGGTGAGAATGGAACGAAGCAAAGTTGTCAGAGTTGGCCAACTGTTGCTCAATTGTAGAGGCCATAGAGTAGGCTCATTTCTTTGAATTTGGAGAATTGTAATTAGGCACTGCGCGTGAAAATGGAGCGGAAAATGTGACATGAAAGCGTTCCTTCAAAAGTGCTATGGAAATCGATAGAGGCAGATTTTCTCCATGCGTAGCGCGTATAAATCAACACAAGCAGAGTACGTGAGAGGGGGAATGGGAGGCAGAGTGAGAGAGAGTGGGAAGAGATAGAGCGTTTAGATGGGCTGTCATTAGTAACACGCCTGCCCACTCGAGGCACGCCCAGTTTAGCTTAAACAATAGAATAGCAAGCAAACAATGCTCGCAAGTGTCTGCGCTAGTGTTGCGTGCCAGGACTCCAAACAGCTGATGTGGATGAGCATCCTGATGACTGGTCACTGCACATGACAGGCAAAAGAACAGATGAGAAAGGGGAAACTGGACCAAATAGAACGCGGTCACGGGGCATTGGGCAGGCAATGAGCAAGATCAAGAGTTGAATGCTGGCAGAGAACAATAGCCCGACCAGGATTGGAATTGTTAGAGTTCGGGGTTAAAGGAGAGGTGGAAGCTCTGGAAAGAGCTCTGCAATAATTGAATTATGGCCAGTTGCTTTGTAAGCGACACTTTTGACTTATGTGACAGTTGTTGGCCTCTGTTGATGGGGGCCGTTTTCAAAAGCTGAAGGATTTGTTACTAGAATTGGAACAACTGTAGGATAACACACTTGTATATGGCGTTCCACTGAACAGAGCTATGTTATCTATCGAATACTAACTACAATTATGATTGTGTGTCACTTCAACTCAACTAAGTGCAAGTGATTGCTATATAAAATATAGTTAATAAATGATTAAAGTAAGTAGTATTGACTTCTCTAGTTGTCTAAGAAATGCTTTACTTCTATCCATCGTACTTTTTAGCCATTAACAATAAGATCTATATCTATAAGTATCTGCTTTTATTATTCAAATACCAAATTAATTCCAATATTCCACATTTAAATACCAGCTGCTTTGACAAATCGCTTCACGCTCTTTTGAACTTTGCGAACTGCGAACCCTTTTGTTAAATGGAGCGCATTAATTACACGCTGAATCTGATAAATTTATTTAAATTCATATGACAGAGTGACAGATTGGATTAGCCACTGGGAAGCCCTCACAGTGCCAAAACAAATTGATATCCTTAATATATTTGGACAGCATAAAAGTCAATTTATATGCAAAATTTGCACAATACTTGAAATACCTGCAGCTAACATGAAGGTAAAAGTCAAACGTCCCAAAAATTAAGCCTCGCAAATGTGAAAGTGAAAATATTTGCACATTTCCCAATTTCCCATTTCCGAATTTCAAATTTCACGTTTTACATTTGTAACGTCCATCCAAATGTTAAAAGTCACAGCTCAGTTGACTGATTGCTTGGTATTTGTTGTTTGTGTAGTGCCCAAAGGGCACTTAATGCGAATTTTGGGCGGGTTTTAAGCTCCAGTTTCGAGTCGCTCTCTTGTTAGTCATAAATGATTCAACACGTGGCAGCTAACGGGACCGTCCTCCATTTTGGCATCTTCTAATTTACACGCAAAACAGTTGGTGACTTTGTGGCGTGTAATTAAAAGGAAATTGTAGCGCGTGCCGAAACGCTATAAGGATGTGGCAACTGACAGACGCCATTGGAAAGTGTGGAAAGCGTGGAAAATGTAGAAAGTGTGGGAAAATAGCGAAATGGTGGTGTTAGCGATGCCACATGCCACACAAATTCGAGAGTTAAATGCGCCCAAAATGCAGGAAAGGGCCGCACAGCAGAGCACAAGACTCTTCACATGGCATCACGTACACGCAGCGTATGACTTTAGTTAAAAAGTGCTTGGCGTTTTTTCATCAACTCACTCACTTTCTCATCTACTTTAATTTCTCTTTTTTTTGCTCCCATTTTGTTTGTTTAATTAAAACTTTTACTCGGACTAAATCAATTGCACATAAATTCAACTGCAGTCCTTGACGTGGCGTGTGTTTTGTGTGAAGTGGCAACAAAGGGAGCGAGAGATGCGAGAAAGGTGGAAAATTCCTCCATGCTGGGGTAAAACTTTCAATGGATTTTAATTACGGGCCAAACAAAAAGCTACAACAGCATCGCTTAAGCTACCAACGATGTTGAAAGCATTGATGCGATTCGCCAGCCACTGAATTGGGAGCTTTTAGCAAAAGTATTCAGTGGATTAAATGTGCCATGCCCACACATATTTACAAAACTGCAATTCCCTCGAAACACAAAATTCTCAAGAATTGATTTACTTTCAGTTTTCTTATTGTGTAAATGTCTTAGGAAATTTCTTATTCTAGAACCGCAATTCACATTAATATATCCGCTAAAATACCTAAATCCCCATTTAATTACTTATTTCTATCTCTGAAGGCTACATCTTTAAGTAGTAACACAACTTTCCTGTCTGCACATCATTATTAAACTCAAACACATGCCACAGAGCTCAGCAATCAACCCACTGCAGCAGTTATCGGACTTAAATTGTCACTTTACGTCATAGAGAACTAGCAGTGCGGTGACAGGAGATACCAGGAATGAGATGAGCGAAAGCTGTTATGTCATTTTGTGGACTACTTCAGAAATGGACACAGCATACAGAAGCAGTTGGATGCCAAGTAAACCGCAACCAACACAACTTCATGTTTCTCTGGTGAAATTCCAAATAATTTAGTTGCTAAAATGGAAATTTGGTTTTGAGAAGCGTGTTACAGGTTGCAAATAGAATCATTACATTGTTGTTGAGTGCAAATTAATTAAAGCTTCGTTTGTGAGTCTGCTACGCTCGCCACTAATCCAATCATTTCCAGCCCAACGCCCAGCTAGAACATTTTTCGTCTAGTCATGTGCGTTAATTATGCTCTCCGATGGCGTCGAGCTGTAATTGTGGTGCCTGTGTGCCTGTGTGTATGTTTGCTTATTGTGTGGGTATTGTGTGTGTGCTTCTGCCATTTAATTGCAAATGTTTTGCGTGTGGCCAACAAATATCAGGTAACATCAGCACCATCCGTAGCCGAAAAGATGGAAAAATGCTTTCAGCAAACAGAACTGTGAAAGTTTTTTCAGCTGCTTGCGGCGATATCAAAATAAATATAAATACAGTGAATTTGAATGAGAAAACAAAACACAAAAACCAAATCAACAAGGCAACGAAAAGCAAAAAATAAATAAAAGAAGTAAAACAAACAACAGCCCATAAGTATGCAATACAAAATAAGTTCATTGTTTGATGCTAGGCGGTTTAACTTGATTGCTTGAGAAAACGGTGTTTATGCTTGAGAAGTTTCAGTGATATCCATTAAATAAAGTGAGTGTTTATTAATTTTATGATAATTACTCATTTTATTCCACAACATGTATATTTATACATATGTTTTGAACTCTAAACTATCAGAACTTTGTCAAAACTTATAAAATTAAGTGTCATAGTGATCCAGTTTGATTAAATAAAAATATATTTTAATATTTACATTTTTATAAATGTACATATATATATTTTAAAAATCTTTTTACATTGTGTACACTGATTTCATACAGAAATCCCTTCGACAGGTTGAGATTAAATGTTTAAGAATGAGTTCGCTCTCAGTTGTATTTGCCTCTTATCATAACTTTTCTGAGGCAGTTTAACGGCATTTTAAGAGTTTTCAGAACGGCTAAAACAATAACAACGCTAGAACAAAGATGAAGATAAAGGTAAAGACAAAGAAAAGTCGTGATGTTCTCGCGCAAAAGAGCGTGAAAGAAATGCCGAGCACCCAAAAAACAAAAGCAGGCAACTGCTGCTCGACTTGAGTCAAGTCGAGCCGACTTCTGGATTGTTAGCCATGTGGCAAGTGGCATGTGCTGAGTCTTATTTGTTCTGTATATCATGCACCTACTACCTCTCTCTCTCTCTCTCGCTCAGTCTCTCTTTGTCTTATTCACTCTCTACACTTCTTTGCCTTTGTCATTGCTTCTGCTGTTTTCAGCTGTCATTTCCGGTTTTATTCGCTTTGTTTTGTTTATCATTTCTTTTTCTTTTTGGGTTCGAAGCTTAAGCGCCGCAAATTAAGCGCAAAAAGTGAAAATGCAAAATGCCCAAAAGCGCCAGCATTCAAGATAAACAAGAAAGCCACAAGGAAAATGGCCAAACCAAGTAATTAAATGCCATCCACTGGCATCTCTTTCTGCAGATATTTATATATATATTGAAATATAGAAATTAAAATTTTCTTATTATGTTGACTGCTTAGGGAAGGGTGTTATTGGTTTGTAAAGAAATCTTGCACAATATAATAATATTTATTAACTTGCTAGTCGCTATATCTCATACACTATATCAAATATTATATTAAATTCATTAAGCGTAATGGGACTACAGGGTGTAGCTTAGTCGTGCAATCCCAACTTGGACGTTATTGCTTGTTTTGTATAATTTTAAGTAGCAGACAAAAATGAGAAGCAGCTTGGCCAAAAGTAATTACGCTTATGCCCTCTCCCGCTAGTCATTGCCGCCTGTTGCTACTTCTCCTCCTTCAGTTTCTTTTTCTACTTCTATTCCTTCTTTTATTTTTACTGCTGCGACTTTTCTGTTGCTACACTTCGAACTCGAGCGACGCCTGCCAATGGCAGAGTAAAACGTGCACGGCTTTCGACCATTTCCATTAACAATAACTGTCTTGGTTCGCGTGTCATGACTGAGACGCGTTTAGCACTTCGTTACCTGTGTTACCTGTGCTACCTGTAGCTACTTAGCTTCTTAGCCAGGCTAAGAGTAATGCCTGACACGACACGCATGCATGTTAATTATTAAAAACTGTCGAAAGCGTGGACTTTTAGGACTTTGGGAAACCAAACAATAATTTAGAAGCGTTTTTAATAGCGCCCTTCAGCACAGTTTTGTCAAGTGTCCTTAACATAATTTGTTAAACTAATTTTCTTTATTTATGTAACTACAGATATACCCAATCGTCTGTTTTTCTATTGGAAATAGTAACTATAATGCCTCCCTTTATTTGTGCAACTAATAATACTTTCTTTTATAAATAAAAATTGAATTCCCAGAACACTCCTTCACTCTGCTCCCTCGATGAATTATTAACTTATAGATTAAAATAACCATCCATCAAGGTCGCAGCTCATTTATCTAGATGCTTTATGTGGTACTCAGCTATTCAAACTCCCTAAGTCTTGCTCATTAGCTCCTATAATCTGTACAGAAGGAGGCTTGTATCGCATTACGCTTTTGTCTAAATTGTGCATATGTGTGCGATAAATATTTATAATCGCTCCATGTCATATAATACGCCTGTCAGCCCCCGCTAGCCACGCCCCAATGCGCCCTACCGCGCCTCGCCTCGACTGACACAGTTGACTTCTGTAACGGGAATGCTAACACAAAATCAATAAAGTCGTTTTAGAGCTCATTGAATCGTTAAAGGACAAACAGTGAACCAATGACTTATAAATATACAAACTCATACACACACACACACAACCTCATAGACACACACACTGAAATTATTACGCTCACAGGAAGTAAATTTAGAAACATTGGACATTTTAGCAACTTTATTTGTTTTATTACTTATTATTATTTTTTATAGCTCATTTTATGAAAAGTCAATTAAGATTTTAATAGACTCGAAATGAGTTTCACCAAGTAATGAGCTATGAAGCTGGTTTCTGATGCATTCGATTCAATTTCATGGCCTCTAATTACGTTTAATTAAAGCTATTAATTTATGTCCTAAATCTGATTAATCAATCATGCAACTGTGCCTTAAACACAGGCAATGCCTTAAGGTTGTGTGTTTGCTAGTGTGTGTTTATAGAGAAGTATATGTGTGTGTGTGCGTGTGGATTATATACTGAGTAACCAAGTAGTTCTAATAAATTCTACTAGCAAGTTCTTGAGTCAACCTAATGCTCGATAGAGTTAACAGCCAGCTATGTAGCTTACAATGAAGTGCTGATAGATGGGAGCTAGGGACCGTGGTAGGGGTAAGGGGCTAGGGGGCTGAGCAGCCGCAAGGACATTAGATGACAATGGAAATTGCCGGTTTGTCTGGCTGATAAACGAAATGCCTTGATGTCGCTGTCTACCACAGTTTCTTCGTACACTCGGCGAATTTCAGTGCAATAAATAAATAAATTTATTAGTTTTATTATATAAACTTTAAAAATAAACCAAAGAATTATTTGTCATAACAACGAAAACATTTTCGTATGGAAAGTTAAAACAGTGAACAAATAAACCATTTAAAAAGTGTAAAATAAATTTATTTAAAAGTTTAATAAAAATATGTACAGTTATTTTTGTACAAATATATATATAATTAAACTTTTTACAGTTTTTAATAATTTTCAGTGTAATTGTTAACTAAGTTGGCTTATAGCCTTTCGTGGTCAAACTTGTAACAACTTTGTCAATTTCAGAGTCTGATAATTACCCCATGATAGCCGTTAACTGTACTTATATCAACATACAGTGAAACTTCTTTATTATGAACGGACGAGAGAGGACAAGGAGAAAGGAAGAAAGGAAGAGGCAAGAGCATGAGAGAGTTACTTTTACTCAATTTGTGGATCGCAGACACGTGCACAATGTATTAACTTTACGAGTACTCGTAAACTTGGAGCCTTCAAAGTATTCCCCATATGCCAACATGTGTCTGAGTGCGTTCTCTCTCTCTCTTTCACTCTCGCACTCTGCATTTTCTTCATATTTTCTCATTCGTCACTTACTATGCTAACTCACTTTTCGAGCAGGCAGTTTCGCATGTTGTTTCCTTGTCCTGCCTGTCGTCCTGTCTGTCAGCATCCCTGACAACATTTGCACGCACATTGTCATTGTTTATTATGCCAATTTGCCAGCCAGTTGGGGCGAAGAGGGGGTAGGGGCTTACAACAACTGGGTAACACTTGAATTGAAACATTGACAAAATTTAGCGGAAAATACAAAATCGCTTTCTTCCCTTTTCGCTGCTTTGGGCCAAATATTCAATGCCAACAAAAAAATTGGAATATTACAAAAAGTTGTTCTGAGGGTATGGAATTTCTGATAACTGAATGTTGCAAGAAAATGCCCTCGAGCAGTTACCAAGAAAATATACACACACGCACGCACACACCCACACTCACACAGATACTGCGGCACATTCACATTTCAAAATGCAAATTCGAACTGTTGTCGAATCTGAGTTGCTACTTGAATACATTTTTCGATATATATACATACAATATATACATACATATATTTTTTTATGGCTGAAGCTCAGTGGGAAATGCTTTTTCAGTGATTTGGGAAAAGATTTATAGCTAGAAATCAATGCAGTGGCAGCTGGCACATTCTCTGTCTCATTGATTGTGGCTTACTTCTTGGCCAAGTTGCAATCAGCAAACTGGCAGCGCAACAGTATTAAGTGGGTGTGGCAGGAGGGCATACAAATAGAAACTGAGGCAAAAACCTCAGACAGTACAATTCAATGAAACCAAACAAAGAATCAATGTGGTTTCAGTTTCATTTGAGTTTGAGTTTCATTTTCATTGGCGCTGCCTTCGCTTTTTCCAAAGGGCAGGAGGAGTCTGGACAAAGTTGTACGCTGCATAAATCAAATTTATTTTTCCATTTTGCACAGCAGCCAAACGATAACAATGAAAAGTTGCGCGTGAGTGTATGTAAAGTAAAAGTAAAAGCTGGCAAAAGTTCACGATTGAATAAATATTGAAAGAGCAGCAGCCACAACTTTAACAACAATTCAAAAGTACCAGCAATGACAACAACTACAAGCAAATAAATAAAACTTTGCTTAAACGTATTTCATTCAAATGTAACCAGCAACAACAACAAAAACAACAGGTGCAACAAGAGTGGGACGCGCTTTAAAGTATGCTACATTCAAAACGCTTAACAGGATATCTTAAGTGACAGGTAAGGAAAACACGGGGAAAGAAAGGCCATTGCAGATGTGTAAGTAGGTTTCGCTTTTCATACAACCATTTGCTAATTACAAACAGCTTAACTCAGTTAACCACGAATTCTGCATACTCTAAATCATCAATTGAGAGATAAGCTCGACGGAAAACCTTCATTTATCTTTGAAGAATATAAACTTCTCCCTTAGTAAAAAAGACAATTTACTCTTACATCAATACTAGCTGATCCCGCATATAAACTAGGTTAGAGTATTGGCCATGCTGTGAGGGCGGTAAAAGAATGATGTCAGTACGTTCGATAAGATAAATGAAAGTGTTGCACAAGTGTCTGTGAGGGTCACTTCTGTCAGACAAGCATGAGTGTGTGTGCGTGTATCCGTGTGTGTGTGTACGTGTGCTAGTTGAGTGTCATTTATAATGACCCGACAAGCGGCAGCTGCAAAACTTTTCAAACTTACTATCTGTGCAGCAAATCAATGAAATATTTGGCCGAGTTAAAGGCAACCTTAGGTCGAAAGAACTGAGAAAGAGCTGTTTAACTAATTGGCCAGCAAAGGTGAGACAGTTGAGTGGAAAGAGAAAAGTAATTGATGAATCGGTCCATGTTCCTTCCCAAGACCAAAACATGCAATTGCAATTAGGTAATTGTGGATGTACTCTACGGCGTATGCGCAATATGTGTGCACTTGTCATGTCCATGATGATGTAACACTAGAGAGTACTCAGTAAATGATTGCTCATTTCGAATCCGACATCTGTAGTCTTTGAAATTGCATTTCAAATTGCTCGAAAAAAGAATTTCTTCTTCTGTCTGCTGCACTTTCCATTTGCCAGTATTTAACTCAAGTTAACATTTACGCATCATTTTGCTTTTTACTCGTTGCAGAAAATACGTCATCTGCAGTTAACTCCAAGCTGGCGACACTTGAGGATTTGTTTACGTTGCTTGATTGCAATTGAAAACGTCTGTAAACGATGTCATACCATATCATATTCCCTCTCTTTCTCTCTTCCCTCCCTCTACTCTGTGTCTCTCTGGAGATTTTTAATCAGATTTACGCTCAGCTCCAGACGATTGACAAACGTTGTCTGATAGCATTTATTGAAATTGAATTGAAGTTTGCTCTGTATTGATAATATTTGCATCGAGCTCAATAAATATTTTAAATAAATTATAGACTGCATCGATATTTATTCTTTAAATGGATTTCCTGATTTATCAATCAATTTTTTAAAGCCTTTTAACTCCATAGTGTAAGCCATTTCCACTCTTAACTATAACGACGTTTAACTGAACTATTCGACGATGGCACAAGTTCAATGAGCCGTACAAGAGTCTTGGCCATTTCAATGGCAAAACTTTTTTTGTAATAGTTCAACTTTAAGCCAACTTCTGTTAAGGTCAATCATCTAGTGTAACGATATTTTTTTTTTTTCTTCTTTTTAGCATTTTATTACTTGGCTTAGCTCCAATCACAGTATCGATTGTCGCTTGTGTCAAGTCCATTCAACCAGCTGGCCAGTCAGTCGCGCCCTTTTACACTTTGCTGACTTTAAGTGCCCCTCCCTCCATCCCAGCTTCGACCAGCTCTAGGAGAAACTGATGTCTGGCCAAAGTCTCAGCGTAATTGTATGGGCCACGGCTATAATTATGTGTTAAAAGTATTGCTGGACAGCTAAATTGGCAGGCAATCAAGACTCCCAAGAAGGAAGCACTCTTTTGCATATAAATTGTACGCTCTGCTGTCAACTTAACTGCCGAGGCACACGCACACACTCACATAAGACACACCAGTCGACTGGCATATGACAGACTTAGCCTTTATCTGGCAATTTCAGGCAGTTGATTTGAATTTACGATTGTCGCGCATCAGCGCAAAGAACTGTAGTCGACTTCTAGGCGCAACAGCTGTAAAAGCAGCCAAGTGCGTGTGGGCTTGAGTGGGTGGGTGTGTGTGCTTTTGCTTACTGTGTATATTGATTACAGCACATAATTACGCATGCTGCGCAGGCGAGAAATAAAATATTACATAGCAGAACGCCAACTCCAACACATGCAGGCATTAAAAGGAGCTGATTAATCGTCAACGATTTCCCCGCTAATGGCAAAATGCGAAGGCGGCGAAGGAATAACAAAAAGCAGCACCAGTAATGATTGCCACATTCTCATCACATAACATTTTTATGCATATACTCAGTGCCTCGATTCAATTTTAATAATTCAAAGCAGTAAATATTGCATTGCCAACGAGTTTTCTTGACTGCTTTGTTGTACGCTGTAGATTATTCAGAGCGATGTAGGGTATATAGGCTTGTTTAAGAAATTCTTATTTGACACTTTTTTATTTTTGTATACACAATTAATATTTAAAACAAATATTGCAATTTAAATTGAATTTATATCAATTTTTGGCCTTAGTTATTAGGGTATTCTAGGATCGGCATAAGTTTACCTTTATGTTGACTGTTTTTTTCCACCTGTTTTATGTTAATTTCCTTGCACAGTTTGTTTGTATCCTGGCTGGGCGCCTTTCGACTGCCTGGCAAATCCTTAATGGTTAATTTATATGCGCTTGCTTATTGAAAACCTTGCTCCAGGTTTCTACCTCTGCCGTTTTAAAGAAAATATGTGTAAGGCGATGTGGGGGGACATAAGAAATCTGTAATTTTCATTTAGCAGTGCGCATTTTTAATTACCATCTACAGTGTGACGGCCTCTGTGGCCTTTTACAGGTGGTAATGCCGCCCACTTGGAAACCCACGTAAACCGGCATTCTGATGACTGTCTGTCTGCCTGGCTATCACTCGGTCTGTCTGTCTGACTGTCAGCTGTACCTTAAGTTGTCAAAGTTCAGCCGAATCTGAGCCGCATTTGCTGTAGAATGGAAAATGGCAAACTTTCACTGAGGTCAGCACAAAACATGAGCATACAACACCCAAACTGTCTATGGCTAAAAGTAATTAACAAATGTGGCACACAAAAAGTGGCAGCTTCTCTTATTCGGCAGAAACTTGCCTACCGCTCAGACCCACTACCCCTTTCCGCTCATTTAGCAGCAGCGTAGCCTTGACTACAGCAGAGTTTTTAGGCCCACGGTGCGTGTAATTAATGTGGGCATTTAAATGTCAGCGTCTCCCGTTAAAAGATTTGATGCTTTTGGCACTGCGCCTACGTATACACACATGTATGGCTTTATGTCTAGGTGCTAAGCTTGTTCACATATTTGCTTCACCTTGGTCTCTGCTAAATTACAAATCGCATTTCCACCAATTTAACAGATTTTCAAGTCGAAATTTCAACATGAAAACATTTCAATTACATTTGTTAGATTTTCCCCTTGACAACTGTTCATATGTATACACGTTTATTGTATTTATTGTAAATGTATATAAATGTTGACAGCCGTGATTCATCATTATGCCAGACATCACTTGTGGACTTTTGGACAGCTGCCAAAGGCAATCAGCAGCATCTGTTTTACGTATAAAGGTTTCTGTACCGTCATGCATCTGGTAATATTTTACAATTTTTACCGTTTTTCTTGCGTGTTTCCTTTGTACATACAAACATATCTTACATATTTTATATTGATTTTGCTGCTTTCTCTTGAAGCGAAAGTAACTCACTAAAAATTCGCTTTATGCTGGCAAATTCCCTGAACCTGCCATTTGCTCAGTTCGTTTCCTTTATTAATGTCGAAATTATGTGAGGCATTTACCGAAACTGCTGCTGCTGTTGCTGCGGTGATGGCAGGGAAGTGAGCGAAACATAAGCAAACGGAACAGTTTCCCCACAATCACATGATCCATATCGACTTCAACATGGACATGGACATGCTGCCAGCGGCTTTTAGTTGTGGGTTCTTTTCTTGACCTGTCACACACACATACACCCGCACACTCCAATCAAGTGAGGCCTCCTATCCCCCTGTTGCTGGTTATGATTTTCGTTTATTGATTTCATCTTGAGCACACCGTGCCACAACTTGTATTCGTGTTTGTGCTCGAGCTCTCATGCTCTACTTTTACCACTACTCGAAGCGGAAGCACTTAAATTCCTATGGTGCTCCCGTTCTTCACATTTGTTGTTGTTCTTAAAGGCATCGATGGTGGCAAAGCGACATCCTGTCCTGCAGTTTGCTCCCAAGGCATCAAAAAATCACAACCTCACAATGCGCTCATTGTCAGCACCATCACTGAAGTGGCAGCAAAAACAACAACAACAACAACAGCAACAACAAAAACAGCAACAATAATAAAAAGAACAAGAGCAGTAACAGAAATAAAAAAACAAAAACAACTGCAGATCCTTTTTAACCACACGCGGCGTTTCAAAAAACCGGGTAAGAGCACGTGCTGCGATAAAGTGTCCACTGCCAATCGCATTTGGTGGCATTTCTTTGACGTTGTTGTTGCAGTTGTTTTTGCAGTTGGCTTTCACCAAAAAGGGGAAATTTAACGTCACGTTGAGTTGCCAGTTTGCCGTGTTGGCAGCTGTGGTTTTCTGTTCATAATTCGTGCCACACCCTGTAATAATAATTGTTGCTTCGTGAGGTATTTCGGCTTAAAACCCTTCAAGAATATTGAGCTTCGATCATTTAAATATTAGAGAAAAATATTAAAATTCGCAGAAAACTTAAACTTAAGTCTAATTTCAATAACAGCTCAATAAACAGCTCAGGTAAACAAATTTATGAGCACTCAAAGTTTTATTTTAAAAACCACTCACGTTATAGAAAAATCTAAGATATTCGTCTAATATTAATATAATAAAATTATAGAGAATGTTCAGTAGAATTTATAAATTGATTTAGATTATATTTCATTAAAATTATAGAGACTAATAAACTAAATGTCGCCTAATGCTTAACTTTAAAATATGCTGTGATATACGCTGTGCAAGCTAGTGACAAAAGCATAACCTTTTGCAGACCCTGTGCGTTTCCCCGCAATATCCCATATTTTACAGGATATTCTCGGTTCGCTTACTCACTGTTTGTGCCAGTTTCTCGCATGTTTTTCCTTTGCGATCTCGCATGTTTTCTGCTTCCTTTCGCTTGTCGTTTAGCCTTGAAGCGTTTCAATGTTTCTTTGGTTTCTGCGCCTCACATGCACATGCAGAAGAAGTTAACGTTCACGTTAACGTTAACATGTTTTGCTTACTAACATGCCATTGCCTTGTTCGCTTAGTTTGCCCCACAGCCACAGTACACACACACACACATCCTAACATACTTAGAGTAAAAGAGACATACAGCACTGTGTAGGGAACTGACTGATTTGTTTGCTTTTGTGCCTTGTTGTCGCCCCTGGAACGTCTCCTGCTTTTAGCCATGTTGTTAGTACGATCCTTCAGGAGTATGAAATAGTCATTGCCATTGCCTGCCCCATTTTCATTTAATATTTTAGAGCTGAACTGTTGCTTCGGTGGCTTTTGTGTCTGTGTCTGTTGCTGTTTCCGTTTTCTGTCTCCTTTCTTTGCGTTTTTCCTTGCTAAACGCTGTACACACACAGTTTCTCTTTCTTTACTCATTTCCGTTTCCGTTTCTGCAACTGCTGCTTCATCTTGCTGATGCTGCTGTTGTTGTTGTTCCTCTTGTTTATGGTTGACAAACATCGTCTTGGGCCTTTTCCAGAATTGCTCGCTGACTTTTTGGCTACAACTCATTAAATATTTACCCGCCCTCGTGGTTGAGTGGGCGTGCCATTTCGCTCGCTATAATTTATTGAAAATTATGAGAAGACAGCAAACTGTTTCTCGCCCAAAGCCGATTAAAATAGTTGTGCAATTAATGTTGACTACTTTTGCGGTGTCAGCAAGACAAACTTTTCGACCAACAACTGCTGAAAGAATCAATATTTAATACTTTCAAGTTGATGGAAGTCTTTGTGTAAGCTGTGTTAATTTCCAACTTAAGTTTTCTTCATTTATCAATCTGTGGAATGCATTCATCATAAATTCGTGAGCATGTTATAAAGCTAGCTCAGTTAAGAGATAAGTAAAATCATTTTCAGTTTATTCCTGCGTAACCATAAACATTTTCAGGTCGAAAAGTTTTTAACTTTTTTTGGTATACTCATTTTGAGTCAAAGTTTGCTTCGCTGCACGTTTTCTATACTTCAATTGTTGCTCTTTTACTGTCAGGGACACCCACACACATATAAGCCTCAAAAAACTTTTCTATTGCCGAAAAATGAAAAGTTTTTGCTGTGAAAAGCCTTGCTGCCGGCATTGACGTTGCTGCTGCTGTTGCTGCCGTTTTTCCTTTTCAATTGAGCGATTTTTGCTTATAATGAAGAAGGAAAGCAACAGAAAAGTTGAGAGCGTTTGTCTTTTATATACAATATTTTTAGACCGCTTACTTTAAAAAAGAGAAGAGGAGTCTATAGAGTTTGTCAGAAGCGAAGTGCGCACAATAGGCAGAAGGAGGCGTGGTCGACCCCATAAAGTATAAATATTCTTGATCAGCATCAACAGCCGAGACGATATAGCAGTGTTGGTTTGTCCGTCCTTATGAAAACCGGGATCTTTTAAGCTACAAGAGCTGCAGCCACCAAATTTGGAATGAAAGAAGTAGTACGGGGTCTTTTACAGTCGTAGCCTTTCTTGTTTTGTTCTTTTTTTTTTATTTTTTAATATTATTTTGCTCGCCTGCAGCTGATGCAGTTGCTTCAGAGAAAATCTGACCAAGACGCCGACGACGAAGACGGCGACAAGGATGTTGATGATGATGATAGCTCTGGGAGTGTTGAAGGATATATCTGCTGGCTGGCTGGATGGCAGCATATTCAATTTACAGTCTCCATCTTGGTTTTATTTTCATTCAGCAGTCAACACTCAGTAGTCTTCATGGTTCAGAGTTTAGTTTGCATTTGAAAATGTTCTTGTTGGCACCGATTGTTGTTGATCAACTTGCAAATTGAGTAAATGCCGATTAGGTTTCACTCAACAGTTCGTTAACTTTTCAAATGCAAAACAATCAACTCTGCCTTGGAGCAAGTTTATGAAAGCTGCAGTTTAACTTATCGACTTTAATTGTTCAACAGAAACTGATTCAATAAAGCATTTGTTTGTATACAACAAAAGATTTAATTGCAGACAAATTGTGGTATTTTTGCTGTTGAAGATATAAAAATAAAATAAATTTGAGAAAAGAATTTCTCTACGTTCTCATCTTTTAATCCTGTTGTGTTATCGCGTTTGATCCCATTTAATTTAATTCTTTTTCAATCGTGATTCTCGTGATAAACCCAAACAAATGAGGTATTCCTATAAATTTTCGAATTTAACGAGTATTGCCCTTCAATAATGGTAGTAAAGGCATATTGCATTATACCTTAATTCGTTTCTCATTCTTGTTCACTTGCCTTTTGCATTTACACATTACATTTAGTATACGCACCGATGGTCAGGGGACTGTTTGTTCGTTTATCGCATGATTCGTTTTGTATTTACTTTGGCGCTCTTTTCATCTTGCTCACCTTTGAGCGACGTTTTCCTTTACAATTAAGGAGCACAAATTAAGCGATTTTCCGTTTTTGCTTTACTGCGAAGAAAATGCCTCCATTGCCATCAATCCGATTATTTTCTGTCTTCCTTTTTCTTTTCTTTGGTTTCCCTTCTTTTATTTTTAGTTTCATCTCTGTTTGTATTTGTTTTTTTTTTTGTTGTCTTGGTGTTGTTGTTTGTTTTGCACTTGACCTTTTTGCCACTTTTACTTTTACTTTGCCTTTGATTATGCCGTACATTATTTACACGCAACATTAACAACAGCAACAACAAAGCTTGAAGCCAGCTGTTTGTCAGTCAGAAATTCCAAATATGCCGTATAAGTATTGTCGTATAAATATGCCTGCCACTCGCTGAATTTCGTATACGACATGAATTTTTAATCAAAGTGACGAAATGATGAACACAAACACACCACACTACACCATACACACCTGACAGTTGCCAGAGTCGTGACTGAAAGCGACTGATGTGGAAAGTCTGTTGACTTTTTTTCAGCGAGAAGAACGAGTAAAAGATTGGTAAAATATTAAAAGAAACTCATGTATTTGAAGTTTTATTCAAGCAGAAAACATAGTGTAGCTTGTGTTGTTGGTAATAATTCTTTCTAGAGATAAGTTCTAGTTACCACATGTTTTTTTTTCTTGTCTGCTTTTCGAAAAACCTCTAGCAAACCTCGCATATTAATATAGTTGCCTATTTCTTTTCTCAATCTGTCAATTCTTCAGTTTTTTCAGCTCATTCTCGTTGCTATGCACGTAACAATGAATTGCTCTTTGCGTTCTCCTGCTCCTAACCCTTCAGCCTTCAGACATGTCTTACCTCCATTCTTTATTATATGCTTAAGACTTCTCTAGGATTCTTTATGCCAGCTGTTCTCTACTGGGAATTTCTGTTGTCGCGAAACTGAAAAAAATACATAAGTACATAAAAAATGTCTTTCGAGTCGGCATTTTATCAAACGCAAATTGGCAGCTTGCTTTTTTAAATGAAGTGCTGGGGACATGATTGAGACACGGTCTCTAGTGCACTTTAGGGACTAATTAAAGGACGACCGCAGAGGAGCTCTTAATATTGCAATAATGCGAATATGTAAAATTCATTTTCAATACACAATTTATTCATGAAAAATTTGCTTAAATTTATTACAAGCTTGCGTTATGTGGCCACATAAACGCCTGCCAGCTACAACAGCAGCAAAAAGCTAATGTGGCAATAAACGCCAACAATTTGGCACTTACGTTAACGCCAAAAGGTGGGCCAGAACGAGCAGCTGGCCGAAAAACGCTCATGGCTAAACAAATTTATGTGCATTTTTATTAAATGTTCATTGGGCTAAACTCACTTGCCTCCCAGCAAACAAACTGTCCGACATTCTTTCAGCTGCTGATCCAATTTTATTTTCTTCTTGATTTCTATACTTTTTTCTTGGTGTTTTCCTCTCTGATCCTAAAACGCACACGTAGTGCCATAAACATTGCCACAGCGAGAACCCTATCGTCTTGCTGGGTTTTGGTCTGAAGGTCGATGGCTACAAGCTACCAACCAGTCTACGGTTTTGGCTCAAACCATTCCCCAAAATAGCCCTTTCATTCGCCTGATTAAGCACCCATATATATGCACACACACAAATACACACACGCACGGAGAAATCTACTTGGCCAACCAGTTGCACAAATTGAAAATAAATGAAAATTTTATGCACGACTATAAAATATCCTCACTTATATTTTATAGTTGCCCAGAACCATATTTTTAATGCTTTGGAGGTATTTGCACCAATCCCAAGTTTTTTCTCTGCATTTATTATTTTTATTTAACATTTTAGACTGCATTAATGACGTCACATGTTCTTATACCTTCTCACGCTCTATTTGTCTCTTTCAACAGCAGTCATATAAAATATATTTTAGTCATCAAACCCAGTGCTTGCATAATATACCCCTCAAAATCTGTCTGGGATACAAAATAAAAAAAACACGCATATGCCGCGTGCGACGCTCAAGCAATCAATTGAAATAAAAGTGAGCCAAATAGCTCAGGACATTGCTTTGATGCAAGCGTCGCACACTGTGTCGTTAGATAACACACATACACTCCAACACACACGCACACACTCCTACAGTGCGCTTTAAAAGTGCGCTGAAGTGTAACGAGCGCAACGACCGAGCAACTTAGTCGAGTTACTTTGTCTATTCTATTGACGCTTTTCATACAACGCGAATTCTGCGATGCGCAGTTCTACTTTTATTTTTCTTTTCCATTTTCTTGCTGTTGCTGTGTTGCCTGTGATTTTGTTATTTTTATTGCAGTTTATAACTTTATGACTGAGCGAGCCATAAATTCGTTTATAGCTACGAATGAGTTTCTTTTGTTCACGTCGCCGTTGACTTCAGTACAGTTTCTCTATATATTAATTAACCACACGATGTCGCTGACCAATATAGCAGTATATACTGTACGTCACCGCGAACAGATAACAATAAAAATGTTGCCATGTATTAACTTGGCCAGCAAAGCGCAATACAAAATCGTGCGGAAATTTTTAACAGAGCAGAGAACATGTATAGTTACCTCTATACCAAATGTATATCACAGTAACTCTGTGTGTGTTTTGGTGTATGTGTAGTTTGCTGTGGGACTGGCACTGAGTGTGGCCTGGGACTACCTGTAGCATAACACATAACACATACATATAAAGTAAAGTCTGCATAATTATTTCATGCGCACTGTTTGACTTGGGATTGGGAATAAAGCAAGCGCACAGCCGGCGAAAAAAGGGAGCAAAGTAGGTGTACAAAGAGGGTTATCACTCAGACCCCAGCGCACTGTACAGTGTACTAACTGTTTGTGCAGGTGTGCGTAAAGAGTTGCCAGTGGCGTACTAGTAAAGGTAGGATATTTTAACACCCTTTTGCAGTCACTTAACTACGCCACTGTGCACACGCACTATCCAAATATTGTGTGTGAGCACCTGTGTGTGCACCTGTTTGTGCACCTGTGTTTTTACGAGTCGCCCGAGTGTCTGAATTGATGACTCGTGCGTTCTTTAAAAGTTCATCTACATACATCAAAACTTTAGCAATGCTTTAACAGCAACTATTATTTCTTCTACTTTATTTACGTATCTACTTTCCTGTACACTCAGAAGTCCCCACTCCAGCACCTCTCCTCCATACGTATGACTACCTGCAGTCTCCATTTCAAGTCCACAAATCCGTAATCAAATGAAATATCCGAGAATAACAAACGAAGCAGAACGAAGCACGTAAATAAAAACAAATATGCTACAAATAATTCTACTGAAATCTGAAATCTTCTCCGTATTTACATAATTTTTGTCGACATGCGTCCACGTGTCAAACTTCCGCAAAGTCCCTCGATAAAATACATATAAAAGATATGTATACAAGAAAAAAACAAGCACAGGAAAGTAAAATTTGAAATATTCTTTTCAACAATACGTCAGAAAATAGTATATATACTATATATTATAGCTGATATTTTATGACCAAGCCATGATTGCTCATAAATTTATGTTCGCCTTCAAATTTAAGACACAATTTGAAAGTCTTAGTTGAAAAATCTATTCCCAAAGCAATTTATAAGTCTGACAACAGTGTGAGTTAGTATTTTTTGTAGCAGTTGTTGTTGTTGTTGGTGTAATAAATAAAACTGCGCAAATTTGCATATTTGTATGGCGTTGCTGTGAAATGCAAATCACTTAGGAGCATTGATGGCCGCTAAAGTCTTTTAGAGTTGCGGCTCTGGTTCTGTTTCTGCTCTTGGCTTAAAACTTCTTGTCGAGCACTCACCGAATTTCACACGGCAACTGTCAGTGAGTGTTTTGTGTGGCAGTTAAATGGCAGCAGCTGCAGTTGTAGCTGCAATGGGCCAAGAACAGAAAGTGCCACCAATGCAAACAAGGGCACACGGCAACAGTTTGTTTTGTGCAAGTGTTGAAAGCGCTCAATGCATGCCCGAGGGATCACTGAGAGGCGTCCATACAATACTAGTAATGGGCGTGGTAGCTTAAATATTTAGTCAGCACTTAAATGGGATGATTACAAAGGCCAGAAGAACTAAGTAAGTAACTCGATGGAAATTAACTCCAAAGGATCAAAAAATCATTGTCGAACTGAGTTCGGCTAATTTTGGGCAAATATTTTGTGGCTTTTATGGGTCTAAATAGCCAGTAAAAAGACAGTGGGACAGAGGGGGTGAAAGAGAGGGAGAGATATGCTTGTCACTGTCCAATCCATAAAGAGGAAGAGGCACATTGTGCCACAAAAAGACAAGCAGTCTGCCACCGGCAGAGAGAACTCCAGCCGGGTCCGGGTGCTCATGCGGAAACGGAAGTGACAGTGTATGAAAAAGATGGACGGACAGCAGCAAGCAGCAGACGGGGAGACAAATGGCAGGCACGATGGCGGGTGGAGTAGGGAGGGGGGCACAGCTGAAAATGACATTGCGATGCGGGGACATGAATATAAAACGCACTTGGTAAAACCGTAACAATTTTTATCGTTATCGTTATCGCTGTCCCTGACAAACGAACTGTCAAAACCATATGCATAAATATCTAAATAACGATATGTTTATATATGGGTATATGCATATGGGTGTGTGTGTGTGTGTGGAAAAGTTAAGCAGAGCTGTTTTATGGAAATTAGTAGCAGTTTTTGGGGAAAGGAACTTTGAGCCAAAGATGAAGGTTAAAGCAAAGGTTTTCAGGCTTTATATACATTTTAAAAGAGAAATTTTAATGCAAGTTAAAATAAAAGTTCACTGAAAGCTTCACACTTAGTCTACTAGAGTAAAATAAAGCATAAATATATGAAAGTGATTCTAGAGTTAAAAGTAGTGCAAATTCGAGATTAAGTGTGTTGTCAGTTATTTATTTTGAAATAATAAATTCTGAATTCTACTTAAATTTAACACTTTATACTTTTGTCAATTAAATTGGGCTTTTACTATGAGCATAAGAGTATTCCAGCTGGCTAAAGAATTATTTTATTTTCTGTGCATGAATTTCAACGAGTCTGGACTCCCTACGACTCCTACCTCAGATTGTGGTTTGTTTCTTGCTTGGTTGTGTGCTGAACATCTTTTGGTGCTGATTTATGCCTGCTGCACAGTTTAGACTAATTACTCGACTCGATTCCGCTATTGAAGCATTTATCTGGCAAGGTCAAGGACACATGTAACTAACTAGTAGCAGAAAAACTTAAGGATTTGAGATTTGTCTAGATTTGCACATACTGAGTTGTGCTCTATATATTTTACTACGCAAAAGCTTAAAATTGCCACAGCTTTGGGTTTTATTTCGCCAGCAAAATCTACAACTCGACAACCATCTATTGCCATCTGCGATGCTATTATTTATATTGTGTTAAGCACTTTAGTACATCCTAATGTCTCCTGCCGTCTCTTGTACTACCGCTGCTAGTTTTGCCACTGCTCTTTATTCGCGTAAGTCAAAGGCATGCCGGAGGTAGTGGAAGAGATAGACATGGCGATGGGGAAAGAGATAGCAAGAGAAATAGACAAAGACACCCTTGGCTTTGCTGCAGTCACATGTTGGTGTACAGTTAGCTCTTTCTCTCTGTCCCACTCACTCTCTTTTGTGTGAATGTGGCAGCAGCAAATGTGGCAACGAGGACAATACTCAGCCAAAGACATTGAAAACGCTTGCAACGTTTCTAAGAGCCACGAAAAGTGCATATAAAACTGCAAATTGCCGCTAATAGAGTGCAAATAGCTTTAAAATCGCATGGTATAGAAAAGAATGGAATAAAAATTTATGCGAAACTTTAATACTCTACTAAAAATTGATTGGTAGTCAAATATTATTTTATTAGTTTTATGAAACCATAATGAAATTTGGAAATATAATAGTTACGAGCACAAAACTCACCAACAAACTAATATGCCCTCATTTCGACCACTACCAACTAAATAGCTGTCAAATGCTTTCCCAGAAATATGTAATGTCCACCTTTATAGCTTTGTGCAATTTTCAACAGCTTAAGCTGTATGTTTTTCTATTTCTTTTCAGCTGTAGCCTGACCTTCAGCAAAGGAATCGCTAATATATTGACCGAGGAATTTGTATTAAAATGTCTATAAAAGACGAGCCAAGAAATATTTGGTCTGCCAAAAACTATTTGCGAGCCCCAGAAACTGCCAGGGTCCACGGAACCACGCAGCTGCCATAGTTTTCATGTGAACCCACAATAAAGCAAAGGAATTTTCCCTCAACGTGTGTGTGAGTGTTTTTGTGTGTGTGTGTGTAAGGGCCGAGAAAACAATTTTCGAAGAATTTTACAGCTGAGCGCGCAACGAGTTTGTTGAGGAAGGGAGGGAATGGTCGGGATGATTGTTTGAGTGGCTAAAATAACAACTAAAGTGCGAAATAAATTTAATTTATTCGTTAGAGTCTTAACTAATTTAGCTGGCATATGATGTATGAGGGCAGCAACAAGTTAAATCCAGAATTGCCTGCTGTTCTAATAGTTGTGATAAGATTTGACAAGTGCTGTCAAACTGTGGACAGCTAGTTCATCATTCAACAGCTAGGTCAGTCAATTAGCCAGGTGACAACGCGACGTATGCGTAACGTAAGTCATGGTAACAGTTTGGCTTAAGTACTCAAGGCATGTGGTGAGTTCAACTCCCCTGATAAATCTCTCGCATGCAAACTTCCCCTTTGAAGGTTAAAGTTCAGCGCTTGCTGCAGGGGCATAAGAACCAGCTTTCACCTGACCAAAAAAAGAACCAGGGTGGCAATACGACTGGGTGACTCTATCCAGAGACTGAGAGTCAGTCGAGAGTGCGGGTTTGTTTTCATGTACTATCTGGGACTTGAAAGGTTAGCAGGCCCAGAGAGCTGCGAAAAGAGAGAGTAAAAGCTCTGAATAGCTCTCTTTTCCTAAGGCTCTGTTAACGGTAAGCTCTCAGCATTCTTACTGTTCTACGCAGCTTTAAAGCATAGCGCAGATGCCCTGACTAAAAGCTTTTGGTACAAGCTCTTACGTGCACTTTATTTCAAAGCTTTACATAGTTCACAATAGTTTGTTCCACTTAAATAAGTGTTATAAACTCGGGATTCATAAAAGAGAAACCAATGAAATCATTTTGATCCAAGTTCATCATGAAAAGCTTATCCGTTGGTGTTAAATCAGTTTTCTCTTTCGTAAAAGCATCATCAAAGTTGCTAATATCCTTGCGATGTTTCTGAAAACGAAACCCAAATTTGTTAATGTAATTAAAAGTATTTCGCTGTGAAAACTTACAATCTTGGGCACAATTGGCGGCTCCATTTCGCCAGCTTCGGCCTTATCCCAATCAATTAGACGGAAGAAAGGATGTGTAGTGATTTCCTGCTTGGCATAGCGACCAGCACCCAAACGATTGTTGGGCTTCTTAGCCAGAAACTAAAAGAAAAATTTCCAAATTAAATACACTTTGAATTTATTTTTAAATAAATACTTACGCTGGTAATAATATCCATAGCTTCCTGCGAGAAGTGCTTGGGAAAGATGGCTTTCTTCTCCTTGATATTGCGGAAAATAGTGCTCTCATCGTCTCCTTCAAAAGGCGCCTGTCCAGCCATTAGCTCGTAGAGCAGCACGCCATAGGACCACCAATCCGCCGAAGTGGAATAAGGATCAAAACTAACCACCTGAAATAAAATGGATTTTAGTTTACTTAGGAACTTATTTAAATACCTTGAAAACTCACCTCTGGTGCCATATAATTAGGCGTGCCGCAGAACGTGCGTGTGGTGTGTCGCTCATCCACACCCTCTTTGCTCAGCCCAAAGTCCACCAGCTTCACATGTCCCTCTCCATCCAGCAAAACATTGTCCAGTTTCAGATCACGATAGATTATATCCCGCTCATGCAAAAAGAACAAAGCAATGGCAATTTCCACAGCATAGAAACTAAAATTTAAATATTTAAACTCTTCAGAGAATAGCAAAGGACTCACGTGGCCACCGATTCCTTAAAGCGTCCGTATTGCTGCATGTGATACATAAGATCGCCCCCCTTGCAGTATTCCATGACAAAAACAAACGGTCCATAGTCTGGAAACAGGAGTGCATGGCAACCAGGAAAGGAGGACGTCCAGAAAGAGCTAGAATACTCTTCTCATTCATAGGCAGCTCCATGTCATCGGTTTGTATGATGACATCCTTGCGCAGCACTTTAACCGCATAGAGCTCATCGGTGCCACGACGCTCGGCCAGCAGCACTTTACCGAAGGATCCCTTGCCAATGACTTTGACAAAGTTAAAGTCCGCAGCGCGAATCATGTCGCGTTTGCTCATGTTGTGTGGCATGTTTTTGTTGTCCATGCGACGCTTCTCGTTGGGTCGACGTTCGTGCTAAAATTAATAATAAATATTTGAATTTAAAACCTAGTAAAGAGACAGAAATTATTAAATTCAGTTTAGGCAACCTACCTGCACCTCATCGCGCAGTCGTGCCATATCATTGATGACATCCACACAGGGTATGTTGTAGTGCTCGCCCTCGACTTGGGACAAAAACTTGTACCAACCATCGATGGGTTCCTTTTGCAGCTCCTCGAGACTAAAAGAGAACGAACCCATGAAATCATTGCGGGAGGTACGATCCCAATCCCAGATCTCAATCAGCAGACGTTTGTCCCGATCCTGTGGCTGCAAATCACTGAAAAGGCATTGGTTTTAACATGATTCACACGGCGACACATACACTAAACACCCACAAAGTAAAGGTCTCATTAAAAACGGGATTGAGGTTCTTCTGTATGGTCTTGGTCTTCTTCTTGGTGCGACCAGAGCGATCGGGATGCATTTGCACGGCCACATAAGGATCACTGAAGCCATTGGTGTCCATGGGTATGAGATTAGCAGCCTCTTTAACTACAGTGAAGTAATGAAATCAGTTCAAATAAATTGTTATGAATCTTCTGCACTCACTGTCCACTTTGAGGTTATTTCCCTTGAGCTCCACGTAGAGCAGGAGCTTGCCACGCACTTCACTGATATCCGCTCCACACATTGGTGGCACCTTCTCCTGGCATTGATGGTGCACATTCAGATTGCAGTCTGTTTGTGGCATTTAAAAGGAAAAATATTTTTCCATCACTTTTCAAACAGTTTTTACTCTTTTTTTGCAACTTACTTTCACACTTGACACCTTGATGTGCAACACCGTGAAGCAGCATGCCACACTCGTCACAGAAAGTGGGCGTGGTGTAGGTGGTCGAGTTCCAGCCGTGCTTCACCTTGGCACAATCGGCATCAAAGTCTGTGTCCTTGCCAGGACACTTGAACACCACAAACTTACAGCATTTCTGATGAATATTAAAGCGACATTCTGTTTGACAAATGCCAAATGGAATTAGTGTACAAAATGATGGAAAATTTTAAGACCTACCCTCGCATTGAAAACCTTGTTTGCCAAAGCCCCTGTCAGCAACAAAAAAACAAGTACAAAATGTGTCAAGTTACAGAACGCTAATTAAATTAGGGAACGTTATGTTGCAACAAAAAGTGCTTGCATCATTCGAGGGTCGCTTAAGGGGTCGACTCACCAAATGAAGTCCTTGCAATGGCCACAGTACGTTGGCTGCTTAAAGAAACGCACTGCAAACCGATGCCCATTCACAACCTGCAGACCCTTCTTCTTCATGGCCCCCTTACGCAATCGATTCTTCATAAAGTTCACAATATTCGCCTCACCGGCAATTTCCACTAGATTAACTGGTGCCTTGCCACCAGCAGCTGCAACACCTGCTCCTGCAGCAGCAGGTCCTGTTGGCAGCACAGTGGCACCAGGTGTTGCTACAGCAGCAGCAGCCATTGCTCAAAAGGATGTGGTTGAAGTGGTGGCAATTGTTGTCTCTAAACCACACTGTTTCACACGACAATTTGAACTGACCCACAGCAAGCGTTAGTCAAACGTTGTGAGGCTCAAGAAGCCACAAAAATAACAAACAGCTACAGGGCAGCTTAGCATTTACAGGGCTTCAGATCAGGTCTATAGGTCTACTAAAAAGTTGTGTCCAGATTTAGTTCATTACTAGTTGGGCTTTAATTTAAAATGTTTTCTATTTTAAACGTAAACCTTATTTTATAGTGAAATTAATTTCTTAACCATTAATTTCGAACTTTTGAAAAGTGTTCTTGAACTAGAGTTTCATTTTAGTATTTTAAAAATCTACACTTTTAACTTACTTTTAAAACTTGTCACATGTCTTTATTACTCCCGAATCTTAAAATAGTTTTTATTTTAAAATTCGTTTAAGTCTTAAAATTTAACTGACTTTATGAAATTTGGCAAAGTTCTTTGAAGTCATTGTTCATAATAAGTGTAAACAGTTTTGGGTAAGGTCAGGCAAGTGCAGCTGGGGGTGCTTCTGCCTGTACTTCGTGTTGGTACTCATGCTGTTGGTGCTGCCAATGGTGGTGCTGCTTCTGTCTGTATGAACATTGCAATGCGACAATCGTAGGCAGCAATCACAGAACTAAGCAGCTGGCATACGATGCGTATGTGTGTTGTGCATGTGCAGCGTGTGACGTCAATGGCTGTCTGTGAACGGGGACGTCAACAAACTTGGACAATGCCAGAGACAATGGCAACGGAAGTGTGTCTATAAGGGGTTGTCAAAGGGGTGTGTGTGCATGTTCGTGTATGACAGTGTATGAGTGTGTTCTACTGAGTGAGCGGATATTCGCCAACATTGTCCATTATTTCTATGCCATTGTTGATTAATTTATACGTTTTGGCAAGAGAAATAGCTGCTAGGGTAACACACATGGGGAGATAGAGAGCAAAAAAGGGAGAGGGAGAGAGATGGAGAGAGCGCGTGTGGCACATGGCGTATGATTGATATGGCTAAAATGCTCTGTGTGCCAGTGTTGGCTAAGAAAAACCATTAACCTTAGTGCGGTATAAATGTGTGCAGCGAGCTGTGCGGCCTAAAAATAGAAATAGAAACGCAAACGCAACAAAACAAAGCAAAAAAGCGAGCCAAATTGAGCACAAAGTGCAAAAGTTTTTAAGGACGCACACAGCGAAATATGAGACACTGAATATGCCAGTATGTGACTGTATGAGTGGTGTGTATGTGAGTGAGTGAGTGTATATGCTACGAAGGACACACACAGCAAACAAGCAGCAGGCAGGCAAACAAACAAAATAACTGCAGGTCGCAAGCTGCAACACAACTCATGACGTAGACCAAAGCATACCGCCAAGCCGTAGAGATGTGCCAGTGATTATAGATCCTACGATGAGTGATCTAAACGATTAATTTTCAATACATATTAACAGGAAAAGTTGTACGACATTCAGCTGTAATTGTAATTGAACCGAAGAATTGGGGTATTCTGGAAAACTTTGAAAGGTTTCTTAGAACTCAAACAAACTTTAATAATAATTCAAGGCAAAACACTTATGAAATATTGAAATATATTTTAAATTATACCAGCTATAAAAATTCGTATAGAAAACAAAGCTGCTTTAAGTATCTATATTTTCCTGTTGCTGCTCTTGACACTCAGCTTCCCTTTGTTCAGCATAATTTTCTTCAAATCATTGAAACGGAAGTGAAAGCGTTGTCAGCGAGTTGTGTAAATGCTGCGAATGAAAACAATGACAAATGTCATTAGAGGCAGCAAAGGCATCACAGTGTCACAACTAGTTTTTATTTTTCCATGTGTATTCGTGTATCTGTGAAGTGCACTTGCTCGACAGAATCGACAAATGCTCGACAAACAAACGACAGCGCACCTGAGCACCACATTGCGTGGCAGACAGACAAATGTAAGACAGGCAGACATACAATGTAAATAGATTTTGTTACTGTTTTCTGCTGCCGCGACGCTGCTGTTGCTGCTGCTGCTGGTGGCTCTGCTACTTCTGTTACTATTGTTGTTGTAGGTCGCATTTGGCTTGCTTTCAATTTACGTCATCATTTCCATGGCGTCGTACAGTTGTTGTTGTCGTTGTTGTTGCTCGCAAATTGTTTTTGCCTATACCTGCATATGCCAAAGCAGGCCATGCGAGTGTAACGCGCTCTCTCTCGCTACCTCTCTTGTATAACAGTTTTGCTCTCACTTTCGATTGGGTTGCGCTCCGCTTGTATAACCAGTATCGTTTAGTTTTGTGTTTGCCGCTATTCCAGTGATTTTATTCTTTGTTGCTATTGCTTTTGGATTTGCTTTCATTTGTTTGGTCATTTGGCAATTTATTTTACTGTTTGTAATCGCTGTTGTTGTTGTTGTTTTGTTGCTGGCTCTTGGGTGACCTGCGCTCTTAACACCTATTGATCTGCAGCATAGAAATACAAGTGTATGAGTTGCACTTAATGGTAATTCTTCCGCTGCCAGCAATGCAACAGGAGGAAGATGTGACACATATAAAGATTCTGTGATCAAGCAATATTTTGATCACTTTCCAACGGCCGGCCACATGTTGTTGCAACACCTCTAATGTTACTGTATCATTTTCTTTTGTTTCCCATTTAATTACACAAATTCTTAACGCTTAATTATGGCCGTCTGGCCACTTTGCCTTGGCTAAATACGAAAATAAATCAAGTGGCAACAACCACAAAGTATTATAATAAAGGCCACAACAATTAGCAGAACAAGCAATGCCAACGATAATTAACAAGCGCTCGTAAAATTGAATTGTACCAATTGTCCGAAACTACAAGACCGCAAAACAGCAATTGGCCAAGTCCAGAAGTGTCGCAAGTGTCGCAATGTAAATGAGCCCCCAGTTTGTGATTTGTTTATATTTGTTGGTGTCAACCAGAGAAGCACACAACCAAACACACACAGCCGTGCACACAGCCATACACAAACACACACACACTCAGACACACACAGCTGTCCAAATGTGATGACGTTTTGTTTACGAGACTGAGACTCACTCACTCAGTTCGAGCCCCCTAAAAAAAAAAAAAAAAATCCCATTGGTATTTGTAGTATAAACAACAAAATTGGCAAGAGACAAAACTGTTATACCAAATTGCCGGCTTACTGTCTGTTTTTAAATTTAGCGTTTGCGCAGTTTCTCCGCATTTGGATTTTTTCGTAGTAGTTTTTGGCCAGCTGGAAGCGCAAAATCCTTGCAGCAGCAGCAGGCAGTCGCTAGCAGGCAGCAGTCGAATGCGAAGGCGCCAACGCGAATGTTGCAAGCATAGCGGACACGCGACGTATACGTAACGCTTGAAACGTGAGTTTAGACGCCCGCGCGAATAAAGGTCAATTAATGAAATCATTTGTCAGCGCGGCACAGCGTGACAATGTACAAAAATGGCGTGTTCGCGCAGTCATTTAATTAGATAGCGACGATAATGAAAGCAATATTAAAGAAATAGATGTAAAAGCAAAAGAAAAGTAAAAGGCAAAAAGAAAATAAAAATAAAAATCAAACCGCGTGCTGTGAAAATAAACAACCTGCACTGGAAGTGAGCAGAGAGACTCCACCTCCAAATTGTGTTTGCAAGCCAAACTGGAAGTGCGTACACACACAGACATACACACACAAACACTGAAGAGAGCACACATACAGATAGGCAGACAGACACGCAGCTTCCAGGATGGTTGCGTGGGAAACTGCGAAGCTTCTGTGCGACATTCAACGTTCTGCGTTGGCCACCGACGCACGTGCGCCACGTTAAGTAACGGCAACTATCTCTCTGCCTCTATCACTCTGTCCCCTCTCTCTGTCTCTATCTCTCGTTCTATGTAAACTGTAGTGCTTGTGTGTGTGCGTAAGTGAAGCTTAAAGAAATAAAAATTGTCGTGAATTCAATGCAAACGCAGCGTATAATCAGCGACAGTTTCATATCCAAACAAATTACAGTTTCCTCTCGCGCTTTTCTTTGGCTTTTTCTCCACCTCCTCCTCCTCCTTTAGTTACCAAGCAGTGATTTCCCTTTCGGTGTCTGTGTGTTTGTGTCTAATTGAAATTAATGCGCGTCTTCGCCTTGTAATTTGATGCTGATTTAAGTCCAAGCTGAAATTTATCAGCAATTTTAATGCCAGCCTTTGACAGATAATGATGGGATTATTTGCCAGTCAAATTAGCTGTAATAATTTGCATAGAGTCAGCAGTTTTTTTTAATTTAGATAGCCTGTTTATAGTGGGCAGTAGCAACTAAAAGCAGAGAAAGATTGTAAAAATAGTGCAAGAGATGGGAATTAAATATTTAGCCAAAGATTTAAAAGAATTTCGGATCAAAGCAAAGTAATTGAACAGTCTTTTTAATAAAGTTATCTAAAATTTATTTAAAATGTTTCAAAACCCCAAAATATATTTTATAATTTTCAAACTAAATTGTATTTGAGTATCTCATTTTCATGCTCAAAAATGCACTTAAACTTTGCTATACTTTGACCTAGCACAACTTTGAAAACTTCCTCCTTCAAATCATTATTTACCAATAAATTTAAAAAAGTTTACAAACATTTCTTTTGGCGAATGCAAATCGAAATCAGTGCTGGGAACACAATTTATCTGCTCAAGTGTCTGTTGAAAAAACAAACACATGTTCTTGGCGCTGACTGAACTGAGTACCGCCCCTCTTAGACCCGCCCCCTGGGGAATCAAGCCGTTTACAACAGCACTCGAAATCAAGAGGATTGCAATCACAGAGATGAGTCTCATGATAAATGATTTCAGTTTTTTCTTTACATCGTTTGCAGTCGAATTGAAATTGAAATCGAAAGCTAAGTGATTGCAGCGTTTATCAGCATGCGCAGAAAAAGGAAAAACAAATGAATTGAAATGAAAATTGTGCGAGTCAAGAAGCAAATGAACTGAATACTGCCCAACTCAACAGCAATTCCCTGCTCATTTCCCGCTAACCAAAAACCCGTTTGAAGGCCACAAAATGTTTGGGTCGTGTTGTGCTTATATAATCACTAAAATAATGAGACATTATAAAGACTAAAGCAAAGGGAACTGCAGCTAACTCAATTGTGTATAACCAACCAGCAAGCAATAATACTACAACACTCGCCACACACTGACACCACACACACACATACACCGAAGACTCAGCTTTAAGTACACGTTCGCTGAATACCCTTTACCGTTATGCCCTTTGGACGCAAGTCGCCGCTGGAGGCTCTGGCCCTGCCCGGCGTTATGCTGGCCTACAAGTACAGTCAGTTCCGGCAACGCCGACGGGAGGCGGCCAGCCGACGTGTCACCGAGCGGGAACTCTCGGCGCTGCATCATAAAATTGTAAGTACCATGCAGTGTAAAAAAATATTTAACTAATAGGCATTTAATTATATTAATTGGCAGCAAAAAAAGAAATATATAATTATAACCAACTATTAAGCTTGAAATGCCTAAGTAACATTATAAAATTTAAATAAGTAAATTTTTAGGCAGCAGGCATAAGAAATTCTTTTGAGAAGTAGTTGATTATATTAATATTATAAATAATTTCCACTAAAAACTGTAATTTGGTACAGAAAAAAAATATAATATTGAAAGTATCGAGCCTCTTCTCGTCCTTTAATATAATGCAATGCAAACAGCGGCTACATTTGCTAACTAATACATAAATATTCCAGAATTAAATAATAATAAATTAGAAAGTCTTTAAATCTACTTGGCATTATTTCTGTTTACATAAAGCTGCCCGCTTAGCACCTTTGACTTCAACTTATCTTTTTTAAAACTGCCAAAAAGTTTTTAAGAAAGTTTATAGTGTTTTTTGCAGTGTAGTCGCCTTTTATGTTGAGCACATAAAACATGCAATAAAACCGTAGACCCGATGTCCCGGGTCGACTGCCTTTATCAAAGCTGCAGGCATCATTAGCTTCAGCTACAGCATCAGCTTCGACGACAGCTTCAACCACAACAACAACAACAACTACGAGGCAGCTAAAAGCAGTGAAGCATTTAAGTGCCTACAAAAACTTCGAAGCAAAACGTTGACTGCGCTGCGACTGCGCTGCTGCTGCTGCTGCTGCTGAGCTGTAGCTTCTGATGCTAATACTTTTTGTTGTTGTTTCTTTGACGTTTTGAAGCACTTCCTGTTGTTGTTGCTTCGACTTTACTATTTTCGTTTTTTATGTGTTGTGTGTGTGTGTTTACTTTGGTCTCGCATTAAACTTTTGCAAATAGTTCGTAAAAATACACATACACACAGAAGAATTGCCAAAAGGTAAATTTTACTTTCCTTGCTGTCATGCCCCCAAAAAAAGTCAACTATAAAAAGTGCCATAAATTGTCTGACATTTCATATGTAACACCGGAAGTGTGTGTGTATGTGAAGGTGTGAAGTTATTTGCATTTTATCGGGCCGGATATTTGCTGTAGAGGTCAATCGCTTGAGGAAATGAAAGCAATTGAAGAAACTTCAAAATGTGAGCAAGTTGAAAGCTTTAAAAGCGTTATGTAAAAATAGTTTAGTTAAACCAAGAAGCTCTGTCTTACTCCTGTCCCTGTCACCATCAATTACAGATTTAAAGCAGTTTGTTCTCACTTATTTAACACCTCACTGGCCAGCTGATGTGTGTGGAATCTGAGTGGAAATTGTTGAAATTCCCAACTGTTTTAAGTTTGCTAGTGCAGCACTCAAGCTCTTGTAACTGCTACTCGGACTTGTTATCAACAGCGCTTTTCACACGCGGAAAACATATGCATATCTTAGTACAAACTGCTTGAAAGCAAAAACAAACATTTCACATTGCTCATTTGCATGTCAAAAGCAGCAACAACAACAACTTGAGTAAAATGAACAACGCGACACTGGAAAATGCTAAGCTCACTTGAGATTTTACGAGACTTGTTTGAAATTTATGACTTTCTTATACTCATAGGCAGGAGGTGCACAACCACTCACACCCACACACACACTCTCTTTCTCAGCTACACTTGTATGCTTATATAAGCACAACAACAACAACAACAAGCTGGGCAATTGTAAATGCACAAAATACTTAAAAACTGAGCTCGTTTGCTGTTTTGCATAAAATCTGACGCGTGACTGTAATTTCTTGAAACGACCTTGATGCCAACACCAACAAAAACACACACACATACACATACACGCACTGGGCACACGAAAAGTGCTTTTATGCAATATTATAAAAAATTAGAAAATAAAATAGGCGAGCTGCGTATTAAAATGCTTTTACAATTAAATGCGAAACTAAAACTGCCTTTTACCTGTCCTGCCCAACAATTAGGCTAATGCCAAGGGCCATGTGCCAGTTTTAGGCCCAGCAAATGGATTTGCCCAAATTTATGCGCAACGCCTCAAAGTGTACACAAATGAGGCGGCAAATGAAGTGCCAAAAAAAAAAAAAACAAATTCAGTACAAAAAGGTAGTGAAATGTTTGTTCGCTTTTATCTAAACAGTTGCGAACTGCTCGTTTTAATTAGCCAACGAAGTTTACAAATGGGGCAGAGAAACAGTGTCCAGCAATGAGCTTATTATGACATAGCCGGATATATAATAATGCTAACAAGTATCTAGACAAATAAGGTAAGAAGAACTAAAAGAATTCAGTGTAGTAAAAAGTTTTAAGAGCATTTTAGTAAACATTTTATAAGCTGTTAAAGAAAGTACATTTTAAACTCGATATAATTCGTATAATTTAAACTACAGAGCAGTTTAACATTTGTAGCTTGCGTTAAATTTAAAGCTGATCTAACAAAAAGTTTTATTTTCAATTAAATTCAAAGCTTAGTTAAATGCTATTCAAATTATGCCCCAAATCGTAGCGCACATAACTCAACAGAGTTAATCTGCAAGTTTCAGAAACAGCTGAAATTTGTCGCGTTGCCAAGCGCTGCCTTGCGTTGCGTTGCGCATACGACATGTTGAGCCACGCAGACTGACGCATGTCGCCTTGGTGTCTTGGGGCAACTGAGCGACGGAGAATTAGCCACAGCTGATTGCCTGCGTTGATGTCGTCTAATTAGGAGATGCTCGTATGAGATATGCATAAATATTTTGTGACACTGTAGTATGCGGCGTATGCGCGATATGTTATTAATGCTAACACGCATAAAATATGACGCATACGTCTGGTGTGTGTCCCCAGCTAAAGCCCAAGCCATTAAATACTGATTAACTAAGGGGCGTACGAGTGGGCGATGTGTAGTGAGCAGAGGGCGATAGGCGGTTGGCAGTGGGCATGACCTATCTGCCTATTTAAAAGCAAAACGCTGTCAAATGTTAACAAGCAACGGAATTTTATGTTTACAAGTCGCGTGACATTTCAACATAAACAAACAGAGACAGCACTAAAGTAAAATAAAACACAAAGAACACGCTTCACCAAATATTTCCACAAAAACATTTCTTTCGTCCAGCTATAAAAGTCTGAAATTTATAATTTAGTTGAACGGAAGTCGCAAAAGGAATTCAACGCCCGACAACGACTCGACATTGAAAATAGCCCCAAAATTAATGAAGAAAAATAGAAGCAAATCATAGAGCTGCTGCTGTTGATTATTAGCCCAAGTAAACGTGGAAAAAATGAAGAATATAAAAAAAATTGGTTCGTCCTATGCAATTTGCAGGTTGGCCGAACAATTGCAGATGCCTTTTATGTGCGAGTCTTGCCAATAAGTGACCACACAATTTGACTTGGCACCAGCTAACAGTCACCAGGCATTGGGGCAAAAACGAGCTTAGTCATCCAAAATGCCAAAAGCATTTCCCAGGGCTTGGCCAATGCCAGATACGAGTACGAAAACGACCACAACTGTGAGTACGTGGACGTGTATGTTATGTCCTAGGCCTTGCCTTGCCTTGGCTTTCTTCTATTTTCTCTCTGCTCTTTTTTGTGGTCAAAAAACGCTGCACAGACAGCCAAATAAATCACACAAAGCGTTTGAAAATAATTTCATTTTTAGTACCTTCCTCCTGCCCATTCCCTTTCACTCTAGTATGTCGTACAACGTTCTAAATGTGCTTTTGATATGTCGCTTTGGGTCTCATAGTTTTTACCTGTTTTACGTAAGTCACTTTAAGGCCAGTGTTTTTGCATTGGCCAACAGGCGAGCTTTGGCTGCTGCTGGCCACCAGCAGACGCGACGAAATAAATCATTAAAATCAAACATTAATCAACTTGATGACCGTTAAACACGGTCTCTTTGGCCGTACGCGGTGCTGCTAACACGCAACAAAGCCGGATATCCGCATGGCGGCCATTGCTTTGTGTCCAAGTGGTTGAACCTTAATGTCGTCTCAACGACATCAGCAGAGCAGCACAGAAAGCTCACGCAAACTAAACGCAGACGCACAAAAAAGCGTTTAACTTTATTTAAATGTTTAGACACTGAGAGAAATTGTGGAACAGTGGGAAAGATAGTTAACAAAACATAGGGATTTATTTGAAATTTTGTTTTTAAATGACAGTTCTTTTTAATTTACAGTTTAAGCTTTTAAAAACTGGCATTTTGTAATATAAGCTCTAAGATATTTAAGCATATAGCTGTTTACCTTTTCTTTCTTTCAGTGTACAGTTTAGAGTCTGCTTTGATGACGCAGTTGTTCGCTTTGTCGTCTGCACGCTTCCGCCTCAATGTCCCCCACAGAGCCCCCCTCAATGCCCGCCCCTGCAATTAGAGTGCATTAAACTTTAGTGTTTACGCATTGAGCTCAAGTCGCAGACATTTTTGTGTTTATTGTTGTTGCTGTTGTTGTTGCCATGGTTTTATAGTTGAATTATTTTTACAATGAGTTTCAGCATTGCTCACGTGCTGCACTCGACGCGCCAGTATTAAACTAAATAAAAGGATTGCCTCAAACAACCAACCACCACACGCCCCCACCAGCAATCAGGGCGTGGCAATGCATTAGCACAACTCACGCGATGTCTGTGCCATTATACAGTATATAAGTATATCACGTATATATCGTATATATGCACATGTAGCTGTACAATTGTTGTTGTGCATTTACTTTAATTGCATTGATTGAAGCGTTTAGAGTGAGTCCTAGTTGATTGCTCTGAGCTGGACACTAGCGAGTGGCGCATGGAGAGTACTTGGAAAAGCACTTCCGTTAACTTTGGTATGCGACATGATTTGTTAAGTGTGAATAAACAGTTTGAAAATGCTCTAAATGGCAAACCTAATTGGGAATTGCGTACTCTGCAGCAAATTTCATATAAATCTTTTCAAGTAAGCTAACTTAAATGAAAACAAGCGTTCTCCTTTTTGCTCATATTTAATCTGCTCTATTTGCCTTTTGTGCAGAGTTTTATCATTTCAAAGTTAGCCATTTTTTATGCAAAGTACCGTTGTCCTGTCATTTCATTATGTGCTTCAAGTTAAAGCCACAAAAGTTGCCATTGCAGCTTTCAGTTAAGGCAACATTGACAATATCGCAGCATAACTCAGAAGTTGCAACAAAAAACTTTGCTCAAGTAGAGAAGCTCTGCGGTTAGCTACCCTATTTTACTTTCATACTCTCAAGCAAGTCTTTCCATACATTTGTAACCACACTTTGACAATACTCTTCTAGGGTATTAAAAAGCAACGCGAAAAGTTTGCGTAAAACTAAAAAAGAGGAAAAAGTCATAAATTTGCAATGTACGCCGCCGCATGCCCGGAAATAGTAGACGCGGAATTGGAAAAGCGCCCGCAAAATATACAAACACACACACAGTTTGTTCACTTGCAGAACAATGGCAGAAGAGCTGATATAACAAATAAAAATGCGTTTTCTACAGCTCCACTCTTCCCATCGCTTTCATCCGCCCACATCACAACCCCTTTGCTCAAGGCCGCTTTTCAATTAAATGTATTATTTTCTCTGCCAAATGCAATGAATTGAGCTGTCATTGTGTAAGCGACAATTGTTTTAAATGGGTTGCATCCAACGCCTACTTTAAGCTGCGCTTAAAAGTAGGCAACACTTTTTGGGTCTTTTTCTCAGGCTTTTTAAAAGCCATTAATGTTAACTGTTAGTGTTGCTGTTTGGCGGCTTTGTGGAGCTGAACACTTGTCATAGACAAGTGCACTTTACACTTGTTGAAATTGACTCGATGTGGCGAAATAGACGATTGTGCTCCCTGCTACACAGCTGCTGCCATTTAGCGATTGTTGCACGGCATAACGTGTCGCAACTTGTGTGTGTGCCCCTCAATGCACGGCAAATGCACATACACAAAACAAAAATAACACAACCGACGGCATTTTCCCACACCCACACCTACACACACACACACAGGCTTTCAGAATAACCTTTTTTTACTGTATACCCGCCCTTGGTGCAACTTTGCGTTGCTTTAACTTTAAAATGTGCAATTTGCTGACTCATACAGCAACTAGCTGCTAATTAAGTTAACTAGTATATCATTTACATTCTCCCCTCTTAACCGTTCACTCGCCCTGTCAACGGCTTTTCAATGAATGAACCAAAATGGCATCGCAGCGGCAATTTCCACTTTTCACTTGCTCTCGTTGTAGTATGTGTTAAAAGCCATAATTACGCCTGATGAGGCTGCTCCATTTACATCTGTGTGTGTAAGTGTGTGTGGCTGGGTGCAATGTGTGTTGTGTACAAGTTGTGTGTGCTGTCTGGTTGGCAAATGTGACACTTTTGTCACAAATTTCTATGGTTGCACTTTGGTTTTGTGTGTGTGCGATTGTGTGAGTGCAAGCGTGTGTATGTGTATGTCTGCTTATATCTGTGTGAGTGTGTCTATTTGAAGCAAATTGTTGTTTTTGATTGTGTTGTTGTTATTGCTATTATTGTGTGTTGTGCAATTAGCCAGCGCCTCTGTTGATAAATACCAGTTACAGTGAGCGATAATAAATGTTGCTCTGGCAAATTTACCATGTAGAATAAAATATAAATTACTATAAAGCTATAACTTAAATGGAAGAGTGTTAAATTACAATTTATGCGCTTACTTATTAAGTCGAAGCACAACTAAACACATTCGATTCGATAAAGCGGAAAAGCTGCAAATAAAGCAAGCGAATAAAATCGAATAGTATAGAATAGAATTTAGTCTTTATTATCAAGTTAAAGTTGTTGTCATGTGGACTTCCATCAAATTTTTGAACCTTTTGTTGATATTCGCTGCTGATAATTCGTGGGAATCAGGACAATCTGATGAGAGGACTGTTTATGTAACTCCTGATCCAGTCAGGGATACGTGGACCAACGTGGGATTAAATCAACAATGGTTTCCAGCTCCTCGTTTTTAAAAGTCCAAGCTCGAAAACTGCAAAACTGGAAATATATTAAATAAAATATGAAATAAAGCAGACAGCAAATATAATAAATTAAACAGACTCATTTGATCACCTAGAACCACCTAAATCACCTTGCCAAGAACCAGTTTTGACTTCGCTTTAATTAAATAATTATAATTATATCTTGAATAATGCATGATTTGACTGTCTACCATTTTTAAAGGGGTTAGTGACAAGGCCTACTAAAATATTTCTTCAATAAATGGATAGTGAGTCCTTGCTTAGCTTAGGCAATGGATATAAAGGTATATACGAGTCTATGAATGACTCCATGACATTTAATTTGCTTTTAATGTGTCGCGCAATTAAAATGTAACCCAACTCTCTCTCTCTCTCTCTCTTCATCACTGTGTGTATCTATTTTTTTGTCTATATTGCTATAATAAGCTTATTTTGATGATGGCCGCTATAAGGATGTATCAAATATTTAACTATCTGAAACATGTCGAGCTACATTCTGTGTGACATGAAAAGCATATTAAATGCAATAAATTTACTTAACGACAACCTGAGCTACACTAACACACACTCACATTCATGTGGACATATTGAAAGGCTGACACGTAAACGTCGCTGTTATAAATGCAATTTTCATGACAATGTTGCGCCCGCAAGTATGCAACAAAAAGACATACCGACAAGATAGACGAATCACGTGGGGGAAGAAGAAAAAGTGACAGAGTGGAGAGTGAAAGAGAGCACGACAGATACCTTACTGTTGTATAGCTTAATGGAATTGTTTATTTTCTCGCTCTCACTCTGCTGCTCTCGCTTTTAATCCTCACGCGGACACTTTTAAGGCAAACTGCATTAGAAGCCTGAAAAATTACAGCAGAAAAAGATAGCACAAGGTAAAAAAAGCGAGCAATATGAGTGCTCTATTCACAGATACCCAGTAAAAAAATTTCGTTATAAATTAAATAAATAAACACTATTAATAGAGAGCAATTTAATTACTTTAAAAGCTGATTTCTTTTATAACATAAAATAGCCAACTTATACCAAACTAAACTACTCATGTTTATTGCTTAAAGCCAGGGTATTTGAAGCATAGAAGCTGCTTTCACAACGATAATATTTTGCTAGCATGCAGAGAGCACATAAAAAGTGACGATGAAAACACAAAGCGAATACCTTATCGATTTAATTAATTTTGTGGCCCTTAGTCAAGTCAAGTCGTGTCGAGTCGAGTGGAATCGAGTTGAATCGAGTGTTCACCTTTTGAGTTTAAAACTTCAGAATATGCGCCAAAACAAGCACTCGATGTCAAGCTAATAGATTGACAGACTGACTGACTGAAGTACATGCAAACTCGTGTTTATGGAGTACCCTACTTTGAGGTGTCAAAACGTCTGACACACTTATCAGCGCCGAAAAATGTATTTAATTTCAAAAAGACTTGACTTATAAATACGTTACTGATACGCGAGGTGAATAAAGAGAGAACAACGTCACTGACAACAATCAATTTTAGCAACAATCAATCTTAAGCTGGTTGCAAAGTGGCAGCTCGATCTCATTCCCCTAAATAAAGCCCACAAGGGCTCATTAGACAACGCCCATGAGTCAGCGACTGCCATACATTCAGTGTGCTGTGTGCCACATGTGTCCCATTATTGTGTTAGTCCTTAAGTCCATTTCTATTCAGCACGTGTCTGCGCACCTTGTTTATAAGCCATTGTCATGCCACAATCCAAAGCGATAATAATAACCACAACTCCCACTCGATTGGCCTACTTAACAGTCGACTCCTTAACTGGACATAGCTCGCTAAAGTTCGACTACTTCCACGTATAATTGATACGCCAGTGAAATAAGGCAAAAGGACTCAAGCACTGTAATTGTAAGGAGTTAAGTAAATGAATTTGATTTCTCAATAAACAAATTATGCTTATATGTAAGTATATGACACTTAATTGACTTTCAATGCATATTACGTAGCCTACTTTTAGGCATAACTTTAATTCGAAAACTACGTTGCTGTCTTGGAATATTTGTGGTTTATTAGAATTGACTGCTTTAGTAAATATTTTGCTTTTTATTATCCCTTATTAAATCGTTGTTAAAATTCAAGCAATTTTATCAGCAATACCAATCCGGCTTTAAATCCAAATTGATTCTGCACTTAAATATAATAAACATATTCATTATTTAACTTTCAATAAATAATGATTAAGCTTTAATTACTTTTAAGCCTTTTCTATGATCTTTTGATATCATACTATGAAATTCTAGCCACAGCAAACAACGTACGGTATTTTTTTGCATGACCCTCGTCAAAGACATGTTTTAGTTTTAGCTATGACTCATGACAAAAACCAAGTAATTTAATTTAGTTGCCTGAAAACCCACAGAAACCCAAAAGCAACAAAAAAAAAGGGAATTCATTTCCTTTGCTTACACTTACGCTGATAATACACTTTCCCAAAATTTAGCTGCTTTAGGTAAAGTGTAATCAATCAAACAGTTAAGCTGCTACTTTTAAGCACTGAATATGCTTCTTAAATCAGATATGTTTCACATTGTTTCATATAAGTTTTCACATGGAGCTACGCACAACTGTGATAGCCTTTTTTATAGGGTATAAACTAACAAAATGAGACATGCAAAGTGCTAGGAGCTGAGCGACAATGACGCAACGGGAAACCTTAGAAAACAGCAGGCGGATAAAGTAAAAGTTAAAGTGAAAAAGAAAAAGAAGAGAAATAACAAAATACAAAATTAAGTATACGCCCCAAGGGCAACCAGCAAAAATATTTGTCCAGGCCGCAACAACATTTGGCTTAGCCCAAAGAAAATAAAACACACTCAAAACAGTCACATACACACGACAAGCACACGCACACGGTTTGGCAACAAATCGACAGAGTTGGGTGTCGTCACGCCCCCAAATTGCGGGCGTAATTAAAAAAGAAGTGATTAATAAATAATGCGAACGCTGCGAGGTTGCAATATAACAACTTTAAATTGCTTATAAGCCAGTCGATCGCTGCAGACGCCCATAATTATTGCAGGAAAAAAATATTAAAAAATATATATGAAAAACAGAAACAACAACAAGGATTACGACCGGCAGGATGTGCGCCATAATGTGCAATGAGCTGCGGCGGCAGTCGATTTTCAACTCATTTCATAGGCGAACGCTTAACGAGCGGAAGTCGCGGCAAGGCAGAGAGGTCGGTTAGGGGGCGGGGCAGGGTGAAAGTTGAAGGTAGTAGCCAGCCGGAAGGTAAATGAAGCCAGTGTGTAGGTGTGTGTGTGTTTGTGTGTTACTGTTTGCCTTTGATGTGTATTGCATTTTTAATGAGAACTTTGCCTCATTCGCTGCAGATTTGCAAACATCGACGAACGACGCAAGTTGCACGTGACAGCTTTACTGCAGTGCCACTTAGCACTGCCAGCAGCTAGAACCATTAGTTGCAACATCTAGCTTTCTTTTTTTAGTTACACAGCATCAGCATTCGTGGCTAGCAGTTTTTGGGTAAATATAATCCGTTCCATTTGAATGATTTGTGAATTTTCTTCGGCAACTCGGCTTTGAATTTTAGTAGGTCAACGCAGATTGCGTGGAATTTTGGTAACTGAAACCCTCATCGAATTTATATTTTATGGTTCAGGTGCAGCCATTGCGAAGGACTCTAAAATGGCCGCTGAAGGATGTAAATAATTGTGAAAATCAATAAAATCCAGCGAAGATGGAAATAAAATCGTCTTGTTTACTTTATTTCATTGGTAATTTTTCCCTCACGTGTGTACTTCAACGCCATTTTTGAAGTACACAGCTGTCGGTTAAGGGGTTCGAAGCAATGAATACAAATATTTACGAAATACAGCCAAATTACTTTATTTACTTTACGCATGTTAAGGTAAAGTCTAGAAAGTTCTGAAATTTTTTTTTAAATTCATCATAAAAACTCTCAAAAATACAAATAAAAGTACTACATTAAATTTTCGAAGGCATTGCCAATATAAAGCCGTAAAAAACAACATTGGACTTCTAGAATAAGTTTTCAGTAAATTTAGTCACATTTAAAGAGACAGAATATAAACCAAATTATTGAAACTCAATTAAAACCGCTACCTAAAACGATTTATTACATTCATCAATACTAAATCCCTCATTTACCATACGAGTTACACAAAATTTACCCCCGAGAATCGCAGAGAGAGAGGTCACAATAAAACAGCTTATGCTTAATACAATTTATTTCTCAAGTAGAAGCTAGGGAGATAGACATAGAGTAACGAAAGCTTACGTGCTAACAATACTTATAAGACAGATCACAAGAGAACTTACAACAACTTACATAACTTAAGACAACAACTACAACTAGAAGTAAGTATGGTGGTAGATGACGGCGGAAACCTTCAGTTTAGCGTAAATGTGCGTCCAAAATCACGGAGCTCACATTAATCTCATGTTAAAGGCCAGCCTGATGAAGAGATACTTGAAGTGGAAAAGAGGGGGGAGTACTGAGAGACAAGAGGGGAATGAAAGAGGCAGGGGAAGAGGCGAAGAATGAGGAGAGGTCATGTCAGAGACAGGGCGAGCTACTTCCGTCTATCGATTGTTTTGGACATTTTGTCACGTCAATGCGATGTTTTCGATGTTGTTGCTCAACGTGTTGTTGTCATCCTCGAGCGGCTCCGTGGTGGCATTCAATGGCATTTTATAGGATATGGGCAGCAAGCGGGGTATGAACGAGGAGTCGTCTGCTTGTGGGTTGCGCCTGCCAAATGGCTTGGCATCGCTTGTCTCCAGATAAAACTTGCCGCGCAGTCTGTCAAGTGGTTGAAATAAATATATAGTACTGGGTAAACTACACACATATGTGCATATCTCTACATATGTATATGTATATATATTGATTTATTCTTACCTCGGATCAGCACCGAATCCCATGTAGGCACGTCCAAAGCCAATGCGGCAGTTGGCAAAGTTTTGTGACGGTTCGCAGCGGTCACTGGGAAAGGCCAAAGGTTTTCGTATGCTCTCCTCAAAGTACTCCCAGGCTCGCTGATGACTGCAACCGACTAGAATAACAAACGAAGTAGTAGAGTTAGTTATTATTATTTTTAAACTTGAACAACATTTTTGATAGCAAAAAGAATGTTTGCTTTTAGATTTAAGCTCTTTTTTCTCAACTCACTTATGATGTTCAGCCAACGATTGTTGGCTATTTCCTGTCGTGCACAGCCCGGTTGCAGCGGACGACCGCCATTGGGGTAGAAGTCCGCATGACCCATGGCCGTGGGATTACCGAGTATGCCACCGTCCGTGTGTATGACATCCACGAAACGAGCATCACTGGGTCCCAGACGACGATTGGAACTGTTGCCCTCAAACAGCGGCAATGCCGGATCCAATGCCGTTATCCTTCTCAATTTGATGCCCCATTCTTGCAGTTGTTTGCCCGCAAAGCCAGCCACCTCAGCGCCCAGGCTGAAGCCTATCAAATGAATATGCTTGACGGCATAACCTGTCATCACCAGGTAGCGCAGAAAGCGAGCCAAATAACGGGCAGTCACGGGTAGATTCTCCACAGCATTGGAGTACCAGGGCACTGTCACCATGGCACTCCAATCAACCAGTATCACATTGTAGTTAGCACGGCGCAGAAAAGCTGTAAAGGTGAACAGATGATGAACAAACTGAGTGATGACAGACAGCTGGTGACTGTGACTGTGACTTACCATCCTTGAGCTGCTGACTGCTTTGGTTATCCCCCGTGGCCGACTCTGAGAAGCCGTGCAGATAGATGGCCAGCGGGTAATTGAAATTGAAATTGCTTCGCGCCAGTCGCGAGTCATCGTTCAGCTGTAGCTTTTGGGCTATTCTGCGGTTTTTTCTACACAGAGAGAAAAAAGGAATTAGGGAATAAAGTTCAGACTAAACTTGGTGTGAAGTATAACAATATTCTATATATATAAGCCGATAAAATACAGACTTTTTCAACAAACAGTTCTATAGTTTTATAAGTTACAAATGTATATAAAGTCAAGTCGCGAATTGTTTATTAAGTATAAAAATGATTTATTTAATTTGATTTGAAAAATATTTAACAAATATTTTAAAAATCGTTAAGCATAGAAATCTGCGTCTTTATATTTAGTTTCATTCCACAATTATTACCTTATATCAAGAAAGCATTAGCTTAGTTCCTTTAAAAATAAAAAAGTGTTTTCAAGAAAATTGTTTACATTTTTTGGCTTTACAAATCCTGGTTAGTTTTTCATTCTAATTGATGAGTTATTTAATTTTAACGTTATAGAAATATTAACTGATAATTTATAAGAATTGTTTGACTTAAGGACGAATGACTTCAAAATATATTTAATAATTTTATTGCTTTAAAATAATGTTTAACTTTATTTTCAATTCTGAGGCTGAGCTCTTCTTAACTTAAAATCTAAAATCAAGAAATGGATTAGCAAATGTTTGGGTATTTTAAAGTACTAAACTAGTTAATATTTCCCTTTCGTAATTCACTACTCACTGTTAAAATTTTAAGAAAACTTTTCTGTACAATATTTTGTTCCCTGTGTACAATATTTTTCTTGGCTGTGCCCAAATGATGCACTAAATATGCATGGGAAACTGTCGTCACTCACCTGGTGTAGAGCAGAAACTTGATGTCCTCACGCTCACGTATTGCACAGCAGTTCTTGCAGTTGCCACGCGGTGCGGCGCTGTAGAAGATGGGAGAACCCGCTGCAAGCAAAGGGAAAAAGAAATAAAATTAGAAAAACGCAACTCGATTGCATATTTGCAATTAAGCATGTGAAAATGTGCGAAATGCCTGCGATTATCTAGAGCCAGTTAATTGCATTATTAGCTCGCTAATAAGCCAAAAGACTACAAAAGCTTGGCAGCAGCAGCATTAACGTGGTCAAAACGAAACCAGTCAAGCGACAGCGGGGCTTAGCCATGAACTTGAAGCTTAGCCGCATATATTATGATTGTAACTACCATAAAGTCCATAAACAAACAACGCACGACAGCAATAACAATAACAATAACAACAGCATTGACGGCTCAAACCTGCAGCACGTGACGTATACGCCATGTATTACGACGCTGAAGACGCAGTTGAAAATTTAATGTGACGACAAGGAAATACTCTATAGAAGAGTGGTTTAAATAAGCTTACCTAACTGTATAATAAGTTCTTTATAAAGACAGTTTACTTAAAGATAACTAAACTAAATAAAGCTACATTTACTTACGAAACTTTGAGCTTTAATACTGTTTAATCTCTGCAACTAAAAATCTCCAAGTCCACAAAAGTCTTGTATAATTTAATACACCCGCTAAACTGCTAAGAAACAAGTTTCTAATATGTATACAATGAGGCGCTGTGCCGTGAGTGGGCGTGGCACTGGGTCAACACTGCAATGTCAATGACGTCGCAGTTTTGCACTCTTTGTTTGTTTTGATAGACGGATTTAGCGATGATTTTGAATTAAATCGAATCGAATCGATTTGATTAGATGCCAAATTGATAGCAGCAACAATAACAACTTATAAACATGACCTTAGACAAGGTCGAATCAGTTTGCAGCTTATGGTTTGTTCAACACTTTCCGTTTCGCTGCCCAGACGCAATTTTATGTATGTAGTTTAAGTTAGTATTTCATTTATGTAAATTTCCTTATTGTTGCTGTTGCTGTTGCTGCTGCTGCTGCTGCAGGGCGGAAGAGATTTCAAACTCAAACGATAAACGATAAACGAGCATATATATAGCTTATGGTTATAGTTGTTACTGTTGCTTTAGTTGTTGTTGCTTTTAGTTTTCTCTATTTTGTTTTGTTCACTTTTGCTTCCACATTATCACGTCACGTTGTGCATTTTATTTAATTATTACGTTGTTTTCTGTTGTTTTTATTTTATTTATTCAAGTGTTTTTTTTTATTTTGGGTAGGCAGTTAATTAGCAATATTATTTTTGTTTACTTGTTCTTTTGCTAATTATCACACTGTTGTAGGAAATGATTTGAATGTAAACAAAGCAAGACCAAAAAGTGCGGAATTATTGTGATTAAGACATTTAAAACGTGCTAAGAAAAAACTTAGTAATTGTGGTAAGAGTTAGTTTACTTTTAAAATAACTTTGCAGTCTTTCAAAGCTTAATAATTTTACTATTTATAGCTCTCTGTACATTTTGCAACAACTTGTGCTATATTTAGTTAGCAAACTACCATCGGTTGATCGAAGGTAATTTTCTATACCTTGAGTTATTTTACAAGTTAGTACAGTGATCAGTTGTGCCATTGTTCGATCGACTGTCAGCTGGCAGAGCGACCTTACTTCATGGCTCAGTAAACCCTCAAGTTGGCCGACAGACTGAACCAAAAGTGGATTCATGCAGCAAATGTCAACAATTGGCACTTGTGGCCATCAAACACTGGAGTCTTATCGGCTCTATTTGAACTATTTACAATCCACAATACACCTTGAACTTATGTACAGAAAAGTGTGTGCCTAAAAACTTGTGTAAATATTAAGATAGCTGATAAAAGAACAGCTTGGTGTTAAGTCAAGCTAACGAATGCTAATTGACTGAGAACACAAAACAAACTTACCCAGCAGTAATGTAAAGACATTGCATAATGTTGAGGCAGTTGGCAAAATCATTGCAAATTGCAGTTAAAAATACGAAACTTAAACTTAAAATCGGTTATATTTGTTGTTTGATTGTTGGCTGATTATTATCAGACAGGGCCAGTTTAAATAGGCGTTCACTGAACTTTGCACATCCGCGAAAAATCGCACTTTGATAACTATTTGAATATCGTATTAAATTGATAGCTGCTTCCGCATTGACAGCTATAAAGCACAAAAACACATACGTATGCAAGCACACACGTATTTTTTGGGTGCCGCCTTTCGTTTACTTTTAGCCAACACCGACAAATAACGCACTGTTCTGGCCGAGTTCCGTAGACGAACTGAACGCGGCTCAAACCGCATGCTGCCTGGGAACGTTGCCTAGAAATGGTTGACTTGCCGGTCGTATTATGCGTATTGACTCTCGCTTGTCGGTTGTTGTCTGTTGTCTGTCTTCTGTCGTATAAATCAATTCGCACAGACCTGAGCCAAAACAAAAGACTGAGGCAACGAACTTGATCGTCGTCTATTCCGCCTCCAACCTGTGCCAAATATTTAGATTAGCTAATCGCGCATGCCGGTCCAAACCTCTCACCAAGATAAAGGGAAGCTTTGAGGCGCTGATGTGATCGTGTGTGGGGGTGTGGTGGTGTCAAGTCATAAAATTGTTTTTTAATTTCCTCATGTCGCACGCCTGTTGCCTGCAAAGCATACAGAATTAATCAAGTGTCCAAAGATCAGCGAGAATAATCACAGTTTGTGTGGTCTATGATTAATAGCAATTTGTGCATCTAAGTTTAGTTGAAATATGCTGCAAGTGATTTAGAATACACCAAGAAAAACTCTTCGGGAGAAGCTACAAATATTTAACAAATTTTCATATTTGATTAGAAATATTTGATCAATTATGGAAATATTTAGTATTTGCTGCAGTGTATAAATTTTCTAGGCAGCTCACCTTGACCGAATGCTGACTTTTGGGCTTCATTATGCCAATAAAATGCTCTGAGCCTCAGCAGCTGTTGTGCTTGCTTAACGGCTTTCGTTGACCGTTGCCAGCATCAAGTCACAACAACAATAACAACAACTTTAAAGCCGTTCTGACCATCCTCAGTTCGGTGCTCTTTTCTTGCCAGCGGGTCAATTAGTATGAGGCGATGATTTTAACATTTTGAGCGCATTAATCATTTAATTTCTTGTAGCCAAAGTTGCGGGCGTGCGATTTAGCGGTTGTGCTTGTATTGTTGTAGTTATTTTGATTAATGCATAAATTGATTTCGATGCTAATCTCAAACTGGCAAACATAAGTAGTCGCAGTAGTATACTCTATGTTCAAGGTTCGTCAGATGCACAGTCTATGAATAAGTGCTCATGACTGCAGTTTGGCATTCATAACTCGATAATTTTTAAAGTTTTGCAGCTGTAAGTTAATACACAATTGGTAATTGCAAATTTTAAAGTGTTTCGGCACCTTGAGCCAAGTATTACGTGTTACTGGCCTTCAAAGCCACCAAGTGCAAGGCCTATTCTAAGTTCTAGTCCATAAGTAGCTTTAAACCAGTCCAACAAGTTTGGTTTTAATTCTTGGCTTATTTTACGACTTCCTAGTGCCTTGAGCCATGATGACGATCTTAAAGGTACATTGCACGGCAATAATGTAATTGGTAATCAACGAGCTATAAATAAAGTCAACAATACAGTTATCTATAGTAGATAAAATTCCAAAATTAAAGCCGACAATTCAGCCCATAAATAATAACAATAAAATGTTGCTGAATCATGAATTTAATGGCTCGCAATTTAAAAGCGCGACAACAATCACCGACAACAATTCTTTTAAATTAAATTAAAATACCTTTTAGTATATATTAATTCATAATAAACAGTCTGAGGTCGAACTCCCACCCAAATTATATTTTTTTTTTTCTTTATTTAAACATAAACAAATGCAAACAAAAAGCGGTGCGAACTACGCCGTTGGCCAATTCGCAGCTAAGTTAATTTTAAATCGAAGTGGACAAAACAAATCGCACAAAATCAGCCATCAAAAATTTGAGTGGAGTTGAAATTCCTCAATTTGCATATTATATAAAAATACAGTTAACCAATGCGCAGATTGGTGCATTAATTATTTATCCAAATTGTCATTATGAAAATCGGAAATTTATTGACTTAAATTGATGGTGTTATATTAATGGGCATGTCAAACGGCTTCCAACCGCGCCCTTGGCCAGCAAACCAGCCTCTGTCATCATTTACAGCCAATTGCAATATTTTTTTGTTCATATTTAAGGGGCTGTCAATATAATTTGTGCAATAGTTTCAGAGAATTATATAAATTTAATTTTGAGCCATAATTAAAATGAATGCCAAATCAATTAAAGACCACAAACATTTTCCACACTGCAAAAGCGGCAGAGTTTTAAGTAGATAAAGTCTGAAAAAGTTAACAAATTATTTTACTTAAAGTATTTATTGGTGACATGACAAAAAGTGTTACATACTTTTAGACAGCAATTAATAATTTGGAGCATTCAAATCAGTTAAATATGACATAAATTGTAGCATACTTTTAGTAGGCAATTAAAAATATAGTTTGAATTGCACTGTAGTTCATAATTTATTTATTCATTAAATTGCAGGACAAGTTGCTGAGTAAACTTGAGGAGGAGAGCGAACCAGACCCGCCCACCTCGCAGGAGGATGAATGCGTAATCTGCATCAATGCACGTGCCACAATGCAGACCTCTCCTTGTGGCCATCGAGTCGTCTGCCGTCGCTGCTTTGTCAAGACCATACAAAGTGCGGTGGCCCAAAGGCTGTTGCCACTGCGATGCGTGATCTGTAGAGCGCGTGTGAACAGACTGACGTCATCATCGGGCAGCTGGCGCATACAGGAGTCGGCCAGCAGTTATTCCATGGGTGCCAAAAGCTGGGCCTCGGCGGGCGTACACGCCGGCGGTGTGATCGCCTCGGCCAGCTCCTATTCCATGAACGATGCGCACAGTGAACACCATGCATTCCATCAGCCCACGTTGCACACGGCCGCAGGTGGTCGACATCACTATGCAGCGCCACGTAATGCACATGGACGTGTATCCCAGTCGGATAGCCTGTATTCGATGAGCTCAACGGGATCAGCGGGCTCCTCGTTGTCAGGCTATTCGCACTACTCCAAGACGTCTTCCATATCGAGCAGTGGCCCCTGCTCGCCTGCCTCGCCAGCGGCGATTACAGGCTCCGCTGCCAGTGCCAATCATCTGGCGCCACCATCGCCCAATACACACCATCATCAGCATCATCAGGTGATCTCACCATCGGGCTCATCTTCCTGTTCCTCGACGAGTGTAGGCTCGCTATCGCCACGTGACAATGGCGTACATCATTCGCATCATGGCGGTTGTCCCAGTGGCTGTTCCGGCGCTGTGCCTCGCAAACCGCTGCACATGCTCAGCAATTCCACATCCTCATCCAGCACCAGCAGCGGCACCATGACACCAACACCCACACACACGTATCCAGGCAGGCGACACGTGAAGAGCCGTCTGCTGGATCTCCAGAATCGACTGCCACCCATCAAGGAGTTTCGCAGTCCTGCCAAAGTGCCACATCCCTCGCCAGTGCATGTCAGCAATCCTCGCTTTCGGTGAGTAGTCTCTAAGCTCCCATTCTACTCAAAAATGTTCCTTCAACTTCCTCTTTCATAGCTATGCCTCGTATACAAAGTCCAGTGGACATGAGCTGGCGCCTCTGCTCCGTGAACCGGCATCTCCTCCTCTGTCACGTCGGCCCAGCCCTATGAACATACAGCAAAGCTGCACAGCGCTGGCACCGCCACCACTGAAGGCAGGTGGGGCCAAGATCTGTCCCGTCACCTCCAAGAATTCGCTACCCAAAAATGCCTACACGATGCCCAAAGATAAGAAACTCTCGAGCGCCGGAGGAGCAAGTAATAGCAAGGCTCAAGGCAGCAGGAGTGCCCCAGGAGCTGGCAGCAATGGATCTGCTGTCAAGGCGGCTTCAGCAGCTGCAACTGGTGGCAACTCTGGCCACGCTGCTGGAGCCGCAGGCAACAGCTCTAAGCCACATTCGAGCGCTTCCAGTCGCAATTTTGCACTTTTCTCGAACGGCAGCAATGGCAGCAGTAAGTTGATCTTGTTAACCGATAGATGGCGCCAGGGATGTAAGAAATTAATTAAGTTCCGTTTAACAATTTTGCAGAGGAGAAGGCCGACAACAAGAAAAACGAATCCATGGAGCGCAAAAAGAAGGAGGAAAAGCTCAAGATGAAAGCCGAAAAGGAAGCCCGAAAGGTGACGCTATCTATCTTCCACTCCCTCTCTCTCTCTCTCTCTCTCTCTCTGTCCCTCTTTCACTCTTTCTTGGTCTTGACTTCCTTCTGCGCTTTTTGTGCAGCATACGACTTTATTGTTTTGCCACCAGGGGGCGCCACACGGCGCCCATTCGCATTGTTTGTAATTGGCCTCGTTTGCATCCGTTGCCTGCAAAACTTTTCATTAAACGTGGGCCGAGCGCTCCTTTTGTTCGCTGCAGGGCATAAATTTCAGCCAGCTCACAACCCACCAGCCACGCCCATCTTAGCCCACATTGAGGGCAGTGTGGGTGTGAGTTGCAAACAAAAAGTAACTCATAATGCAAAACCTCTTTTTGCGTTTGATGCACTTTTTAAGCATTCTATTTATTGCATGTTAAACAAGTGGAAAACTTGTAGGCACTGAATGACGAGCAGATACTACGTGATTAGTGAAGGAAAACACATAGGAGTTTAATTGTTATATACAGCCAAAAACAGGCATTCTAAAGCTCACAATGAATAACAATTTCAAACTTTTCTGCATTGCTTTCTTTATTTATTCCTAAAAGAAAATTAAATATATTAATATAGTCTTTAAAAAATTCTAACCAAAGAACAAAAATTTCCTTTGACTAACTACCTGTATTAATAAATGCCCTTTAATAATTTTACATTTATTATTTTAATGACAGGAGGAGAAGCGTTTGGCCAAGGAGGAGGAGCGTCTGGCCAAGCTGCACGCGAAGGAGGAGAAGAAGCGTGGAAAGAAGGAGGCCAAAGAGCTATTGTTGGCCAACGATGGCAATAACAAGAAATAAACTTAATTAACGTGCAAAGTTCATGTATAGTTTATAAGCGAATCACAAGAATAAATTGCATATGTATTATATCAGAGAACTCAAAACCATACCATCATAATCATTCCATTAAAATATCGAGCTTGATTGTATTTATAAGTAATTTATTTAATTAGCGCCATAGATAAAATAAAATTATTAACAAAAAATTGTTTTTTAGTGCAGCAATTTTAAAGAACAAGTTTTTTGTTGGTTTTATTTGATTTCAAAAATAATTTGTAGTTTTATAAAAACTTTGGTGACTCTGCGTTAAAAGCCGAGCACGAAAAAAGTTGAACATTTATTTATTTATTAAAATTATAATTTATTTATTAAACTCATGTCTCTCATCTGTCTCATAAGTTGAAAGGTTGTTCAAAACAATTGTTTGTAAAGAAAATTATGAGAAATATATAACAGATTAAACCAATTTTAATGTTAAGGTTCAAGTTATACAATAATGAAAAGAATACAATTAAATTCATTCAATGTTAACTTCTATGCCTAATAGATTTTAATACCAAAACCAAACCAAACCAAAACAAACCTAATCTAGCTATATAGCAAATGGGAGCAGCAATAATCGGGTTAAAATTTATGTACTAAAGACCTCTCTGAATTCAATAACAGAATTAAAAATAAAATCAAGTATTTAGTGAACGTTAACAAAATTGTTGAAAGATTCTAAAGTAGTTTTCACATACCAAACAAAAACTATATACTACTAAATTATATATAAAATATATATATACTATATATTGTCTATATCTATAGATCTGTTCAGACGAAAACAAAAAAGCAATGTGTAATAATAAAATTAATAATTAATAATATTAATAATTGTTTTCGAAAAACATTCCCAAACAAATAAATATAAAGTTATTTAGTTAATTCTGCTGCCTTTTAGACTCCAATTGTTTCTTGCGTTTCAGGCACTTGTTGAAAACCTTGGCAAAAGTATAAGGTAACTCGGCCTGACAGTTCAGGTATCCGAGCTTGTGCAGAGCTCCATAATCCTCGCAATTGACCAGCTCATCCCCATTGCAATCCTGTCCATGTTTATACATATAATTCTGTATCGTATTGGCGGCACAGATCGGATCATTAACACAATTCACAAAGGCTGTAAATAGAAACATCATTGAGGATTTTAATTAATTTCTGATTTGCTAAACTTACCACCGACCGACATGGAGGTGTCTTCGGGCAGCGTTAACTGACCGCCATCGATCCAGAAGCCCATGGTAATCCTAAAGATGCCACATGCACCATTCACACAAATCTTAGTGGCATTGCAGCCACTTGAGGTCTCGCATATACATTCCAGGCAGTCTTCCGTGACGGGTTTGTTTTCAGCTAAAAGCGGAAAAGGTGGCCAAAAGGGGGTGGGTAGGAGAGGTGAGTGTTTTAGGGGTAGGGGAAACAGTTGTTTAGCATATTAGCTGCTCATCGTGTTCTATGGAAATCGATATACTTAGTATATATACTAGTGTAGCAGTCGCATTGCATTATCATAATTGTGCTGTAAATACTATCAACCGATAATTATCTGACAACGTAGCCGCACAGTGGTGCGTAGTAGTTGAAATTGACAGGAAAATTTATTTTAGTTGTATTTAAATTCATTACTAATTTATTAATTAATTTTGTTAATGTTTTCTTTTTAAATAATTTCGTTCCTATAATGATTTATAGTCTCTTACCATCCTGAGCCACTGCCAACTGCCATAAAATCAATGCACAACAATTAAAAAACAGGAAGTTACGAAATGCAAACATTTTCAATGAATCAAACTGGAATTCTATCCGATCAGAGATGTAGTCTCTGCTGTGATGGCAGCACAACTAAGTCATCTCACTAGTTGTTAAGACTTTAATACTACTTAACTGAAAATGCTTAAAATTAATACAAGCACAGTTCGACTAACTGTTCGTTCCTAGAATAAATAATAGCAATTACAATATAAATTAAATCTGGTTTAAATCGCTATTGCTTTTCGTTCTGTAATCGCTTGATGCACTTTTTGAAGACGTGCTCGTAGTTATAGGGCATATCGGCTTGACAATTGTAGGGGCCCATGTAGTGTATGGCATTATAGTCTAGACAATTCTCCTGCTCATCGTTATTACAGTCCTGTCCGTATTTGATCATATAGCTCTGTAGTGTATCCGCTGCACAATGTGGATCATTTGCACAGTTTGTGAATGCTGTTGGAAATTCCAAAATTTATAAATTTAAATTACATTTCAGAGAAGTTTTCCCAAACACGTACCGTCATCGGACAAGGGAGATTCCCCGGGCACTGTTAGACGACCCGCATCATCCCACTGATCTCTGGTGAGTCGAAAGATTCCACAGGCGCCATTCACACAGATTGCCGTGTCATTGCAACCACTGAGCGCCTCACACATGCAACCCAAACAGGCTTCGGTTATGGGCTTTCTATCCAAGGAAAATGTACAGGCCACGCCCACCGACAAAGCCACACAGAGGCAGATCCATAAGTTGCGAATTTTTAGCATTTTTCGCTTTACCTTTTTTTTTGTTTCCGACGTGTTCAACTGTTCTCGGGCTACTGAATGATTTCCACTTTTGAGCATTCACTTTTGTAGTTTTTCAATAAAACGAGCTAGATAATTATTCGACGCGAGAAGCAGGAAATTGAAACACTTACAGCTTAGATAAATTAACTAAATAAAAGTTGTTAAAATAAAGGTTGATAGATAAAAAGGTTTTAGTTGCTATAAAATTTATTGAGAGCTTATCAGCTATACAAAGTTTATTAGTTATACAGTCCCTAATCACTCAAATCCCTGCTCCTCATACGCCTCTATGCACTCCTCGAATGTGCTCTGGTACTTATAGGGCATCTCCCCCTTGCAGCCATAGCCACCCAATTTGTGTATTCTCGCGTAGTCCAAGCAATCCATTTCTCCATCATCATTGCAATCCTGATTGAATTGCTTCATGTAGTTCTGCACAGAATCTGCCGCACAATGTGGATCATTGGCACAGTTGATGAAAGCCTTTTCCGACTCGGGAGATTCCCCATTGATGGTCAGTTTACCCGCATCCACCCAGTAGGCCCAGGTGATGCGAAAGATTCCACAGGTGCCTTTAACCGGATTTATGCAAACCGCTGTCGCATTGCAGCCACTGGAGGCCTCACAGAGGCAGTTGAGGCATAGCTCCGTGACGGGCTTGTCCAGCACATGGCCTGTTCGCGATTATTTAGATTTCAGCTAAAATTTCATTTAAAATAATAATTTTAAACTTACCCTGCCCACGCACTAAAGCAGCTGAGAAAAGCCAGACGAGGCACAAGCTGAAAAATCTAGAAATTTGCATTTTAAAAAATATTTTCGATCCGGTAGAAAGCTTGTAACACCTTCGAGCACTCGCACAACTGTAACGTAAATGAAAATCAACGAGCACCGCTTAAACGTAGTTATCTCTTAGTGCTCAATAATACCGGTTACTAGGGAATTTTCAAACGACTTGACAACTGGTGACTAAACTGAACAAAAATTCGAGTTGTGCACACTAATAGTTACTTTATGCTAGGGAATCTATAGGTCGAATACTCCACTGCGCCGAGGTTTAGCACGTTCACAGCTTAAGCTTAGCCAAGACACGCACCCAGCGAAAGCTTTTGTAACGAGCGCCTTTTTGAATCTCTGCCGCTGCTTTATACAAATCCAAAAACCAAATTTACTTTTCAATATATTTTTATAAAATATCTCGATTATTGAACTTCTAAAAACGATTTTGCACAATTCGATTAATATTCAACTCAAAACTGCACATAAATAATAATTATTAAAGAGATTAAAGTATTTTAGTTTAAGGTACGCACATCCAGGGGCGAGAAGGTAGTCAGGCAGGTGTCAAGAGTGTTCTTATACTGATAGCTCAGATCACCAGTGCAGCCGTAGCCTCCCAGCTTGTGAATAGCCGCATAATCGTAGCAATCGACGCCGCCATCTCCATTGCAATCCTGGCCAAACTTAACCATATAATTCTGAATGGTATTTGCCGCACAGATGGGATCATTCACGCAGTTGCCAAAAGCTGAGCAAGGGAAATATTTATTTACTGCAACTACATAAACTGACATGGACTTACCCTCCTCGGACTGGGGACTTTCGTTACCCAGGGTCAGTTTGCCGCCATCCGCCCAGTAGGCCCAGGTAATGCGAAACAGGCCGCAAACACCGCCGCCGCAATAATGCGTCTGATTGCAGCCACTGATGGCCTCGCAGATGCAGCCAAGGCACACATCGGTCACAGGCTTATCTGTTTTTAGCAGCACAAAAGGGGAAACATCATATAGTTACAGTTATACAATTTAATAAATATTTATATATTTAGTTTCTAGTCTGATAAGACGGGCGATTAGCTGACCTATTAAATGATGACGATTAAATGCAAATAACGAGACGAGCTTTCATGTGTTTTTATATTTTTTTGAGAACTTCCACAAAACTGGAATTTTGATTAACATTTTTGCTCAGATATGTCATCAGTTTAATTCTGTATTCTTCACTTAATTGTAAACAAACAAATAAAAAATTATGTAGGCTACACATTCATACCAGTTACTAAAGTACAACTTAAACTATAATATTTAAAGGTGTATCTTTGAATTGAATAAAAATTAAAATTTATTATTATAGCCCAATCTGAGGCTTGGACGCCCATGAACCTGAAGTTCCGTTCCGTTTTGCTGTATCTGTCATCTCTCAGTTAATGCCGAACTAGTTTTGCAACTTTCAATGGCAACATTGAGGCGTCTACATCTTAAAAAATTGTATTTAAATACCCTGTACGCATGGCAAAAGGGTGGCATCGATTTGTGTGGGAGTTTGCAACAAGAGACCGATTTTAAGGGTAGGAAAACCAAGAAAATTATTACAAAATGTAGATGTTTAAGTCTATATATACTCCCATCTTTTACGATGATTTCAGCTTATCAGAACACACAATTCCTGTAAATTGCAATTATATATTTAAATATTAAACGGTTTCTCATTTAATTTATTTTTTAATATTTTTGTGGGCTCTTCAAGGTTAAAGCCAAAAGCACGACAATGTTTTCAGTAAAGTGAGAAAATTAATTTTAAGGCACAAATTGTATATTTTTTATGCAAGTCGCGTTTCATTGCGGTTTGTCAACTATTCAACTTTATGGATGTACGACAGACAAACATATTTCGCATGACATCTTATAATAAATATTTTACAAAACAATTTATTGATTTTATACTTTAAAAGAATATTGTATCTTCACGATCTCTTTGCATGCTCCTCGCCCACGCAGCAGAACTATGGACAACGCTTTTAGGTATTTATGCTCGAGTTCAATGAACCAACTTAAAGATCATTAAAATAGGTCAAAATTTGAATCGACGGTAACATAATTAAATCATTAATGAATTTATAATTAACTGATGTGACTAATAATTTTTAATTATACCAAAAAAAACCTCACATTTTCTAAAACTACAGAGATAGGCGGTATTATTTATCAGTCACGAAAGCTAAAGCTTTGGATAATTATCGGTACTTTACAGGGCTTAACAAAGTGTCACATAGGCCAGTCGTAATTTCCCCGGACTTAATAATAAATGTGTTAAACAATGGCATCAACGGTTGATAAACTTAGCTGGAAATTTAATAATTTTCAAGTGTAAGCCAAACAATCGAATCAATTTGTTGTATGTCTTGAACTGTTTGCGTAATTTATGCCTATTTAAACTATGAATTTTCCCCACAAATTAATCAATTTTAGCTAATCCGCATAGTGTTTGTTAAAATGCATTAAAAATGAAAACAACAAACAATTATTTCCGCTCCATGTAAAATCGGAAGTGTTCAGCGAATGCCGTTCAAGTAATTGGAATCTTCTGTCAATGCCCCTAATCATCATGTTCATTAACAATTAATTAACTAAAGCATCAATAGTTTTTTTTGTATAATAGTTAAAACCGAAACACTTTGAAAGACTTGGCTAAAAAACGGAATACATTTCTGTGCTCGTATTAAATAGCCTAACAAAATAATCTTGTCTTTATTCGTCTGCTAATTAATGTTAATTAAATACACGAATGCGGTGGACAGGTATTTCCATTTGTATGACGGAATAACTGGCCAGAAATGTACTCAAAATCTATGATATTCACTTACGTTGAGCTTGGCTAAGCATTGCGAATCCCAGACAGAGCAAAGCACCAAGCACCAAAGTGCAGTACAATTTGTTGGAAGCCATCGTAAATCTGTTGTATCTTTTTTCACTGAACGAAAAGATGTAAACTGAGTGAATTTCTAAGCAAAGGCAAAAGCTCAAACGGGATTAGTCCACTGTTAAACCGCACGCTTCGAAGATGCGCGAGAGACTGAAGCTTCAGCTGTTCAAGCTGCGCTCTTATGTATTGCCCACGAAGCTTTCGCTGAAACGAATAACTTCGAACACGAACTCAGTTGACGCTCTGAGCACAGAAAGCACGAGAGAGCGAAAAAGTGACGCATACATGTATTGCTTTGCTCGAGTTTTATTTAGAATGCTTGAATTGTTGTTGTTTGATACAAATGCTTAGATCTTGTTGAAGGCAGCAATGTCGACGGACTGAACAAAGTCCTCGAACTCCTCAATCTTCTCCTGCAGCAGATCAATGGAGACCTTGTCGTCTTCAATGACGCACATGATCTGCAGCTTGTTGATGCCATAGCCGACTGGGACCAGTTTGGATGCACCCCACAAAAGACCGTCCATTTCGATGGTACGCACATTTTTCTCCATCTCCTTCATGTCGGTCTCATCATCCCATGGCTTGACGTCCAGCAGCACAGATGACTTGGCAATAAGGGCAGGTTTCTTGGACTTCTTGGCAGCGTAGGCAGCAACGCGCTCAGCCTTGATACGCTCGGCCTCAGCATCGTCTTCCTCGTCAGAGCCGAATAGATCGACATCATCGTCATCAGCAGCAGCAGCTGGAGCGGCAACTGTGGGCTTGGCACCAGCCAACTGTGGCAGAGGAGTACCAGTCCAGGCAGAACGCTCTCCAGCCTCGAAAGAGGCAATGTGACGGTACCAGCGTGCAACATGTGCGTAGTCTCCAGCTGGTGCCTTGCCCAAAGCATCGAACACGGACAAATCGGCCTTGGAGGGTGTGTAGCTGAGTAATGAAAATTATATTTTAATATGTATATATATATATATATATATATATATATATGCGTATATTCATAGCAATATATTGCATGCCGACGTGGTTGCCGCACATAACCTCACATTATGTGGCTCATGATATTGATGCTTACCCACTGATGTAGCTGTTGTCGGCCAGGAAGTTGTTCAACTCCTTGAGTCCCTGTGGGGTCTTGACATCACCGAAAGCCATTTTTAATGCGTTTATTTAGTATTAAATTAGCGTTAAAAGAATCTGTACCGTGCGCTGTGCTGCGTCTACGATGGGAAAGTCTGTGCGAAAGAGAGTGCTGGACAATCTAAATATTTCACAACACTGCTTTGTTCAACACAAATCTGTTCCGATGGGGGGTGCTCAAAACGTTCCTGCTCACTTTTTAAAAACCTCAAAAATTTGTACTTTAAAACATTTAAAACACACAGGCGAAACTCAAGAATCGTTGATTACAAAATTAAAACAAATTTTAATTTACAAAATTTATACAAACCGCTTAAAAACATGAATTAAAAATGGGGGGCACCCATCGTTTAAACTATCGATGGATGTATCGAAACTAATTTGCACTGATACTAAAAACATCGAATGCACAACCGAACAGCTGTTTCCGGTGGTCTCTGGTACTCGTTGGACGAGTCTCGATTTGTTCAATTGGCTTAATTCTTTAAATTCCATTAAGCAAAATTATAAACAAAAACAATAAAAAATAAAATAATTACATGTGTATGAAGGCAAATTCCAAAGACAATAGAATTGATTTATTCATTAAAGTGATAGAATTGGCAATAACAGCAGCTCTGTCACGGGAAGCACCCTGTGCCCTGTGCGTGACGCAGTTACACAACGCAAAGAGAGAAAACAAAATTCTCAGTCTGGACGAGTAGGCCTCGGGGGCGACGATTGGGGCACGGATACAGCAAAAAAGAATAAAAGCACTGCAAAACCAATACATTGGAGCTCCACGGCCATCTTCAAGAAGGTTCGTTTAAAAGTCGTGCGACTTCTATTAATAGTTTTCCACATGGGAATCGGCTATTGATTGCATTCTTTTTTTTATTGTCAGCAGTTCACGGACGCGGGCGCATGCGGTGATTTTCACTTTCATTCTGGCAACGCTGCTGAAATTCTTTAATCAGTATTGCCGTCATGGTTGTGACCGCATCAACGTGCCGGACAGAGACGGTGTTCGACTACAACTGGAAGCATGTGGTGTGTGCCTATTGGAACCGATACCCGAATCCGTCCAGGTGCGCATCTAATCCTAGGCTCACACTAGTTTACCAAATTTGGCCTTGATTTAAAAACCTTTTGACCTGTAAGGCAAGGCTGCGCTGCAGTGTGAACCTAGCATTAATCAGTCAAAATCAATGCCATTATCTAATACTTCATTCTCCAAATTGTGCAGTACTCATGTCTTAACCGAAGATACCATCAAAAGGGAGGTACGGGATGGTAAATTGTATTCGCGCCGCCTGCTTTCCAAAACGAATCCTGTGCCCAAATGGGGTGCTAGGTTTTACAACAATGTGCCGGTCAAGATTGTTGAGGACTCAGTGCTGGATCCGGTAAAAAAGACATTCACAACATTCACCCGCAACTTGGGTATGAAGAAAATAATGGTAAGTGAACTTTGGACTTTGCCCGGTGACTATACTAAACCTATAATCGCATGTCATGTCACACTACTGATTTCAGAAAGTCGATGAGATCGTGGTCTATAGTGAACAGAATGACGGAAGGACTCTAGCGGTAAGAAGAGCATATATCAGTTCCCAGGTGTTTGGCTTTTCTCGTGCGATAAGAGCCTTTGGAATTGAACGGTTCAAAGTGAACGGCAATAAAGCCTCGAACGGCTTCAACTATGTGCTAAGACGCATGTTTCCACAACACCAGTTGGCAGCGACGACGACGATGACGACCACAACGGTAACAACAACATCCCAACAGGCGACATCCCAATATAGTGATATGGCCGTAGCGACGGCAAATCACAACGGCAGCAAAACGGAGGCACTGAAGAGAACCGCAAAAATCGGCTACGAGTTCTGCAAATCGCATGCGAGTAAAATCGCACAGCTGTTCTCCGTTAGAAATTGAGATCGCAATGGATGATATTGGAGTGTTGTCCAGTTCGAAATGTACTGTGGGTTCGGAGATCGTGGCCCGTATATTATTCGTATTCCAAAATACTTAATAGTTTGTTGCATTTCATTCCGTGTGTTGAAAAAGGAAATTTTTAAGCTCAACACAGCAAAGCATCGTGCAAGAAAATGTCATTAATCTTAAAATGTTAGAAGAGTGTACGGCGGCATTATTCCGTACCTCTTTGTGGTAGAAGCATACTCGTGTAAAATTTGGTTTTTATGTAACATATTGTATATACATACATATATTTTGTAGAAAATACAGTCGTAGGATAAAACATATGTAATTTGACTAACTAATGGGAAATAGTTTTATATATCGTACAAAGTTATGCAGAACTGCCAACTCTGTCCAAAAGATTTATCAAAACAAAGCAATTGAACATCTGTCGCTTGTTATTATTGTTTTTAGCGATATGGCGCTAAATATGTTGTTTACGTTTAGGCCAGTGTTGTAAAGTACACGACTACCGTCAACGATAGCTAGCTCAATATGGATAGCTATCGATATATCGAGCTCAACGCAACCCCGCAAACGCCACTTTTTCCCGCTGTAGCTCACACACACCGACGCAACAACGCACAACGCTCTCGCTGTGTAAAATAATTTGGAAAACCCAATAATTTATAATTAAAGCCTGAAAACTATCAATCGACATTAAAAAAATATGTCGAAACCAGAAGGAGCCGCAGTTGAAGCCACCGAGGAGAACTCGGTAAGTTCTAATTTAACAAACAATCGGAGGTGGAAAATTTTCGCCAGGAAGCCTGCAAAAAAAAAAGACGCCGCATGCCGCTTGAGGCAATACAGCAAAAATTAAAATTGTAATTCATGAATAATAATTGTTTTGGCAGAATGAGACTACCTCGGAGGCGGCAACCAGTTCGTCCGGAGAAAAGGAAGCAGAATTTGATAACAAAATCGAAGCCGATCGCAGCAGACGCTTTGATTTCCTGCTGAAGCAAACAGAGATTTTCACGCATTTCATGACAAATAGCACAAAGAGTCCCACCAAGCCGAAGGGCCGTCCCAAGAAGAACAAGGACAAAGACAAGGATAAAGATGTGGCCGAGTAAGTGACCCCTTGACTTTCACCAGTTTGTGAATTCAATAAATCGGTATTTCATTGCACAGTCATCGGCATCGTAAAACTGAGCAAGAAGAGGACGAGGAGCTGCTGGCCGAGGATTCCACAACTAAGGAGATCATTCGCTTCGATGCCTCTCCAGCTTATATTAAAAGTGGTGAAATGCGTGACTACCAAGTGCGTGGCCTCAACTGGATGATCTCCCTCTATGAGAACGGCATAAACGGCATTTTGGCTGACGAAATGGGTCTGGGTAAAACACTGCAGACCATTTCATTGCTAGGCTACTTAAAGCATTTCAAGTAAGTCCTAAGGAGACTCTTCACAGCATGAACTACTATTTATAGTGAAATATTTCCCTTAGAAACCAAGCTGGACCTCACATTGTGATTGTGCCCAAGTCGACGCTGCAGAATTGGGTCAACGAATTCAAGAAGTGGTGTCCATCGTTGCACGCCGTTTGCCTCATTGGTGACGCCGATACGCGTACCACTTTCATCAGGGATGTGCTACTGCCCGGCGAGTGGGATGTGTGTGTCACCTCCTATGAGATGTGCATACGTGAGAAGTCAGTATTCAAGAAGTTTAACTGGCGCTACATGATCATCGATGAGGCGCATCGTATCAAGAACGAAAAGTCCAAATTATCCGAGATTTTGCGTGAGTTTAAGACCGCAAATCGTCTGCTCATTACGGGTACTCCGTTGCAAAACAATTTGCACGAATTGTGGGCTCTACTCAACTTTTTGTTGCCCGACGTCTTCAATTCTGCGGAGGATTTCGACGAATGGTTCAATACAAACACTTGTCTGGGTGATGATGCCCTTGTGACACGTCTCCATGCTGTATTGAAGCCCTTCCTTCTGCGTCGTCTGAAGGCTGAGGTGGAGAAGCGTCTGAAGCCCAAGAAGGAGTTGAAAATCTTTGTGGGCCTGTCCAGAATGCAACGTGACTGGTATACCAAGGTGTTGCTCAAGGATATCGATATTGTTAACGGCGCTGGCAAAGTGGAGAAGATGCGACTCCAGAACATTTTGATGCAGCTGCGCAAGTGCACCAATCATCCCTATTTGTTTGATGGCGCAGAGCCTGGACCACCGTACACAACTGACACCCATTTGGTGTACAACTCCGGAAAGATGGCTATTCTTGACAAGCTGCTGCCGAAGCTACAGGAGCAGGGATCACGTGTACTGATCTTCTCACAGATGACACGCATGTTGGACATTTTGGAGGATTATTGCCACTGGCGCAATTTCAACTATTGCCGCTTGGACGGCCAGACACCGCACGAGGATCGTAATCGACAGATCCAGGAGTATAACATGGAGAATAGCACCAAGTTTATATTCATGTTGTCTACTCGTGCCGGTGGTCTTGGTATTAATTTAGCAACTGCCGATGTGGTTATCATATATGACTCCGATTGGAATCCACAGATGGATCTGCAGGCCATGGATCGTGCTCATCGTATTGGCCAGAAGAAACAAGTGCGTGTCTTCCGCTTGATCACCGAGAGCACCGTGGAGGAGAAGATTGTAGAGCGTGCCGAGGTAAAGCTACGACTGGACAAGATGGTCATTCAAGGCGGACGACTTGTAGACAACCGTGCACAACTTAACAAGGACGAGATGCTTAACATTATTCGCTTCGGCGCCAATCAAGTATTCAGCTCCAAGGAGACAGACATCACCGATGAGGACATTGATGTTATACTGGAGCGCGGAGAGGCGAAGACAGCGGAGCAGAAGGCTCAGCTCGACAGCATGGGTGAAAGTTCGTTGCGCACCTTCACCATGGACACCAATGGTGAGGCTGGCACCTCATCGGTCTACCAGTTCGAAGGCGAGGATTGGCGTGAGAAGCAGAAACTCAATGCTCTGGGCAACTGGATTGAACCACCCAAGCGTGAGCGCAAGGCTAACTATGCCGTAGATGCCTATTTCCGTGAGGCACTGCGCGTCTCTGAGCCAAAGGCACCCAAAGCGCCACGCCCACCTAAACAGCCCATTGTTCAAGACTTTCAATTCTTTCCTCCCCGTCTCTTCGAGCTGTTGGATCAAGAGATTTACTACTTCCGCAAGACTGTCGGCTACAAGGTGCCCAAGAACACCGAACTCGGCTCGGAGGCCAGCAAAGTTCAGCGCGAGGAGCAGCGTAAAATCGATGAAGCCGAACCGCTCTCCGACGATGAGATACAAGAGAAGGAAACATTGCTATCCCAGGGCTTTACCGCCTGGACAAAGCGTGACTTTAATCAGTTTATTAAAGCCAACGAGAAGTATGGTCGCGATGATATCGAGAACATTGCCAAGGATGTGGAGGGTAAGACTCCTGAGGAGGTCATCGAATATAATGCGGTGTTCTGGGAGCGTTGCACCGAATTGCAGGACATAGAACGCATCATGGGACAGATTGAGCGCGGAGAGGGCAAAATCCAACGACGACTTTCCATCAAAAAGGCACTCGATCAAAAGGTGGGAATATTACTTAAGTTTTTTCCCTTCTCGTACTTTATTTTCTATATATTTTTTTTAATGTTCCTACAGATGTCTCGCTATCGTGCACCTTTCCATCAGCTGCGTTTGCAGTACGGCAATAACAAGGGCAAGAATTATACAGAAATCGAGGATAGATTTTTGGTTTGCATGCTGCACAAACTGGGCTTTGACAAGGAGAATGTCTACGAAGAGCTGCGTGCTGCTATACGGTAAGTAAACTGAGCTCTGAAATGATTATATCTGTCTATACGACTTGCTTTTGATTGCAGTGCATCGCCTCAGTTCCGTTTTGATTGGTTCATCAAGTCACGCACAGCTTTGGAGCTACAGCGACGCTGTAATACGCTGATCACGCTCATTGAGCGTGAGAATCTCGAGCTGGAGGAGAAGGAGCGAGCCGAGAAGAAGAAGAAAACACCTAAAACTCCAGGAAGCAGCAGCAGCACAAGCACTCCAGCACCACCACAACAGCCGAAAGCGAATCAGAAACGCAAAAGTGAAGTGGTTGCAACCAGTTCCAATGCTAAGAAGAAGAAGAAGTAAAGACGTGGAAACCTTTTGGATCATAATGATGATGAAGATAATGATAATAATGATATATGCTATATAAATATACAATTTTTCACATGAGATTCAGCTCAGCACAGCATTAGTTGGTAATTAAACAACACACACACATACCACAACATAACACACACAAGCAGACACACACACACAGACAAAACCACTTTATCAATGACATAAAATGATAATATATGTGTTTGTAGTTCATAGTTCATTATATTGCAAACTTTCTCGTGCGCAATATCAAAAGAAATCAATTAATTTTATTACTTTACTATTATGATTATATTCTATATGCGCGCCGCTGTATTCTATTCCACTTAATTGTACTTTGTTAATAAGTCTCAAGTTATATGTACTGTATATGTATGAAAAATAGTGCTACAAACCGAAAAACAAAATATGTTTTCATTCTTTGATACCCTAGAATTTTATCCCTTGTGCTGCTAATACAGAAAACGATTGGAATATTTTAAAAACTTTTATTTATAGAAAAGAAGCGTTCTTTAACTTAATGTATAGCATTATAAATTCTATAGATTGCGTTTAAGTTTTAAAATAGCACAAGCTAATACATAAAATACATACTTATGTACCGTTAGGTGTAAGTATATGTTACAGATACAGGTACTAACTAGGCACACATAAGACAAACATATATGTGCATATGATATATCGGTGTTAAAAGCTTAAGAATTAATATCATCAGCATTTCAGATGCTTCACCATGTTCAACATGGCACTCTGGGAAGCTTGCTTGCCTTGCTGCTCTTAGAACTCTATGCTCGCTCTCCAGATAGAGCACCTGCATCTTAGTTAATACTACTTAAGTGTCGTGGCTGAATTATTGTGATGATTTGATTAGTTTTATGTTTTTTTTCGTCGACTTTGTAAATCTTTCACTAATTCTCTGTCTTGGGGTTGATCATCTCATCAATACTGGCAGCTGAGCCGGCTATCAAAGCCAAAATGGAGAAGATGCCGAGCAGAACGTTCTTGATTAGCTTCCATTTGCACCAGCCCAGACGATCGGGCCACAGATAAACAGTCTCTACAAAACTGGGCACGAAGATACCCAGCAGTGAGAAGAATACGGCGCCCACTAAACTGATGAAGGGTTCCAGATTGGGAATACCAGCTGCAATGCCACCACTGACCAGAATAATGCCGGTGCGCAGCAGAATCTGGGTCATGTTGTGATTCTCGGGCTTGAACTTGTGCTGAATCTTGCGCCACAACACCTCATTGGGCCTGGTTAGAGGAAAAAACCGTTAGTACATCAAAAGGTGGCTATAAAGATATGATCAGCTTACACATAGAACTGCAGTCCATAGGTGAATAGAATAGCAACAGCCATGAGCAACTTGGCGGTATCTCCCAGCCAGCTTCCATCCGGCAGATTGAGCGTAATGCTGCCACGCACCTCTTCTCCAAATCTCACCTGGAAAATGCGAAAATTCCATTAGTACCGAAACACAAATATACAATTTACTCCACTACTCACATAGCCAAAGAAACCAATAACAGCGTACAGCAGCACCACCGTGATCATAGCCGTATTCAGCACTCCGGGACAGCCAAGGAACTGCTGTGGTTTCCTCATCGAGTTCTCCACGGGCATAACTACACCAATACCCTCCATGGCAAAGATCACCGTAGCAAAGAATAGTGGAATGTGCGCAGCGGTTGCAATCAGTGGCTTGTCGTGGAAGACCAGTTCCTCATCGAACATGTAGTAGAGTGTAATGGCGAAGGTAACCACAATAAAGATATTGGCCATTAGCGAGAAGGGCACCAAATACTTGAGGTTTCTGATCTGACCAATCAGCAGACAGGGTATTACAGTCATGGCAATATATATCCTCACATCCCACTTCAAACCCACATCGTAGTTGATCACCTCGTGGAAGGAGGTGGCTATGAAGACCATGTAGACGCAGGCAGCTGCAAAGTAGGTGGCCATCAGTCCAATATCCACAAATTGTCTGCAATGAGTTAAGATTAAATTAATTCCAAGTCATGATCAATCATACATTCAGGGATTAATCAATATTCCTCATTAATTTGATTTGAAATAATTTTTATAAAGTTTTTAAAGTAAAAGTTAAGAAAGTTGATTTGAAAAAAAGCTTATAATTTACAAGGATTTCAAGTAAAAAGTAACAGGGTAATAACCATTTCTCCGCATTACAAATTCCATTGTTCTGAACGGGAAATGCTTTAAGCCAAATTAAACCCTATCTTCTTGTTATCTAATCTAAGCGAATTCATTACAATAAACAAATTTTTTTGAATAATAGGATATTAATGTGATTATAAGCTGCGATTTTCCAAAATTCCCCAAGTCATTTTCATCAATTGAGCAACAAAAATAAAAGTGCAAAAAATAAAATAAAATCCACTTGTTACTTTTAGATTAGAAACGAATTTGACTTGCACCGGAAACAGTATCTAATCTAGTAATATGTAGATAAAGGGGTTTTTGAATAATAGGATATTAATGTGAATATAAGCTGATATTTTCTAACAAACAAATAAAAGTAAAATTGTTTACAGAACCCCACACTTACTTGGCAAAATTGGAGTATGGCCTTAACGCTTTTGGGCCATATTCAAAGACTTTCTCGGCGGTTTCTGCAAAACCCAGAGCGGGAACTTTGGCATCACGGCAAATGTTATGGGAGGTTTTTACCTGAAAAGTAAAAATATTATTATTAAACAATTTTTTTTATTAAATAGATGTTTATGGTTATAAGTTTAATTATTTGCACATTATTTCTCCTTTAGACATAACATGTATAACAGGTATTTGGGAGGCGCTTCATCACTCATATATGAAAACACATATACATAAAGTATATAATTAATAAATTTATTTATGCACTACCAAAAAAGTAGATCCGCAGCAGAGTAGATTAACAGTTTTTTTTTCAAGTGTAAGCTTGAAGACAAGACAACAACAAACTACATGCGGAGAAAAATAGTACCGTTGCTGTGTCTCGATCTCACGCGCATTGGCAACGAAAATAGATTAAAAGGAGAAGTGAAAAATATTGTGTGTAATTTGCATTGTCCTAGGCTGAGTAAGTGCACAAACAAACACAGAAAACATGCGGCTCTTTCTTAAGTTGGAGCGGGAGTCATCTCTCACACATACCATTAAACAATCTACTAGTAGTGAGCTTCGCTGCTCCCTGATAAAAGCTAAAGAGAGAAAGAGCGTAAGCTGCGCTGTGTGCATTGAACACAATGCAGTGTGCTGTGCCGGCAGCGACGCCAGCAGAATTCTTAGCTAAGCGAAAGTGTGTTCATTTTAAACGCCACTCTTATAATTATGTTTGTATAAGTGTGCTTAAATATTGTTTGTAGGAACTACCCGTGGCAGAGCTTATCTTATATCAATCACGAATGCTTTGTCCACTGTCTAGTTGAAACGTAACTAGTAACTTTGACTAGTCAGCACTTCAGATAAGCCAATCGGGCATAAATTTTGTGCCTACCGCTTAAATAATCGTTGCTATTAGCTGATTTAATCCAAAGAAATGACTTGGCTACAATTTGTGGCCATAAATCAGCGTTTAAAGTGTTAATATATATACTGATTAGCCGAGAAATACCAGAAAAAAAGAGTTATTTATAATACAATTTGAAAGAAACCTTTAAAATCAAACCGATTTTGGCATAGAAATATCCGCTTTGTGTTTGCGGTTTGCACGCGTTTTAAAACGCGACCTTATCGCTAGTGTTTACACTGGGACATGAGTTGTCGGCATATGCAAAGTAAACCTCACAAATCCCCAAAAACGATCAATTGCGTCAATCGATCAGGTGCTAAAAAACAGTACAACAAACATTAAGTTACTCACCAAAATGTGAACACAGTGGGTGCAAAGAAAACCAACAAAAAGAGTCATCACGGCACCAAAGAGCAAACCGGCATTGTGGAAGGCCATTGGCATGGCCAGAATGCCAGTGCCCAAGGAACTCTTCAACAAATGGGCCAAAGCACCGCCCGAACTGGCGCCATTTGGATCACGATGCTCAAAGGGACTATAAGCAGCCTCCTCCAGTTGCTCCTTTTCCGTTAAGTTGGCTCTGGAAATGGATAGTTTGAAATTAAGCCAATGAACTAAAAAGTGTTAAAATTGCACTCACTTGGAGCTAAAGTCGTTGAGGGACGTCACCGAGCTGGTGTAAGATGGTGGTGGCTTGGCATCCGATTCTGACTTTTCCGTTGCAGCCGGTTCCGAGTCCGGCGCATAGGCCTTGTTATCAGTCATCTGAAAAGTGGAAGAAAGTGAATCCAATTAGCAATTGATTCGAAGACTTCAGTTAATCCAAGCGCATGCCTTGATATCTTATCAGACACTATAGACGGTCTGGACAGTTTCCCTTTAAAACAAAATTATTATACGATCGTTATCTGATTCGACGTACCGTCCGATAGTAATACCCAAACGTGTGGACTGCATTCATAAATTTTATTTAATGTTTACGGTCAATTGATTGTAAACTCGATATTGAACTAATAAAACTCATTCAAAATTCCGAAAAGGCATAAAGTACATAGTAAAATAAAAGCACTTTGAGCGCTATCCGAGTGCAGGGGCAATTCACTGATCACATGACCAATGGACACCAAGACAGGCGTCCAAAGGGTCCAAAATATTGTGAGAATTCGCGTCACGTCACTTCTTAGCTTTATTTTTTTTTTGCAAGTTGATTAGACTAATCTGCCCCGGAGTGTTATTTATGGGTCTGCTGAAGTGCTAGAAATGCTGTTAACATGGTTATTGGGTTATCCATATGCGGACATTTATTAACTGATTAGATTCGGGGCACACTTAAGTTGCACGTGGCTAGTTCTTTTGATTAAACTAAGCTACGCTTAGTCAAGGTCCCATGCTCGTAAAACTTTCAGGAAGTAGTAAAAATTTCAAATTTGATTGTAGTTCATTGAAAGTGAGTGCGTTAATGATATAATATAGCGAACACTAACTATTAGTAATCTAGTTAGTTAAGTTTAATAAAGCTAAGAAAATATTAGTTTTTAAGTTCTTTGAGTATTTTTTGAAGATCGTTTAGTATATATGGTATTTTTAGTATTTTATTTTACATCTTTAAATAGTTTGTCTTTTAATCCTTGCAATAGTGTCACTAATCAATAGTTTTAAAAATATTCTTAGCAATAATTTCTACCTTCTCAAAAATGCCTCACAAACAGGAAATTCTAAATCATTTCACTACTTTCACTATAGCAAAACTCAAGTATGAATTTCTACCAAATTTAGACATTTTTAATGATTTAATATAAATTATTTTATTCAGGAAACAGAGCCTAACAAAATTCCGCTTAGTTATCATTAAAAGTGACAGTATTATTGCCCCAAAAATATATACAAAATACTTGATTTAGATTTAGAATGTTTCCATTTTTTATCAACCAAATAAATTGCAATTAATGTCGAAAAAAGGCATACAAAAAAATATTAACTAAACTATGTAATATGTTCATTATTTAAACAAATGCTTAGCTTGGTGTTGATTTATTAGACAGTTTGACTTACGTTTAGCCAAGAGTTTGAATGTGGTCAGATTGGTGGGCAGAGAAGCAGTTAATGGTCAAACTGAACGCGTTCTCGGGCCAAAAGCAACTGAATTGTTGATGGGGGCCAACCGTAAAGAGTTGGCCAGAAGTGTCCAACAATGATAAGATGTCTAAAAAGCCAATTGCTGAGCACAGTGGTAATTGATAAAGATAAAGTATAACAATGTACAAACTGAAAACTCTCGTTATAAAGGCTCAACGCTACCTTTTGAAAACAATTATAACACTCTGCTGATAATTGATAACAAAGCGATAAGCAATTACCGTTAACGACCAAACTGATTTAGAGAGTACCAAATAAAAGTGATCTACAAATTTGTACTTTAAGCTAACTGTTAGCTCTGATGAAAGTGAAATTAATTGCTCAGTTTATAATAATTGGCATTAAATGAATTATCTAGAATTAACACGTCCTACGCTCATTATTATTTTTCAGTTCGACTGATAAGATTAGTCTCCACATAAGTATATAGATATGTAATATATTAAAGTATTACGCGTGTACGACATTGACACCCTTTATAGTTATAGTTATTATTCAGGTATTCAGGTTGCCAAAGACAATACCGATTATTGATATCTAATGGCAGTGCGAGTTATCAGTTTGGGAGTTACCTGGTTATAGCCCGACTATTGCCCAATTGGCGATAAATCTTTACGGCCCAAACCGACGGTTGGTAATTTATGAAATCATAACAAATATTTTCCACTAGTTATTGTATTTTTTTTGTTTTTTATTATTTTTACTTAGTTTTCTGCTTTTGGACTACAATTGTTATTACCCCGTGGATTTATATGATGGCCCCTATCGCGATCGTGAATCATTGCTGGCACTTGATTAGTTCCCTGTGGCATATATAGTATATATACTATGTAGTCTAGTGTATATTACTGCCCACACTAGATTTATTTGTGCTCATTAACACTTGATTGGCAACGTAATTAACTATATAAATTAATTACATTTCTTTGCGTCACTAGTTTATGATTATGCTAAAAATACGCATGTTTATGACAGCTTTGCGGTGATATCCCCAATACTTGTTAACCAACCAACAGGATATACTAAAAGACTTTTACTAATGAGCGGAACGAAAAATAATTAAATACTAACTAGTATTTTATGGGTGTCAAATTGGACAAAATTCAAATTTAAAATTATAAAATAAAATATACATTATTTGTAAGGAAAATAACTTAATATATCTTTTAAAATAAATTTAAAAATATGGTATTTAATTACCAGATAATCTATTAAATATTCTATTTTAAAATTGGAACTGCATGAAATTTTAAATATTAACTTTTTTAAAGAAAACTCAAGATGAATTGTTTGTTATTCTATTTTAGGATTTGAATTATATAAAATTTTCTACACTTTATTTTTTGGAGGTAAGGAAATGACTGCATAGATGATATATTAAAAAATTAACTATATTTCTAAAAAATTAAGTGTACTCCTCAAGTCACTGTGGTCTGACTGTCAGAGAACTCTTGAGGAGATAGCTGAACTATTCGGCCTCCAACTCATATGGATCCCTGGATACAACGACATTGATGTGTCCCCTCTAGAAAACGAGATTTTATTGTTTATTAAACTAATTTTTATATACCTAAGTTAGTTATATATAATTTGAATGCCTTAAATTGTTTTAGTCCTATGTAATGACTAACGATTTAAGAGAAACCGGTTACAATACTCTTTACCTTTCTTCTCCTTTTTCTCTTTCTTCCTTTTCCACCCATCGCATCGCTGCCTTTCGTTTTGTTATGTAAAGAAAAAACCTTTATTCAATCACTATCAATTCACTAATTAATTCTGCTTTCGCTACATTCGGTAATTGTGGGAAATCTCTCAAGACTGCAGCTTCTCTTTCTTGTTCCTTTTTTCCTGCTTTTTTTGGGTCATATACTCAAACCACGTCCCAATTTGGGTGTGTTCGTAAATAGGTACCGTTCAACGTTAATTGTTATATGAATTTCAATTAGGTCTTCGATCTGTCGATCAGTCGTCGGATATTGGGTCAATGCATTGCATCAAAGCCAAATGAAGTTAAAAAAAAGGTAAAACAACTTTTTTTGGCAAAGAGTTTCTCGTTTCTTGTTTTCACGTGCTGCTAACTGATCTGTGCTCGCTTCAATAATGCAATTCATCGATTCTCAAGGGGCACTGCCACTCCCCTTTCCACACCTCCAGCTCGCAGTTGTGAACTTGTTCACTTTCGATATGCAAAATTTGATTGAAGTCTGTCTCGCATAATTAATGAAGTCTCAATTGTACTTGCTTTATATACATGTATATATAAATATATATTTCATTATCAATGAGCTAGCCTTGTCCTCAGATTATGTAAGTGATTTAAAAAATAAAATTCACTGATTAATTGCAGTTTATAGTCGGCATTTGAAAGCTAAGTAGCTTGGAGATAAAGCTAAGTCAATATTCGTTTACGATCTCAATGATATCTACTTGTTGTCACCTCTTATCAGTTATCAGAGTTTATCTACAGATTTCTAGCACTAAAGGCCACTGACTTACTTCTTATATATATAATTTTTATTAGAAGTGCTTTCTGGAATTTCAAAACAAATGATTCCCATCAAGATTCGCAATCTGTTCCTATTCCGTTTCATAAAGGAATACCAATTAAAAATGGCTAAACAAACTGTTTTAATTCCTCCGCGTGACTTTAATTATAAGTAATTGCAGTGCTTAATATGTAACACGGTTTGTCGCACCATTAAATAACCTATTCGACGGCTTAAATAACCTGTAAATCTTTGTTGTTGGTTTAACTACATGACTCTGATTTGCTTAGCTTATTTTCTGCAGTGCACCGAATTCATAGCCGTAACTAATTATTAAAATATTTATATTTATTTACACTTAAACTTATATCATTTTCAATTTAGTTTTTAGTTCTTTGGTTACAGCGCACAGTAATTAAAAACAAAAGCGAAATAATTTTTTAATTTTGTTACCCAAGTGTTGACACTGCACTTTACAGACACGAACAACTGTTTTTATTATTATTTTTTAATTATACACCTCACATAATTACAAGAAAATAAATTTCACACGCTATTTAGTGTTTTAGAGGGTATAGTATATATTTTCTTTGTTGAACTCCAAATTGATTATCCCATAAAGTTTGTGATTTGTGATTTTGGTAATTACCTTTTTTCAGAAAACTGTTGCTAATTTGGTTTTAATAATATTTGATGTATTTTGCACAATGCTGTCTTTATTTGTTTATGCGTTGGCCAATTCTGTTTGGTCTTAGCATTGGCACGAATTGATTTTTGGCACCTCGGCGTTAATTATCGCCCTCAAAAAACGCCTGGACGAAACGCGTACAAATCGCGGGCTCACTCGGTGTGTGTATGTAAGCGTGTGTGTGTGTGTGTAAACAAAAAGAATTTTCGTTGAATTGGCAACAGTTAAAGTTTGTTTAACTAACTGTTAGTTTGTCAACTAAACGGTGATGAACCAAGCACTTCGTGCGATTATAAACGCGCTCGCGACTTTTTCAGCTCTTGGCTGTTTTTGGGTTTTGTTGTTAACTCGCTGGCGATCACTTAGTGACTGATATTAATCCAGTGTATGTGCTTGAATTTGTTGCTGCTGCTGTAGCTGTTACTGCTGCTACTGCCGGCGACAACAGCGGCTATAAAACGCATACACACACTTACACACACGCACACCTGTCTGATGAGATACACGGGGACAACTGACAACACACAATAAACGCCAGCGTGACGCAGGTGGGGCGAAGTCGGCCTCTCTCTTGGCCCAGGTGTGTGTGTGTGTGTGCGTGTGTAAGCGAGTGTGTGCCTGTCTGTGTGCTTTCTATATCATTCAACTTTGGGCATTTTCAGCGAGACAAGTCTGCCATTGGTTCCATTGCTCATACGCAGCGGTTGCCGCTGCCCTGCCTCGGATGCACCACAACAACAACCTCATTTAGATAAACTACAGGCAGAGTATCTACAGCCTGTACTATATATGCACATCTATAAAATATAGTATTGAAATTATAACCCCTAAAGTCATGCCCTAAATTTGGCTTAAATTACGTTAAGTTCTTTATCTGGGCGTAGTAACAATGTACTTTTCTAATAATATATAACAATGCCCAAGCAAATATGTTATATATAACCTCAGATTTTGATAAGGCTAAAATAATGAAAATAAAATATTTAATACGACTAAAAACAAGACGAAGCGATTGATTAGAGTAATTAGTTTAAATTAAACTGGTTTGGAGCAGTATATAAATTATATTCATTTATTTAACAGATGCCAGGAAATTAAAAAATTAAAAATATTTAAGACACGACAAGTTAATAAAACTTAAAGCAGTATATAAGAATTTTAAATTTGTTATTTTATTGAAATATTAACTGATTTATTAAATTATTTATACTTAAATAAACATAAAATTAATACGACCAAAATAAGCAAATATTACAATTATTTAATTTACAATATGTTGGGTTATGGCAATAACAAATTATGAGTTTTATGGAAGTAATAATTGATTTATTAAATTATTTGTAGCTAAATAAAATGTAATATATGGAAAAAAAGAACATTAAAAAATAAATTACAACAAAAAATTATTTTAATTGAACTTATTATTGAATTATTACTTTATTTTCAAACATAAGCAAAGTGATTCTGCTAAATTAATTGAATTTAAAAATAAATGAATATTTAATAAATAAATAACGAAAATTAAATTTAAAATATGTACGACAATCTGCTATTGTATTATTGTATATACATTTTTTTTAGGCCAACTAAATTGTCACCTAAGTTTTAAGTGACACCCTGTATGCCGAAGAGACACTGTGTCTGCCAGCATCAAAATAATCATCATCATCATCATCATCGTCTGCGCTATCACCTTCATTATTATCACGCTGCTATTTTGCAGTTACTCTAATTTACTGGAGTACGAATGAGAGACAAAGAGAAGGAGAGAAATTAAGTGGGTGAGAAGAAGAGAGGGAGTGAGAGAGAAGCGCCGCTGAAGCGGGCAAATTGGAGTGCATTGAACATTGCATCTTAAGAATTTGTCAGGCGCCTTAAAAAGCGCTCAGTGGTTGTGATTGTGACTGTAGATGTGGTTGTGGTTGTGGCTGTGATTGCGGTGGTGGCTAGGCGGTTGGTTAGTTGGGTGGTTCCCTGCCAAGACACTGGCCAACAATCAAGAGTACTATAAACATGGCAATTACTTAGTGTGTGTACACAGTTGTCAGCACTGTAGTAGCAGTTGCTGTTGTTGCTCTTGTTGTTGTCGCCTTGAGGTGTCTCTTTAAGTCAGATCATGGAGTTGTGCGATTAACTTGTTTCAAGTGGCCATCGTTAATGTTGTTATTGTTGTTGTGGCTGCACTCGTTTGCACGATTTTGTTGTCTGTCCATAAAATATGAAACGTTCAAATTTGTTGTTGTTGTTGCTTCGATCACTGGGACAGTGGAAAATTTTGTTCACACACATTTTCACGTGCTGCGCATTTTCAAAAACTAATTCGAGTTCAGCAAACAGTGTTTGTATTGAAATTAAGCCATTGCCATTTAAATTTCAATAAATTCCAAATTAAATGTTATTGGTTTAAAGGGTTTTAATTAAACCGCAATATCAATGGGTAGAAACAATAAATAACTAATTTGGCATTATCTAAATCTAAAACATTTGTTCAAATTGATTGCTTGTTAATTTGCTAGCTGATGTATCTTTAATTAGTGCTACAAAGTAAAAGATACAGATACAAAACGTCACATGACGTATACGCAATGTGGAGCCTTGAATTGCAAGAATTGTGTTTCAATTAATATAAGTCAGTAATAAAAGGTTTATAAGGAATGCCATAAGATATAGATACAGATATAGATCATGGGAACAGAGCTGCTTATCTGAAAGTTCAAGTGCCACATTGATCAAGACGTTAAGTATTATTGTAAAACATTTTTATTGTAAATGAAAAAAAATGTTTGCGATTGGGTAACAATTCCCACTTATTCCTTGATTATTTCCATGAAAATCTGAAGTAAGAAAATGTACAATCTAATAAGGAATCTTTATCAAATTAAATCCCATTCAAAATCGTGATTCGTTTTTATTATTGTTTTGTTGTTGGCGAATTTTGTAATCTGTCATTAATTGTAAAAACTTGACATGTCTCGACTTAAGAGTGCTAAATTCCTGGAAAAATGTCTTTTTTGTGTTATATATATTTAACTCAGGGCATACAGGGTGCTTCCCAAATCGTACTTCATTGCAATGCAAAGCGCGAATATGTTTTAAAATTAAACTTGTATTTCGCACAACATTTATTTAAACTCGTTTTTTATTGTTATTTTTCTTCGCTCTTCATGCGAAATTCCACGTCGCGTAATAATCATACTGTGCTTTATTGTTTATAACATTAATGTGTTTAAACAAATCGATATACTTCCGCAATTGGATTCCGGAATTGCCTTCAGTATGTCTCAAACTTAGTAGTAGCTGCGTAGTGTCGTATTTTTTGGGATCGGGTTTAGGTCACTGTTTCGCGATAGTAATTAATTAGTTAATTGATTAGTATGCAAAGTACGCTCAATAGATTGCCGCATCAGATTCGCATATGCTATATAGTAGTATAAAAACAGTCGTATCCGATACTGACTCAGCCATGTCATGTCTGTATTACTTAAATAAAAAATCACAAACACACTCCAAACCGATCCGATCCGATCCGAACCGTTGGAGTCAAGACCCGACTGCTGACCTTGCATGATGTCAAATATGATTTGGTATGTTAATTGAATGGGCGTTTGATGTTCTCCAGTGCTCACCTACAGAAAAATAAATAATAATTTATTAAGGCGTGGCAGTATGGGTTGCAATTGGGTCATCAGTCGTAGGAGACAATCGCTGGATATTCAGTAAAAAATCAGCTTCCTTCACAAAACGTAGCTGAAGCGAGTTTTTTGTTTTAACTACCAGTTAACGCCTTCCATTGAAAGCGCTTCATATTCAGTTTAATTTATTGCTATTTTAGTTTTATTTTTTCAGTTTTTAACTTTTTTTGAGCACCCACCTCAAAACAAAAGGTCTTTGTTTACACTGACACCCAAAAAACATTTAGCGAACATGCAAATACCTTGCTTATGAGATGTGATACATTTATCAGCATAAAACTGAGGCTAAGCTACTAAATATATATATTTTACTATATATACTAAACATATGTATCTGTACAGATCATGACTGTAGACTTTCTAAGCCAAACAAAAGTTGTTGTTTCCGCATTGTTGGAGGTGGATTATATATTCAAGATCCGATGTGGGAACAACAAAGCATATGAAAAGCTGAACTGTGACTTTAATTGCAGTAATTAGCATTGAGTATGACTAACTGCAACAACAATTTGAACCTATGTCAGCATATTTGCTTAAAACAATGTCTGACGACAGCTGTACTCGAGCTAAGTCAAGTTATTTTGAATAGCCAAAAGGCAGTTGAGCCTTAGATTTACTAATAAAATTTAAAAAAGAATTATATCGCTGGAGATGCCGGGGATTGAACCCGGGGCCTTTCACATGCAAAGCGAACGCTCTACCACTGAGCTACATCCCCTACCTTAATTTATCTCGAATTTTTAACAGCAAAACTTATGCCAGTAGAAATTTTTGACTACCTGAAATGCTGGAGATTTAAATTAGCTCCGAGTGTCCTCCAGGAAATATCGCGAAAGGTAATCAACGTAAGCCATATAAGCCAAACCTCCATTTTAAAATGAATAAGGGTACGTTATCGGTATAATAAACTGATCGTCGCAGGTCAAAATACCGCGCAAACGTTGCAGTTTCTGCTAATCGCAAAAACCCAAAATCTTTTCCGCGATATTTTTCGCTGCAGGTAGTTTAGTTCTTCAGTTGCAGTTCAGCTGCCTATTTTTCTCAAAAATCTTATAAATGATACTGCTCACAGAAAAGAGTGTCAGTTTCGTGAGTGCCAGTTTACGTTCAGTGCTGAAATCATGAGGACTAGAATATTGTGTGAGTTGAAGAATTTGTTTAAGCCAATTTGTTATAAACATTTCTAACCCGCGCGTTGATTTAAATTCTCTGAAATTATAAGCACAAGCTTAACAGAGATTCTTAACATTGTGTAAAGTCAGGGCTGCAACGACATAGTGACGGCTACCATAACAGAGTACAGTTTTCTCATGTCTATTAGAAACCCCAATTTTTCTTGCGGCCACCCTTATGTTTGTGCAATAACATAACCTTTCGTTTAATTCTTAGCCACCGAAGTCCAGATCGAAAATTAACAAAATGTATGTTTATGTGTGAACATTTATAAAATAATTGTGGTGTAATTATTTTTATAAATGTGGTACTCATATTTCTTAAACTTCGAGGTTCATATCGATTCCTAAAATTTTAATCGATATATCGTTGTGATAACACATCGATGCATCGATTTCGTCATCGAGTTTAGTTCCAGCTCTAATCCGACGCCGAACGGTGTGTTTGCGCACACTTTTCTGAAAATATATAATTTTAAGTGTAGAAATAGGCGGAAATATTAAAAATAAATTGGATTCGCAATTACAGCACCATTTTCGCAACACACCAATACTGTTTTTACGCTCGGATGGATATTAGTGATGTGGATATTTTGTGATTAAAAATTTTCCCCATCTGAGGTACGAAAAAAAATGGTTAGAAAAAATTTCCGCCCAACAAAGAACCGACGCCGACGTAGTCGCAGCAACTATAAATATAGCCATCTCGCTCTGACTTTGGTCATTCGATAAGCGTGTTTGAAAAGTGCCGCAACTAAGAAAATTTAACCAAGCTGAAGTTGAAATTAAATGTGTAGATAATTATTACAAATTATTTAACATGGTTGTGAATAAAAATATCTTCTCACATTGCGCGTGTGTGTATAATAAAAGAAAAAAGCGCAGCCATTTGCAATGCAGTGTTTTGTGTCCCATGCGTTCCGCAGGGCTGCTAACGAGAGTTGTGATAAGCGATACGCATTGAAAAGCTGAAAATGTGTGAAATGTAATGATTACGCAGCAGAAAAAAAATTTAATAAAATTTATTTACATATATAAAATGTCATTGATTGACCCAGCCATGTGTGCTTGTGTGTATTTGCGCATATACATATATGTTCCAGGGCTGCAATGTGTCTGATGTTAAGCGAAACACGCTTGAAAAAAAATATTGTGGCAACTATAACTATATATGTAATTATTTTTCCCGCCATTTTCAGATGTCTCAAACATGAATGAAGGTAATTCAGCAGGAGGGGGGCATGAAGGGCTAAGCCCGGCCCCTCCTGCTGTGTCAGACCGTGTAACGTTTCAATCAACGGAAAAATCAGTTACAACGCCAAAATCAACAGCTACAGCTCACAACAACAATAAATCAACAGCCGCAACAACGCAGCAACTGAAATCAAGCAAACAACAACAACAGCAGCAGCTGCTAAGTGCGCAGCTGCCTGTGCCGCTGTCGAACTTATCGACAGAGGCAGCGGCAGCAGTAGCAGCAACGCGATCAGCAGCATCCACATACTCCAGTTTATCAGCAACAGAGCAGGGAAATCCCATAGCAGACAATACATTGCCACCGCAGGCAAAGCGTCAGCGATTAGAAACAGGAGGAGACGTTGGCAACAATAACAGCAACAATATTGTGGGCGCTATTAGTAGCAACATTGTTGGCTCATTGCTGCCGGCGTCTGTTGTGGCCAGCAGCGAGTTTGGCGGCGCAAATTCATCTGCGTTGCAAGACTTAAATGCGCTCAGGAAGCGCATACTTCAACAGAAGTATCAAATTTTGCGTAATCTTAAGGAAAGGTGAGATAATTGTAAATCTAAAGCTAATTGTACAAGTTACTTAACTGTTTTGTATTTTTGCAGACATCTTGAAAATGTGTCCGAATACTTTTATTTACAAAACGGTGGCAGTATGATGGACTACCCCGCGTGGCGTAAGAAGACACCAACACCGCAGTTCATCAGCTACAGCAATGCGAATCGTATCGAGCAGCTGATACTCGAGGAAAAGCCAACAACATCCGCCGCCGCAGCAGCAGCCGCTGTGGCCCAAACACAAAGAAGAACGCAGCAACAGCAGCCAACAGAATCTGCCGTTGGTAGCAATAGCCCTTCTGCAACAACAACTACTACAGGGACAACAGGCGTACAGTTGGATGCAGATAACAACACACTTAAAACGGTTAGCCCTCAATCTTAACAAATAAGTAAAAGAGCTCTTCAAATACTAAAATTTTCTTGTCAACAGAATACGCAATCTCAATTGCCAACAAAGCTTGGCAGCAACACAACGTCAGCCGCATCAAGTCCAAGCCGAAGTGGCCCAACAACCACAACAACAGCATCATCATCAACACCCACAACAACAGTCAGTGGAGCAGCATCCACCAGCAGCAGCAGCAGCTTAGTTGAAACCAGCGGTAATGCATTGCCACCGGAGGCGGAAATAAAGATACCATCAGTTGGGGCAACCCCAGTCGCCGTGTCCACGAAATTACCCGCCGCCGTCGTTCAGTTGACGCAGCAAGGTAAGCGACAATCGTTGAGAATTAAATATGATATTGGGAATTTTTCTTTATCTCTTGTAACTACAGTGGGGAGTAAATGTGTTTGTTTATGCAGCAGTTAATAACAAATAAATTACTACCAATATTTAGTTTAGCTGCAGCATAAGCAAACATTTAATCATTGACGCTCCCCAGTGTATATCTCATTATTATAATTTTGTGTTTTTGTTGTATTACCGTTTTGTGTTGTTTTCGTTTATTTTTCAAAATTATTATTGTACATTACTCAAAAACGAGAAACATGCCGAATTTTCAAATCTTTATGAAAATACAAATTTTGCATACAATTAAGTTAATAATACTACCAAATGCTACCAACCAACCCCCCTAAACGCGCCCAGAACAACTGCCTAGCAAATATTTAGTACTTAATTAAAGTACATCGCACGCCCTGCACAAAACCATAAAACTGTCGACTCGCCAAAGCAAATAAAATCTTGCAATTAATCTACATATACGTAATAACAACAGCTACACACACATATACATATATATACACACCCGCAGACTACTAAAATAATGTTAAATAATTAATATATTTACATGTATGCATTTAATAACATAAAATAACAACTACACAATCAGTCTTTCACTATACAGTTCATTTATTGTATTGCTGTATATAATTTGATTTAACATTCTCCCACTTGTTTTTGTTAATCATTATAATTATTTATAAATCATTATCCCACCTTTTTCTTACTGCCGCCTACAATTCCTCCTAACGCACAACTCTACTCTCAACTCACCATCAAATTGTATCGTTATAATATAGGTCACATACCCGGTAGACCTCTAGGAGGTCGTCACGGTATGGTCTTCGGTCAAATACCCGCGCCTCCTGCCGTAGGAAATTCTTCTGTACCTTTGGTGCCAGGTGCTTATCGTTCGCAAAAAATTAAAAACCATTAAAAATCGTATTCTCATTTCAATACTTTTTTCTTTTAATTATTTTGAGTGGTTTTTAAACATTAAAGCATTTCAAATTTTCTTTTGTTGTTGCTGCCTATTGAAAACGTAGTGCATTAACTTATTCATATTCTATTCATTCTATGTGCCTAAAATATTCTATTGTATTCATGATTTATAATTTTCATTCATCTAGAATTGGTGTTTTCAATTCATACTTCATTTTTTATTGGTAATATGCTTATTTTGTTATCCAATTTGCGAATTGTATGTACAAATACAAATTTAATTAAGTTAGCAAAATTATAAATAGATTAGATTATTATTTTTAATAGTCGCCTTATTATGTTCAAGCTTATTATTATTTTTTTAATTCAAATTGTATGCCTAATTGACAATTTAATTAAATCTTCGGCACGTCGAAGTAGTCCTTGCCATTCTACTATAGAGACCATTAAGATTTGTCCCAAATATATAATATAGCACCTAAAAGCGTTTTCTTGTACGCTAGTTCAATGCGCTTGAAAATCGTAGCTGTGTGCTAGAGCAAAGCTAAGTTGCAAGTGACTTGAATTAATCTAAAATGAAAGTCCATAACGCTGAGTACATCTTTATATACCTCTAATATCACAAGAGAATACCCCTGTGCTTTGAGAATAGTCTGGACCGACCATTGATGTATAAGCTAGTAGCACCTAAAAGCGTTTTCTTGATCGCTTTTTAAACGCGCCTGAAAATCGTAGCTGTGTGCCAGAGCAATTGCCGCGGTTGCAAGTGACTTGATGCGTTTTAATTGCTCAATTCCATTTACACTGTGCTCAATCTAGTCTAAAAGAATACATAGATCCATTTATGCAAGCGCACTCTGTGTCACGTTGACTATACCCACATGTGATGACAATTTGTTAACTTGCTATAATAAACTGATGCTGCGACTTATCCATGTGGTCATGTCCCAAACTATATAGTGATCACATTGAATACGCTCATTACAGTCCCAAAAAATTAAAAGGTTAGGAGTTTTGCATGAGTTTGCCATAGATTTATCTTTAGTTTATTTTAAATTTTATTTGTCATAGCAAACAAATCAAATACATATATAATACACAATCTAATTCGCAATATAATATAATACAATTAATTTAATTGATTGATTGGAACGTTTTTACATTACTTAACTTATTGCTTTAATTAATATGGTAGCTTGTGATTGATGATGCACTTTTCCAGCATGCGAGTTGGCTAAGAGCTTTCTGTAATTGTTGACCAAATTTTTAACTAATGCAATACCTTTCCAATCGATTCTTTTCAAAGGTGGCACTCCTTTGGTGCCCTGCAGTAGTTCCGTGGGTTCAACGGGTTTGCGACGTCCAAATTCCCAGCCAAATGCAACGGGAGCGGCAGGATCAACAGCAGCGACAACTGGTGGAGGAACAGGTGCAGCTATACCATCACCCCTGTACACGGGCGCTGGTGGTTCCAATGGTACAGCTGGTGGTTCCCTGACGCCCGGTACTTCTGGCGGCGGCAGTGGAAATCTATTAAGCCCACTTGCAGGAGGAAGCACTGGCACACCCAACAGTGCTCAGGAGTTTTCGTTTAAGGCAAAACAGGAAGTTTACGTGATGCAGCGTATATCCGAACTACAACGAGAGGGATTATGGACTGAGCGGCGTTTGCCAAAGCTGCAGGAACCAAGCCGACCCAAGGCTCATTGGGACTATCTGTTGGAGGAGATGGTTTGGTTGGCAGCTGATTTTGCGCAGGAGCGTAAATGGAAAAAGAATGCGGCCAAGAAATGCGCTAAAATGGTACAGAAATATTTCCAAGACAAGGCCAATGCAGCACAGCGCGCTGAGAAGGCGCAAGAACTCCATCTAAAGCGAGTGGCGTCCTTTATAGCACGTGAGGTGAAGAGCTTCTGGTCGAATGTGGAAAAGCTGGTCGAGTACAAGCACCAAACAAAAATCGAAGAGAAGAGGAAACAGGCTCTCGATCAGCATCTCAGCTTTATTGTCGATCAGACCGAGAAGTTCTCCCAACAATTAGCCGAAGGCATGAACAAGAACGTGCCCGAGACGCCTAGTTTGACCTCCAGTCGCCTTACTTCACCAAAGCGGGAATCTGATGGTGAGTTTTACTGTGGCCAACTTTAAGCAAGGTTTCATGGCAGCCTTATGTATAGCACTTGATGAGAAACTTTAACTGAAACGTTGTTTTGGTCTATTTTTGAGCACTACGATGTTATAAAGGGATGGTCGCATTTGCGAGGCATTTGTCTGATGCATTTAACTTAATTAAATTTTCCAAAATATTTTACGACTTTATATTAAAGTATTTGTATAATATCTTTTGTAGACGAATTTCGTCCGGAGTCGGGTTCCGAGGACGATGAGGAGACAATTGCTAAGGCTGAAGAGGAGGCAGCTGATGTCAATGAGGAAGTCAAGGCATTGGCAAAAGAATCTCAAATGGATTTCGATGATTTCCTCAATGATTTACCTCCGGGCTACTTAGAGAATCGCGATAAGCTGCTGCTGGAGGAGCAGAGCTCTACGACGGTTGTCGCATCTGCTGCTGATGGTGACGAAAGTGACGATAGTGAATTCCAGGCAAAGGAATCGAGCGATGATGATGAAAACACAATAAGTAAGCAGGAGGAAGCTGAACAGGAGATTGATCATCAAAAAGAAATCGATGAACTCGAGGCGGATAATGATTTGTCCGTTGAACAGTTGCTTGAGAAATACAAATCAGGCAATATCGATAAGCCGCCCAGCGCTAAAAGGCGAAAAATGGCTGTGGAGACTTCAGAACAAGACTCGGATGATGATTCGACTGCGATAGAGGATTCAACAGATGGCAGTGAAGTGGAGGCCAGTGATGAAGAAGATGAGGATATGTCAACTATTAAAACCGATACAGATGTGGAAGATGGCGAACAGGATGGTCTGAAGAGTTTGCTTACTGATGCCGATGGTGAACGCGCTGGCAATAGTTCCGCTGTTGTTGGCAGCAAGGACAACAAGGATGACATGCTCAACGATGCCGCCGCGTTGGCCGAAAGCCTTCAGCCCAAGGGTAACACTCTGTCCTCAACAAATGTGGTTACACCGGTGCCATTCCTGTTGAAGCACACGCTACGTGAATATCAGCACATTGGACTCGACTGGCTGGTCACAATGAATGAGCGTAAACTCAACGGTATTCTAGCAGATGAGATGGGTCTGGGAAAGACAATACAAACGATAGCGCTACTAGCGCATTTAGCCTGTGCCAGGGGCAATTGGGGACCTCACTTAATTGTTGTGCCCTCGTCTGTGATGCTCAATTGGGAAATGGAATTTAAGAAATGGTGTCCTGGCTTCAAAATACTCACCTATTATGGTACACAAAAGGAGCGCAAGCTGAAGCGAGTTGGTTGGACAAAGCCCAATGCTTTCCATGTCTGTATCACATCCTACAAACTGGTCGTACAGGACCAACAAAGCTTCCGGCGCAAAAAGTGGAAGTATCTCATATTAGACGAGGCACAGAATATTAAAAACTTCAAGTCACAGCGTTGGCAGCTCTTACTCAACTTTTCCACCGAAAGGTAATTAATTGCTACTTATTTCCCTATTTAGTTTTTTTTGCTTTAACGCCAGCACCAAAATCAGTAACCATGCGACTGCTAAACTAGCCTGGCGACTACGCTTGGGTGCTAAAATTAAAATACGCTATAATGCCGCATATTTTATAAAGAGCATACTAATCCTGCCTTAGAATGCTTGTGGCCTTGTTTCGTTACAGTTATTTATTTTAAAACTTACTTGTTTTTGATTAAAATTTAATTAAATCGTTTTAAATTATGATCTTAACCCTATTTAATATTTTTCTCTTAACAGACGCCTGTTGCTAACTGGTACTCCGCTGCAGAATGATCTAATGGAGCTGTGGTCGCTGATGCACTTCCTCATGCCGTATGTATTCTCCTCTCATCGCGAGTTTAAGGAATGGTTCTCAAACCCTATGACTGGCATGATTGAGGGCAACATGGAATACAACGAAACATTAATAGCACGGTTACATAAGGTAAATATTGCACTAAACATGCATTGGATATAGTAATTTTATTTATTGTGGCACCTAAAAGCGTTTTCTTGTACGCTAGTTCAATGCGCTTGAAAATCGTAGCTGTGTGCTAGAGCAAAGCTAAGTTGCAAGTGACTTGAATTAAACTAAAATGAAAGTCCATAACGCTGAGTACATCTTTATATACCTCTAATATCACAAGAGAATAACCCTGTGCTTTGAGAATAGTCTGGACCGACCATTGATGTATAAGCTAGTAGCACCTAAAAGCGTTTTCTTGATCGCTTTTTAAACGCGCCTGAAAATCGTAGCTGTGTGCCAGAGCAATTGCCGCGGTTGCAAGTGACTTGATGCGTTTTAATTGCTCAATTCCATTTACACTGTGCTCAATCTAGTCTAAAAGAATACATAGATCCATTTATGCAAGCGCACTCTGTGTCACGTTGACTATACCCACATGTGATGACAATTTGTTAACTTGCTATAATAAACTGATGCTGCGACTTATCCATGTGGTCATGTCCCAAACTATATAGTGATCACATTGAATACGCGCATTACATTAGTTTTATACACAGTATTTATCAGTAGATATATGCATGTTTATTAAACTGTACTAACCATTGAATTTTGTTTGTTTTCAGGTCATTCGTCCTTTTCTCCTACGTCGGCTTAAAAAGGAGGTGGAGAAGCAAATGCCAAAGAAATACGAGCATGTTGTCATGTGTCGTTTGTCTAATCGTCAGCGCTATTTGTACGAAGATTTCATGAGCCGTTCCAAGTAAGTTTCTACTTGTCTAACATATCTAACAAGTCACTAATTAACTTTATTTGTTAGAACCCGCGAAACACTGCAAACCGGTAACTTGTTGAGTGTGATCAATGTGCTAATGCAATTGCGAAAGGTGTGTAACCATCCGAATATGTTTGAAGTGCGTCCAACGATATCGCCTTTTCAAATGGAGGGCATTGCATTCCATACGCCACGGCTAGTCAGCGACATCTCGGAGTACGATCCGTTCACGGTGAGTTTTGTGGTAGACCTGCAAATAAATTTATTCAAATCGAAGTTTAATTAAAATGATGATAAACTGTCACTGAACATTGCGACTCAATCTGTTTTGGAGCGAGTTGCGATTCACAAAGGATGTTCGCTGTTGCGAGGCATTTGCCTGATTTTAACTTGAAACAGTTTAAACCATCGCTTAAATATATGGTAATTTATACTAATTTCATTTATTCAATTGCATTTGCAGCAAATCAACTTGGAGACAGTCAACTTGTTGCTGCTGCATCTTGAGCAAACAATGACGGCTTACGTCTCGCACAAGTCACGTTTGCTGGCACCGCCACGTAAGCTGATTGAGGAAATTGACAGTGCACCACAGCCACCACCTCGCTGCCCCAATGGCAAATATCGATTCCACATACGGGTCAGGAGTGCCGAGTTAGCCCAACGCATTAAGCTGCAAGCGGTGCGAGTAGGCGCCAGTCCGGCTATGCGATTGGAAGGCACTAAGATAGTCCCCATGCGCAGTTTGTTGCCAAGTGGGCGAGTGTTGAAACGAGTCAGTGGCACTATTAATCCCATCAACATGGCTCTAAAGCCGGTGATAATCAATAGCCTGATGACAACAGCAACAACGACAGCAACTTCCACTGGCAGCAATAGTACAGCGTTGAATGTGCTAGGTAGCAGCTCTAAACTGTTGAGCACGCGTTCGCCGATAAGTGCTCCCACTCCCGCTAAGGTAGCAAAGACAATGCAAGATGGAAAACCATTCTTCTATCTGACGCCAGCGACAAGTGCTGGGGGTGCCGGAGCGCGTCTTACACTCACCAGCAAAACAACACCAACTACTGCAGCATTGTCACCAGGAACAAACACAATATCGAGTGGCAATTCAGCAGCTCAGATACAACAGATCGGCAAGGACCCCATTGTCAAAGATCTGGCCACGCATGTCAAATTGACAGCACAACGGCAAACCAATGGCAAATCTCAGGCATCATCCCCAACACCTGAAGAGGCAGAGGATCCTTATCGAGTACAGCAGCTGATACAGATGCGTAAGGAGCAACGTTTGGCTTCTCTCAAACGTATGGCAGCCATCAATCGCCGACGCACCGATGCCACGCCCATTTACGGCTCGGATTGCCGTGAAGCCATTGAACACTGCATGCAAGCGACGCGAACACTGAAGCATTCCACTTGGCAAACAAGAGGCTATGCGAATTGCAATATTGCCATGCGACACAATAACGACAATTGGTCACTGAATCTGCTCTTAAAGAACTTTGAGCAACGTTGCAATGAATTGTCGCCAATATTTGCAAATTTTGTGATTTATGTGCCGTCGGTTTGTGCGCCGAGGATTCGTCGTTATGTTCAGAATTTGTCATCCACACATTGGCAAAAAGAGCGTCAAATTGAAGAGACAGTGTCACGTTCATTGTCGCCAAAATTGGCTATGCTACATCCGATTATCTCGGCTATGACAACGCAATTTCCCGATCCGCGTCTTATACAATATGATTGCGGTAAACTTCAGACATTGGATCGATTGCTGAGACAGTTGAAGGCTGAAGGACATCGTGTGCTGATCTTCACGCAAATGACAAAGATGTTGGATGTACTCGAGGCATTCCTGAACTATCATGGACACATTTACCTACGTCTTGATGGCTCCACTCGTGTGGAACAACGTCAGATGCACATGGAGCGCTTTAATGCCGACAAGCGAATCTTCTGCTTCATATTGTCCACGCGTTCCGGAGGTGTTGGCATTAATTTGACTGGTGCGGATACTGTGATCTTTTATGACTCTGATTGGAATCCTACAATGGATGCACAAGCGCAAGATCGTTGTCATCGCATTGGCCAAACTCGTGATGTGCACATTTATCGATTGGTGTCGGAGAAAACCATCGAAGTCAATATCTTAAAGAAGGCCAACCAAAAGCGTATGCTCAGTGATATGGCCATCGAGGGTGGTAATTTTACAACCACATTCTTCAAGAGCTCCACCATCAAAGATCTCTTTACCATGGATCAAACACAGGAGCAGGAGGAGAGTCAAGAGAAGGCCGACGAGAAAGATAAGATTATCGCTGCTGAGGTAGAGCCAGCCTTTGAAACAGAGAAGCAATCATTGCGTGCCTATGAACACGCTCTTGCTGCCGCTGAAGATGAACAGGATGTTCAGGCCACAAAGACGGCTAAGGCTGAGGCTGCTGCCGATTTAGCCGAGTTCGATGAGAATATTCCCATTGCGGATGAGGCAAATGCGGACGGCGGTGCGCCCGTTGAACTGAGCAAGGCTGATCTGGAAATGCAAAATCTTGTCAAGCAGGTGAGTTTCCGACTTTATTACTTAGTAAGTCATGGGCAGCAGTTGCTCTTAGTATATATTTAGGAGTTTCCCAGTGCTCCTTTGTGTTAGCAAGTGTTGCCCAGAGAAATTTCGTCACGAAACAGACGTTCAGACATAGTTGAAGCGACTTAAATCACGCTCGATTATATCACTCAACGTCGGACAAATCACCCACTATCTTATTTGTTTTCTAGAAGTATCTAGATCATATATTTATTGCATTTAAATTCCATGTTTAGCTCTCGCCAATTGAACGCTATGCCATGCGCTTTGTGGAAGCCACTGGGGCTGCCTGGACGGCGGAGCAACTGCGCGCGGCTGAGGCCGAACTTGAGGCACAGAAACGCGAATGGGAAGCAAATCGTTTAGCAGCCATGGAGAAGGAGGAGCAGCTGCTCAAGCAGGAAACCGAAGCCGAAGAACTCTTGACGTACAGCCGCAAGGATGCCAGCAATCAGGTTAATACCAAACAAGATTCCAATCTAAACAAACGAACACCAGGTGTAGGCATTAGGCTAACTAAGAATAACAAGCGCGACAAACGTTTTAAGCAACATCTAGCCACCCCTAGAGGTTCAGGTTCAGGTTTAAGTAGGAGCATTAGTAGTAGGCAAAGATCAAATGTTCAGCAGGTTAGTCCAGTGCGCACGAGACGCAACAGCCTCAATGTGAGTGCGCCCGCTAGAAGTAGTGGGAACAACAGCAGCAGTAAGAAATCGGGTGCAGTGGCGGTAACCGTGCCCGTTAGGCGTCAGACGCGTTTACATTCAATTGGCGTGGTTAACGCTACTGTGACATCGACACCAACACCGCCCACTAGAAAGACAACGCGCACAGCTTTAGCAGCGGCGGGAGCCACACCTGCCACTGAAGAGCGTCCCAAGAGACAGTCGGCAAATATTGCCATGAGCAAGATGCTGAAAGCGCCACTAAAAACTGTCGCTGCTGCTGCTGCTTCAACTGCTACTGCTACTACATCAGCTGCTAAGGGCAAAGAGCAGACACAGACAAAGCCAAGAAGAAGGGAGAGTGTCTCCTTAACGACTACAGCTGCTACGCGGCGAAGATTACTTTCAAGGCGTGCAACGATATCCGTGCCATTGGCATTAAAACAGGCAGAGAGCAACAGCAGCGATGTAAGCGAAGATGAGGAAGAAAAGAATGACGAAGAAGATGTGGATGCTGATGAAGATAATAATGATGATGATGAAGATGAAAATGAAGATGCGTTTGTGTCTGTGGATAGTGATGAAGATGATAATCAGGATGAAGAAACTGCTGTATCTGCTTCACAATCCACCTCGGAATCTCCGCGAGGGGACACAACACAAACCGAGGATGAAGAGGAAACAGAAATCGAAAGTCAAGACAACGATGAGAATGCACCGGATGATGATAACAATGACAATGACGAAGAAGAAAATAATGATCAAGCCAATGAGGATGGCGATGTTAATGTGGAAACACAATCACATTCGAGTTATGCCACAGCCGGTGAAGAAGGCAACAGTTTGGATGGTTGGAATGCGCACAATCAGGTGCAAGATACTACCATGACCAGTTCAACATATTATAATGTATCAGAAGAGTCGGACACAGACGATCCCAATGATCCGCTAGCTCTAGCTAAAGCAGAGGCCAAAACCGAAAGCAAAGAATCAACGCCAGCACTGCAACGACAACGTAGCAACAGCAGTCGAGTTGGTAGCGATGAAGCTGTTGGTCACACACCTCGGACACGTTCACGTGGCTCCGTTAAGATCAATCTGTGGACACTGGATGTGAGTCCAGTGTTGAGCACACAGAAAGCCAGCACCAGTAGCAGTGCCAACAGAAATGTACGGCGATCAACGCCACGTAGTGAATCACAATCAGAGACAAAACTTAAGACACGTAAATCACAATCCGCCAGTAGGCGTCCGGTTAATAAGGCCGATGAGAGCCAAAAAACAACACTTAATCGTTGGATTACTAAAACGCCACGTGTCTGTCTACGCTCCACATCAAACACAAGTGCTGCAGGTACTCCAAACAGTGTCAATACCTCAGCAGCATCAGCAACGAATCCTACTCCAGGTACCAGTTCAAATGGTGCCAGCAGCAACAGGTGATAACAGATGAGAGTATCAATATCAGTATTAGCTATCAGTGGTCACTGGTAGAAATAGTCTCTTGCTGGTGCTACAAAAGCTGCGTGCGCTGTGTGCATTTTAGAGGGCGTTTAAGTGTTGTGTTGGTACGAAGTGAAGCTGCTATTTAAAGTTAATGTACGAGTATTTTATAGACTGTAACGAGTTTCCTTCTAAGTTAGTTAGGTGGCATAATCAATGCTCTAGGAAGTGAGAGAATGAGAATTAATTCATATAGAATAACAAATTGTGTTTAGGATTAGGTTTAAAAAGCAGGGCAGCCAGCAGCAAAGTAAAGCTGTAAGAGTTTAAATAATCCAACAATGACTTTAGCTTAAAGTGACACAAAATAGATACAAGCAAATCGGCTTTAAGCGAACTTAAGTGTAAATAATACTTGGGCTTTGTTAAAGCTTTAATGTGCTTGCTAAGCTTTATGCACACTATATTGATATTTAATTATGATTGTTTAATTCAAGTGACACTTTAAGCTAATAACGTTGTCTACTCAGTGAGTTAGTTGAGTGATGAGGGCGGGAGGGTAAAGCTGCGCCCTCAAAAGCATTTTATATAGTTAAGCTAAAGCGAACCCAGATTGTACATAAATACACACAGATATCATGAGAATATAGTTCATAGAATTTATATGTAAGCAGTGAGCGGACAACCTAACAAACTAAAAGAAAAGAAGCAAAACAAAATACGAAAAGTAAATCCATTTGTATTATTATTAATTTCGTTGTTAAAATTCTGTTCTTGATCTAAGTCTTCAAAACACACACTCTCAACACAACTGCGCTTTAGTTTTTAAGTCTCTAGGTAACTTTTAACTTAATGGTATATGTTAATATTTTTGCATTCGATAATTTATTTTGTATTCTAAAAAAACATAAAACAAGAAAACCTACCTAAACAATCCTAGCATTAAAAATAACAATCTAAAGACTATAAGCATATAGATTGACTAACAAATAAAACAAAAGAATCGATTCGATATGCTTTTAAAAGAGAATAAGAAACTTTAAAGACATTGTAGTTTTTATTTACGGACTAATTTCGTGCGCGTGTATCAAAGACATTTCTCATAGAAGACAATTTGACAAAGTTGGAAAAGATTAAGCGGAAATCAAACAATACTCAATCATATTATTTTCTGTATTAACGAATGTAGAATTCTGTTTTGGTGTCGACAAAAACGTAAACAAAAGGATGCATTTAATTTATATGATAATAAGTTTTACATATCCAACTCGTTGTTTGCTTGTTGGTTTATTTGTTGGCCCGCTCTTACCCTAAACTTTAATCCCTATCCAAAAATCCTTAGCTCATCAACTCGATTTCCGTGTTTAGAAGTTCCATAGACTTTGACAATTGTTCTTCAGCGCCGTACGAAATGATTCCGGAAATAATAAGAAAATGCTACAAACAGATTTGAGAATTGCTAGCATAGATTTTTAGTTTGATACGATACGTTTGATACGATCGTTACCTTTAGCCATAAGCCAATAAAACACCACCACCAAAACAGAGTTGCTTCATACGATATACGAAAATAATACAATTTGAACGTTTGTTCTTTTCTTTAACTTTGCTCGACTTGGCACGCACTCGACACAGGTCTGGATATCACGCAATTGCATGGAGGAAATGCCGGTAAGTACAAAGATTTCACTTTTAAGTTATTCCAAACACGATTTATATTTATTTTCCTTTCCTTTAGATGTGGTGTCCACCCACTCCGCCGCAGGATAACAATGATATCTACATTGATCATTCGCTGTCGTTTATATACGATCTGGACCCAATACCAGAATCAGAGCTGCCGCCTGTTTATGTACGCAGGGAGCTGAAGAGATCCCGTACCGATGCCGGGTTCGATGGCAGTCGTAGACCCAATAAAATGCGACGTGAGGACAACTATGTGCCTCCACGATCGCTGTTCGATCGTCCGACAGCGCAGTTGGCGCGTCTAAGGCGTGAGCTGAAGAATCAACGTTTCCGTGGCAGCTTCAAGCCAAATTCGATGATACCGGGCTTGAAGCCACAAATACCACCCAAGCCACTCACCGAACCGGAGGCGATGAGCGAATGGTGTGTGTTTGAGGACATGGCCATATTGCATGTGCTTATTAATTTGCAGGGTCTGCCATGCAGTCTTATGCTACTGTCACCTGGACAAACACCCAACTGGGATTTAGTTTCGGAAATCGTCAACTTCTGCTCTAAAACCTATCGTTCGGCCCGACAATGCCGCTGGCGCTACGAGACGCACATTCAGCCAAGGGAGGAAGGTAAAGTCGTTGAGAGTCCAAAGAAACAAAAGAAATTGAAGCCCATATTGCGCACTGAATATATGAAGAGTCCATTGCGATACCTGCGAACCACACAGCTGTATGCAAGTGATAACAACACGTCGTTCTATAAGGTGATGCGACAACGGTTTGATACCATCAAGACGGCATATTTGAAGAAGGCGCCGCCACCGAAGCGTCAATTCAATGCGCCCAGCTTAATGAATCCGAAGCACATGGGAGTACTGCAGAAGTTTGGTATTACCAACTATGATCAGCCCGTGTCGCCTAGTAATATAGCCGACATGATGAAAGCTAACAAAATGCGCGATAAGCAGCGTGGGCAGATGCCACCAATGCAGCAACAGCAGCAGCAACAACAACAGCAATCAGTGCAGCAACATCAACCAATTCAGCAGCACCAACAACAACAACAACATCAGCAGCAACAACAACAGCAGGTACAACAAGTACAACAGCAAGTGCAGCAGCAGCAAGTGCAACAACAGCAGCAGCTACCAACGGTTGCCACCGTTCAACAATCCGTGGAGTTGGTGCCAAGCACAACGGCAACAACAGTTACTGTGCCCGCTGGTAACTCGGGTCAAATGCAGCAGCTACAAATACAGCATTTAACCAGCGCCAATGTGGCACCATCACAGCAGACAGCTATATTGTTGCATCAGCCACAACAGCAGCAGCAACTACGCACCCAAACCACAACCCAACAGTTGGTCAAAACAATTGTTGGCACCACAGCCAACTTGACAGCGGGTCAACTGCAGCAGCTGGCACAACAACAGTCCGGCAATGCTGGTGGCAATGTGCAGCTACAGGCTGTGCCACAAGGCAGTCAGTCGAGTGTCAGTGTCGTGCTGACCACACCCGTGCAATCGTTGCCCATTGTGACCCACAACACTGTGAACGCAACGTCTGCTGCTCAGATTGTTTCGATATCCTCGCAGACGCTGCCAGTAAACACTGCACCGCAATTGGGCAGCATTGTGCAGACTCAGACGTTACCACAGGTGGTTTCTGTTGGCCCACTGACCACCACAGCCACAAGTCAGCAGCAGCATCAACAACAGCAGCAACAACAAACAACTGGTACAGTCACCACTTTGAATACCACCATGCTGCGTGGCCAGCGCATAGTGTCGGCTGCTGCTGCCGGTGGCAACACGCTGCAGGATGTGGTGTTGCAGCAACGCACAACAGCTGGCGGTCAGTCGATTGTATCGATGCCTGGTCTGGGGCAGAGTGTGAGTCCGGCTCAATTCCAAGCACAGCTGCGTTTGGCTGCTGTGTCCGGCTCACCGGCCACGCAGACAACACAACTTGTGACCACTAAGGGCATTCCGGTCAGTGCCCTGCAGCAGAGTGGCAAGGCGGTTCTACCTGGTACCCAACAACCAGCTGCGCATATACAGCTCTATCGTCAGCGTAATCTGAAAGTGTTGCAGGCCACACAGACGACACCGGGTGGCGGTGGCGCCGGCAATCTCGGCTCCACAGTGGTGCAAACCGCCGGTGGTGCCTTGGCCGCCGGCACCATCATTCAGGCTAGCAATCTGATGCAAACGCCCACACATGTCACCAGCCAGAAAGTAGCTGTAACTGGTATGCCTGGTGCAACCACCGTGCAGACTGGCAATGTGGTCAGTTCGGTACAGATGCATGGACAGGCACGCACGCAGTTTATCAAGCAGATGACGGCTGGAAAACAGGGTTTACAGCGACAGGTGCTGGCCACCGATGGTAGCGGTAATAGTGGTGCTGGGGCTGGTGACATGCTGTTAGTCAAGCGTCACAATATTCTGGCTGCACAGAAGGCACAGCAAGCAACGGGACCGCTCTTCACCACCACTAGCAGTGGCAGTGGTGGCGCACAACAGCAGCAGCAACAACAACAGCAACTGCCGGTGGCAGGAATCACCCAACAGCAGCAAACACAACAGGTGACGCAACAACAAATTGCATCACTCGTCAAAGCCTCCACTGCAGCGGCTGCCAGTGGCAGCAGCGTTAGTGCCGGTGGTGTAACGGTCTCGGCCACAGGCCCGCCCACAGTACAAGCTGGTAGTGTTAACATGACTTTGCCGCAGCTGAAGCCGGGCAGTCACATCAAGGTGACAATGCCCAATCAAATGCGGCATCTGCAAGTTCAACAACAATTGGGCATACCCCGTAAAATAAGTCGCATGACGCAGTTGGTCAGTGCATCTGGTCAGCCCACAGCTACCAATATTGTTACCACAACAACTGGTCCACAACAGCAGACGGCCGGTGGCGTTACAGTTTCCCAGGCAGCTCAGCAGCAACAGCAGCAGCAACAACAACAGCAGCAGCAACAACAGCAGAAGGCAACAGCCGGCGGTGGCAGTGTGCAGGCACAGTTACTGCACATACAGAACACCAAAGCGTTGCCCAATTCGGTGACTGTGCAACAAATCCAACAGGTGATGCGCAGCGGTCAGCAAACAGGACTAGTGCTGGGCAAGACGAGTGTCGGGCGTGTGATACCCGTTTCGGTAGCCTCGCAGGCGACACAGCGTCAGACCATACAGGTAAACGAATCGAAATGATTATGGTCTTTATGACGATTATTAAATGAATATTTTTTGCAACACCTTGAACAGGTGGTTTCAGCTGCCTCGGCGCAGGCTTTAGCGGCTGGAAATCTGCGAACAGGCCAGAATATTGCCAGTGCTTTGAAGGTGGCCGCCTCTGGAGGTGGTCAAACGACACAGCAGACATTGATTGCGACGCTACAGCATACGCAGCGGCAAAATGCCAGTCCCGTGCGCTTGCAGACAACAGCCGGTGGCAATTTGCTGGCTGTGGTGCAGCAACAGCAGCAACAACAACAACACCAGCAGCAACAGCACACAAGCATTGCTGGGCCTACATCTGGTCCCGCCGAGGTAATGACAATAACGCAGACAACAGCGCCATTGCCAACAGTAAGCAGCCTGCAGCAGCAGCAGCAGCAACAACAACAGCAGCAGCAGCAACTACAACAACAGCAGCAGCAGCAACAACAGCAGCCAACCACGCAACAGGTACGCACGCTGGTGAAGAAAAAGATCATGATCAGAAGCGAAAAAGAATAACATATAGCGAATCGTACAAAAACGAGTGCTGCTCGGCCTCGTAATCGGCGTACCATCATTACCTCCACAACCACAAACACCACCACCACTGCCACAAATACGTGCACCTTCACCAATACCACAACCACCAACACCACCACAACAACAGCAATATCTACAAGCACCACAGCAAATTCAAAAACAACAAAATGCATTGTCGCTACAATTACAGTGAACAATAGTTACGATCAAAATGTTTGACATATTCCAAAAGTCTATTGAAAGCTTTGCTCATTTCAGTTTCATGCATTTGTCCGTCAGTCAATCAATCAGTCAGTCAGCCAGTTAATCATTCAATCATTTGCATAAATTGTACTTAAAAACAGTTTTGTTTCAATTGGTTTTACAGCCATAAACGGCGTTCGACTTCTTGTGCCAACAACAGGATTTTAATGATGATGTTGATGTTGTGTCAAAGGCGTGGCAGCACACACATTCAAACACGAACACTCACACACACAAACACTAATACACTGATACACAGATGTAATTATATAGATAACTTTTAGTGGTATTACTTAATTATACAGCAAAGCGCACTCGGAAGTCACGCATCTGTACATCGTATTCCTTAAGCTTTTCTTCGATGCAGTTTGTAAATTTGGTAAACCTTTAGATCTATATAGCACTAATAATTATAGAATTTTTAACTCTAAACTTTACTTATAACTAAGTACATATACAACTCTTAGTATAATTACGATACAAATAATAATAAAACGCAAGTATTATGATAATTACAAAACTGGAGTTTAAATTTGGATTCAGTGGATAATTGATAAATTGGGCATGGAATGAAAACAGGGGTAAGTAATGCAACCCTGGGTTGTCTATGGTTCGTTGTCATGACAACACATTGGACAACAACTTTGGGAGACAGTTTATTACCTTTTGTGGACAGTTGTGGAACATGTCCCTGTTCAACGTCTGCAGCTGGTGGACAGCACAGTGTGGCGACACCTCAGGTGACTACGATGTGGCCAGTTTGCTGTGCGCTCGCTTCGTGCTAGAGGCGCAGGAAAAAGACTACATCATTGTGGGCTCTCAGGGTGGACAGCTAAGCATTTACTATCCGCATGCCAATGAGTTTGATGCCACTGATTTGCTGCTGGAGACGCAGATGTCATCACCCATTCTGGGACTTTACGCGGGCAAATTTAGCGGGTAAACACTAGATCGTGAAACAATTGTTATTGGAGGTTTAAAAGTGAGTTGTTACAGTAATGTACGCAACGAAAGTGTGAACCAGTTGGCCGTGCTCCTGCCCAACTCCTTAGTCATCTACAACGTGCAGACGATTAGCGGCTTGGCGGAGTATGGAGCTCAGCTGAAACTGCAACAGCAGGCGGAGCACAAGTTTCAACGCGTGGCCTTCTCCATGTGCCAAGGTCACTTTGGTCAGGTCAAGGGTCGCGAGTTCTTTTGTGTGGTGCATCTGGATGGCACCTTGACCTTCTATGAGCAGGATGGCATCTCGTACGAGTGCCGTTTTCCAGGTCAACGCAGTCTGCCTGCTCCCGTGGTGTACTGTGAGCGCACCGATAGCTTCTTTCGCTTCAGCGCCACCTGGCACCTACAATGCTACAGCTATCAGGATTTGTCCCACTCGCTAGTGACCAGAAGTAGCTATCAACCCATTTGGTCGCAGTGCATCGGTGAAGGAATTCTCGATATGCGCGTAGTGCAGCTAAAGGAGTGAGTTTTAATCCTCTGTCAGTGATCCTACGGCTAATCGCTTAAACCCCGTAGGACCTGCTCCTACATTATGATTCTGGGCGAACGGAATTTCATTTGTCTGGACGATAATGGAAAGTTTAACTTTATACTCAAACTGGACTATGCGCCCAAGTGCTTCTATAGCTTTGTGGTGGGGTATTACTGGGGTAAGTGGGGGATTAGGAAGCGCGCTTAAGACACCCTTAATACATTTCCTTGCCCACCTAGAACCTGGAGCACGTCTTATTACCGCCATTGTCTCCGATGCCGCCAAGCTGCACATCTACGAGGAGGCCAACATCATTTGGGCCGCTCAGTGGCAGCAGCCGTCTCCCGTCGCTATACAGCGTTCCAATGTCCAGGCACTGGCGGGTAGCATTGTTACGCTGTCTGGTACTGGTCAGATAACGGTGGGTTATTTGGGTGCACAGCCCTATCAGTTTCAGGTGCAGCCGCTGAACATGGAGGAGCTGAGCTTCGCACAGGCCCACAAGCAGCTGCAGCAGCTGGAGGATGAGATCAAGGAGTCCGTGGATATACGTGACATGGATGCACTAAATCAGCAGGCAGCCGATCAGGTACGCGTCAGCCTGAGCATACAGTCGGAAATCTTTGATGACTTGGACACACTATTGCTGGATGTGCCCGCAGATGTAGCTGTTAAGGAGCTGCCCTCGGCCAAGGGTCTGCTCAAGCTGAAGGTCCGGACGGAGTTGGCAGAACTGCAGCTGGTCATTCAGACGCCATGTGGCGTGCGTTGCAGCCAGGAGACTATCAGCCTGGTGGATATATCGCCAGGCACAAGTCAGGAGTATCCGCTTGATTTTTACATGGCGGAGCTGCTGCACGTGCACAGCACACGCGTGCAGGTGTTTGCATCCTTTGTCAGTCCACGGGTGAGCAATATACGGTAAACTATGGCTTGCTGTGGCTGACCACTGTTTTCCAGGGCATTCCTCGAGTCGTTCAGCAGAGCGCCTACCTGCCGCTGTCCATGTTCTATCGCAGCTGTCAGCCCCAGAAGGCGGCGGGCATTAAGCTCACCTACACCATCACCAGCAAGCATGTGCCGCCCAAGCTGCTCACCTTCTTTGGCGAGTTTCTGGAACCGGAGAGCGAGACGCAGGCGCTTGGACTGCAGCTGCTTTGCCCTGGTCTGGAGAAGCTAACGGAGGTCATTACAGTGGTGGCAGCAAAGAACTCCAATCGCATAAGGTAAGTCGAGCTAAACTTCACTGCCCTCAGAGGAGTGCATGGAAAACAAACTCTCTTTTCCTCCCACAGAATCCAATCGGATCATGTTGAAACCTTTGCCATGATATTGGAGCGCATTGTGGAGACCACACTGCAGCTGGACAGCGCTGCAGGGTTGCTCAAAATGCACAAGAAGAAGCCCAAAAAGGGTGTGCTCAATCGTTGCGTCGAGCGCATCATTGCAGCGCCCTTTATACCCGTGCAGCCCATACTCCACCGTGCCGATGTGCACCACGAGACACAACAAAACATACGCAGGCAAACAGTGAGTGGGTGGACAGTAGAGGGATTACTGGAAGGTGTTAACTGTTGTGGCATTGCAGGAACAACTGGAGGCACTATGGCAACAGTTCAAGACATTACAACGCGAGCTTCAGGAGCAATCGGAGAGCGAACCCAAAGAGACACTGACCATGCAAATAGAGGCAAACTACGACCACCTGATACTGGAGGGTGATAAGCTGGTTGAAATACGACGGGATGAGCGCAGGTGGGTTTCCAAAAGAGCTATAATTACGCAATACACAGTGGCTGCTAAAATATATCAAACAGTAGTTTGAGAGTGAAAGCGAACAAAGTCGAACTTATTTGGTTAGTGGTTAGGACAGGAATAGTTTATATAAGTATTTAGCTACAATTATGCAGCTATTCTAGACAGTGCCTGTTAAAAGGTATCCACCAGCATTTAAATGTAAAAGCAAGTTAAATATGTATAGTTGGTATAGTTGGCTAGAAAGAAAATAGTTTATAAAAGTACAATAGTTAAATTATTCGTAGACAGTGCCTGTTGAAAAGCATACAACAGTAACTGAAAGTAAAAGCATAACAAAATTAACTTAATTAATATAAGTAGTTTATGGCTTAAATGAGAATAGTTTAACAAACTAAGTAGTAATTACGCCCCCACTGCAGACAGTGACTGCTAGCAGTTTCTTCCCTACTATAAAACTTTCCTTTATGAATTTCCAATTGTGTTTATCAAATTTCCTCTATTTATACCAAATTCGCTTCAAACGACCACATTTATCTGTAAGTCACTGTGTGGTTAGTGCACTTAGTTTATTGACCATTTTGTTGTTGATTTTACGCCAACGGTTACGTGTTTCAGGCAGCGCAGCGACCTCAACTGCGCCGTAGCTTTGGCTAAATGGATAATTCATGCATTGAACCTGGAGGAGCGTGTGGTAAATGTTGTCAGTTCGGTGCTGAGCGTGCCCGTGGAGGACTGGATTGAATTGGTGGGTATCGTGTGAAACAGAACAGAAGAATATTTAATTGAATTGCCATTTCCATACAAATAAATCATTTTTTAAATATATATTGACATCCTTTTTAGAGTTGGGAGGAATCGATGGCGCCTGGCATCGATATGCTACATCATTTTGGGCCGCTGATGCGTTCCAAGTCGACGTCGACACACGGCTTGTTAGAACAGCACGGCACAAAGGATACATTTGATTACGGCCGCTTCAGACGTCATTTTGCCACACTGTTCGACAGAATTGTACGCCTGGCCTCAGTCGCAACGTCGTCGGAGGAACAAAAAGCCCAACCCAGCAGCAACATGGAACAAGCAGCTGATTCAACTGGTGAAAAACCACAGGTGGATGAAATTGGTAGCATGGACCGCATGCTGAGCGATGGCAAGGCACCTGTAGCTCGCGGTGGCAAGCCCAATTTGAGCAGCTCCCTCGAGGCAGTGGAGGATGAGGAGGAAGAGGAATACGATGAAGATGATTTACGAGACACGGGCTATCGCAAGGATTATGGCACAGCTGCTGCTGCAGCGGGAGCGGACGGCAAACAAACATCGACAAAGCGTTCCGAGTGGGTCAACGAGGATTTCGAGCTGCCAACCACTGAGGAATTGTTTAGTGATTTGGGAATTTGGTGGTAGACTTTCTTACCTAAAAAAACTATTATTACTGTGCACATAAATACAAAGCGAAAACTGTCAGCGCTCAGTGTTTAATTATTTGTGAGTGTTTCTGAGCTGCAAGCCAACTGCCAACTGGGCGCAATGTGGGCGTGTGTATCTGTGCTGTCAATTTAGCCTTTTTGCGATTAAATTCATTCGGAAATTTTAATCTATTCCAGCCTCTTAATTAAGACCTTTTTTCATCTTTTATTTTGGCTGTTTTTGCCTGGTTTTGTTGGCATCACTGTCACGGACTCGTTTATGATGCATAGCTGTGGATAAAACCAGATAAAAGTCAGAGATAAAGTTATAGCAGACTTTGGAATCAGACAAGCAGACATTCTGTCTGCCCTGTGTGCCTCGTGTGGGCTGTGATCCGTTGTCAGCTGTGTCTCAGCATCAGCCTGTGTGCCTCCATTCCCAAATCCACACAAATCCCACACATGAAGCGCTAAGTTATATCCAGTCTACAAATTCTTGTTTTCAGTTCCCAGTTTTCAGTTTGCAGTCCAGGCTCAACAATGCCTCGTAAATTGGCGACAATTGAGTGAGAAATGTCTGCGTCAACGAGTCCAGCGTGTTACTCACTCCGAGGAGCGGTCTGTCCAGCTGAACACGTGTCCACATCTGTCTGTCTCTGGGTGGCCCCTTGTGAATTTATTGATGTCGAGATTAAGCCACATTAGGTGTGATCTTGTGCCTGGGTCAATCACTTGCAGAGCAAACAGTTTCCCGTACCAAATAAATTATAAATTAATTTTAAAAATTGGATAATAAAAGTTGTGATTTTACATGGCACATAAATCAATTACAAAGTGCTTAAGTGTTGAATTATGTGAGAAGTGAAGAACGAGCCTCTGTTAAAAACCCGATATTTTTAAACACTTTATAAACGACTTGCTCCACTGTGCACGGCAAGTCGCATGTGGCCTTAAAATTATGTCTGTATCAGTATATATTTTATATTGTGTTTGTTAATTAGCATAAAGCTAATTTGAACGGAAATAATAACTGTCTTGTCGATCAAAAAAGAAATGAGTAAATGTCTTAAGTGGATTACGATTATACCAGGAAGAAAATCAAACAAAATATATTTGATGTGTATATATAAATAAATATCTTTGGTCCTAAATTTATTCAGTGCTTAATACTCATTGTAATTGGGATTGTATTGTTCTCGGATTGAGCACAGGGAGGAGTACTTGGGATTGGAACCCGTTTGGCATTCGGAGGCTGGCTCTCCGACCTTATAGACATGAACACCCACGGCATAGGTGCTCGCATAGTTGCAGGCCATGTTGTAGATGTAGAGGAAGGGATATTGGGGATTCGTGAACCGCATCATGGCACAACCTACATGGGTATTGCGATCCACCACAGTCTCCGCAAAGTGGCCGTACTTCTCACTAACAAAAGAAAGAATAAAGTAGATAAATAAATGTATAAATAGAAAGCTGGCTTTGACTTACAGATGTCGGGCCACTCGGAATTGGGTTATATAGCTGCTATCGATTAGCGGGTGCTCGCCAAACCAGAGACCCATGGAATTCTCCACAATATTCCGCACGTTCAGCGGGTACTGACGCGGTCTGTCCACTCCGCACAGATTCTGACCGACATTACGAAAGCGGTACGAATTATTGCAATCATCGTGATCCAAATTACAGGTCTTGAGATTCAATGTGGCCAGATATTCCAGTTCCTCATCCCAAACCATGGTGGCCATACGTGCAGCCGGATAATAACCGGGCAGCTGTCCAGCAGCTATGAAATTTCGCCGTTTATTGTGCTCGTCGAGTATGAAATTGCGATGTGGCTGCAGATTGATCATTACTGCATCTTCAGCACAGCTTTCCGCGAATTCCTGAAATATACTCCCGACTCAGTTACGGATCTCCTGAAACTAATCGGATAATACTTACGCCATTGTTATTGCAGGCCACATGATTAGTGCCTGCGGCACAGAGCTGAGGATCACACCAGGACTGATCAGTGGCCAGAACAGTGGCCACAGCGAGCAGCTGCAGGAAGATGCCAAGTAAATGTGCCTCCATTGGAATTGATCTGATTACTGCAGTTGATGTTATGGAAATGCAAATTCTGTTAGCATGTAATGCAGTATTTATACCCCCCAAAACTCAGGCGCACACAAATTAATGTAAAATGTGTTGATCAAATTTTATTTTTGGATATTTGTTCGTGCTGGACATATGTTAAGTAAACTTCAGGTTAAGGCAGGTCTTCACTTGAATTAATTACATGCACTTTAACGCTCAAAACGTGCACTGTGACGTCACAGTTCCCGCTGTAAGTGAACTTTTGCTGGTCATCCTTTGGGGCAGCCTCACTTGATCAGCCATTTCACGTAGAGTCGCTAATTATACTAACTGGTTCATTAGATTAATTGTTGATTTAATTAAATTAAAGTAAATTAATGCTTAAAATCCTTTTGGAGATCGGTTAATTGCGTGCACAACTGAAGGTAATTGAAGAACAACTAACGTCTGTGGCTAAAACTTTGGGTTAAGAACCTCAGTACTCACTATGTTAGTTAATTTTAGCCATAGGAGTTCAAGTTCAAGTTTACATGCGGAATACAAGTAAGCTAATGTTGGTCTTAAAAAAAACGTGTCTTCTGGGAAAATACAGCCATTAACTTGGCCAGCAAAAAGTTGAATCGGGTTCAATCGGTTAAGAAACCTCAATGTGGGTGATCTTTCCATGTCTCTATCTAACTTTGGTTCAGTGACATTTTAGGCCTCTTTGACGTAGTGTCTTGCAGTTGCTTAAAATGCTCAAATACTGGTTTGTTTTTTGTGTTTTTTCTGTTTTTCTGAAGATCAGCAGCTGTTTGGGGATACAGAAAAGCATTAAAGCGACACACACAAATCAAATCAAATAAAATAAAAATAATATTTGCATTTTTTTGTCCGCAGTCGAAGACAAGATGTTTATGATCTTTCGGCACATTGTTTTGAGTTTTGTGCTTGTGGATCGGATCGGATTGAATCAGCAAACGAAAGTGCTGTGCTATCAAATGTTAACCTGTCTAACCTGGATCCAAAAGCATTTATACCCGCACTTCGCAAACACTTCGAGGGTATGTCACTGAAGTGTTGAATAAATAACTTCAACATCTTTGTTACGATCATTTTTGGGTATATTTCAGTCGTATACATTTTGGCCAACAGTTTTTTTTTTGTTCGAAGCTCGTTAAAATAAACGAATATTTGAATATTCAGCGAGAGGCAGTTTTACAACAAATCATTATCTAATTATTATTCTCATAAGATTATTAGTAATATTATTATTATTAATATGAAATGACAGTAGGGTCAAAAGTTGATTTCAACAACTGCGACTTTTTTGCGTTCTTTGCGAATTCGACAGATGAGTAATAATTGCGATTTGTTATTTGTTTATTGATTAACAGAGACTACAACTAAAAATATTAACTAATAACTAATAAGTAGTAAACTTATTTAAAATACAACACAGACTGTGTTTTTTGAGCACCTGTGCGGTACTCAACCTGAGCGTAACATAAACAACTCCACTGATTGTTCAGTAGTTGGGACTATAGTTCTCACGCGTCGAACACAGACCCGGATAGTGTGGATTCTTGCCCGTATGACAGCGGGAAGCGGGACGACCGACCTCATAGATCGGTGTATCCAGGGCATAGATGGAGGCATAATTACACACGACATTATAGATATACACACTGGGATAATCGGCGCGTGTGAAACGCATGATGGAGCAACCGATGCGCGAATTACGATCCACCATCATTTCCGCAAAGTGTCCGTAGTCCTCACTTTGGGTTAAAAAGGTTGTTTAAAACTACTTAAAGTAATTGATAAAAGTTTTAACTTACAAGTATTTTGTGACACGGAAACTGTCAATGTAGCTGCTGTCGATCAGGTCATACTCGTTGAACCACAAACCAAGGGATTCCTCAATCAAACTGGTTACATTGACATGCGGATTACGATCCCGCCAGATGGCACACAGATTCTGTCCCGAATTGGCAAAGCTATAGGTGTTGTGGCAATCATCGTGATCTAAAATACAGGTGCGCACATTCAGCGATGACAAATACTGCAGCTCATCGTCCCAGATCTTAAGTGAACGTGCTTTTAAGTACATAATTCTATAAGAAAATACAGCTCAACTCACCATGGTGGTCATGCGTGCAGCGGGATAATAACCGGGCAGTTTTCCCAAGGCCACAAAGTTGCGTCGCTTGTTGTGGGCGTGCACGAAAGTGGCCTTGTGCCGTGAGATGTCCACTTCGTAGGAATCGGGCTGGCAGCGTCTATGAAAATGCTGCAGATAATCCAAAATGGTGTCATATACAACCTAAGTGCATTAAAAATCAAACTGCTTACGCCATTATTGCGACAGGCGACGTGTTTGATGCCAGGACCACAAAGATCCGGATCACACCAACTGTACTCCTTGGCATGGACCAACTGTAGCAGGAAGAATTGCATTAAAGCCACGCAGGCAACTGACATAACGACTGCTGACATTTTGGCCCGCAAATAAATAAACGTTTAAACGAAAAACACAAACGGAAATCCGATACCGTCGAAACCGAAATCGAGTTAGAAATTTGAAAACCGATATTGAGTTTCGATTGATGGTAAATCAATGTGATTTGTGTGATTCGATGAGAGACGTCTACGCTCAGCGCTGGCACAATCACGATCACCTGGTTCCTAGCTCTTTCAATTAATGAGAACCTGGCCAATTCGCGTGGCTGTCTTTATTGAGCGTTTCTGTCCGAATGACTAGTGCTGACCAGACAGACAGACTCCAGAGTCGGAGGTGAGAATCGGCAACGGAATCGGTGAATCGGAGAATCGGAGAATAAGAGAATCGTTCAAGCTCAAAACTGCGGCTCTGACCAGCATGTGTGTGCAAAGTTAGTTAAATTAATTTTGTATTTTTTTTTCTTTTAGCTTTTTTTTTCTTACTGATTTTTTGCCTTATAAGTGTATATACTGAGATGCATACATACAGATTGTATTTCTATTTCTCTTGCCATTTCGCTTCGCGAACCAAGCCTTTCTAACACGTTTGAAACAAAACGGCCAAGAACAAGTTTATACAATACAAATGTTAATAAACAAACATAAATATTAATTTTTGAGGGAACGACCGGGAAGAAGAGCGGCAAGAAGAAGACGAGGAGCAGCAAAAGAGGAGACGAGGCAGCGTCGAAGCTTTCGGCATAATTCTTTCTTCCAGAGTTCATTGAGAGAGCATTCTGATTCGGCTAAATTTTGATATCGTTTAGTTAAATTGATTTTATATTATCAAATATAATGGAGATAAGTCCATTGAACGATCTCGGTCTGTATTTTGTATTTATTTGAAACGAGCTCTGCGTTGTTCGGACCATAAAACGAACACGTTTCAATTTATGTGCTCATAAAAGATCAATATAGATCTATAGCTTCAATATAATATTGGATTATCTAAATAAATACATGCATATATGGGAACCTTTCTTTCACTGTCTGTTTTAGTCTTAATCTCTGCCTAATTTGTGGGCGTTAAGTGAATTGTATCTTAACTGTTTCTCCTGCTCTTGTGTTTAATGATTTCTCGTCTCTTTTGGGACAGCAGCAGCGAGTTTTTTTCTCTTTGTTTTATTTGATTTGTTTTCAATTTTATGGCTACAATATTCGACATATTAGTGTCAACTCATTAGACTAAATTTAGTGGCTCGAATATGCTAATTAAAAAGGCGATAACATTTTGATTCTGTCCACGCGGCTCCACTCAAAGCTATCGCTTGATTTAATGGCTATAGAATGGATTTGCTTGTGCAAATCATATAATGTAATCACTTAAATGTTAATCAGCGTGAGTAAAAGTTTAAACTATGTTTTAAGTGTATTTATAGAATAGGGTTTTCCGCTTCTTAGGCCAAAACGTGTCAAATGTTTCAGCCTCGGGCCAAATCAATTAAATTTATTAATTGCATTCATCTTACGCTCGAGATCAGTTGTTTGAGGCGCCATTAAGCCATTAAGCATATAAGTTACACAATGTAAATAAAATTATTTAATGTAAAATTAGATAATCGATATTGATTGTAAGCTGAGAACTTCCGTCATAGTCGAACATCGGAGCGACATGTATAATTACTTATTACGAGTGCTTTATGCATAATTGCATTTAATGGCTGTTCGTTAAGTTGTTGCTGCACTGTACGTGTGAATCTTTACTTGTCTTCACTTAAGTCGCATTTTTCAATTCATTTGAATTCGTCCGCCCGTCTGTCCGTCCGTCCAGCCACGCTTGTAACAACAGCAGTTAAATAAAAAACAAGTTAATTCATATAATTAATAATAAAACATATTGATAAAAAAAAAATGAATAAAAAATATATATGCCGAAAAGTCTCTTTGTGCCGCAACTTGTTTGAGTCGACTACAAAAAAACAAAAAATCACACGAAATATAAAAATAATAAGTAAAATAATAAAAACTTCTCAAGCTGTCGCCTGCGTGTCTGTTGAATCGATTTGATTGCTGTCAACATGTTTATTTCCATAGATATAATTTCTATAACTATGTACATCCTGCAGAACAGTATTTTTGATTCCTCCCTCTTGGTTGTTCGCACTGCTAATTATGCAAATGCCTATCCTCAATACCCACAGAGGCAATTAATTTAAATAGACAAGACCCGAACCCAAACCCAAAACCAAAAGCAAAACTTTTGATGGACATACACACGCCAGGGCCATTAGAGCTGACGCTGAATACTTGATTGCAAATTAAATTGGACAGAACCAATAAGAATGAGTAAACAAATCAGCAGCAACAACAAAAACTACAACAAAAACAACAATAGCTACAACAACATGAGGACAATCATTAATTTTAACAATTCATATTCACTTGTTTGAAATGCTCGTGGCTTAGTACACATGTATGTACAAGTGTTTCTTTCACGTGTTGCTTTTTTGCGTTTATTTTGTTTTTGTAATCGCTTGGACTTTAGCAGAGGCAAAGCTAGTGTATGTGCAGAGGACAATGCAAACTACACAAACAATTTTTCACATTTCCTTTCTTATCTTAATTCGCTGCCATAGCGCTCGAGATCAAGACAACAACAACGGTACTAATTTTACTTCTTACAACGAGTGTTCTGCTTACTATTTTAAAGGCGCTTTAACGAAGTTCTCTTCTTCTATTTTGGGAGCTTTTGCAAGTTTTATGCACAGGTACGTATGCATATGTATATGTAAGCGTTGCAGTCAAGGGAGCATAAGCGAAGTTCTGCGGTGTTAAGTAGTTCACTGACACAGAGAATAGGGCGTTTAAACGGAATTCTGCAGCTCCCAGCAACGTACTCTCTCTCTTTTCTATTGCTGCGCTTTTCCTTTTCGCTTGTTGTGTGTAAGCTTTCCTTCTGCAGACCGGATAAAGAGAAAGATCAAGGGTGCTTAAATGCTCTTCCGGTTTAAGCTCTCTATTTTTGTTATTTTTTTGCCCTGATGGTGGTAAAATTTGTGCTAGCGCTGCATTCATAATATTTTAACAATGATCACAGTAAATTCTACAGCTAGCTTAAGAGCTTTTATGTTTGAGAATTTGTTACACTCGATGTCATTCTTTTTACATTAAAGCGTATAAAATAGATCAATATTAGCGACAAATTAGTCGCCAACTGCTATAATTCAGTGACTGATAGTTTGTAGGAAGAACAGGCACAAACCGCTCGCAAAATCTTTGCTGCCCTTCTCTTAGTCAAAATTCACAACAATCACTGTTCAGCAAGGAAAATCAAGTTAAAATCTAATTTAAAATTGTTTTAAATTATAAAATTTTTTAGTACAATTTAATTATCGCACTGCCATTACACTTCTGAGTGGGCTCTTCATGGTCTTTAGTTCATGACTATTTTTGAGAGCATAACAAAAGCGATAGCTTAAAGTAGACCCAAGTTCCCATAGAATATTCACGACCATCCCTAAGACGACTTATTCGTAGCAGATCAACTGAAGAAAGACAGTTCCAGCGAATCACAAGAAGAGGGCTCACTATATCAAAAGAACTTGGGCCTTAAAAGGCTTCAACTTAAAGGCAAGTGTACTGGAGTTTCTGGAGTATAGAATATGAAAGAAACTTGAAATTGATATTACATAAATGTTTAAATTCTAATTAATTTAAATATTTAAATTATGCATTATATCTAGTGTCAAAATAAAACAGTATCAAACCAAAACACTTTCGATGCTTAACAAATATTGAGTGCTTAAGAAAGTATGGCACTTGCGGTGTGAACGGGTCATGAGATGTAGCAGAAATTGCCACCCCGTTGTTCAAGAATTTAGGTCAGCGCCCAAGAGTATGCTTTAATTTATTTGAACAATTGATTGCCGCATCTGCTCGAAGGTCGCTCTCTCTCTCTCTTGCTCTCGCTCTGCCTCTCTTTCTCTTACTTACTCTTACTCTCAGTATTACTATCCCCCTCGCAACTGTGACGTAAAAGCCAAGTCATTGGCATAAATAAACGCTTCATTGGCCTACGACTGTCAACTGTCAACGGGAACGCATAGATTTTTCAGTAACTATTAGCTTTTCCGGGATAGATTATTGCGTGGGAGCAAAGCCACCCGCAAGTGCAACCCTCAAAGTCTGATTTACGTGGGCGTCATTTGACATATGCCGACTCCTACGCACGCATCGAGAACCGCAATTGTCCTCGAAGATGTAGTGATTCATGTGTTATGTGTATGTGTGTGTAAACCACTCAGATTTCAAGGGTTCAGGACTTGTGCCGCCAGCAGAAAATGATGCATGGCTTGTGCCATGTCCCATGTCTCTTTTACCATGTCCCATATGCTGTGCTGTGCTGCTTATCGCTGCGCTTCTTTATCTTTATGAGCCGCTGCTTGTGCAATTTGGCAAGCCATGTCGATGGTGGTTTAGATGTGGCTGTGGATATGAATTCCACTTGTCATCGCATTGTTCATTTGTTCATTTGTGCAGGACAAACAATGTGCGTGATAAATCGCTGATTTTAAGTGCCTGTCGACAATCTAATGCTCTTGGTCAACAGGGGAATGGAATGGTACAGCCGATGGACAACATTTCACAATGCCAAATTTGGCGCACGTTCTGGCGCCACACCACAAGACACAAGACACAAGACACAGGAGACAGGAGACACAAAGACAGACAGACTAGAAGACAGTCCGACACACGCTCCAATTATATACATGCCATATTGGCTAAGAGCGTTTGCACCGATATGGACAGGTTAGCGCCTGATAAGGCACAAACACGAGCACGCGACGCAACGCAACGCGAGGCTGGCGTCATTGTCTGCACGCGGAAGCAACAAAAGCGGGAATCGAATTGAGCACAGTCGGTGGCCGTCGTCGTCGTCGTCGTCGTCTTCGTTGTTGTCGCAGATGTCAAACATTAATTCGATTCTGTTGAAGACGACGTGCATCAATCAGAGTTTTCTTCAGTTCTTGACTCGTTGCGCATGCGCTGCACGTGCCTCACAGCGGCAGCGACGCCGACAGCAGCAGCGACTGCGTGTTGGTGGCTTTCCTCAATGGAGCGCCTGCAATTTTGGACTCACACAAGATTGTGTTTCTGTCTAAATCGACGTCGATTTACGAGCTTATTGTATATATAAGTAGTGTTTGCCTTCCAAGAAATGCCCATGGCAGCCCGAGGGCGGGTAGCATAGAGAGAGGCGTGGCTGGCGGGGCAGGCAAATTATTGCCACGCTCAAATTACACACAAAGTTGTGCACAAAAGCAAACTCTAGACAACTTTGACAAGTATTGCTAAGCAAACATGCATAAATTGACGTGAATGTGAATGTGGCTATGACTGTGAGTCTGAAACGAATGTGATTGTGTGTTTGAGTGTGTGAGTGTGTGTAATTCGATGCGCAGCTCCAAGTGCCGAGAACCACTTCCTTCCGTCCGCGCAGCCCCAGAGTCACCCAGGGCCACCCTAGACGTAGTGTCGTCGTCGTCTTTGTTGTTCTTGTGTTCTTGTTTCTGTAGCTCCATGCTCGTCTTTTGTCGCAATTGTTTCTTGGTTCGTGCCTGCGAATCCGATGCCACATGAACATTAAAAGCAACTGAAAAAAAAAGCATATAAATAATAACAACATAATCATAAACATCATGCAATCCACAAGGGCAACAGCAACAGCAACAAACGCGCATTTGATTTCAACTTGGGAGTTTTCCACTTGGTGCTACGAATATATCTATTATAAGCGATTATAGAGCAAAGCTTACTCCAAAAAATATGGCAAGTAGAGTTAAAGAAACTGAAGATAATGTATGCAGTTTAGATGTCTACTCTAGATAACTGTTTAGGTTTAGATGTCTAGTCGCGATAACTAGCTCAGATGTCTATTAAAGATGTCTAGCCCAAACTGCCATTTAGACACTCGTAGTCCAAATGTTAGCTATAAATCTATAAATTATTACAATTAAATAATTAAATCCAAAATTAATTTAGTTGGCTTTAAAAACTTTAGTTCCATCATCTACATTTACTATTTACTATAGAAGGTAGCATCAAAGTCAAAAAAAATAAAAGGAAAGCCAAAATAATATAAATCACAAACTTTTTTAACTATTTGAAAATATTTCTTCTATTTTTAATATTTAAACTGTTTATTTAAGTGCCCTAAATTCCCTCAAACTCCGCAGAAACAAAAACAACAAATATTCTTTTTAATTTATTTATTATTTATTTATAATTTATGAGCATTTATCGGCTACTTCAATTCTTTCCGCATTTCTCTGCTAAAATTAACACCAAACCCAGGAAAACTGATTTTTAAACCAGCCAAATAAAAACGCACAGTATTTTAAAATTTTTATATCATTTTTATTTTTAAATTTCTTATGTTTGAAATTTGTTTTGCATTGTTTGTTTGTTTGATTTTTTTGTATTTGTATTTTTTTAAGGAGTTTTCTTTTGTTTATATGCATTTCAAAGACATACACTTACAGAACCAGCCATATACATACATTAATTTAATTTAATTTAATTCGATTAATTTAATATTTAATAATTAATAATAGTTGTTGGAAAAATGGCAAAAATTCTTTTAGTTTTTTTGTTTTTGTTTTTGTTATTCGGAAGTAACATTATAAATATTAACACAGTTTATTTTACTTGAATTTCATATAGTTAAACATGTATTTAAATTTTAAACTAACTTTTTTTTTCTATTGAGATTATGAGGAATTTTTAAAAGTTCGAGATAGTAATAAATAGAAAGAGATAGATAGATAGAGAGAAAGGGGCATATAGTTATCTAGTTACTTTTTATATATTTGTTCCTTCAGTAGTATTTTTTATTGCAGTATTGTATTGGATTTTAAACTAAGCAAAAATACTGTTTGTGCAATTTTCATATATTTTTAAAGCTTAAATTTTAAGCAAAACTAAAATATATATATTTAACTAACATTATAAGTAGATAGTAGTAGTTGTAACTAAATTAAACGTTATCGAGTTAAGAGTAGTACGAGTTTGTTTTTCTTTTTGTTTAGCTTAAGCGATAATACACACATACAAATACATTAGAAACAGACACTTTCGAGTAGTACATAGGCCGGAAGAGCTCTATAAATTGCAACATACTTATCAAACTTATTGGCTAAAATAAATAAAACTTAACAAACTAAATAAATGGCGACAATGAATGCAGATGGGAACGACGGATGAGGGATGAGGGAGGGGAAACTATTAGCAAATATATACTATATAACACCAGAGGATGTTCTCTTGAAGTAGGATTAGGGGGGATGTAATGCTTAGCTTAATACTGGTGCTGTCATGGGTGCGAATGCGCAATTAAACTACAATCAAAATTTATTTTTGTGGAACTTTGTTTGCAAACCAAACTCCAGTGACACTCGCTGAATGTGGCAAGCTGGATTAATCCACTGTTTAAGGCAATTTCATAGCTATAATTCTTCACTTCAGCAAAACTTTCTTTTGAATTAATCCAACTCGTAAACGATCAGCTCTTCTCACTGGCGCTTAAAAGTATGCAATGATTTGTGCATTAGCCTTGCATGTGTGCGTTTGTGTGGGTGTTTGAGTGTGTGTGTAGCAACTAAATTAACAATTAAAATATATTATTAAATTAATCAATGAATCGGCGGCGGCGTGCGATCCGGCGCACGCGTTCTTAAGAATTTATTGGGCACATGTTTCTTGATGTACTCGTTTTCCTGCAGCTGATTCTGCTGTCGGCGCTGCAGCTCGTTCTGCTGTCGTCGCTGCAGCAGCTGCTGCTTGCGTCGTCGCGCCTTGGCCGTATTACCACCGCGGCCATCTCCACCACCGCCACCGCCAGTTTTGGCAATGCGAACCAAATGAGGATTGCCATAATTGGAATTCTCTGCAAAGCTCTCGAGGGTAACATTGCGACGCCAGCTGGCAGTCGGGCAATTTGTGGCCGTACGCCAGTCTGGCAAGTGGACGCCAAGGCGTTGACACTCGTGGGCATAGGCGGCAAAGCTGTCGCAGTGGCACGCACCCGTGGGACACTCGCAGACATCCATGCTGCAGGAGGCGATGTAATTGTTGGGATTAAGCCTATTATCACAGTTACCAAATACATCCGACACCAGCAGCGGTTGGCAATAGAAACTCGTCTTGTGCTTGTTGCACGTCGGCTGTGCCACAACATTCTCTCTTGCCCGCGAACACGACTTGGGTCCACCCACCTTCCATGAGTTGGCAAAATGACCCACCTCCGTATCATCGTGTAATCGCCCATCTCTGCCCGTGAGATCATCTCGTCCACTGCCATTATAATTACCACACAATCCGCACAAATGATGCTTGTACTGTGCCTGCACTGTGACCTGCAGAAAATTATTGCCATCCCATTCGATGCTTAAACCCAGCTCTGTAGTCAGCATGAGTCCACCCTCGGGCAATCGTTTGATGCTCACATTGTGACCGTGTTCATGACCATGTCCATCATTTATGTAGGGCAGTGTTACTCGCGTTCCATTGATTTTCACACGCAGCTTTTGGCCCAAATTGATGCGCAGACCGGCTAGTTTAAGGGTGACCGTTTTGGGCCAAGACGAGCGTCGCGTGCCACGCCCATCGTTGGTCAGACGTATAGAGAAGTTGTGGCTATGGCAATCGGAAACCAATTGGTACTTGCAGCTGCCCTAGAAGTAAGAAAAGCAAAACAACATTTTATATGAAGAGTAGGGAAAATAAGTTTATTCTAAATAGGGATTAAAGCTGCTTAAAAGCTCAGAAACTGAAGCTTATGGAAGACCACAACATTTTTTCTTCAAAGAAAAAAATAAATCTAAAGTATTTAAATTTAAATTTTTCATTAATTTATTAAACAAATCTGTGACCAATTTTGAAATTTCTTACAACTTTCTGAATAATTCTTAACAAACTTCAACAAATTATTGTCGTTTCAAAGCTGCCTGCTATAAAACGCGCTGTAAAAGCTTCTGAAAAATAATCATTATGTGCATTTAAAATACTTGAGCAAACTTTTAACTACTGCTACGACTGTTTGGACATACTTGTAGCTATAAACATAAAGCACCTGATTATTAATTGAACACTTAAATTTGCTAAGCATTAAAGTTGAAATTGTTGCGCTTAGCGGGTGGTCACTGTAAGCAGAAGGCAAATGCACGTAATTCAAATGGGCCGTAAATGTTTGCTGGACTATGCAAATATATAATTGTCATATAAATGTCGAATTTATGATTAAATTTAATCATTTGATTGCCATTAATGTCGGTTTGTGTTACGCTAATCATCAATAAAATGGTAATATGGAAATACAGGGTATAAACTTACCTGAAAGCTGTAGAATTTGCCATCGAATGTCTTGAAATGTGGATCACCAAAGACAGTGCAGGTGGCGGCGGGTTCCACACACTTGGGACAACACTCGCCGGGTGGAACTTTGAGCTCCTCATTGGCTTTGCACTTGATGTCCTGACAGCGCTTCTCGGAGCAACGAATATTGCCGGCGGTGCAGCGACAACTGCGACAGGGACTAATGTTCCAGGTCTCGTTGTTCAGGTAGGTGCGACCCAGCACTGAGCACTCGCTGCGCACCTCGGCGACATTGCAGCGGGGACAGCAGCCGTCGTCCTCCTGGAATTCACGCGCACACTCCAAAATCGGGCAGGTGGCACGCTGGCAAATGGAGGTGCCATTTGAACAGGTGCAGTTGGTGCAACGATCTGGCATAAATTGTATCTTGTCATAGTGCAGATTGTTGTTAAAGATACATTTGCCTGTCAAAAACAGTTACACAGTGTGAGTAATCACTTTGGCCAGTAGGTGGGAGGGATAGAGGGGGAAATAGAGTGTGTTAACTCACCTGTGACCGTGCGAATTTCACGGGACGTTGCGCAGCGTGGACAGCATTCGGTGTCATTGTGTATCTGCTTCGATTTGGGGCACTGTAAAATGGGGCAAGTCTTTTTGGCGCAACTCAGTTTGTTGCCGCTGCATTGACAGACCAAACAGCGATCATCGATCGAGGCGACAACCTCTTGGCCTTCGGCAACAGTCTGGCCATTGATCTTGCAACCTGCAAAAAGTGTACACACAACAACATAAATTCGATCAGACAACGGTTTATACAAAGTATTAATTCCTCTTCTTATATTTTTTCTTGTCTTCACTTTTTGGGCGACAGCCAAGAAAATTTCCACATGTCGAAACGGGTTTCCAAGCGATCTATTTGCATTTGCATAGACAGACGGTGCGCGGCGTACTAAATATACCCTGTAATCAACAGCAGTGACTGACAAGGCTGCCCAAATTTCTATGACAAAAGCCATTTTTATTTGATTTTACAGGGTATGTTGTAGTCGCGCAAAGACTGACGGTTCGCTACACACTTAGTACACCCTGTAAGCATTTAAAATGACTGACAGCTGCCCAAGTTTGTGAATATTAATAGTATAATAAAATCTGTTCTTATGAAGACTTCGCAGGGTATGCTTGCGTCGTGCATACCCTGCTTAAATATGTTGAAATGTTATTTCTAGGCTCTTTTGTCTTGCACGCAATGCGACATTGTCGACTTAATAGACAATTTAAAGCCCATAAATAAGCAAATCGTACAAAGTCACAAAATAGACACAAAACTTGACCATCTGTTTAAAGTTTAAACTATTGTCTGACGGACGGACGGAGGGACAGACGAACAGAGGGATGGAGGGACAGAACTGACGATTAAGGGGCATTAATTTCGGGTGCTGTTTGGCGAGCTAATTTTAGTGAGTGATGCCCAATGGACTGGTTGAACTAGTTGACAGTTTGGGACAATGGGATGGATGGGACAGTGGGACAAATTGGACAGTTGGGCCACAGTGAGAGAATGGGACAAAGGAACAGTGAGTCACATAGGAAACGAACAGGAAATTGAGACAGTTTGTACAATGCGGCAATTGTGGACAGTTGGGAGAGTTAAGACATTTGGAACAGAGAGGCAGTTGGCAGAGTGGGTAAGTTGAGAGAGCTTGGACTTTAGGGCAGTTGGGACTGCGGCTAAAATAAGACAAGGGATTATTGGGTCAAATAGGACATTTGGAACTTAAGGCACAGTGTGGAAGTTGGGACTGTGAATCAGTTGACACAATGAGACAATTTGATTTGCCGAACTTACCTTGACAAGTAGGACAACATTCCCCGGGACGTGGCGGTGTCAGTTGATTGTCGTCGCACTGTGAATAACACTTCTGTGTTGACTCCGTGACAACACTGGCGATACACTTGTACGTCTTGCAAGGATCTTGGGGATCGTTCCATTCCGCGCCACTGGCATACAGCACACCACGATACATGCAGCCTAAAGATGGAAGATAACTTTAAGCTTAAGGGATAACCACTTTAAACTAAGCACTTACCTTTGCACTTGCGACAACAGGTGTCACTGGACTTGGAGTCCAGCAGGAAACAGTCGTCCACTGAGGGACAACTCTGGTCGCATTTTACAAAACCATTCTGCAAAAAATAGAAAACATTAATATTAAATAACTAAGCATTAAAATGACTTTATTTAAAGTTTTCCCAGCCTTTTGTCTTAACTTTCGCTCTCGTTTGAGCTGGCCCACGTGACGTATGAGCAATTTGTTTAAATGCCTTCAACGAAGCTAAGCATTTGATTTGTGTGCGACATACAACTGTCTGGCCCCTGGCCCACCTGGCCGCTTGGCCCTTGTCCCCACCTGGCTGCACCTGCAGCTGATCAGCTTTTGTTTGACTGTTGCCACAAAACACACAAATTGCATTTGTTCAACCGAGTTGCACTCTGACCTTCAACAGTCTCTATAATTTATGGATGCAAACGACTCGAAATTATATGGAATTGAGTGCACATTTTAGGGCGTGGTAAGCTGCGCTGTAGTCGACTATATCAGTGCGCTACACTGACAAAAAGAAGGCTTTAAACTCACGTAATATGTAAGTGTAAAACTTAAAAAAAAATAAAACATGGAGTAGGTATGATTTAAAATCAATCAATGATTTATAGCAACTCTAGAACGAGGCTCGAATCACTTGCAGTTAGCGGCTTCGTTTGGCCAGTTGGCCGAGACTCAATTGGCAACAACAACGGCCGTTGGGTGTGCGTGTATGAGTGTGTGTGCTTGTGTGCTTTGTGCTGGTTTTTGTTCGACTTATTGCCTTGTGTTTGTGTTGCTTACACATTTTACACAATTTAGCTCGAGAGACTATTTTGCTTTTGTTTTTGTTTTGTTTTTCTTTCAATTTTGTTATTTTTTGTTTTTGATTTTGTATTTTTTGTGTTAACGACATGTTGACAGCGGCAAGCGGCGTATTAGAATTGATGTCGATCATAAGTCAATGCTTGTGGCAAGGCTTTGGCAACTTATGCAACACTCTCAGCCGCTGAGATACAAAGATACAGAGATACTAAGATACAGTGAACTGCGAATTGTATCTCGAATCAAATGGGCGACTTTAACCCTTGTGCACAGCTGTCGCATACATTTTGTGCTTGTGACAGGTTAAAAATGCCAGTCAAGAGCGAGACGGAGACAGCGAAGAAAAAGCGAGACAGAGATAGAGTTTGGAGTCTAGTGTCTAGTGAGACTGAGACTGAGACTGAGGCTGAGGCTAATTGTAAATGTATCTATAAATCTAGATAGATGTCGACCAAAAACAGGCAAAATATTTCACTAATTTGTATGCAATTCTGGCTGAACAATGTCATCGGAGTGTGTGTGTTGTGTGTTGCTATGTGTGTATAATTTAGTGCAAGCAAACCAGATTGGATCTCAATTTGGTTAGAGCCGCCGTCGCAACGTGCAAAATTTGCAATTGTTATGAAAATGTGTCTAGAGTCGAGAGGTTTTTGCGGTTTCATTTTTTTTTTTATTTTTAATTTTTTTTATTTATTTAGTTTCTGTGTTTTTTGTGTTTGTAGCGGCACTCTGAGATTTTTATCATCGTATTAGTTTAATGGCAGTTGTTAGTTGGAATTTTAATGGCACCTTTAGTGCGGCATCGTTACAACGACTGACTCTATGAGCCATAATGCAATAAAACACTGACAGATTGAAAAGCACTTGGCTTAGACGTTAGTTAAAGCTGGCAGGCCAAGACAACGAATGCGCAAAGTTGGCACTGGAAAATGGTAATGGAAATGGCACAAAAAGTGCGAGGTGTGGATTGAGAGAATGAAACTAAAGGCAGACAAAGTTCAACTTTGAGTTGAAGACAGAATTATGTAGTACTACTCTGCTCTGCTCTACACATCATAACACGTTGCTGTTGTTGTTGTTGTCCACGCACTGCCAGATGCTGTTTATGCTTTGAAATTCTTTCTTTCTAATCTGAAACCGGTATAGAAATATTTGAGCCAACATGAAAGTTAAGCATCGCCAAAGTCTTCCACTTGGTTGCTGTTGTTGTTGTTGTTCATGTTCATGCTGATGTTGATGTTGATGTAGCTGCTGATGTTGTCTAGTAGCTGCTTTCAAAGCTTGATATTAAAAAAATGTAGAAAAAATTAAAAATATAGAAAGAAAAGGCGCCACGAAGTCAACTGAGCGTCCCGGACAAGCTGCTTAGTAGCAGCTCAGATTTTAGTGGCTGTTGTTGTTGTTGTTGTTTTTAGCCAGCGGCAATCACGAATACCAATCGTGCGTATGTGTGTGCGTGTGTCTATGTGTGCCACAGTGGCAGAACCACATTTGCAAACGGCCTCCAACGACCTTGCGTTTGACAAAACATGATCAGTTTTAACACCGTCCATTCTGCAGTACTCTCTCTCTCTCTCTCGCTCTCTCACTCTCTCACTCTCTGAGCTATCAGCTTTTAACTACTCAAACCGCTTCGTCTGTCCGTTTGTCCGCCTGCTCTTGTTGGCTGTTGGCTAACTAAACGTTTGCTGGGCAAACTTGGCCAACAGACACTAGCCAAACCAAGCACTCAGTTAGCAGACTGTAGACAGCATCTAGCCGCTGTTTTTAACTGGCCACGGCTCATAGAATATGCTAATGACAAACTTTGCTTTTGTTACTGTCTTCTCATTTTTTGTTGCTTTTTATGGTCTCAAGTTGTGTGTATTTTGTCACTTGTAGAACTCACCTGGTAGCCGAGGAATTCCTAACTGAAAATCGCATTTGGCGAAAAGCTAAAACTGACTCATATAATTATTAAGTTACGCCTAAGAACCCATAATTGTGAGTCAACAAACTGTATGCTGTTGGCCATATATGTACAGATGTATATGTAGTACTTTATGGGGATTTGTGGAAGTATCCTCAAAGTGGGCCATAAAATTGCTGCTGGCTCAATCAACTGGCAGAATGCGTAGACAAGCCAAAAATGCTTAAATCATATGCCATTAGGAGAGCAATGCGTATTCAGCATAATTTTCACATAAAAACCAAATTTGTTAAGAAATTCCGTCGCGAAAACGCGAAAAATTCAGACGAAGGGGCAGACAATTTGTTTGATTGTCCTGGGTGTAGGCGGTGGTGGGGTTGGTGAAGGCAACTTGGGGATGTTTGGCAGACTTTCATATAATATGCGATATATATTATGATATTTAAGATAATAAACGTCGGCCATAAACTATCAACAATCACCAAAAGCGTTTGCAAATATTACACACAATAAGAATGTAAGCTTCAAAGCGTGTGTGAGTGTGTGTTCAAGCACGAACATATTATATTAACAGAAATTACCAACGCAGCGATTATTTTAAGAAACGATGTAAACCCTAAATTTCTAATCTATGAATATACTTGTCTATCTATGCTTGCGACCCGTTTCCATGCTTGGCAACGAAGCCTAAGATAAAAATACTTCGAAATATAAAACCACGCTCTGTCCTGTGCGTGGGGTACAACACCAAATTCTTAGAGGAGAGCTGTACTCCGCTGTAATTTGTAGCTATATAAGGCCTAGGATTTAAGAAATAAAGTTAGTTCAATTTTTGTGCTCAACCAACCAAGTCTTGATGTCCATTTATTCATTGGTCCTTCGAGCATTCTGTTGTTTTCCCCACCAGTGGTAAGAGACACAGAATTTTAAACCAGCACCTTATAGTGATGTACTTAAGGTTGCTAAATATTGGTCTGTTGCTATCATAAGAAGCGCAGTACTGATGGCTCTTGTTCTCCCTTTGAGGAGACAGAGTGAGCGTTTTTCGAGTCTGTGATCGAAACGCAGAACTGATGGCTCTTGTTCTTCCTTTGAGGAGGCAGAGTGAGAAATTTCGAGGCTGAAGTCGAGAAAAATATAATAAAGTCTCGAAGTCCATTTATTCATTGGTCCTTCGAGCATTCTGTTGTTTTCCCCCACCAGTGGTAAGAGACACAGAATTTTAAACCAGCACCTTATAGTGAAATACTTAAGGTTGCAAAATAAATTGGTCTGTTGCTATCCTCCACCAGTGATAAGAAGCACAGAACTGATTGCTCTAGTTCTCCATGTGAGACAGAGATAATAAATATCCGAAGAGGATTAACAAAAACTCTAGCGCTCTAAAAAGAAAAGAGGCAGGGAATAAAAAAAAAAAATTTTAGTGTTTCCGAGGCTTTACGTCGGAATTGTGTGCGGTAAAAAAAAAATATAAATCGACACGAAATTATTATAGCGTTTCCGAGGCTTACATCGGAAAGTGAAAAAAAACTACGAGGTCGATTCTAAAGCAATAGAATCGGAAATCGGAGTGGCTAGAGGATTTACAACCCCAAGAGCCAAAAACAACGTCCGCAAAGACAGCAGCGACAGAGTCAACAGCAGCAGCATCAGCGACATAAGCGTCAGCGTCAGCATCGTCAGCGGCATCAGCAGCAGCGTGAGCAGAGGCATCAGCAGCAGCGTGAGCAGAGGCATCAACAGCAGCGTGAGCAGAGGCATCAACAGCAGCATCAGCAGCAGCAGCGACTACAGAAGCGTCAGCAGCATTAACAGCGACAACAAAAAAATGTGGTAAACATGGTTTAAATGTAATTTAATTTTAATTGAGTAACCGCCGTTTCTGTGGCCCTTGGCAGAATGTTCAAGCACGAACATATTATATTAACAGAAATTACCAACGCAGCGATTATTTTAAGAAACGATGTAAACCCTAAATTTCTAATCTATGAATATACTTGTCTATCTATGCTTGCGACCCGTTTCCATGCTTGGCAACGAAGCCTAAGATAAAAATACTTCGAATATAAAACCACGCTCTGTCCTGTGCGTGGGGTACAACACCAAATTCTTAGAGGAGAGCTGTACTCCGCTGTAATTTGTAGCTATATAAGGCCTAGGATTTAAGAAATAAAGTTAGTTCAATTTTTGTGCTCAACCAACCAAGTCTTGATGTCCATTTATTCAGTGTGTGTGCGTGTGTGTTTGCTTATTTTTGTGTGAATGGGAGTAATCGTAAAGTGTGTGCTTTATGGGTTTAACGTATTACAGAGCTGAGTATTTGACAGTTTCATTGCGTAGCTTTGGCACATCAACTTTAAGAGAGTTTTAAGAGCTGTGCTTTAAGAGACAGCTTAATAACTGTGTGTTCAATTGATTCCGCTTTGAACTTTTAATGACTCTCAGCGCGCGCAGTCGCAGCCAGCAAAGCGAAGAGCGTAAGAGTCGGAGAGTGTCGGTGAGAGTGAGAGATGGAGTGTGCGAGGGCAAGTGCGAGTAGGACAGGTAGACGGTTAGAGCAGGCGCAACGCATGGCGCCATCAACTTAACGTAAGGTGGCGCCAGCATTGTTTTTGTTTTATATATATGTATGTATATAATTTTTTTTGGTTACGCCCACTTGACGGTAACAGCAACAATAAGAGCCACAGCATCAGTTTATGACTGGAGGCTATACAACAATCAATCGAATGCTCGCTGCGCCGTCGCCGTCTTCATCGTCGTTGTTGTCTTTTGTCGTTGTCGCCGCAAAAGCTTCTTGGCGCCTAAATTAGAGCGACGGCGTTTAGCAGCGCTTAGCGCCAAATTAGCAGCAGGCTCGCGAGTCGCGAGAGCAGCAGCACCGGCAATCTGGCAACGCTAACAATCTGAGCACGCGCTGTTGCTGTCGCCGACGCCGCTTAATGACGACACAGCACACGATTTCGTCCCCTTTGCGACGCGTCTCTTCGCCGCACGGCGAATGCGGCGAATCTAGTGCCTGCGCTTTGGCACCGTCGGTAGCCGTTGACGGCGACAGAAAAAAAAGCAAAAAACACGGCGCCAACGCCAAATGTGTTTGTCAAACGATCGCTACCCTGTGGTGGCTGCTAACGATTGTCATGTCGCAAACCCGTTTGACGACCTTGCCTCCACAGCAGTCCAGCCGAGCCAAGACCGTTCAGCGTAAAGGCAAAAAAAATGACAAACAAATGCAAACAGCAAAGCAAAAGTCAAAAACAAACATTTTGTTTTAAGCACAAGCCAAGTACCTAGTACCGTTGCCAGATTAACAGCACAGCAACAAGAATTTGGTGGCGAAAAAAGACTTTGGACTCAGGGGGTTTGAGTGTACTGCACAGGAAATTTCAGCACGTAAGTGACGTCGAAAAAAAGGATATTTGAAATGAATACAATCAATGTGCATACTTTCCATACTGTAACTATTATTCTGTCTGTGCTTTTGGCACTGCCAAAATTTAGTAGCTGTCTAATGTAAATATTTGAAATATTTTTGGGTCTTGGGCTTACGAGTGCATTTCCTGGCAGGCCTTTTTGAAATGCACGACACATGGCCACATCCACAACATATCCGTTCTGTTCTGTTCTGTTCCTTTCCGTTCCGTTTACATCCTTGTCCTGGCTGGACATTTGGACATTGGCGTCATGGCTCATGCAGCGCCCCAGACAACGACTGTTATGGTACATGCGATTTATTTAAGCCATGTTGCTGTTTATTCTACTTGCATTTGGTCGACTTAAGCCTTATTCGGGTCAAAGGGTGTCCACTTTTGTTGGCACCACTAGCTAAACTTTTTGGCGTCAACCCCATGCTGAGAGCGAGTTGCACAGACTTATATATGTATCTATATATGTACTAAGTACTCATACTTAAACTAGTACAACTAACGGTTAGTTTTGTCAGCCATTTACTCACCTGGCATGTGCACTTGTAGCATTTGGAGTTTGGTATGCTATTAATTTGAACCTCTTCACCTTCGTTGGCGCAGGATTGCATGATGCCTGTAAGAAAAAGAAGCGGAGGAAGACATTTGTGTTAAACTCGTTTCAAGTGTTTCGTTTGCTAGTCTAGATTCTGGTCTAGATTCAAACCCAAACCAACCTGTCAGCCATAAATTCTTGGAAATCTCTCAACAAACGATTTCCTGTTTTATTTTTTTTATTTTCTTATATTTTTCTTCTTTTTCTTTATGTTGCCAGAACTGACGTTTCAAATAAAACAAATAACAAATATTTAATTTACAAGCATGTCGCCGGAAATTGCCCACTGACTGAGATGCTATCCAGCACGTGACCCGCAGTGCGAACCAACCAAACAGGTCAAAGAGATTAGGCCACTTTATCAGCTACTCTACGGTGTGTGTGTATAGGTGTGCGTGTGTGTGTGTGTGTATGCAAGCAGATCATAAAGCAACTGTTTCTCGCTCTCACTCTCTGCCCTCGCTTATGCTGCATTTTGGGATGTTCTTTGTTTGCTTTACCTTTTCTTCGTCTCTGTCGCCGTGCTCTTCTCGTTCCTCTCTTTCTTTTACCTCTGGCAGTGGCGCTAAGTCAAAGTAGCAAGCGCCGCATGTTAAACATGTTCCCGAACACAGCACAACAGAACGTTCAAGGTGGTGCAGTTTAAACATTAGCGACTAGTAAATACCCTGGATCGAAGTGGTACATGGACGAGTCTTTAATGCCTACGCAGCAAATACACTCAGCTATTTCGGGACTATTTCAATCCTAAACAATGTTAAAAGTATTGAATAGCTGGATATTCTTAATATTCCCGCTTTCTGTTCTGACCACACTTAGGGTATTTTTGAGAAACGATTCAAAACGACAAGAAGGCAAACGGAAACGACGGCACAGCGACCCCAGGCGGACTCTCGAACTCGCAACTCGCAGGGCCCATCCCGATCACCGATGGCTTTGTGGGACCACCTGCAATGTGCTGATAAACACACACTCAAAAGTGCCCTCTCTGTATTTGTGTCGGAGTGTGTGTGTTCGTTGATAAATGAAGACGCCGGCGCTACACACACACACACACACTGCGAAACAAATACAGTTGCTGTTGCTGTTGCAGCTTCAGGGCTACAACTACCTTTTTTTTGGGTAGGCGACTTTACCCCTGTCTTAGCCAAGTTTGAATCTTTTTGGTTTGCTGTGTGCAGTTGGTAATTGTTTGGTCGCTTGTTTGTTTGATCTTGCTACTTCTGCTGCTTAGTTTGTTGTGTTTTCTGTTGCTTTCCTGTTATGCGATTGTGTCCTGCTGTGCTGTGCTGTGCTGTGTCTTTTGGACCACCTTCATTCATAAACAATTCCATTTTCTTGCTAATGAAGTGGAAAAATTGGAAGAGTTTCTGGACAAGTTTCAGGTTCTTGGCTCGATTCCATTTTCGATAACTTTCTACACACGGAACTGGGTATTCCCTTCTCTTTTGGCTGCTGCCCTTCTTGTTTTTTTTCCATCTTTTTTTTTTGGTTTTTGAGTTGACGGGCGACAGTTAATGAACCTTGTTCAAGTAACCCGATATTGGAATTGCAATATGTATATCTAATTTATGCCATTTTTTATATCATTTAACAACTCAAATGCCATTAAAAAACCCACTCAATATGTTTAGAGAACACGAAAAAACAAAAACATCAGCAACAGCAAAAAAAAAATAAATATATAAAACAGAAAAAAATAAAATAAAATAGAAAAATAAAACTAAAAAAAAAAAAATTAAATAGAAACTGGCAGCGATCAAATACGCTCAGTAGCCGTCCACTCGGACAGCTGGCGACGCTGGCGTCGACTGATTAATCACAATCACAGATTAAGCGCCAGTCCCAGACACCGACATCGACATCGGCATCCAAAGCAAAGTATTGGGAACGTCTAAGCGGCACGTGTGCCCATCGGAACAGCGCTCGACTCTCGACTCGACTCGACTAGGCACTGGCAACAGTCAGCTGATCAGGTTGCTCAGGGAGCGGTCTACGTAATGATCGGTAGACGAATTGTATGTAAAGGTGAAGGTTAACAAGTTGCAGGGTCAACAAGTTAAATCACACGTACCTATTTGGTAGTTATACGAAACTGATCTTTAAACTAACCTAGATTAGGTTAACTATATAGACTTTATTGGGGAATTTCTTAGTAATCAATACAAATCTTTTAAATTGTTTAGTTTTAGAAATTTTCCTAAGACTTTACAGCTGTACGATCACTGCCCACTTAAGCCATTTACAGCCTAATCATAAGCTGTTAAGAAAAACACCCAGTAGGACTGCTAATAACACTGCTGAGTGCTTAAGCCCTTTAAGCAAAAATTGCTCTACATAAAGGTGATCCCCAAGTGTTAGTGAAGCGTCTTAAGTTGATCCACTTAGCGCTGCAGCTTAGTAGCTTAATCTAGCTTAATGGCTCTTAGCCATTAATCCCCCCACTCACCTGCTAGGCCCTCTCTGAGTCCTGTCGCTGATTGCATTTGGATTACGACGATCAGTAGCAAAAAGGCCGCTGAATAAATTGTGCCCAGCGAGTGATTTCTTCTGCTGTTGTTGCTGTTGCTCTGCTGTTGTTGTTTATGGCCATGACTTTGTGTTGTCGTCACTGTTTCATGTTGTTCTTGTTGTTGTTGTTGCTGTTGTTGCTGTTGGCCACTTGATTTCCACATGCTGCTAGATTTGCAACACATTTTCACAATTTGTTGGCGCAAGTTCACAGAAATTTGCATCAATTTTATTACTAATCAAAACGTTTGTATTTGTTGCTGTATTCCCAGTAGTAGTATTTATTGTTGTTGTAGTTGTTGCTGTTGTTGTGGTAGCTGCTCTTGAAATATCGCTGAAATTATAGTGTTAAAAAAAGATCAAGCCGGTCAGTTTAAAAATACAATTTTCATCTTGAAGGCGCCAAAATAAGTTGAACCGAAAATAGAAATTCAAAATTTTGTTTAGAAATCGCGTGCGTGCGCAAGTGTGTGTGTGTGTTTGGCTGGTGTGTGCAGGTGTTTCTCATACTACTGGATGACTTTGTTGTTCTTTCGATTTATGAAAGATACATTTTTCGCGTTAATTTAATGCAAGCTGGCCAAGAGTGCGACGACGTTCGAACGCTTCTGATCTGGCCAAATGATTTGCACTTGCCGTCTAGGGTCTAAACAGAAACCATTTGCTGGTAACTGATTTGTTGGTGTTTCTAGGTTTTTAGTTTGTAGTTTTCTGTTTTCAGTTTTCAGTTTTATGATGCCTATCAAGATGAGGCCAAGCACACTCATCGTTCTTTCCCTCTCCCTCTGCCTCTCTCTCTCACTCACTTTACGCACCATCAAATTCTGCGAATCATCTTGGCCCGGTCAGCATCTATAGATTTTGCACGTACGCCTGTTATGGCCAAAAGGTAAACTCCGTTGGCCATTTGCCGTTGGCCATTGGCCATTTCGTCAGCTCTTTTTCGATTTGTCTTTATGGCGGCTCTTAGGTGTTAGACAACTTGGACATTATTAGTTGCGATTTATGAGTGTGAGCGACTGTGCGTGTGTGTGTGTACAGGTGTGCGTGTGTGTGAGTGTACAGGTAACAACAGCTGACAGATTTGTGTGGTGTTCTTTGTTGTGCGCCGGGTCATAAAATTGTTAATGATTTTTGTCTGGCGCCAGGCAATATTTGTAATGCTTGTTTGACTTATAATTAATTTCATGTTTTGTAGCTCTCTCTCTCTCTCTCACACACACACACACACTGGCACACATAATTCTTTTTATTTTGTTCTTTAGCAACAACAACAAATCATAATAAAAACCAATAACAACCAAAAAGCAAATCAAATTTGCCAAAGTTTATTGATTATTTAGCTTCAAAGTGGCGCCAAGCGTTTGCCGCTCTACCACAAAGCGGATGCTAAAATAGAACTCGATCTTAAATGTCCAAGCGATGAATCAGTGCAACTCTTTTGCTCTCTCTCCCTTACTCTCACTAGCACTCTCTTTTGTGGGTTCCTACTGGGTGTCTTTTAGTGACGCACCCAGTGCATTGTCATGCACCGAACCGGGAGATTGGCATGCCAAAAAGCGGTGCTTGACCTAACAATGTTATAACAGACAGCCAATTAAAAAATTGTCACGCAAACTGATAACATTTCTATACTACAAAACTTAATAAAGACATTAGCGGTAAGTACTAAATACATGCATGCATATACATACATATATGTTAATTTCTGCAATTGATAAGACAGAGAACGCAATAACTAGAAAAATTTGTGTCTCTCGTCTCAAAAGTTCTCTTCTCTCTTTACAGTGCAGATTAGCTGTAATTTGTCACTGCAGCGCAGTTGACAAGGACAATTCTAGTGCATAGTATCAAATATAAATATAGAACTGTATAACTTTTAAATAGACAGCTAAGTTTCACAGACTTTGCTCTGTTATCTATACTAGTTGACAATAAAATATTGTTGGCATAAGAATTTAAAAAATTAATAATTAGAACTGTAAATTCTTAACGGAAAGCGAAGTCGCACAGACTTTAAACTCTGTTATCTAAGGAGCTGGACTATGCTGTGGCTATTTTAGGATGAAATAGTTTTGGTATAGGAAATTTAAAGGTAGAGGATTAGGCATGTGTATTCTTAGTAGTTTCTTAGATACAATTTTATAGACTTTTAACTCTGTAACCTCTACAGTTGGTTATACAATTGGTTTAGCTTTGTTTTTAAATGTTTGTTATTCAATATTAAATCTTATAGAAGTTATCCAAATAGTGTTTGATTGGTTTCAAAAATAATTCCACAACCTTTTTTATTTTTGCTATACTGCGCGACAACTTAAATAGAACGTAGTTTGCGTAGAAAAAGAATTGTAACCAGATATATATTTTTTTTGTAATCTCCAAATGTCAAGTTTAAACTTCAAGCGCTCAACTACGCAATTTTTGATCTTTTTATTTCTTTCTTTTTTTTTTTTATTTTTTTGATGTGTTCTGTGGTCTGTGAACTTGAGAGCACACGAGCTGGCATTGAAGTGGCGAACCCCAATAATGGCGATAGTTTTGTTAAGTATCTTAACCAGAATTCACATGAGAGAACCTTGTACTTGGTGCTTATCGTAGCCTACAAAAAAAAAATACACTCAATACATTAAAATAAATAAACCGAAAACTGAAAATTGAAAACAATGCTGGAAACTGAGGTTGATGTGCGCTTGAGAGCACTCACTATGGATTGAGCGGCATATAAAAATAGATATATATATAGATACGACAATCGGGTAGAAAAAAAAAATTAGCAACGATTTTAATTTAAGACAAGTTTGCTATAAACGCTTTGATTTAATTGACCGCCCAGCGGCGAGAATCGTGCCAATTAAATGTGCGGACAGTCGGGCGGGTAGGTTGGTGGGCTGGAGGGGCGAGGCAGTAAGAGAGAGGGACTGATTACAGGGTTTCAGTTACAGTTTGCTATGCTACTGATAGGGCGGTACAAGTTAAGATGGAAGGGGCAGGCGGGTTGCTTCTAATGCCGCCGCCAACGCCAACAAACTGGCGTCTAGCTGGCGTCAAGCACACACACACACACTCACACACGCGGGCAATTAAGGTAAGCGACTCGGTTCAGGGCCTGGCTAAAAGGGACGCTACGTAACGCCTTCAAAAAAGAAGGCAAAACGGCAAATGGCAAAAAGAAAAGGGTTCAAGCCAAGCACGCAGACGTCTGTCTAGACTCTAGACCTGGTCTAATGATGTGCGGTAGGTACAGAGCCCTGTTGGCAATGCGGAACGAAGGTAGCCCTGCTCAAAAGTTGGCCCAAAGGTGCGTGCTGGCTTATCACACTTTCCACTCCAGCTGAATTCCATGTAAAATGTGTGGACGTCTTGTGCATGTGGTAACTGGCTTTTAGCCTGATTTTTACTCTTTTACACTGTGAATTAAGTGTGGAATTTTTGTCGTTTCTTTTTGTGGACCTTAACATTGACAAAACTTAGGGACTGAGTGCAGATAATAAGCAAATGGCGCCAGCAAAGAGCAAAAAGGAAAAACAACAACAACCAATACAATAATAACATTTGCAAATCATGCAAATTGCACAACAACAACAATAATAATAAAAACAATAACAACTACAGAAACTCCAAGACACGATTCGAAGCTGGCTAACAACGAGTTGACTCTGCTTGGCAAATCTGGCAACAACTAATTTCAATATATTTGCATATTGAAGTCAGTGTTCAGTGTTCGGTGTTCAGTGTTCAGTTTTCAGTTTGCCACAACAATGAGACGGCTAAAACGCACATTTGTCAAAGTTGTTTGGGGCTCAGGGCACGGCCAAAAAGCCCCTCGAAGCGGTCTCTCCCTGTCTTCCACTCTGCCTCTTTCGCTCGCTGTTGGCCAGAAAGAAACAGGCTGTGTTATTGGTTCAATTTAATGCGACAACTACCACAAATGAAGACAACAACGTTGACGTTCAAGTTGAACAACAACAACAACAATGGGCAGCAACAGTTAACGAAATTTATGCTCGTGAGCCCTATAAAAAGGTTCGCCTTTTTAGCCCCACACGATTGCATCTTAAAATTGAAATTGAAATCGAAGGGAAAGACAAACGACATAATAAAGACACACAAGACACAAAACAGACAACACACACACACACGCTCACACACTGACATAGACATAAAACTAAGAAAACTATTAACCAGGCTCAGAGTACTGAGTTCTGTAGCTCAGGAAAGAGGGTCTGTATCTGTGTCTCTTCCTCCCTTCCTCCCTCTCAATCTCCTACTCGCTTGGTGCAACACTTGGGGTTAACTGCGTCTTCTGCATGTCACACACATAAAATTAATCACTAAATTTCTTGATTTAAGCTTGTTCTCAAAATATATATTTTTAATTAACAAATTAACGATTTAACGACAATTAGTGAGCACGTGATGTTAAAATAAATATGAGGATATCAGCCTAACTTGTGGCAGATGCGAGCTCAGATAAGTTTAATCAAATGAGCTGCTGCTCTCCAAGCTGAAAGAGAACAGTTAGAGCCAAGCAAAGTAGTAAGAGCTTTACAGAAGCTTGCAGTGATTAATTTTACAGTTAATTTAAGTTTTTCCCTTCCCGTTTTGGTTAGACGGCAAAGCTTTTACTTAGTCACAGTCACAGCATGACAGTTGTCACAATCTGGTCCGACTTCTGATCCATATTTGTAATTGAACAGACACTGTATTCTAATTAGGAATTCTGCAAACAACCCACACAAATACACGCACACACACACACACACACACAGACAGCCACTCAAGTGGTTAATTTGAAATACTCAACATTGTGGAAATTTGAGTATTATTAGTAATTTTACCGCAAAATCTATAAATAGCGCAGAACAATTAATTGATACACAGACAGCGTAGATGAATGACTGTATTCACATATATTTTTGGAGCAAACCACGCGAGGGTGGACACAATAATAATCAATTTCTGCGAAAACCCCAAGCAAAGAGTTATTCAGTGTTATATGAAGTTATTAACGAGATGGGGCGCTCTGAAAGGGGCCCAGAGTTAAGTCAGGGACAAAACACAACATTCCACACACTCACACACACAAATGATTTCAAATCGCTTGAAATGAAAATACGATTTTCAAACAATTTGTTGTGTGTTTATTGTGCAATTATTTTGTTGGGCGAAAGTTAATCAAGTAACGTATAAAAATGTGTGTTTTTTTTTTATCGAAACCGGATTTATTGATTGGAAGATGAGCACAGACCCGGCCGATTGTAGCTGTAAACAATTTTTAGAAACACAGCCAAAAAACAAATACAACCAAATCAAAAAAAAAAAAGAAGAAAAAAAAATCAAAAAAAAAAAAATTATTTAAAAAAAATGCGAAGACAACAACAAATTAGACGATATATGGGAATTCCAGCGTGTGACGCGACAAACCCGAATCTTTTGTTGTTGTAGTTGTTATTGTTTATTGTTTATACATTTTGCGAACCGCTTCTGGCACATTTGTTTAATGACAATGCACAAAAGCAGCAGCTCTTTTAAAATATGCACAAATTTATATTTTTCTGCCAACTGATCGAATAGAAAAATTGTCTAGAAACAATTTACTATCGAGCTACATATTTAAATGGCATTTCTGCTATATGTACCGTATAATAAAAACATGTTTTTTCCCTAACTTATTTGTTTATAATGCTTTAAAGCTAAAAAAAATAAATTTGCAGTAGCTAAAAGCAAAGCTGAAAGTAAATAAACTATAAATTTTTAAATGATCAGAGGTAGAAAACTGAAAACGGCACTTTTGGTTTGTGCAGGGTGTCTGCAAATCGAGCACACTCTGCTTGCGCGCTTCTCTAGAAATTCTATGTTTGAACCATATGACGTCGACTCATATCGTGTGTGTATATTATTCAACAATCAAAATGGTTTTCACAGTCAAATTTATTGATTAACACGCAAATGCGAATTGTTTGCATATTTTCATTTTTTGTGTGCTACAAAAGACAAACAACATGAGATTCAGATTCAGATACAGATACAAAGATACATAGATTCACAGATACTGTAGAAATGGTTGGAGAGACGTAGGAACGGGCGTGTTCTATGTATTGTTTGCCTTTATTGTTGTTGTTTTTGTTATTTTTGTTTTGTTTAGACTGAAATTGGATATGCTATAAAATGTTACTTATAAGTATGCTAAACGTGTTGTATAGAAATTCCAGTGACATGATTCAGTTTGGTCGCTCGCACACTTCCGTTTATTGGCAAACGATAAGCGTTGAACGGGTTCAAAGTGCAGCTACCTCCCCACGGCTTTAGGCCACGTTAATAGTTCGTTGCCAGAGTCTTTCGTTTCTCATGTTGTTGTTCTCAGCGTCGTGGTCTCGTGTTTAGTGTTTTGAACGACTCCCAGCTACGTTTCTACAATCAGATCGGTATCGCTTAATGTGCCTGTTAATTCACGTTGATGTGCTCATATATCTTAGCGCTAAGATTTCGACATGCGAGACGCTGACACAGACACAGTCGCTGGTCTCAGACCCAGTCGCAGACCTAGTCTCAGAGGTAGTAAACTGACCGCTTGTGTGACAACAGCAACAACAACAACAAACTGTGACCACTTTGAGGTGCCATGTGAAAACGTGTTGCAGTTGTTACAAAAACTGTGGTTGCAACTGCCACTGCCACCTGTAGACAGTTTGTTCAACGTGACGTTGAACCTGCCACAAACATTGTACACATTTTGTTCAGCTTGCTCTAGTAACAACAACATTGAAGTGTTAATTAAATTACAGCTGCCCACAATATCTTTTTAAACCGACTTTGCCTTTAAAAATTTAATATTTCTGAGTTAAAAATTTAAAAACTCCTGCTTGAACTTTCAATTACTTAATAAATATGCATTATTTATGCAAACTGTATTTGAATAATGCCGTCATATAACTGACTACCTTATCATCCGATTTCGCAGCTTAAATACTGTATTGACAACTCTCTGACTGTCTTGGCACCTAATGGGCCTATATTTAAAGATAAAAATGTTGCATATCTTTTGCTTATTACACAAAGTATATACATCTATTTATATATGTATTGTATAGGCTAGAGATGTGGGTTTTTGTAGGGCAGAAACACGCGCACATAGCTACATAATTCAGTTTGTTTATGGCAGATGCTGCTGCTGCTGAGCGTTGATTTGAAATTAACATATGATTAACACAAAATTGTGCTTCCATTTTGATGTTTTAGTTTTATAAGTTTCATACATTTTGCATAAGAAATACATAAATGGCCATTAATACATTTACATACAAATAGCGCTACAGTTGTTGCCAGTCCACAACTAAAAGCATCTTAAGATCCCCCAATTCCAAGACTAGAGTTTTTTTACTTCACTCGGACAGTATCTGATCATCGTCATAATTATCAGAGGCATAATTAATAATGGCAGCTGCCAGGCGACAACAAATTGTTTGAATTTTTTTTTTTTTTTCTTTCGAATTTTATTAACTTAAGAATTTGTTGAAAGAATTCCCAAAACAATTGACTTGATTTCTATTTTGGACTTTGGCACTTTGTGTGCCGATGTTATCAGCATCGAAATATGTTACTTTAATTATATAATTAAATGTTGAAACTTATGAACTGTACGAAGAATTAATCACTTATAAATAGAAATAGTAACAGCTACAAAGTAGCTGAAATTGTTGACTTTTCATTGAATGCCAAATGCAAATGAAATTGTTGCTTAAGTAAATGAACAAATACATAAATATTCTAAATAAATGTGCTTGTTTACATTGCATACAAAATGTTGTTGTTGTTCATTGGTGTTGTCGCCATTTTGTCTGCTTGCCATGGCATAATATGCACCATGGGGCGTATAAGTAATCTTAATCAAAGTAATTGCTCAGTTAAGTAAAAAGCAAACTTCAAATGTTGATTCGTAGAGTATTAACAAATTAAATACGACTTTAAAGATTTGTTAAGTGCACCAATACCCACACACACACACACACACTCGGTCTGTCTATTTAAGCCACACAGTCTGGCAAAAAATAAAAGCAAAGAAAATTGTTGCTATTTATAGGCTTATCTGAGCAGCGGAATTTTCATTGGCTTTGTATCGTTTTGTAAATATTAATTAGTTTGTATTTGATGGCAATAAAGCGAGCGCAGAGCAACGCAAATTGCCTTAGTTTTGCGTGTCATGGCGAAATTATCACAAGCGATGTGTGTGTGCTGTTTGCTGTACATGACGCAGAGACTGTCTGTTTGTGTGTGTGGTAGGTATGGGGGCCTGGTGAAATTGCAGTACTTTGAACGCAGACGCAGACGTCGACAACCTGCGCGATGACGCATAGCTTTTGTGTGCATGTAAGTGTGTTTGTGTGTGTGTGTGTTTGTGCGTGTGAGGCATAGACATATGGCGACAAAGTTGACGTCATTAGGCTGCTGTGGTCCGCATCAAAAGTGACTGGCAGAAAAGCAGCCCTCCCTCAATGGGCGTAGTGAGAGTGTGTGTGCGTGTGTGAGCGAGTGTATCCCAGGTCACTTTTGTGTCTGACGCCCAACTGGCAATTGCTACTTGGCCCAGTTCATTTGTTGCCGCACTTGGCAGCTATTAACTACCAAAAAAACTACAAGCTAGCAATTATTGCCAACAGTTAAGAGCCGGCAGTAAAGAGACAACAACCAACAGCCAACAGGCAGCAGCCAGCAGCTACCAGCTGTGCAACCAAACACATTCACAGCCACATCCCACGCAGTCAATTAAGAGCGCGCTTTGGCTATTGGGTTACACTTTAACAGATGGACAGTGGGACTGACAGATGGACAGACAGTGGAACAGACGGACAGTCTACTGCATTCATTTTGTGCTCTTGTAGTCAGCATTTCAAACAATTTATTAGAAGCAACAGTCCAAGAGTCCAACAGTCTGACAGACAGTCCAACAGTTGCCGTTGCATTTAAAGTCCAAGTTAGTTCAACTAACTTTAGGCGTATGAAATGTTTTACTTTGTTTTGCACTCTTTTATTTTTCAACATTTTGCTTTCTTAACTCTTTTTGTTGCTGTTGTTTTGGCCGAGGAGCAATGCTAGCTCTTTTGGCTCAGACTCTGGCTCTTTTCTTTGGGTTTTGCCAGTCAAACGAGCCAAGCCGGCCCAGGCGAACGCGTTTAGAGCGGCAAACGGCAAACGGCGAATGGCAAACGGCAAACGGCTTGGCGTCTGGCGCTTGGCGCTTGGCGACAACAATTTACCTTTAAGCGAATGCAAAAGTATGCGTACAAAAAGTAGTCAACAACAACAGAAAGAACAACAACAAACAACCACAAACAACAACAACAACACAATTACCCCTGAGAGTGGCAAGCAAAGAGTCTATAAATAAGCCAAAAGCCAAAAGCTGCGCCATAAATCATAGGAAGACACACGAGTGTCGAGTTATTATGCGATCATATTTTAATTGCCGGATTATTATTATGCTGAGGACTTCACGACACAGACGCAACCAAAGACAGAGACCGAGTCAGTTCCAGAGCCAGTCAAAGTCACCGCATCCCCGTTCGCCCATCTTCCACTGGGTCTAAGTTTCCACTGCCAGACATACACCCAGTCCGAGTCCGACTTGGAGTCCCAATTCCAATTCCAATCCCAGTTCGAGTTCGAGTCCCAGTTCGTGGGACCCGCGACTGTAAAGCAAAGGAAAAGCAAACAAAACACCTGCAGACCGCCTGTCTCTGCCAATGTCTATGCTTGGACAGGTGCGTGCACCAAAAAAAATGAGAGAGAGCAAGACAGCGGGAGGGAAAGAGACAACAACAACAGCAGCAACAAATCGCAGCAAGATAACACAAATTTAACGAGATTTAAATACTCTAACAGTTCTATTTATTAAGGCTGCTTAATTAAGCACTTTTAATAGTTGAAGTGAGTTGAGTTGCCTATTAAAACAATTATTTGAGTAGTTTATTTAAAAAATATGAACTTTGAAATATTTAAAAAGTGTGTAAAATTTTCTTCAATAAAAATATTTACTTTACAAATCTAAACATAGAAACTATTTTTTGTAGTTATTAGAAACCAAACTAATTTATTAAAGTTGTCTAATCAGCCAAGTTATATTATCTAAAAATATATTTTTTAGGCAAATAAATTATTAGGCAGTTAATTTTTAATTAATTATGTTTTAAAGCAGCTTAAAATTGTGTAAAACTGAATAAATGTTTCCACAAAGCAATTTTAATTAAACTACTAATAACTATTCAAATCACAGCTTTCAATATATAAAAACTTTATTTATACACGATTTTTGAAAATCTTTTTAGCTAGCAATTGAAATATATATTCATGCTTTATAGTTTCAGATCTCATAATGAAATCTTATTGCTTGGCAAATAGAGTATAAAAAGCGCACAAAAAAAGATGTTAAATTGTGGTTGCAGTTGCAGTTGCAGTCGCAGTCGCAACGCTGAGCCTGCAACAGAGCAAACGAGTTGAGTTGTTGTTGATCAGTAAGAGTGTGCGTATGTGTGTGTGTTTGGTGTGTGTTGGCAAAACAGGTATGGTTGCATTTTTACCATAAAGCGAAACAACAGAGCAACAACAAGAGCAAAAAAGCAACACCTCAAAGCAGAGACAGTTCCACCGTACCACCGTTGTCCAACTGTCTATTTGTCCCACTGTCCAATTGTCGTAGTCGTTGTCGTCTAAGCCCGTCTGACTGTCATCCAATGCTGCCTACTGTCCGTCTGTCTGTCCTTCTGTCCGGGGCTGTAATGCGGTCTTTATACGTCTCTACATTCATATTTACTCGTAAGCCTTGTCTTTAACTGCTCCATGTTAGCTTCCCCCAATTCCCCAAGTCGAGCTTGAGGCGTGTCTCAGAGTCACAGAGCCATCCCTCATTCTGGCCAGTTTGGATAACACTCGAACGCAGTTATTACCAACATATTTCTTAGTTTATTTTTTTCTTTTAGTATTTTTTACAATTAAATTGCTGACTTTAATGAATACATTGTAATTCCTGCTGTTTTAGTGCAACTTATTCATAATATAAACGACAGGAAATTGTTAACTTTTATTGGTTATCATCAATTCCATTGGATTCAATTCGATTTGAATCGTTTTATTTTATTTTACATGTCTCAATTCGATTTGCTTTAAGTGACTGCATTTTTTTTTGGTCAACTCTAAGTAATTGCATTTTAAACGTGATATTTAGTCATTTAGTTATGACTGCTATAGATATCGGGGCATGCTAAAATTGACACATCGTTACTAATGAGATAAACAATATGATTCATATCCTAAGATACTCAACACTCAACTACCCACAACGGTATGGAAACAATATAATCAACTGTGATTGAGCCATAATACCCTCTTGAATACCCTGTTGAATAGCTCGTAATTGTACACAAATGATTTCATTTGGTTCTTTTGTCTAATTGTGAAATGCTAAACGCTAACTACACTGGTCAGTTGATAAACCTATGACAACAATACTGTCATAGGCCAATTAAGATAAAGTAACTATCAAAAATCATTATCAAGGTGTTTGTTTTCTTTTTGCCTTTTGCGCAGGCAAATAAGTTGAAATTACACCATTAATGAGTAATGTGTGTAACCAATTTGTAAGTCATTTAAAAATATAAGGAAATTCGGAATTCCTGAGGGAATTAATCACTGGAAATTCTGGGAATCAAATGGGGCTAAGAATGGCAGCAAATTACCTGAAAGCTTGAATGGGTTTAAGACAAATCAAATTAAAATTTGTAGTACCTATAAAAAGCTATACCATTCTTTATTAATTTAATTAGTTTGCTGCTTAAGCAAGAGCTTTTTATAGTCAAATTCTCTATTTAACTCTGCGTTGGTGTCTTTTACTTACAAATCATGACATTTCTGCTTGAACGACTACAATTGTGGCAAAAGCCATAAAATTAAACGACGGATTGTGTCAACTGTAAACTGTAAATTGTAAATTGTAAACTGTAAATTTCCGCCTTATAAATTGTGAGTACAAAATTCTATGCAGATTTACTTAATTGCCAGCAGAAAGTTAAAGGCAAACATATGTTTGAATAATTTGAGCTGATTTGATTCCAACTCATTCATTTCACAATTGAATACACGACGTACATTCATAAATTCTTCAAACGATCAAGAGGGGGTAAGAGACTGACAGAGAGTGAGAGAGAGCGGGGGTACTGAGATAGGCAGTTAGAGAAGTCGCCAAGCTCTGAGAACTTGTCGTCTGTCGCTCTGTCACAGTGACTCTCATAAAATGTGATAATAGTATTCAAACAATTTTCGCAACATGCTGAAACGAGAGAAACAGCATGGGGCGAATGGGGGCGTGGCGGGGCGGGCAGGCAAAGTGTGCGCGGTAGGCAGATAGCAAAACGTTTATATGTTCTCATTATAATAAAACAAAATCGCGCTCTCCACGTACTTATTGTCTGGCAATAACAACAACAATAACAAAATAAAAACAGAAAAAAAAAAAAAAAAAAAAAGATTAATTACAAAAGAAAAGTAAAGAGGCAAAGTTTACCCGTAGAATCCGACTTCCAGTCGAGCAATTCTTTCAGCACAATTGCAGGAGCGTAGACGAGGCGGCGACGGGAATGGCGTTAATGGCGTTGTAGGCGACGGGGTAGACGGTGGAAACGTTCGACACGTTGAAGACGGAGACGGAGGCGACGGGTTGAAATTGGCGGTAGCACTGGCAGAATCGAAAATTAATTATGCTTGACATGTTGCCGGCTCGAGGAGCAGCAGCGGGAGCTGGAGAAGGAGAAGGATGAGGTGCGGACTGGGACGTGAACTTGCTCGTAGAGGTGGAGTCGTCTAGTAGTTGTTGCTGCTCTTTTTGTTATTGTTGTCGATATGAATCGCATTTTCAATTTACTTTGTGGCGGCTACACGGCTGCTGTCCACCGTCCACTGTTCATTTGGCTTGTATATTTTTGTATATTCAATTTCAATTTCAATTTCAATTTGTTTGTTTCTCAAGGCACAATAACAACACACAATACACTCGCCTCCGACGCACGCTTTTCATTTCAATTTTCCTTCGCTCTTCTGTTGTCTTCTCTCTCCTCTTCTCTTCTTTTTCGGCAATTAATTAATAGCTCGTAATTATTTATGTATTTTTCAAAGGCGTGCGACTGCGACCTGATGATGCCACGTGCCACACACACGCAAACACACACAAGCACAGTGGGCAAAGTTGCCGCTGTATTTCCGCAGGATGTGTAAGATTACAGATTACGCATACGCCACGTTGTGCACAACAAAACACTCGGTTAAGCTCAGCATGCTAGCCACAGCTGGCTAACGACTTATTGTTGCATTTATTGTCTACAAGTTTATTGCTTTAGTTTATTGTTTTTATTCTAATTCAAATTGAAATGGAAAACAAAATGGAAATGTAAATGTAAATGGAAATGAAAATTCAAATGTGATTTATGTGAAACGCAACAAAAGGTGCAGCGTAGCACAGGCAATTGCCAATTGCGCGCCAATTTGTAATTTCTAATTCGCAAATTGTTTATTTGTTTTCCTTTTATTTTTCTTTCCTTTTTTTTCAGTCTTTCGTATTTAAAATCATAACAAAAACTTGTAAAACGTACTCAGCCGATTTTGATAAATATAACTTTATAGTATTTTTAATTTGTTTTATTTTTAAATATATTAATTAAAAAACACAAACACGCACACACACACACGCGTTTCCAGTTCGCGATAACAATTCTCGGCTTAAGCTGCGCGCAATGAACAGCGGTAAACGAACGAAAAGTTTCTTCAAATATATATTTTTTTAAATTTATTTTTATTTTGAGATTTACTTTGAAGCGCGTTAAGATGTTGACGCGCGCGCGTTTTTCCTTCAACTTGCTGTGTTCCTGGCTGCGCAGGCAGTTTTCTTAGCTCAGCGTGTCTCCGATTTATAGCTGAATGCAGCGCTTTTCCGACGTACCGACTTTGCGTCTTTTCGACTTTTCGCTTTTCTACTGTTCGCCGCGCTCTAACAAATTCTCTGACCGTTCGCCGGCGCTGTTAAACGAGAACTGAACGCAACGCGCACGAGACGTCGACGAATGTAGCGAGAGCAGCAAACTGTGAAACACGAGCGAAGCGCAGAGACCCGAGCGTAAACGAGTCTCGCACGAAGTGTCGCTCGCTTGTTGTTGTTACTTTCGGCTTGTTATTGTTGTTGTTGCTGCTAGCAGACGAAGCGGATTGGTTTTTCTTCATTTTGAGGGGCTCGCACCGTTAATCGAAGTGACAGCCGCAGCCACAACCAGAAAATGGTTTGAGGTCAAGTTGAGCCAAAGATGCCCACTAAAATCACTCCCATTAAACTAAAACTTTTAGTGTTTCTAGCCAAACTCCTTTAATGTTAACTTAACACGCTGTTGGCTCTAATCATAAAATTGTTAAAAATGTTTAATTGGAGTACCGCTTTTTTTTGACTCGAATTCGAATTGCTCGACAATTGCAATTGTAACATGATTTTTCACATTCCAAACTCGTACACACACCAGAAATGAACACGATGTTAACAGGTGAGTGGCACACAGGTGAGTGTGTTACTCAGGCTAATAATGTTATCTCAAGTCTCAATTTTCAACACTTCTCAGAACTCTTCACTGCTAATTAGAATTTGTCAACTGGCATTTTAATATGCGTTGAACAATGTTTTCTTGCTGCTCTGATATTGCACTGGAATGTCAAGGGAAATGTGCGGCATCTCTTCAAAAAAAAGAAAAATGCGGTACAACTGAGTGGAACTTAGACACCCCTCCCCCTTCCCTGATACAACACAAATTCAGCAGTTTATTCAAATCAGGGTTATAAATATTAAGAGTTGTTATTGAACTCCCATTTGAAACATTATTTCATAACTCCAACTGACACGACCCAAACAAATTGCTTAGCCATTTACAAGCTATACAACATAACATTTAAAATCATGCATTAACTAAATGCTACAGCAACAACTACTATAGTTTAGCTGGTAACAGCAACTAGCACTTAGTCGCACTTGTTCAAAAGCCACAAATCTTTTATGGCATTTGTTTCAAATGCGATAATAACACTTAAGTTGCTAAATTGTTGGCTTAAACGCAAATTAAAGACAACTTTTAGAGGGTTGGGAGTGGGGTAAACAGGTGTTTGCCTGATATAATTTATACTTAAAGCTAACGCCAAATCAAATTGGCAAGCATTTGACATTTATGCTGAGAGCTAAGAGCTAAAAGCCAAGAGCTCTGAGCTCTGAGCTGGAAAAGCGGCGTCTTAGCGTAATCAAATGCCATGGAAAATGCAGTCACAGGGGCAGCAAGAGATGATTTATGCACTCATTGTATAGACCATAGAGCATTGAGCATAGACTCTGGCCTATAGACCAAAGACCGATAGACCAAGTCAGCAGCAAATGGAAAATTTTGCAGTTATCACGAATGTTGTTTTGACTTTCAACAGTTTTGTGATGTTGGAGTTTTGGTTTTTGGCTCTTGAGTCTTGGGTTTTTGGTTTTCCCAGGCAAGCCACACACACACATTTTGTCACAAGACATTGCCATTATTTATGAGAGCCAAAAGAGAACTCTTAACCAGGTACAACAAAATTTGCAAGCACAGTGGGTTTCTTAGCTGTTTGTCTGGTTGTCTCGTTGTCCCGTGGTCTGGTTGTCTCCCTGTCTGCTTGGCTGATCATGTGGGAAACCATGACGCAGTCTACGCTCTATGATTTACTTAGTAAAATTCAATAATTGCACTTCATTAAATACTTGTATTTATATAGAGTTATATCAGCCGCAAACAACTTGAAAAGCAATTTGGCTTAAACGTCAGAGGTGCGTTAAACTGGCAACACAGCAAGCCACAATTTTCCACGCCACTTGAGCGTAATTAACCGTTGAGCTTCTAAGCTGCATGTAAATAAAGAAAACAATATACCCGCTCTGCCCCTATATACCCCGCTTTTCTTACTGCCCGTAAACTCTGTAGTTTGTAGTCCCGATTTCTGGTCTATATTTAAAACAGTTTGCGCAACGCATCGATGCTATTTTGATATCTGTAAATATTTGCAATTCCCCATTATTTGCCATACTTAACCGTTTATCTGTCTGTGTGTGTGTGTGTGTATCTGTGTATTTAGCAATTTGTATCTGCCTGCGTTTTTTTCCATATTGAAATCGCAGGTGAAACTGTGACCAAATCCGCAAACAAATAGGCACAAAACACCCACAAAAAAGACAATACGAACACTCATAATTCTTGTGAAAAGTCAACAATTGTCGTCTGTTTTTATTGTGGCTCAGAACGTATTAAATCTTTGGGCATTTTCCATTAGGTTTCCACGCGCGCAGCTCCAAAAGAATGGACACAGAAGTTGCAAACAAGCTGATCAAATTTCTAATGGCTCTTAACAAAGTTCATTTGCCTGTTGTTTGACTGGCAGAAGAGTAAGCGATACCATCATTAGATTCAAGCGGCACTTGACTGGATAGAACGCCATCAATACTGAGGAGTATGTGGTCACTAAGTACTACTTACTACGTCGTCTGCCTGTCATGGCCGAGATCAAAGCGCTTACTTGTTTACACAGTCGGCAAAAGTCGCATGCTGTAATTACAGTCCAGACAAGAACACAACAATAGGAATAGCTATACTTATTACTTAGTTATAACAACAGTATTGCAACTGGCTGTCAGCTTGGCTAATTGAAACTGGACACACACTGAGCATAAGTGGAGAAGGATGGAGCAAAAGGGGAAACAGACAAAGGTTGTGTAAACAGCGGCTTACTCATGTAATAACAATAGTTGGGTCGCACAGTGCGTATACGCTTTATGCTTAATGCTCTCCAGTGACTCACAAACTGTGCTTGGTTCCGTTTTGGCATTCATTGAGCATACAGCACAGTAAGTAATTGTTTTATACATTTCTGTAGGTCCTCCTCAATGCGAATCTGCCTTAATTGAGTGCCTAATTAAAACGCATTGAATTACACGCGACCTCAGCATTGGCCATGGCAATTAAATCGAACAAGCGACGCATTTTCTGGCTTGTTTTGTTTTTGTGTTGTTGTTGCTTTTGTTGTTTCTTCATTTCGTGCTGCAACGCTGTGCTGTGCTGTGCTGTGTTGTCTGTTGTCGTTTGTCGATGCAACATTGCTGATTATTTCGGAAATGCCAATCAGATGAAAGCCTCACAACAGAACGAACGAACAATCGAATTGAACGGGAGACTCTTGATGCCCTTCTCTTCGAGACCGCCCATCTCTGCTTCCACTGCGTCGATTACGCTAGCGAGTGAGTCAATACAACAATCCTGATCAAAGTACAAGTTTATCCAATTATTTTTGCCATCCGCTGGCACTGTAGACAGCCGATGGATGTATGAATTACTCAGTGCCACGTTGGAATACTGTTTAAAATTCTTCATTCTATTGGCAACAATTTGATTATGTGCGTATTTACATGGATTTAAGACACTAGTTAACTTAGTTTAAAATAAATTTACAACAATTCTTTGAACTTATTGGCTATAGCTATGACTAAAACTAGTTACAGTAGGTCTACCATAAGTTTAACAGTCGTTGCTTTGTATAATTATGATAATAGTAATAATGTTAATGTAAACTATGCATTGACCTAACGTCTCCTAGCATCACTAATTCGGATCGCTGTTCGATTGTTCACCAACGGTGCATGCAAAACTAGCATGCGAGTCGTTCATTGTTGCATGCAATACAAATGATTGCAGTACCGGAACGTGGAGTTATCACTACGTACAATGTTTATGCCGGCGCCATAGTAAGCTGTGGAATTATTTAAAACAATTAAATGATTGGTTTTAGTTCTAAAATAGATTCACTTACGTATAACGTAGGCGGATCCATCTGCTGGACCCACCACTTGCAAGGCTATCAGTATTATGTCAATCAATTGGCCCAGGAACATGCCGCCCAGTGTGCAGAATTTGAGCAGACCAATACCCGGATACCCTAGGTAAAAGCGATCCACACCAAACATGCCCAGAAACACCGAGAGCAGCAGCGTGGTGTCCAAATGGTAACCATTACTGCAAGAAAAATTAGAGCAATTACTTGCCGGCAAACCTCTGGAAGTTTCTTTAACTTAAAACTTACGTCCACTTGCAGGGCATTTCCCGCGTGAAGGTTGAGTTACCCGTTTCCGTACAATTGATCTCATTGGCTGCTATGCACCATACACGAGCTCGATTTTCCTTGGTACAGCCGCGCAGTTGCTGCGTCTTGGGATCTATGTGATTCTTCGAGGGATCTGGACACATGAATTGTCCCATTAGCAGCGTATTGCAATCCACAGAAACGGGCTGCGTTTGTGCCACATGAGCAAGTAGCTGCAATAGCAGCAGGACGACAAACCTGAGCATTTGTAATAATGACTACAATTATTCTTGTTCAATTTTTTGTTATTGTTCGACGCAATTTTGTTTAAACTTTGTCATCTATACGTGCTTTGTTTTGTTTTGCATGTGGGTTTCTTCTTCTTATTTTATGGCGGTGGGTCGATTACTTATGATTCAAAGAAATCGAATAACAAAACCGCTATTTATCGCAACCCCAGAATTTTTTCTAAGCCCAACAGATGGCGCTGGCGTGCGCACAGAAAACCAGTAATTCAATTTCATTGAAACATGCCAGCCTGTTTATTGAAAACATATTTCTTGTACTGCAGCAACACGCGAATCTCTTTGGCGCGCTCAGACTTTAGCTGTTCCAGAGTCGCTGCATTTAATCCATCGCGAAACACTATGCACACCTTGGCCGACTGGCCAAAAGTGCGCTCAATGCAACCAGTTTCACCAGTGGAAAGCTGCACTCGTTTTCCCACATACATGTCTCGATTAGCTTCTTTCTTGAACAGATTCTGTACAATGATCTCGTTGGGATTTACCACTCGCTGGACACTGCCCTGCTTCTCCTTTCGCTTAAAGATGCGTAGCTTTGGTAACAATTCCTTGTCGTAGTTGATGCTCTGTGTCTGCCACGCGACGTGTCCCCAGAACGCTAGGCGGCAACTGCTACTATGCACGTCCATGTCCAGCTTGGAGGCAATTAGCGTAGTCCCCACTGTAGTCAGCACAGGGGTCTCAAACTGCAGCAAGGCAAAGATGCTGTCTTTCGTGGCTGAAGACTCTGCAGGCAGCATCTCCTCCACATATTCGTATTCCTCGCCAAGATCGAAGTCAACTGATTCCTGCTCCTTGCGGAACAGCGTCAGGTTGGCCATGACCGTGTCGTGACCCACACTGATGTGCAGTTTGCTTCTGGACCTAATTGAATGCTTGTAGTAGCGAATTGGCTGCAGCTTCACGCACACGGCATAAACGGATTTCAGGTAACCTGGTTGGGCAACGATTCCACGCTCCATTTGCTTGGCATTGAACTGTGTCACACAGAGCCCAATTCTATCGCCCGTTGAAGCACTCTCCACGTGCTGCCTGAATCTCTGAATGGACTTGACTTTGCGTTGCTCCCCTAGGAGTGGTAGTTCCACATTGTCGTTGACAGCAATGCTCCCCTGGATTACGGTTCCTGTGCAAATGGTGCCCTGGCCTTTGATGGCAAAGCAGTGATCCACATACATCAGCAGAGGTGCCTCAATTCTCCTATCGGGTACATAGTAAGCACTGGAGAGACCGGTTCGAAGCTGTTCAATGTTGTCACCTTCCAATGCGGAAACGCAGAAGATGGGAACCTGATCCCCGAATGATGTGCCCGCCAGTGTCTTCCTTAATCTGTTTCGGAGCTTCTCCAGTTTAGCTTCCCGCTGATCCAAAGGCAGCGTATCGATTTTGTTAATCACCACCAAGAGTTTCTTTGCAAGCAGCTCGCCAATAACCAAGCACTCCGCGGTCTGGGTCTGGATTCCCTTCTGGGCGTCTACCACAAGCAGCATCAAGTCAATTATCTGCGCGCCTATCGGTATTGAATTTAGTTGAAGGGATGACTTGCGTTTTTAATCACTATACACACCTCCAATGATGGTGCGAATTAGACTAGCATGCCCTGGACAATCCACGAAGGTAAGCTGCAGGGTCTTCACGTCGCCGGGTGAGTCCAGCACAAGGGCACTGAAGCCCAAATCGAGTGTAATTCCACGTTCAACAGACTGTGGGTTCTTGTCAAAGGCTGCTGTGCTGGAGATGGAACTGAGCGCACGGACTAGTGTGGTTTTACCACTGTCCACATGCCCCAATAATCCCACATTAAAATTTGTAATCATTTTGTTTTGTTTACAATGAATCTGTTTGGTATCGTGCACACACAGCCATAATACTTCACAGCACTAATTTCTGCCGTTGCTCAACACAAGCAGCTGTTCGTAGGGAAAGTATTTAAAACAAATAGGGCACTTTGCAGTTGGTTGCTACGCTCAATCGATAAATATCGCTGAATTCATATTGGTGTTCATAGTTAACGCCAGGTGGCGCTTGAGGGTGAAATTGGCGCAATTTACGCAAAAAGCCCCTATGAGCTGAACCAGTTGATATTATTCATCAAAATGAGCTAGCGAACAACTAAAATGAACTGCGCAAAGTGATCATGTAAGCAAAGAAGAAGTGAGCAACATGATCAAGTGAACAATGAGCAAAAAATAACAATTTGTGCAAAACATGTTTAGTCTAGTGACACCGCCATGAATTCAATCGTCTGTTGACGCTGCTTTTTACGCGCATTTGGCTTCTGACAAACGTAATAGATCAAAGTACTCTTCTTTTTTGTACCTTTCTCTAAAGGGTTAAAGTATCAAGCCTATAAAAAAGCGATCAGACGGGACCACCCCCTTAAATAAACAAACAGCTTTTTAAGTGCTATACGTTTATTAAAAGTAGGTGCAACTGCGCATCAGTTGTGGAGATCATTGCATGGCCTACCTCAATAGTTGCAAAATACGTACAAGTGTGTTGGCAGATTCGTAAAGAGCGAAATAAATGAAGAGAGAGCGCATCAAGAGCCAATACAGAGAGGCACAGAAAATAATGTGAAGCTCACGTAAAACATTTGCATGTGTGTGTGTGAGCTTTATTACCCTTCGGTATTTGGAAAACTATTAAGCGTTAAACTCTCTGGTACTCTTATCAAGCAATTAAAAATGAGAATAAATATTAAGTAAAGAGAGAGTCCAAAGTGATTATTTAAATACATGTGAACTTTGTAGCGATTTCAGTTGTAAACAGCACCTGAAAACGAGCGGACGTGTCTGGAGCAACTGAGAAAAAAAACAAAGTGGAAAATATGTCATCCAGCATAATACCAAGCACTGTGAATCCCGATCTTGAAAAGGAACGTGATTCCGCAAGCTTTAACAGCGAGGAATTTGCCGTTTGGTGGGCAGGAAGTGCAGATGCTCTTAAGTTTAAGAGAAATATCAGTAAGTGATTGAATATGTGCAATTATCCGGTTATCTTGAATATGGGCGCAAAGGTTAACACAAATCTCTAAAGCCTAAAATAAAACTGATTGCAGTAATAATCATGCTGATTGTGCTGTTTTTTTAAATTACCTCCCACAGAGGAGTACGTTTACAAGGACTTTGATAAAGATGACTTCATTCATCTGCACCACAAGTCGCATGAGGAAATCAGTGAATATGCAATTATAAACAGCATTAAAGTTGCTAAAAAGCTCCGACAGCTGCAAGCGGAGCGCAATCCAGGCGGCTCTGACTACTGGCCGTGAGTACAACACCTTGAAACTTTTGCGATGTCACTCTCTTAAGTTGAGCTTTCAAATTCCAGTGCACTCTTTGAGGCGCCCGAGCTGTGGGGTGTGCACCTGGCGGGCAATCCCTTTAGCGTCATGTATGTGATGGTCGTGAGAGCCCTGAAGGCACAATGCTCTCCCGAGCAGTGGGCTGAATTTGGCCAGCGTCTAGAGCGCTTTGAAGTAACCGCTGCATATGCACAGACGGAGCTGGGACATGGCACATACTTGCGTGGTCTGGAGACTCGCGCGGATTACGATCGTGCAACGGACGAGTTTGTGCTCAATACACCCAAAATATCCTCCTACAAGTGGTGGCCCGGCGGCTGTAAGTACTCCACAGCAAAGCTTAAAGTGGTTTCTATAATCTTCGCCTTACTTTGCAGTGGGTCACGCCTCCAACTACTGCCTGCTGATGGCACAGCTGTATATCGACAATGAGTCCAAGGGACCGCATCTGTTCTACGTGCAGGTGCGCGAGGAGGACACCCACGAGCCCCGTCCAGGTGTACACATTGGGGAGATTGGTAAAAAGATGGGTTTCATTGGTGTCAACAACGGTTTCCTGGGCCTGAAGAATGTTCGCATTCCTCGCACGCGTATGCTCATGCGTCACGCCCAAGTGCATAGAGATGGCACCTATGTGAAGAGTCCAGCGGATGTGCTAACCTACTTCGCCATGGTCAGCACCCGCTGCATCATTGCCAGCAACTGTGCCACAGTTCTGGCCATGGCTGCCACTATCGCCACGCGTTACTCCGCAGTGCGACGCCAGAGTCCCATCAATCCCAAGTTAGTTATATCATCCCTGATTATTCCTGAAAAAACACTAATCATTTATTACCCGCAGCTTACCTGAGCCTCAAATCATTGACCATGTCACCCAGCAGCTGAAACTGTTCCCAGAAATTGCCGCCAGCGTGGGCTATCGACTGGCCAGCGACTACCTCAGAGAGTTGTTTGATGTGACTAGCAGTGGCATTGACCAGGGAAAATATGATAGTCTACCGGAACTGCATTCGCTCTCGTGTGCTCTGAAGGTGATTTGCTCTGTCGATGGCGCCGCTGGTGTCGAGCGACTTCGCTTGGCCTGCGGTGGTCATGGCTACCTCACCTCCACCAACCTCGGCAATATGTATGTCAACTTGACGGCTGCCTGCACCTATGAGGGAGAAAACACGGTGCTGTTGCTGCAGATTGGACGCTTCTTGATGAAATCATGGCGGACTGCGCTAAGCGGTGCTCCCTTGGCTCCCACTGTTCGCTACCTGGCTGATGTACAGAATAATTCTGATTTTGGCCAGTGGACTGGTAGCTGGGAGGAATTGGTTAGGGCCATGCAGTTTGCCGCTGCCAAAAAGACCGAAGTGGCCTTCAAAAACCTGTCCCAGCGTATTGTCAACGGGGAAACGGAGGAGGAGGCGGCCAATCACACAGGCATCGAGCTTACCCAAGCAGCAGAGGTAGTCCAAGCTATTTAATTAAGTAGGAGAGTAGCTAAAATCATTTTGTTTGTCTTGGTTCAACAGCTCCATGGTCGTGCCTTCGTGTTCCACTGTTTCCACCAAGAAATCATCGGACCAAAGTCCAAGAAGCGTTCCTCTTCCTTGAATCGTGTGCTGGAGCAACTCTTGGAGCTGTACTTGGTTAACTCCACGCTGAAGAGCATGAGCGACATTCTTCGGGTGTGTTAACTATACTTAATTTCTTCATCTTTTGCTTTAATACATTTCCGCTTTTCTACAGTTCATTAACTTGACGGACACCGATCTGAGCAAGCTTCAAACACGACTGGAGACGGCGCTGACCAAGTTGCGACCCGACGCAGTGGCCATCGTCGATGGATTCGACTTCACCGATCGCCAGCTAAACTCTACCGTCGGCTCCTTTGACGGCAATGCCTATGAGCGCATTTTCGATGCTGCTCTCAAGTCTCCCATGAACCAGAAGGCAGTGCCAAAGAGTTTCCACGAGCACTTGGGACCTTTTATGAAGTCCAACATGTAATGTAAATATTTAGCACTGTTTTGTATATAGTTATTAGTTGCTGTTGTGGCCTTTTTAATTATGTAGCCTTATCATTTTGCATGTTATCTTGATTTTTATTGCTCTTAAATGAATTGTAAACAAGTCGAATTTGTGTTGGTTTTATTTCGCTCTTTGTTGCCGCCTCTTCTGTGCGCGCGCTCTCTTACTCTTTCGCTCTTAAGTCGGCTCTCTGAGAGCGCTCACAGTGCGATTAGAGCGTTGGTGTTGAACGCACTTTGCCCCCAAAAGCTTTTATTTATTGTGTGCTCCATGCGCAATTCGCTCAGTTGGTGTGTGCAGCTCTGAGCGACAGCGCCAATCGGCTTTCACTTTGTGTTCGTTTCTTTGTTTTCATTATTAAAATGTCGCATTTGAAGAATATTATTCCCAAAACGGTGAATCCTGATCTAATAAAGGAGCGTTCGGCTGCCACCTTTGATGTGGAAGAGTTTGCTGCTTGGTGGCAGGGCAGTGTTGAGAAACTCAAAACCAAAAGAGCAATAGGCAAGTTCAGTGCATACCCCGTTCATCTCTCTCTCGCTCTCGCGCCTCAATAACAGAGCAGCAGTGCGATAAGGAATGCAAGTCTTGTTTGCTTGTTTTACCTACGTGATCTGCTCCAATCCCGAAAAAAGGCCGGCAAAGTCCAGCAGATAATAATATTCTGTCTGTTGATTGCTCGATAAAGATAAAGTGTGTGATAAAAACCAATAATGTGCAAGTTTACGATTTAATTTGAGTGAAGTTCAATTGATTTCGCTTATCAACAGCGATACTTGTGTTTACCAAAGCGATCCAAAGTGTAAAAGGCCATGTCAGAACAGACTTTGCATTCCCGACTACAACAAGATAATAACAATGTTGTTTGAATTTGATTATAGAGGCTGCTATCTTTAGTGATCTAGAGGATGGGTTTGGCATAAACCATGAGTACCTGTCCCATGAAGATCTCTATAACTACACCGTACAGAAGGTGGCCGAAGCGGCGCCGAAGCTAAAAGCTCTTCAAAAGAAACTGAATCCCGGTGGCAAGGACATTTGGCCGTAAATAGAAACCTATACAATAAAAAGGATGTATTTTTAATTTATGCTCTATCCTTTCGCAGTGGCTGTCTGATGAGCACCCAGGCCAATGGTTTGTTTCCGGCTAATCACCCGCTGGCCACGCACATCACAATGTTTGTGGATGTGATCAAGGGTCAGGGCACTCCCGCGCAGGTGGAAAAGTGGGGCAAGGCAGCTGAGAACTGCAACATAATTGGCACCTATGCACAAACAGAACTTGCCCATGGCACCAATGTGCGTGGCATTGAGACCAGGGCTGACTACGATATCAGAGCTGGAGAGTTTGTGCTCAACACACCCAATCTGGAGGCCTACAAGTGGTGGCCCGGCGGCAGTAAGTGCTGGCTTGAAATACCTGTACCGTACATGGCATTAATCCTCTGATTATCTTTATAGTGGGTCATACGGCTAATCATGCTATGGTGGTGGCCCAGCTCTACATCTCCGGCAAGCACAAGGGCGTGCAGATGTTCATTGTGCCACTGCGTGATCCGGACACGCACATGCCACTGAAAGGCGTGGACATTGGAGAGGTAGGCAAGAAGCTGGGCATGGCCTCGGTTAATCAGGGCTTTCTGGGCCTGAAGAATGTGCGCATTCCACGCACCAACATGCTCATGAAGTTCGCCCAGGTCGACAGGGATGGCACGTTTACAGCCAGTCCCGCCTCCAGGGTTAACTATTTGACCATGGTCTACACGCGTTGCCTGATTGTCAATCTGAACTCAACGCTGCAGCTGGAGGCGGCAACCATTGCCACCCGCTACTCGGCTGTGCGTCGCCAGAGTCCCATTGAGCCAGAGTAAGTCAGACCCAGGATACACTAACTCCTACTTATACTTTATAAAGTTATTTATATTTCTGCCTGCCTTTGCAGTGGTCCAGAGCCGCAGATCATAGATCATGTTACCCAGCGTCTGAAGCTGTTCCCGGAGATTGCCACTGGCATGGCCTATCATCTGGTGGCAACGCACATGTGGGAAATGTACGATGAAACGGTGCTGGACGCCAACAGAGGCAAATTCGAGCGATTGCCTGACATGCACATTCTGTCGTGCGCCTTGAAGGTGCTCTGCACCACCGATGCCTGTGCGGGCATTGAGCGACTGCGTCTATCGACCGGCGGACATGGCTACCACATTGTGGCCAACCTGAGCAATATATATGGCAACGCTGTGGCCGCTTACACCTACGAAGGCGAGAACACTGTGCTGCTACTGCAGATTGGACGTGCTCTTGTCAAGGCATGGGGCAGCTTCAAACAGGGACAGAAACCATCGTCGTCCTATGCCTACTTCGAGTCCTCAATGCGTCAGCCGGAGTTCCCCAAGTGGGATAACTCCTGGGAGTGCATTATCAAGGCGCTGCAGTTCACGGCTGCACAGTAAGTGAATCTTAAAATTTCAATTTTGTAGACTAACCCAAATCTCATACTTACAGCAAAACTCGCATCGCCTTTGAGAACTTGTCTGAGCGCATCGCTGCTGGCCAGACACAGGGAGTGGCGGCTAACAACTCGGGCATCGAGCTGACACAAGCTGCAGAGGTGAGTACTACTCAGAGCTCACTTTGGACTTTAACTGACCCTCCTTTCTATTCACAGCTCCATGGCCGTCAGTTTGTGTGCCAAGCATTTATTGACCAGATCACTGGACCCAAGGCCCAAACACGCTCCAAGGCTCTTAACGAAGTGCTAGAGAACGTCGTGGAACTGTTCCTTGTGCAGACTGTGTTCAACAATCTTAGTCACATATTGAGGGTAAGCTACAGTCAGCATGACTCAGCATTAATTCCACTGACGTCAACTTTTCTGCACCCGAAATAGTTTATCAATTTGACCGACGCGGATTTGCGTTCGCTGCAAAAACGTTTGGAGCTCTCGCTGGAGAAATTCCGTCCAAATGCCGTGGCCATCTGTGATGGCTTCGATTTCCATGATCGTGTACTCAACTCCGTGCTGAGCTGCTACGATGGCAATGTCTATCCAAGGCTCTTCGATGCGGCCAAGCGCAGCACGATGAACCAGAAGCCCGTTCAGAAGTCGTTTGAGAAATATCTGAAGCCACTGATGAAGGCCAATTTGTAAATTCTTTGAAGCCTTATAGAACTCTGTTTTATAAGATCCTTACCCAGAAAGGGTATACGTATCTTTAAAATTTGTTAAATATTAAATAAAACAAGTAAATATTTTAATGTTGCTGATTTGAAACTTCCTCTTCCCTTCCCAGTAAGCATAGACTTTTTGAATTTTGTTTAAATTAGTTTTATACCGTTTTTATTTAGCAAATCAAAACCAATTTCTCAGTACATTCAGCGTATTTAAAAATCTAACAAACTAAACGCTTACATAATAGCAATAAAAAAAACGCATTATGTAAACTGTTGAAAAAAATATTCAAATAAAACAGAAAGTACTCGATTGAGAGAGAAACAGAAACGGAGTACAATTATCATATAAAATGTTGCATTTGCCTTTTTTTTTACAGTGTAGAAAACGTTATATGTATTCAGAATGCATTCAGTTGTTTCGTTATTGTTGTTTAGGTGTGTGGATTGAAATTGTTTATGACGATCGAGAAATTTGTTTAAACATTTCTATGCTGTTGTTCTTCTAGTTGTTCTCATTTTTGTTGTTGTAGTAGTATGTACGTTATGTTCATGTATATATTTGTAATTATTATTAATTTAATATGCATTAAACATTATAATTACACACACAATTGTTTTAGTTTTGCTTAATTTTATGCTATTTTTATTATTATTATTATTATTCTTACATTTTTTATTCGTAGTATTATTATTAAACTTTCTTTTCATAATGAAAATATGGCATATGAGCGTTAAAATGGAAAGTATCTTTTTGTTGTGTTGGTTTATTGTTGGTTTTGGTTTGACTAACAATTAAACAATTATTGCGGCTAATAATTTGCTGTAAATGTGTGTGTGTGTGGGGATTTGTGTAAACGGTATTCGTGTGTGTTTTGTTTCAGCTGGGGAATTACTTGTAAACTTAACAATATTAAACTTTTACTATTGTGTGTAAATATTTGTTTGTTGGCTTTCAAAAAAAAATTAAATAAAATGTCTGAGAGAGACAAAGGTAGAGACACCAAAAGATAAAATTGAACGTAAAGCTAAATAAATGCACAATTATTCATGCGTTATTTTGATTCTTAGCCATGGAAGAGAAAGCAGTTAATAAGATAAGCGCAGTTGCAGTTATTGATAATCACTATAAATAATTGCTTTGCTTACATATTTAGCTGCCAAAACTTAATTAAATTATACAAATTGCTTTTCTCTAAATCATTTCGTACCACTTTTAATAAATATTTTTCTTTTGTTTTTCGTTTTTTAGAAAATAGTAGAAATTTCATGTGATTTTCTTCAGTTGGTTTCAGTTTTCAGTTGGTTTTTCTTGTTATTCTCAGTAAACTCTTTGCCAGAAAAATGTTTTTACGCTCCCTTTCGATTCTGTTTTGTTAGTTTTGGTTTTATGTTCTTATAATTTTATTCTTTTTTGTTTCTTGTTGTATTTTTTGTTTCGTTTTTTTTTAGGAATTACACTAATAATTACATAGTTATGCTTAAGTATAATATAAACTTAAAAACATTTATGCATCAATTTCAATTGTTAAATGTGCCACACAGAGTTTCAGTTAAATTGGGCATTTGTTTTGTGGTAATTCGAATTTCAATTTGTTTAAATTAATATTTATGTGGTTTTCAAATTGGCGGTTTTATTTGTTTTTGTTGTTTTCAAGTGATTTCCAATTACATAATTGTGTTGTGTAGTGTTCTCCTGTGTTGTGTTGTGTATTCAGCTAACATATATTATTAATAATAATATTCATTCAATATTCACGAAAAGTTTCCATTGTTTCAAATAACTTTACGTTCACATCTATGTAGTTGTGTGTGTTTGTGTGTATTTATAATTTGTTGTTGTTAATTTTTTCTCTACTCATTATATTATGTTCATAATTAATTTGCTTAATTTCCCCGCCCTTATATTGTTTTTGTTTTTGTTTTTTTTTTTATTTTTTCTTTACTATTCATATATATAATTTTATTTTATATATTAAATTTCGCATGATTTATTTTTGCTTTTATATTTGATATTTTGTTTGTTTTCTTTTTTTTCTTTTTTTCTTTTCGTTTTTGTTTTTTGTTGTATTACACAATTTGCTTAAAACTTACTTAATTAGAAAAGTTTACACACACACACACTGACAAACACACACATACACCCACAGACAGCGCTTGTTGTGCGTGCATGTGTGTGTGTGTGGGTGTGTGCCGCATTTGACTTACAGGTAAGTTTGAAATTTACTTCTTACATTTTTTCTTTTTACCCCTCGCGAAAAAATGATGTGATCTCAAGAGTTCTTGTTTCTTGTTGTTGTTGTTGTTAGTTATGTTTTTGTTGTGTTTTATGTTGATGTTTTTGTTGTTGGTTGTGGTATTATTATTATTGTTGTTTGTTGTTGTTGTTATTGCCTCAACTGGGCAACATCGCGCAGTGTATTGAGCTGAGCTTGTTAACCAAATTCCCATACACATCGTAACCCAAATTGTTGTCAATTGTTGTTGTCATGACTTCGCTCCAGTGACTGCCACGCCTACTCGTACAGCTACAGCTACTCCAGCTCCCATTAAGCTTAATACCTGCGCGCTGTGCCATTATCTCAGGCGTAGAACTCACGATTATTCGCATTTTTCGCATAGGAATTATTTGCAGGCGAACGCTTTGGCTCGTCCAGCGCATAGGATCCTTCATCCTTTTTCCGCATGCGGTACACAATGAACATGACCACAAGTATGGCACACAGTAGGCCCACAACGGCGCCACCAATGACAGCTAAAAGAAATCGGAAAATTATATCGATTAGTAAGTATATAGTAATAACCAGACATTAACTTACCAGCCAAAATGCCGGGCTGCGCAAAGAAACTTGTCGTGCGATCCTCCTCGCTCATGATGACAACCTCACTGCTTCCAGCAGGTCTGTGATCAGCGATCTTCGTATCTGTTGGCTGGCTGTTGATGTTGTTATTGGGATCCAATTCGTGGATGTTGGTGCTGACGCTGCCACCCGCTGTAATTAATGTTTCAAATGTTTTGCTCACTTTAGTATTATGACCAAGTCGGTAGATGTGAAAGACGTGCAACAAAACACAAAGATATTACGTATACGCATAAAACCAGTGTCCATTGTTGTGTATGAATGTGTGTATGTGTGTTAATGACTTGATGAGTGTGAGTGTGTAATATTTACATGAGTTTTGGGTGCTGCTACTAACTATGCTGTTAGTTGGTTAAACTTGTTTTAACTACTTCAATTCAACAAATTTGACAATTTCTATTATTTCAGTTTGTAACTTATTTTGCGCCTAATGAGCAAATCCCCCAAAAATTGTTCTTCTTCTTCAACTTCTTGTTCTTGCCATAATGAAAAAACTTTTGTCACAAAATTTTCGTTTGTTTTATGGGGAAAAAAAAGGAGGAAAACCAAGTTTGGTTTTTTTTTTTATTCTCCACACATTTGCAGCTCATTCTATTAAGCGAACCGAGGTGAACTTTTGTGTTGACCCACTTGCCAGATTTTGACTCAAATTTGCATATTTGACCTCAACTTTTTCACTGTACTGTGCGTGCCACTCTAGCATTTTCAACTTTTCGAGCTCGTAAACACATGACTAAAGAAATTTAATGCCAATTAGCAAACAAACAAATGATTTTTAATTAATTTAATTGCCACACCGTTGCAACTGGCTAAGGGACTCCAACCACCCATGGAGCTTGTCTGCTTTTGTACTCGCTCCCACTATTGTTCCTTCATTTATTTCAGGAAATTGTTGATGTAAGCTTAAGACAAACATATTGCTTACTGAGTCCTTGTTCGCTCTTTATTGCTGCTCAACGTCAATATACAAGCAATTGTGCAAATATGGTAAGGCAAACATTTGAACGAGGGTTACTCAAAGGCTTTCTAAACTTAATGAGCCAAGTCTCAAATTGAAAACTACTACTGATGGAACTACCCTCGCACAGCGTGTGTGTGATACTCCTGTTTACTTGACTGCTTTACCGCCCCTCATTCAAGTCAAATTTGGCATATTAATTAGGATCAACAATGCCAGTGGCATTTGTTTTGAACTGAGACTGAAATAGATTCGATAGATACCGAGTGTGTATTTACGCGAAACAATCAGTTTCAAGTGCTCTGCACAAATACGCCAACAATGGAAGCACTCAAAAATGGGCGTGGCCATTTACGTTTGTTTTAAAGCAGGCAACTCAAGGTTTGCTCAAGTCAAAGGTAGAAGCTTTACTTTAGTTCCATCTGATTGTTAAAACGCATTTAATGTGTAACTGCGACACTTGCTGGCTGTGTGGTGTGCGTAAATGATATGCCCGCAATATCGATAGGGGTGTGGCCAAGGGCTCTATAAAATGGCGACTCTCAAAGTCAAGTCACATATGCACAAAGGCACTAAGCGTCAACGCGTCGTATGAGCAACAAACAATGTGACGATAGAGGCGTCGGAAGGAGTCCGTGAGGAAAAGAGATGGCGGCGTAGTGAGACGGAGGTAGGAGATCGGTCGGTTGCTTTGCCAACGACAGAACTCGGTGATTTTTCATGTGAAGTGCGCGGTGAAGTGTTTTCCACTCGATGCCAGCGTCAAATCAGTGCAAAGCTTAGTGAATTTTTCCACAAGCTTGGAGAAACAGTTCAGATACTAAATCTGCTGTGTGTGTGTGTGTGTGGGTGTTTGTGTGTATTGTTGTGTGTTAATGGAACTTTTCTTCGTTTTGGCCCCGCAGCTAAGCATCTGAGTAAATTGCAAACCTTGTTCAAAGGCTCTAAAGCCAACGAAATGGCATCACTTGATTGAGTGGGTTTTTTTCTCCATTTTCCAGCCAACAAACTGAAACGATTGTTCATTCGTTTGTTTGTTTGTTAGTTTGCTGACTTATCAGCTTAAATGACAGCAATCGCCATTAATTAATCCCAATTTCAAACTTATTAAACCAACCAAGCTAAACAGAAAGATTTCTACTTAAAGCTTTACGAAAAGTTAATGTTTACTTTGCAATGATATGCTTAAATGATGTAAATGATTTGAATGATGAAAGATTCTTGTGTGAATGATAAATGTGAAAAGTTTCGTTGAAGTTGATGCTGAAAATTGTAACTTTTTTCATTTCTTTGTATTGTGTGGATTATTTTTTGTTGTGGGTAAAAGTTTTAATTGTGTGTTAGGAAAGTTGACCCGCGACAATTATTCAGCCATGGTTAAAACACGCAGAGACAAACAGTGTGTAAGAGAGTGAGATAGAGACAAAGTGTGTGAGACAGACAGAGACATAGAGATCGCTGGAGCCGTGACGTTTTCGACGTTGCGCCTAAATCTGAATCTAAACTGAACTAAACTTGTACATAATAATAATAATTGTCAATAAAATGAAAGCACTTAATATACGATTTTCAATATCCGTTAATCTAATCCATTTTCCAGTGCAATAATACTTTGTAAAACTAATTAAACTACATAAATTATAAAAATAGCTGTTTGAAAGCAACAATAATCAATTGTCCAGTCTAAATTGGCAACAATGCAAATTTGATGGCCCAAAAGCCTAATGTAATGCAGTTAAACTGTCATTGTTGCCATGGACTAGAAAATTGATAAAAAGTAAGCCAGAAAAACCAATTGGAGAAGCCGGAAAATAAAACGGAAAATACACTGTCAGAAAATGAGCAATCTTCAAATGCACAAATATTATTGTGTATCAATTTTTAGTGCATATATTTTCTGTCAGTGTAGTTTGACAGGATGTTACAGAAAGCATGCGAAAGTTAACATAAAATAAAACGAAAAACTTTAAGCAAAAATGTGCAAAATAGTGGAGAAAAGAGACACAAAAGCAGAAAGCAAACAAGATAACATAAAGATAGTCCAATAGAAATGAAAAGCAACGCAACGAAAACAATAATATAGATAAACTTAAGGAATAAATAAGAATTAGAATAAATACGAATGAAAATAAAGAAAACCACTGACATCCGCCGGCTGAATGCGTCATATCCTTGTTGTCACTAATCTCAGTGTAGAGCTCATCATCACCTTCCTCAATGTCACCACCAACAACAGTACCAAATATGTCTGTATTTCCATCATCTTTATCATTGTTGCTATTATCATCTTCATGCTTGGTCTCAACGGGTTTGCCACGACCCAATTCAGTGTTAACAGTTTCTTTGATTTCAGGATTGAAGACTGGTTCAATCTGATCGTCCTCATCTTCCAAATCATCATCGTCATCACCATTATCGTCAACGTCAACATCATCATCGTCATCGTCATCACTGTCGCCATCGCCAGTGCCATCACCGCTGCCTTGCAGCTTATCTTCCAGATCGAGATCATCGTCTTCTTCTGGCTCTGGCAATGCTGGTGTGCGTTGTGTGGTTGTGGTATTGTATGAAGGAGTGGAGCTGCTGGTGCTACTATGTGTGGTGCTTGTTGTTGGGGGAAGGGTTGAGGTTGATGTTGAGGTGGTGGTGGTGGAGGTGGTGCTGCTGCTGCTAGTGTTCGTTGTGTTTGTTGTTTGTGTTGTTGGTATATGAGCTGCTGGATATAAAGATGTGGTTGTTGTTGTGTTTGAATATTGAGTATTAATAGTATTGATGTGGTCGGTTTTGCTGTCGTATTTGATCTCGAAGTTTTTTTTTTATTATTATAATTACTTATATTTAAAATTGGAGTTGTAAAGGTATTTGTTTGGTCTGAAATGGGCGCTATGGTTGTGGTTGAAATTGAGGTGAAAATTGTTGTGTTTCTTAATGTGATTGTTGTTGTTGTTTCTGTTGTAGTTGTGGTTTCATTATTAGAATTAGAAGAAACGTTGGCATTGTCTAAAGTTGTAGTTAGACTAGCTTGATCATTACCGATTGTGCTGATGTCACTACCACTGCTGATGATGCCGTTGTTGTTCTGGTTGTTGTTGATGTTGATATTATGATTATTGTTGGCGTTGGTGCTACTACCAATGATGGTGCCACTATTCGCTTGATGATTATTATTATTGATATTATTATTATTGTTCTTGTTGATGTCGATTTGATTATGATGGTTGACTCTACTCGAGATGAGGTCGTTGTTGTTGTCGTTCGTATTATGCTTACTGTTTGTGTGGCCAACGGTTTGCACTCGCGTATTGTGCGAGCTCTGTCGATTATCGGTTACGGCGTCCTCGTCATCGGGTCCAAAACCAGAGCCAGAATAGTCCTGATCCTTATCTAGATCATCGTGTATCTGCAAAAAGAGAGTAAAATAAAGAGTTAGAAATGTGTTAAGGTTAAAAGTTTTACAAGAACACTACGCTTTTATCCAAAATAAAGCAAAGCAAAGTTAAGAACTCTCTCGGTCTTTTGTTGCTATTCAAAAAGCACTGAAGAACTGTTGCCTACTTTTGTGCGCAACAAATGTCAACGATTTGCATTGAAAATTATGCGACTTTCATGTCCTTGACAGCAGCCAGTACAATAGCCTGCCAAAGAAAGGCACAGTGAGAGGGAAAAAGAGTGGGAGCAATGTGGGCATGTTTTGGGACGTGGCACAAAGGCATCTCTTGTGGGACACATTTATGAGGCCATTGTCTGAGGACAAGCTACAGCGGTTGACTATTGCGAGTGTGGTTTTCATGCCTTCAATGCGGTTATTGCGGTTTATTTGGGCAACAAACACAGCACTCACAAATACACACAGACAAAACACACTGTGACCAATGATAATTGTCATGGCGACAAAAGGGAATGCCACAGTTGTTGTCCATGCCGCTGCCGCTTGTTTATTTACTTTAATTTTGTCGCCGTTTGCTTTACGCTATAAAAACGGGCACAAGACAAAAGACGAGTCATGTAAGGGTTGGGGATGCAGACGAGAGAGTGGGGCAAGAGTAGCTAGGAGACAGTAGCCAAAAGCAACTTAATTGAATTTGTTCACGCGTTATGAAATGTCAACATGTTTACGTTTATTTTTATACTTATGAGGTTGAGTAACACTTGTGGCACCCCTCAACCCACTAGAGCAACTAACAAGCTACCCTCGCATACTTATTAGCCATTAGTTGCAGCTGCTTGACTTCAAAATGGACTTTATCTACCTTTCGTACAGCCAAACACGTCTTAAAGTAGATAAACATTGAGGAAACTTGTTCAAAGTTTTTCCAACCGACAGCAGATGAAAGTGAAGTGTTGACCTTTAACCCAAAACATGACTCAACAACATCACCAACATAATCATCATAATCAAAATGAACATTATTACATTTCCACGTGTAAACAAATTGAAAGCATTTATTCCGTTAATGATGCCTTTGCTCGCACTTGGCTTACACTCTGCAGTGTGAGTGGACTGCTGTGAACTGGAATTCATGCTTTGTACCCAATTTCTCAGAAAAAGCACATTTTTCCCTCAAGTTTATTCTGAAATTTTCCATTTAAATCCCTGGTATTTGTCTAACACAGACACATGTGCAGCAACAATCAAAAATAAAGCTTTAAAGCATAAGAACTCAAGTCCTCAGTACTTCACTTTAGTACAAATCTCACTTCAAACCGATAAAATTGCGGATTTATTATCAGAGAATTCTGGATAAACTCCAGTGCATACTTGATTTGTTGTGCTATAAAACAGATATAATTAAATTGGCAAAAATAGAATTTCGCCTACACAATTTGCAAAATGTTATAATTGAAACTGTTCAGTGAGCAGAAAATATATTTTGAAACTAATGCAAATAAAATGTTATTTCGAGCGTTAATTGAATGCATTTCATATGCATTTTGTTTGTTTACTCTCCGTATAGCCAAACACGTCTTAAAGTAGAAAAACATTGTTGTTTATTGTAGAGTACGCAGTATATTAAAAAGTACTTTAATGCGCTGCATGAAACAATTTGGGGACGAAATTGAGTTTTGTGTGTCTTTACCCTAGTTAAGTAGCTGCTCAGTAGTAGCTCAGCTCTCCACGAATCTCATTAATAAAACATGGAGTTCAAGCCAATTTACCTTAGATTAAAAAAGAGGAGACTGGGAGGTAGAACGGAACATTTAATTAAATGTACTTTATTTTTGGCAAACCAGTCAAGCGCCAAAGCACATGTATTGTAATTTGTTTTGGACACACACTTGACGCACAATCCAAATACGCACACAAACTCTCACACCCACACAGACCTAAAACTCACACACACATACTTTTCTTAAATTGAAAGCACACAAGCCGGCGGCTTTGGCAATCTAAAAACAACAACCACAAAAATACAAAAATATAATAACAACAAGTTGTAACTTTAGAGTATCGACTAGGATATATCCGTTACTTGAAAGTATTTGCATATTTTAATTTTCAAATAAAATATATTGCATACTTTTAGGTGCGTCGAATAAATGATTTACACATCTTCTGATTTAACTCAGTTATTGCTCAATACACTGAAATGATTCCAGTATACTCTCACTCCGTGTATAACGGGTATCAAATTTGCACGTTTCACTCGATAATAGCGAAAATTTGTTTCGAGTTTTGAGTAATTTTAGCTGCTGCGCATGTTGTTATTGTTGCTGTACACGTTCGTTGCTAAATTTAATTAAAATGTTTTGCATTTCAAAAAAAAAACAAAAAAGTAAACGAAAGAAAAAACAGAAAAAAGCAAAATGTATTATTGCGTAACACTGCGGGCCACAATTTTATGGCCCTCATAAATTGTGTGTGTGCCAACAACATACACTGCTGCGTTTTGGACAATTCTATGTAGAAGACATTTGGTCAAAAGTGGCTCATAAAGCATAACTGTATGCTAGCCACACTGGTTTTTCCACTGTTTTTCCAGTATGCACAGTTTATTTAAAATGTTTTTCAAATGCCATTTGTAGCACCTTCATATGCTCGCGGTTTTGCCCTACGTTCCCCATGCCTGCTGTGTCGCTTGATTTATGCAGCAATTAACGAAAAACTGGGGGCTGGTACTGGAGGTCTGCACGGGACTTGAGCTGCTTTTCATTCTCAGGAGTTAAGCTGTTGCGCTCACATTGTACGTTGCAACTTAAATTGGTCTGTGTTGCACGTTTCCAGTTGCCACAGTTGTTGCTGCCCGTTTGGGGCACATTTGTTGCCTACTTTTCAGCGTTTGTAGTTTGCCCCCCTTGAATATAAGTTCATTGGCGTTGGCCAAGTTACCAAATTGCACTTTCATAGTTGCGGTTACGCTTACTTAGAGACGTCGGCATTTTACGGTCATGGCACTTGGCTCTTGCCTGACAGCCTCGCTGCCCGCTTGGCCTCATTAAACGTGGCCCAAAAACTTGAACGATCGATAAACGGTGTATGGGTGTGTGTATGTGTGTGTGTTTGGGGCCTGCAACTGTGAGCCGGCTTCGGCGGTTGCTACTCTGAATTTTATGCAACAAAATTGCTTTGTTAATAAAACATGAGCAGCAACTGATGCTGCAATAAATGGGTCATGCATGAATTTAAATGATGTCATTTGAAAACGTTACGTTAAGTTACGTTCTCGCTGCGCGTTGTTGCCTCACGTGCAACAGGAGTGGCAATTTCGGAGTCAGCAGCTACTACTTCTGCTGCTCTGGCTTTTAGTCTGTTCAATGGCGCTGACTTTAATATTTTTCGCATTAAATTTGCATTTGCAGCAGCAGCAAAGTGCAGTAGAAGCAACTGCAACAGATGCAGCAGCAATTTTTACTGCTCCACGTGGCGTATGCTCGACACCACTTGTGATATATGGCAAAAGTAGCGCAAGAATGAAATATGTAAATTCTAACAAGCATACGAACATTTCTGAAAACTTAATATGTAAGAAACAAAAAGCGTTTAAGCACCCAAAGTACTTATTTAACCATATTTGACAAGTTTTCGTAAATTTGAAATTTAATTTTAACTTGTATCATGTTAAAGTTTTGTGAAGTCAAGCGAAGCAAACAAAAACTATAAAATAAATGAAAAAGTAACTGAAAAGCGAAGCAGGAAAAATTCTTTGCCTTAATGAAAATAATGAAAACTGAAAAGAAACAAGATGCAAAGAAACAAAAGTAGGCAAAAGCAGAGGAAGAACAGGCAACAACCTTCAAGCATAGTATAATGAGCGCCAAATTGTGTCAGCTGAGTGATGTACAGCATTGCAGTACTGTGCACGGCCTTGTGGCACGAGCGTGGGCTGGAAGGGTGTGCATGGGGCACCTGCCTGCCTCATGCATAAACAACAAGTTGCACTGCAGCAAATGTACAACAATAGGGTATCACGAAGTGGTCTACTCGAAACGATAATTGTAAGCTAGAAAATGTATCTTAAAGCAGCAAACTGGCAATGAATACTACTTACAAGAGTAAAGTGTCTATAGTTTTAGCTAGTTTAAAGCTAGAGTAAGCTTATTTTAAAACTTCTACAAACTTCATGAAGTAGTTTATGTTTTTAATGTAAATATAGGACATAAAAGAGATTTAGAGGGTATTTATGCGATTTATAGTGTATTTAATTAGTTGCTGTCGCCTGGCTTTACAGTTTTCATTCCCTTTGCGATTGCTTTCTGCTTGTTTCGGTTTACTTTGGCGTTTCGTTGCTTCAGGCAAACATCACAGAGCGCTTGTCGAGAACTTTGCTTCCTTTTGTGTCCCCGTCTGCTGAGTATACCCTTTTGGGGCGAGTTTCGGTGCTGCATAATTAATACATGCAAAATTCAATTTCAAGTATGCTCATTTTTGTTTGTCTCATAAACTGATACACAATCGTAACTCTAGAGACGTGTGTCTTAACTTTGGACCATAAACAGATTTACAAATGTATTAGAACTGAGCACAGAATGATTCCATTTCAACTAGTTCTGTTTCCAAGCAACGAGGTTTACTTCGTTTCATAGTTTTTTCTTTCGATCCTTTTGTAATAAGTTTACGCATGAAAATGTTGTGTCAAAGTTTGTCTGTAAAAGTTTTTGCTGTCAGTTTTCGGTTGCAAGTTGTGTGAGCTGTGAGTTGTGAGTTGTTTTCCAACAAGTGAATTGTCGCTTGTTGCAACATTTCGCAGTTTGTTTGTACAGCTCGCATGTATTTGCAGCACTCACATATTCAGTTAAACAACATTAACAACTAGAGCAACACATTTCAGTTGTTTGTTTCTCATGTCCAAGTGGTCAGTTGTTGCAGGAAATGCTTTTTGCAAAAAGTTTTCTGCATTCTCTGCAGCTTTGAAAATGCGGTCAGTGTTTGGGATTCAAAAGTAGATGCTGCTAACCGCATTCCAACTGTGTGTTGAAACCTTTCGAATTTGGCATTTACTGCATTGGGCAGTTCAATTATACCCAAGGCCAGTTGGCCATCAAATTCTAATTTATTTACATGCATTTTCCCATTTTTGCAACGCAGGAGCTTAGTTTTCTAGTGTTGTTTTTGTTGTTATTGTCGTTGCTACAGCTGCATGCCATTTGTGGCAAGAATACTCAGTGAGCTTATTTGCTCAACGAAATTGCGTTTTTGCACATTTCTCTGTGCTTCGACTGCTTCACAGTTCAGTTCAGTTCAGTTGTTGGCCCAGTTTACAGTTCTTTTGGTTTTGCTTTTGCTCTTGCTGGCCCTTTTTTCTGGTCCCTTTTGTCCTTTTTTCCTGTTCATATTGCCCATTTACATTTAGATTGAGGCGTAATGCAATCAAATGACCAGAAAGAATATCATATTGGTATGTATGTATAGATTTAGATATATACGTATATATGTATATTCCAATCCTAAAGGTTTTTTTTTGCTTTGCCTCATTTGGCTTACATTAAATTTGCATTCCCATCCGCTACACTTCCTATGTCCTTGCTCTGGATAAATAATTGCTTTTTAAATGTGCACAGTAAATTGAAAAAGTTTTAAGCCAAGTTTTATGGCCAAAGAAGTACACCTAAATATCAATTGCATGTTATACAAGTCCACTGGCTTTTCATTTGGTCCACAACTATGGAAAACTTTACTCTTACTTTTCCTGCTTCACTCGCGATAACAATATGCATTCAAGAAACTGTCCAAGTATGTGTGCCCCCTGTTGTGGCAAGTTCTGTTATTGCCGCGGCCTTGCAGCTACAATAGTTTGTGGCTTAGTTCCAAGCGAACAGTTTGCAACTTGTTATACCCTGTACTTAAACGATAAGTAAGTGACATTTATTTACACTGTCAAGCAGCTGCAGCATGTGTGCTACACTGTGATTTATTTGTGGGTAGTGTGAAAAATTTCAATTACCAGTAAGCTACTTTTCGCAGTTAGTTCTACTCAAGAGATCGTTGCAAGCATCCTAAAATTTTGTACAGAAATCTATACCAACATGACTATATATTATTTAAAATAAATAGGCAGTTTTTAAAGCTTAATGAGTTTGAGTTTGTTGAAGGCTTAATTTGAATTCGAGTCCCAATAAATTCAGTTCTTCTTCAGTTCTTGGCTGTGTATCTTGTAGTTTGCTTCAAGCTAACAGTGTCACTCATAAGTATCTACAGCTGTATTTGTAGTTGTAGTTGCGGCTGTGCTTCTTGTTTTCATGCTTGTTGTTTTGCCATTGTGCAGCTGGCATAATTTGGCACTTAATTGACAGCCTTTGCCTCTGCGTTTGCATTGCTGTTCTGCTTTCCTCCTCGGCACTTTCCCCTCCTTTGGGTAAGAACATTTATCAAGCTCATAGCGCCTGTCAGCGCACAGAATTCAACGCGCTTTTCATACTCCATTCCATTCCCAGTCCTCAGTTAAGCTTCCATTTTAATTTCTGTTTTTATTTTATAGTTTGTACATGAAGAATATGAAATTTCTTCTTTAAAAAATTAAAACACACCATTGCATTATGTATATATATACATATATATAATTTTTTTGGCATGCATGTCAACCGGAAAACGGAAATACGCAAATTTGCGCATGCGATGCGCCATTTTGTTGCTGGAATTTTATCACGTGCTGCAGCGTTGGCTTATTGCTGATGAGCTTCAAGACTTGATTTATTTCAACAGCTCTCTGTTCGTCTCTTTCTCTCCGCATTCCTCATTTTATCTTTGTCCAACTGTTGGATTTGTGAGATTTTAGCAATACTGCGGCTTTAATCGCTTGCTTTAAGCTTTTAATGCGCTTTTCGTGTTGCCCCACGTAATTTCGACCAACGCGCGTATTTGACACAAAATTTGTTGTCTTCGTAGCTCCCACAACTCCAACCCCAACCCCATCCGCTACCAAAAACCCCAACCGTCACCTAGCCTACCACACCCAAGAAAAATTGCCAACGCAGCACCATTAACTTCATCATCATTAGCATCATGATGAGCTAGCTGCTTTGCTGGTGAAACAGAAAATCAATAACCGCACCCAAGGCAGCAGTCGTAATTCCTTTTTTTCTTCTTTTTTTTTTTTTGCCCATTGTGACTATTACCACCGCAGCTCTCTTCCCTTTTCTCTCTCTGTCTCTCGCACTCCTCTGCTAACAAAGTGATTGCCCGTTGCCTTATTTTTTATGCGTCGCACTGAGAATTAGGAAAACAGCAAATTATGAGCGTAAATTACGGGTAAAAGCTTCACAGCTCAGACTAAACTGTGCTGCAAACAATATCTCAAACTCGTACTTTATCTCGTACTTCACAAAAAACACACACACACATGCAATCCAAAGTCCACGGTTTTTAGGGGCCGCCTAAAAGTATGCCGCATGCCTGATTGCAGCAGTCAAAGCTGAAAATGCACTTTATGCTTCGCTTCAACTTCCTTAACTCGGCGCTAATTGTGGCAACAGCTGCCAGCTTGCAACTTATGGCATAATTAATCCTCTTCAAGGGGTAAACCACAAAATATAAACTACAGGATTAGGCCTTGAGGCCTTTTGATGGCTCTCCATTTTGCCTTTTCGTCGTGCTAATCAAAAATAATTAAAGGCGTCAAAGTTTGCGGCCAAAGAGTAAATCGATAAATCTCGTCAAGAGTGAGGTTAAGTACAGCTTAGTGGGTTGCTAAGCAATTTTCAGGTTTGCAATTTACAAATTACCTTGCACTGCGGGAGCGAGCAGCGTTGCAAGAGTTGGGACAAGCTTTCAACACTTTGCAGCTAATAAGATAGCATTTTTTATTACACTTTTTGTTTCTCTATGTTGATGACTTGAGCTTAGCGATAAACTTGCCAAGCTTATGGGTGTGGCAAGGATGTTAGTCAGTTGCTGCTGCTGCCGCTGCTGCTACTGCTGTTGTTTGCATTTTAATTGCGACACCAGAGATGCGACTTAATGTGCGCTGCAGCTACAAATGCACTAAAAGGCTGCTAAAGACAAAAAATGGGTTGAGATGAGCGGGGAGATTGTATATAAGCTTTAGTTACTTCTCTTTCATGGCACGTCATTAAAATTTTTATACTTTGCTCGCTATGGTGACAATGTGCTAGGGGCGTGGCTTTTGCCCGTTGCTCAGTCAATTGCAAAAAACGCTTAGAAATGTGGCACTAAGCTGCTTTCGCTGACTGCCAGATGAGCTGTAAATAATTGCAGCGCAAAGCTGATTGCTATGAAACGCACACAAATACACAAACTACATGTGCAATTCCACAAATTTGTTAGCTTGGTTGCAACTTTTAGTGCAGTTTTCTATAGCAAATAAATTTTAAGCATTTCCTTTCGTGATTTAAGAGTTTCCATTAGTTTTCGAAATTCAATGCAACCATAATGATTATTAGTCGCACCGAATATTCAAGCAGCAATTTCTGGTTTCACAATGAACCAATTTAAATATCCATAATTAATATTGAAATTCATATTGATGAATATAATTCTCGTTTATTTCACACACACACACACACACACACACACACACGCGCATGATTTATTCAAGCAAATGTTTTGACAGCGCACTGTTTGACTGATGAATGTGAACCGCATTGTTGTGGCAGCAATGCTTATGTGCATGTGTGTGGGTGCATGTGTGTACTGTAAAAGCCAAAATAAATGGTGCTATACTCAACGTTAGCTCTGTGGTTGCAGCATTCAAATGGAATACCACAATGCAATTGGGATGAGTACGAAGTAGGTGTATGCCCTATGCAATCAACGCTCAGTGCACGTATGCAACAAATGTAATTAACTTTCAAAGCCATTGCAACGTTTTGTGGCATGTTGCAGCTGGGCGCACTGTCCTGAATTATTCATGCCATTAAGACATGTTGCTTGACCCAGCTACAACTGGAACTGAAACAGAAGCAGAAGCAGAAGCAAAAGCTGAAACAGACATTCTGCCTTAAAGAAGCAAAATGGCAGCAGGTTCAACAAACTGCGTCACGTTGCGCCTAAAAGCATGCAACGTTCTCAAGTGTGCGGTCACAAGTTGAGGCAACAGACGGTGACGACGACGACGAAGACTATGACGCTGACAAACGACAAATGCCAGTTAAAAAAGGAAAGAAATAAGTACAACACGAAGCCAGAGAAATTGTCGTCAAGGGAAAGGAAGTGCGTCCCAGTAGCAAACACACACAGAGCCAGCTGCAGATCCGGGACGAGTGGCACCAACACACCCAAAGCATTGACTAACGACCGACTGTCCAAGCTGTATGCATGAAAAATGCCTAAGACTGCTTTCTGGCCAGCAAGATGCAAGACTTAGACATATCCTATAAACAAATAGCTAACAAAGAAGAGAAACTGATGAAATGTTCTCATTAAAAATATGTGTTTTTCAACATCACTTACCTGTCCGCAATTACCAACAACTTAAGGGTGTGGCAGTTAAAAAAACCACTAGTATTTGAACTTTTAAATAGTTGACAGCGCCATAAGGGCAACAACAACTATAACATGGAGCAAAGTAGAAAGTCAACCAAACTGCACTCGAGTCGAAGGCAAGTCGAAGTTGTAGTTGAAGTCGAAGTCGAAGAAAGAGCTTTCTGTTCTGTTCTTGTCCTGTTTGGGGTATAACTGAAATTGTGGCTGAAGTAACCTATCTCCTACACATTCTCTTCCCAGAGGAATTACCTGTTCGTCTGAGTGATTCTGTGCCTGTCGATTTGCCCAGATGGCTGCCTTTGGGTAAATTTGCAATTCAAAACGTTGTTGGGCCTTTGAAGTGCATCTGCAATTTGAGTTTTGGGGCCATTCAAGTGGCTGAGCGCACTGTGCCACAAAACGTTGCACTAATTGAAGTGCCAGTTCTGCCTCAATGCGGGCATTCAACAAGCGTAAACACTGCTACGTTTGTTTTTAATTAAGCCACCAGTGAGACGAAGATCTAGTCTTCTTTAACAAATACCAACGGCTATCTCTATCAAATTCAACGCTAATCGGCCAAAATTTAACAGCCGCATTAAAAACAAACAACAGAAAACAAGGAAACAAACGGCTGGCAAAAAAGGCGAGAGGAAATCAATTTTTGTGCGGGATACCAAAATCAAATTATGGTCTGTGTCTTGAATTTTGTAACACGGAGTTAAGGAATATTTTACGGCACACTTTTGCAGCAACAAATTGTCGTAAAGTTAAGCGAATTTATTGCCATAAATTATGCAGCAGTGGAGTCCCCTTAAGGGACTCCAAACCAGGCCAAAAACAATGCGCATAAAACACAGAAACAGCCAAGCAAAAACAGTCAACGGAAACAACAACAACACCAATGATAGGACTCTGAATCGCAAACAAAATGGCGGCAACGACGACAGCGATAACAACAAAAACAACAACAACTTTGACAATGACTTTTCGCTTGACTTCAAAAATGATATGCCCTTTGTTGTTATCGTCCCTGTTGTTGTTGTTGTTGTTGCTGTGTCTTTAATTCAATATACATGCTTGTCGCAACATCTTTCCTTTTCATTCCATGCCCGTAAACAGGGCGTATGCGCAATAAGCCACATACAGAACAGCTGCCAGAACTCATGACAGACAGAAAGAAGTAGAAGCAGACAAAAAAAAGAGCAGCAGACAAAATATTCAGCTAATGTTATCTCGCAATGCAGCCTCATTTGAATTAGTTTGCTTAGAATGTGTATAGGAATTAGGATTCTGATATAATGCAGCCAGAGACACAGAGACTCAGGCAGAAAAGGAGTACAAGAAAGAGGGAGACAAATAGAGGTAAGGAGACAGAAAGACTTTGAGTAATGAATGCGGAGCAGTAAGCGGTAAGCTGTGTGCGGCTTTATGTCAAGTCTAGATCAACATATAACTCGTTTGGCATTGCAAAAGAAACAGACGACATAATATACCCAACAAGCAGCTACCCTGTTAATACAAAGCTTACTATAAAGCTTATAATGTTTAACTACAGGGCATAGAAAAGTCATCGATAAGCGAACTTCTGGCAACATATGCTTGCTTTTTGCCATAAACTCACTTCGTTTTTGCTGAGCTGCTTTTGGTTAACATTACAATCACAATAAATTTCAATGTCTATCGAATGTAGAGTGCCCAAACCCTTACACACACACACACAGAGAGAGTCACATACAAGGGTGTCTGTGTGTGTGACATGCATTATGTATTATGTGCGCTGTCACCAATAAATTCCCATGTAAGCAAGTGATATTGACAGCCCGAGTAGAAGAGCCAGCGACACAGCGACACAGCGTTGAAAATTATATGCACGTACTTAAAAGCAGCAATGCCAACAACAGCACAGAATCCACAGGATTCATTCGCCTGATTCACAATGTACAGCAGCACCACATTCAGGAGCGCCATTCGCACCGTCAATACAAAACAGATGCCCGCTGTTTACATAAACACGTTAGGTCAACACGCAAAGTGTGTGTTTGTGTGCAAGAGTAAATGGATTGTGGCACTACATATGTTTCATACACTGAGAATAACTACTAAACGTTCTAAAATAAATAAATAAATCTATTTAATAAATATTTTGTGGTTATTATAAAATGAAAGTTGTGGCCTAAATGCAAATAAAACTTTAAAGTTTATTTATTTGTTGTTTCATAAAATATATTTTTCTCACTGTGTACTGAACTGAGCCATAGTTCTATGCCAGGCTAATGCGTCTCCTGTGTTTGCCATGTCAATCGATGTTAATTTATTGTCAATGCGCGTTTACCAAATGTGTGGAATGTGTGACACAAATACGAACTGAGCAGCCAGCAAAACCATTTGAATGCAGCTATATAAATGTACGAGTGTGTGTGTGTTTGTGTGTGTGTATCTTTGTGGGTATTTGGGTATAATTGTATGTTATGCAAACAGTTGCTGGCATTGCCGAATCACGTGTGCCATGTGCACGTTATTAATCAAGAACGTAACGACAGACGAGAATTGTGCATGCCACATGCCGCATGCCACATGCAACAGAAACAGCAACGGCATCAGCGGCAAGAGTTAGAGCAGCAGCAGTAACCGCCTTTGTGCAACATGCTGTCAATGTTGTTGCTGCGGCTTATTGCAGCTTTAGTAACAGCAGTTGCAACAGCAGCTACAACAATCACAGCAGCAACGTGGACAACATAGGATGAAGGGCCAAAGCTTGCACCCAACCTGATTATGTTGCAGGTTGACTTTGCAACGCTGTAACAGAACTGTGGGGATATTTGCATATTTGCCTAGTTGCAGGCAACATCAGCCACAGGAAAATCTCATTATCTTGTTGACACGGCTCACAAAAATGGCTAGCAGCCACTTCATATCCTCGTTCTGCCCCATCCCTTGCATAGATTCAGTTGCCACAAGTAAAACATGTGTTGAATATGCCACAGCATCTACAACTAGAACAGTCATAAATCATGTGGCATATGCGTTGATTAACTTAGCTTCTGTTGATTAATATACACAAACAAATACGAATCGCATGACACATTAGGCAAGGCATCCAAAAAATGTATCATAATTTATAAGCAGACGGTGCCACCCACGGGACATGGGACAGCAAATGCCAAAAGACAAAGAGAAAGCATTTCGTTGTAAATCATTAATAATTCCAGAAAAGTTTATAATGACACTAGCTGAGGCCAAATGGGAGAGCAGCAATTGAAGGGTTTTAGAAAAAAGTGTAAAGTGTAATTTAAATTGAAGTTCATGCAATTTAAAGATTAAAGAATCTTTTTCTGTTGTTTAGAGCTGGAAAATTTTATTCATGACATTAAACGTGCCACAATATTTTTCATATTTTATAGATGCAAACTAGGAGTGAGTTTTTACTCTTGAAGATTGTTTAATCACCAGCAAGCGAGTTGTTTGCTGCTGGGCAATGAAAGCAGCAGAGCATATAATAAATTGCATTTGCTAGAACGTAAGTTAGCAATACTAGAGAGAAGAGGGGTAGTGGGGCAAGGGAGTGAGAGCGACATGAGTAGTGACGTTGGCGTTTGTCAGTTGCATAAAAATGCCAACTCATATGAAGCAGGACATGCCAACTCAGCCAGGACATGCAGCGTCGCAACGGAAATGGCGCAGAAAGAAAACGTTAAAGCGGACAGAGGGGAAATTGGAAAATGCCATAGTGCGAGAATGTTATCTGAGACAGGGAGTGAGGAGTTAGAGTGGGAAAAAACTGGACTGACAAACGCTTTGACTACAACTTTCGTCCAGCTCTAAAGTTGGCAACAATTTCAGCAGTTTGGTTCCTTGTCTCCTCTGCTTTTTGGCCCAATCTCAGACGTTGAACAAATTGCTAAATATGCCACACACTCAGCTGCTTGTCGGGACTTTGGCTTATGCAAATTCATGGCAGGACACTTAAGACAACAACAACAATGGCATCAACAACATTTGTGTTGATTTAGTAACAGACGCGTTGCACAACCAAATAGAATAAAAAAAATAACCATCGTGCAACGTGCCCCGCATCGCTGACAGATTGAATTACCCAAAATTCTTCTTCTATACACACATATATTTAATTATTTCTCTTTTTTCTTGTTTTTTTTTTTTGCTCTTTTGCAATTTTTGTTTGCACTTTTTGTAGCAAGTTTTATTTGTGTTTAACTTCTTTGAGTTAAGAGCAGACTGAGTAAATAAAATTTGGCAAAAACACGGACAGGGACGATAGCGACATTGGTAAAATGTTTAATTAAATTCACGCGGGCAATAGAAAGGAAATCGGAAACCGAAAGAGAATTTAATTAAACTTTTTTCCCGCGAAATCAGAGAGAAAGCCGGAGGAGAGAGAAAGAGCGGACAAGGGCGAATAACAATGTCAGCGCAACGCATTTTAATTAGTTTTTTTTTCTTCACTGAAGTGTGTGTGTGTGGGTGGGCAGAAGTATGTATCGGTGTGTGTGTGTGTGTGTGTGTGTGCTAAAAACAAATCAAAAAGTCTGCGCCAACAATTGATGCAACCGCGGTGTGAGTGTGTGTGAGTGTTTGATGTGTGTGGTGTGTGTTTGCCATGTATGTCGAGCAGGCGCTGTCAAAAAACTTTCAAACAAATGTCGCTCACATGCCAAACACACACACACACACAGTCACACGCACAACACAAGTGGCAGCCTGTACTCCAACAATAACAATAACAACAACAACAACAAAAGGTGTGTTCGTTTTTTCATTCTTCCTTTTGTAGCATTAACATTTCATGCGCATAAACAAATGAGTTTTCAACGCCAACTTTTGATTATGTAAGCTGCCATTTCAGGCCAAAATGTAAAGATTCTTTTGCTCTGCTACCACCCAAAAAAGCAGAAAACAAAAAAAGATGACTTGGCACGGGTATTGCGAGCTCGTTGTAAACTTTGTAAAATGTTAACACAGCAAAAGAACTTTGCATATTTAACAAGCAGCATAAGGATTTGAGAAATCTTTTTGCATATGTTACACATTCCGAATCTAAACAATAACTTAGACTTACACTACATAGTTCAACACTTTATCTTTTGGCAAACTTTACTTACAAAATTTTAACTACTCACTGTTTTATTCATAGTTTTATAAATATTTATTGACAAAAACTTGCTTTCAAAGAGCAGCCCAACTTCCGTTCATCGTTTTTCATACACATCATTTAAGCTTGTTTGTTCAAATCGCTAACAAAAACGGAGTTGGGTCCAAAAAGAGTGGGCAAAAAGTGCACGAGAAGTCTTAAAAGCTGACCGCTTACTTGTAAAACAATAAGTTCCCCATAGTTGTATGGTATTTTAATATGCACATACTCACAGTAGTCGCTCAAATATGCAAATGCCATAAAAACAGGAAACTAAACTTAAAAAAGCTTAACAGAACTACAACCAATAAACTAATGAACATGAATTTTCTTTGAAGCCTGATATAGCTAATGGACTATCTGAAACTATGATTAGGCCATTGATTACATTTATTTGTGTGCTTAGTTTTCTGTTAAGTCAACTTAATCTATTTTCCGAGCAAACAAGTATGTTGCACAAATTTCTCAATTTAATGAATTTTTGATTGGAAATGTAAGTTTGAAATTCAGATTTGATAACGTAAACTTACCCCGCCATGTCCGCCGGATCCGTCAGTGCCATCATCATCGATATAAATTTCATCTCGGTGCGCAGATGCTGAGGAGGATGACGCAGGCGATAGTCCGGCCGAAGGTTTCACAGATTTCTGTAAATAAGATAAGAGTGTAAAAATAAGATAAAAATAATAAAAAAAAAAAAAAATCAACATATCAAAGCATGATGAAAAACTTTTTTAATTTGCACCCAAATGCAAACTTTATTTCCTGTGCGTCTTTCTCGTACGTCTTGTCTTTGTAATATGCAAATATTTTCATCCCATTAATTAAAGAAACGGAAATGAAGAAAATATCTGGAATTTATTGGAATATTTTAATATTCCGCATATTTATTGAATCTATAAACGACTTTGTCGATTTTTCAATTATTTTTATCAATGATTGCAATTCACCGCAAACAATGATTTCCCGCCGAACATAAACCATTTAATTAAGAACAATGCAAATGCAAATTCAACAATTAACATAACTCAGCAAAACAAATGCATATTTAATTATGCAACTGAAAAAATCAATAAGTAAATCATACACAAAGAGGGGGAACCTATTGGTAAGCAGGTGTACGACTAGCAGATACCTTATCTTATCTATGATTATCCCTGTACAATCTTTGCTGTAAATTTGTTGAACGTAAAGTGAATTTTTATCAGGAATTCTTGCTTTAAAAATGATCCACATTTTATGACAGCATTTTAAACCATTTTTATGCTTGCCGGGTGTAAAATGCTATTAACAGCAGCTGGCTTGCATAATTAATGTACTGCATAGGAGGAGAGCACCTCAGGCCAGTGTCCTGTGCATGCTCATTAGGGTCACGGTTAGCCGGCGAGCAGTTTATGAGCCCAAAAAGTGAATTTAACCCAAACATAAACCAATTTTTATAATCCCTTTTCCGGCTACTTAAATATTCAACGTGATGCATTGAGGATTAGCCAAAGTCAAAGTTGTGCAGTTAAAACTGAACAGGATAAAAGTCTTCCACTCCTTCGCGCTCCTTCTCACCTTTTCTGTGTCTCTGTTTGGTTTCTGCACTTTGACATTGTCATTCATTCAGCTCTCTGCACATAGGTGTGAATAACCGCGCACTCGATGCAGGGGGAGTAGAACAGAGCTTACTCGACAGTAATATGCGCTGTGTTCGCATTTCAGCAAATGTTTCTTAAATTTGCTAAGAGCTTTTAGATCCCTAGATGAATGTTACAAGCTATCTGCCCAATGGAGGCAGTAACTCCTTGTTTCATGCATACATATTTAACAATGCCATTACACCTTTGACACAGGGTATCTTTAAAAAAAAGACCCCAGATAAACACTTTATCTTTAGCTTCAACTTGCAGCTTTGTGGTTGCTTGAGTTAAGTTTGAGTTGCCAAGTTTTGCATTTGTGGCAGCTTCCGTGACAGACCCCGACAGACTGACAGACAGACTGACAGCATCTCTTGCATTAATATAAGGGTGTGCACCTTGTTGCATGGCGGCTTTTATAAAGTTTAACACTGTGTGTGTTTTTGAGTGTTGGCCAAAGTTGAATGTCTTCTAAATGCATTTATCCTGTGTCTTTGACACCATGCAGTCTACATTTATAGTAATATTGTGCTGCCATAATGCACCCACATATATGGTAAGTTGATTAATGCTTCTACATAAACCTTAAGTACTCCATTAGGCAAATAATACGATACTGAGTAAGCAGCAAGTGTAAGAACAATATCAGACAGCTAAAAGTTTATAATTTTTCAGTCATTGCTCTATAAAATGTGAATCAAGACCAACAAAAGATAAAGTCTAGCATTTTTAAGTATTATATAAAAGTTCAACTGATATTTACACTGAATTTCAAAGCGTTTATGCACTGGCACAACGCAGTTTGTCGTTGCAAGAAAAAGCACTCAGCAAGCGAAGTTTATTTTGAGAGTATTGTCAAACATATTTTGCATATTTTTTTGTAAACACTTTGCCACTATATGAATTTTAACGGACAACAATTTGACACAATGGAAACCCTTTTGGGGTTGGAACAGTTTGCACAGTTTGCAGCTACTGTAAAATAAAGCGACACCAATTTCAGACGACAAATGGTAAAAATCAAAAGAGTTTTTCTCTTTTTCTTTTTAACTGTTGATAAAAGCCCTTTGCGCCATCCAAACCCTAGCAATAAATCAATATAAATATTGACAGTTTTACAGTTTATACACGCTGGGCGTGGTCGGGCGCCAATATGTACATAAAAATAATTCTTTTTACCAACTGTCGAACCAACAAATAATATTAATTTGGTTGCCAAGAGCTGTGAAAATATTTTGCATTTTTATTTGCCATTGCCAAATATTTGCGAGCATTTCGAGCATTTGTTTTGACTTTTTCAATCCAACATTTTTAGTTTGTTCAGCAGCAGTTGTAACATTTTTATTTATTGATCCTTATTTACCAACTTTTTTCAATGTTTATAACAAATTGAATGCCGTTTGTGTATTTCAATAAATTTTCAATAAATTCATAATGTGCCAAAGCGCAACCAATTGAACAAACCATGCATAAAATTAAGCAGCGCTGGCAGATTACAATGATAACAAATTAAAAATTAGTTTAGTCCGTAAAAAGGCTTAATTAACCACAATAAACGATTGTGATTTAAATTAATTAAGTAACATTTTAGCATTTCCAGTTGCCATTCATTTATATTTAAATGTGTTTTTATGGTTCAGCGAGCAATTATTTTCGTGTTGAACAGATAAAAATTGTTTTTAAAAAACTTAATTACAGAACTTCGTGCTGTTAGCTGCCAGTTGGGAGAAGATGTGCTACAAATAACGCAATGCAACTTAAATTGATGGAGTAAGTATACGCAGCGTGTACAACAGTCAATGAAATTTTAGTTGTCAGCAAACAGAAGACACAACTTATGAATGAAAGACATCAGAGCATATTCAATTTGAATGACTGTCCTGTTAGAATCAAATTCAGTCAAGCATTCGCCATATGCCTGAGATATATACATAAATAATGTATAAATACGTCGCCACTTCACAAACTCGTTATACATTTTCATTAGGCGTTCGTTCGTCCGTCGGTTTGTCCTGACTCCCTGATTTCTCTCTCTCTCTTTCGCTCTCCCTATTTTCTTCTAGGCACCTCTGTTTTCGGTTGCCTAGCCATGCGTGCGTCTTGGCCATTAAGGTGTCAAGCAGTTTTGTGCGGTATGATGTGTTCTGTGTGCTGGGAGCAACTGTTTTGGCCTTTGGGCTTCGCCAAATAAAACCAAATCAAAACTTATTATGCTAGGCACAAACTCACAAAATACACACGTGTGTGAGTCTGCGTTTGTGTGTGATTGTGTGCGTATGTATGCGTGGAGGCTGTGTGCCAAATCTGAGGCTGTACCTTATTGATGTGCGTGTGTTTGTGCGTTGGGGAAAAAACTTTTATGTTTATAGTAGCAATAAAAACAACAGGAGCAAAAGAAAAAGGTAAGAAAAAAATAAGTTGATGGGCATTTTCCGCTCGAATTTGTGCATAAAACTAATTGAACAGCAAAATTATTGCACATCTCGAGGGGCAAATAAACATGTCCTGCCATAACAAGAAAATGACAATAACTAACAGCTTGTTATGACCTTATAACTCACTGCATGTATGTTAACAATCAGTTGCTAATGAGCGTCAAATATTTAAGCCAAACAATGCAATTAGTTCAAAATTTGGAGAATGCCATGAATGGAAAAAGCACACAGTTGGGAATGGCAGCTAAACGAGAGCGCAGTCATATGTAAATACAACTAAAAGGTAGTCTCTACAGAACTAAGTGTATGTGTGTGTGTTTGTGTGTGTCTGTGTGCGTATGTGGCCCTGAGTGTTTGACTGCCAAGACTTGACATAAAGCCAAAGGCGGAAATTTGTTCGTACACATACACACGCACAGACACACACAAAGAACATTGGGGTAACTGGGAGCCACAATAAAAGCTGAATTGACAGTTGGCAGGCTGCAAAACGGCTGAAGAGACAGACTGAAAGATGGGACAATGCAAAAGTCAGAATGACGACGCACAAAAGTATGCCACAAATATAAAGCACACACACACTAATGCTCAGTCGTACGCTGTGTAACACTGACCTACAGAGTTACCAGGTGACCATTTTGCATACAATTCAAATGTTTTCTTTAGCCTCTTACTTACAGATTAAGTATATGCAGAGTGCGCGCCTAAAAGCAGGCAACGCTTTAGGTTTGCTTTTTGCGCCTTTATGCGAATTTAATGTCTGGGAATTTTATCACAACAAATAACAGTACACGCACTCTCACACGCACACACAGCCACTATCACCGTAACACTGTAAAAGAGACGCGCTCAAGCGCTAAACGCCTGACAACCGAACACTTTACCAGAATGTTTCAAACTGACGGAGCCGCTATCTTTTAGCCGCCTGCGAAACCCAACGAAATGGCAACCAAGCTGAAAGAGAGCGCCAAATGTTATGATAAAAACTTGAGTGTGCGTGTATACATACACACACTCATACATAAATTCACACGCATGCAGAAGAGCAGAGATATAAGCTGGAGTCCCAAAAATGCTTTTGGTCCAGTGGAGGTGAAACAGGCGTGCAAATTGGGTCGGTGTGTGTCTCAAGTTCGTTGTTCCTGTTTTCTCGGAAGCTGCAAACATTCCGCTCTCTGCGCATGTTAAGCCAACAAAGCTCAGCTTACATTTCCAGCAAGGACACCAACCAGGATAGCCAACATGACACACCAGGATAATTTTGTCTAATAATAAAAGCAGTTAGCCAAGACAGAAACCAAGCTGTCGTCAAGAGACAGATGTCGCTTTGCTAACTGTTATTTAACAGACATGACAACTGTTAACTTACCAGAGCAATGTAACAGTCATAATATGTTGGCGCTAAACTATGTTAGTATAGCTCCCGCACAACAGATGGCGCTTAGCTTCTAACAGAACTGGCAACATTTTCAAGATAAATTATAATTCAAATGTTAAACACATCTAACAAATTGTAGTTAATGCACACAAATTACGAGTTCAAAGAAAAGAAAAATGTTTATTTGTTGCGAAAATAACAAAAGCCAATTGGATAAAAAGTTGCCGCTCGTTGCCATCTCATTTCCGTTTATTCAGCACGGCTGTCGCACAACGCAGAATGAATTACAAGTGTCCATCTTCATAAAACAAGGCAACGGAAGGTGCCTGTCAAAAGGACGGACAGGGACACCAGGACAATTTCTGGACACTTGCTTGGACTCTGCGCTTGGCTTTTCCTATTAGTTTCGTTTAATTTGGCCATAAATTACATTTTGCCATCTACTTAATACTTTTAATGATTTTCCGCGGGATGTCGTTGTACATTTTTGTTCTTTGCTTGCCTGTATTGCTTGCTACCTTGTTTTTTACATTTTTTAAACTTTGTCACTGCCTGAATATATGTTATGAGAAGTGTGATGTTGACAGGTGCGCGGCACTTGGTAACAAAAAGAAAAAACAAAAAACAAGAGCGTAACAGCTTAAGGTTAAGCAGCTTTAATGAGCTTTTGAAAGCTGCAAATGCCTATGGCAAACTTAAAGTTCACTTAATTGTAATTATTATGGTAATTCCCAGAGGACCAAAGCACACACACACAAACACACACTCACATATTTCGCGGTGCCAGCAACATTTGCCTAAAGCCAAGTAATAAAAATAAATTATTTCATCTAATTAGCAGCTAGAGAGCCGCTGACAGACTCTGAAATAGAGCAAAACAAAAGACGGACAGAGTCCTTGATAAATGCACAATACTCACGACGTATGCCAAGGACTTTCATAGAAAGAGCAAGAGAAAGAAAAGGGAGAGAAAGGGAACACAAGAGTGAGAGAGCTAAAAGAAAAAAAAGGGAAAGTAGAGCCTCTATATGACTCTTTCCAAGATATATGACCATTGGTAGAGTGCATTTAACTGTTCTGGTTCTGTCTCGACGGTATAAATCAATTTTAATTGCTGTGCAGCAATGTGCAAAGTGGCTAAAATAAAATTGCAAAGAGCTGAAAATTTGCACAGAGCCGAAAGCAGGAAGTAGGATGCGGTCAAAGACTATGATAGAGATACGATACGAAAGTAAACTAAAACTGAACGTCGTGTGCAGTACTGAACTGTGTGTATCAGTATTAAAGTCTCGACTGTCTAATGTGCCAGCCAATGCCAGTAATCAAACAAAGCAAAATTAATGAGACAAAATTGAATTGGCCAAAATGTTTGGGGTCAAAATTCAATCAACGCTTCATATTTTCATAAATTGTGAATAAATTTCAAGCCCAAATATGGCAACCTGCAATGGCAATTTCATGGCGAATATTGGCTGAAAACTAATTTGCAATAAATGGAAATTGGACAAATACAGACAGAGTTTCATAAATAGATAACTAGCTCTTTACACCATGGCACAAAGCTTCTGATGGCTTCTATCCTTCTCTACGCCATGTTTTCTGGTAAATTGCTCGCTTGAGTAACTATTATAAATTATTTAGGGCGTGCAGCAAGTAAAAGGACTAGCATATACCCTGTAAGTTAAAAGACTGAAAGGGCGCAGACAAAATATTAAAGTTAATTAACAAAAACTATACATTTTAATTGATTTAGGTTAAGGACTCTATAAAAGTACTTTAATTTACAGGGTAGCTTCTTTTAAAATCAAATACAGCATTCCCATCGGCTGTGCTAACGAAATGTTTTTCATATCCGGCTGTTGACTACATTCACCTGCAAACGACTTCAGTTTCTCAAGTGGTTCAACACTTTAAACTCTTTTAACTTGGCAGAATTAACTTGTCTTGAATTTTGCACATATTTCGAAAATGGCTTTATGAATAAACAGAAAGCATTAGTCAAGGCCTAAAGTGGTTGAGTTTCTTGTCAGCTTAAGACTGGCTTTCAGACAATTTATATTATTTGTAGACCATTGAAGCAAATTGCTTAAATATTCTCATTAAAGTAACAACAATTGACTTGCTTTTAAATGGTTTAAACATAACAATTTTCCTAGTTAGTGAGTGCACATCAATAGCGTCAACGAGGTGTCATGTGATTTAAGCAAATATAAATATAAACAGGAAAAAACAATTCAATTGTTCAATTTGTGTCGCATTACATACAAAATTTAATGTCATAAAATCGAGTGCAGAGTTCAACAATTAATTAGTTACGCGCACATTTTTCATTGCACTATAACAAACTTGAACTCTAAAATGCTTGACTAGCAAATACTTCGGAACGGAGTCTTTTGTAATTTAATAAAGTTTGTTTACTATTTCACACACTATTAACATAAAAAGTGTCAGTTGCCAAGTGTTGAAATTAACAATTATTCTTTCATCTGATTATTACGATACCCAACACTGATACCACTTCAAGTATTTGCAGGGTATGAAAATGGCATTAACTATGCGAATTTAGCATAAACAAAAATCCAATTAAAATTTATAATAACTTATTTAATTAAATTGATATGCATAAATCGTGCTTGTTGCCATTTTAAAAATGCAGTATAATAATAATAATAATAACACAAGTAATTAATTTCTCATTTGTGTTTGCGTTTCTTTTGTTGATTTTATATTTGTATTTTTATAATAAATGGTGGTGCTTGTGACTGGTAATTGATGTCGTTGCTAACGTGGCATATACGAAATGCAGTAATGCAATGAACTTGGCCAAATTACGAGCCATAGACAAAATAGACGAGAATGCGTTTTAGCCAAGCGGAAAACCAAATGGCGCCGCATAAACAACAACAGCAGCAAAGAGCCAACGAAATTTTACAACTTGCAACGAATTGCAAATATTTTCACGCTAAAATATGTGAAGAATCTAACCTCACATACTCCACCCGCACACACACACACACACACACACACACACACACCCCACATACACACATAGGAACACTCGCATTTAGCTGAACGTTTTAGTGGGTTTGGGTGCGTGTGCATGTGTACACGCGGTGAGGGCCATGCCACGCCTCTTGTCTGCGATCTGCTTATGTCGTGCACCGTTTACAATTACAAAATAAACGCCACGCGCATAGAATGTCATTTTTAATTAAGTTAAGGACCTATTCAGTTCGTTAGTTTGAGTTGATTATATACGTACGCACAGCCACGCCCACAAATGCCCCCTACTTTATTAGGTGTAGTATGCAGTGGATGCGTTGTATAATCTGAATTTATAGTGAAACATAGACAGATCAGCAATTCATGCTAAGCTGGCGATAAGCCAAAAATTTGAAATTTTCGTTAGCCAACGTTTTGCTGATTTACTAATGACATTTTATGAAAGTGACATTGGAATATACACTATGACATAACCAATTACAGCAAATTGAGTTAAAGTAGTTAACAAGTAAGCTCATTTTTTTGCCATAAAATAGTTAAGACAGAGCATTTACAACATAATTAAATAAATAATTACTGTTGCTAAAAGTTTTTACGATAAATTTAAGAACTTTTAAGCAGAAGTGAATGTTAATTATGAGCTGAAAGCATAACGCAATGCATTTAAATTAAAGTTAACAAAGCGCCATTGAACACTGTTTTAATTTTAATCATTAATAAATAAGGGAAACGTACATTAATATAGTTTTAAGATTTATCTGCACTTGAAGTGCTATTTGCTGACATTTTGCTTGGCAGTTCACAAGTGTGTTGGGCATAAAATGTAGACGAAAAATATGTCTACCCACATTTGTTAAGGTTAAGAGAGCTTTCACTTTTAATCGTAAATAACTGGCTTTGCTAAGCGTGTGTTGTCCTTTTACTTTTCCACTGATAATGACACACTACAGAAAGGCTAACACATGCATAGAGAACGAAAGCGAAACAAAGATAGCGGTTAAAAGAGAGAGAAAGAGAGCGAGTAAAATAACTTTTGGGCCCAATAGGGTTTACTCAACTTCAGAAGCCACAAAACATGTGCCCAGCACTTTTTGTTGTGGCGCTCGCATAAATTTATAAAACGATTATAGAAGATTTGCCAACTTAAGAGGGAGCATTTTTCTCTACACTTCCGCCTCCATATACTATATACATATATATATTAAATCCAACTGGGGTGTGTGTTTTGATAAGGCTTAGGCATAAATAATGTAACTGCTAAGCCTTTTGGGTATTTACGCTTGTGTTGTTAACAAACTTTTATGCCAGCAGCAGCGTCAGCTTACCTGAAACGAAAGAGAGAGAGAAAGAGTTGATGAGATGAGAGGGAAAGAGTAGAAATTAGTCAGTGTGGTTATTTGGCAACAAGTTTTTAAGGAGTTGCTGTCATTGCAATTCTCTCTGCCAACTTTTACTCTGGTAAAATAATATTTGGCCACAACAAAGTGCATTTAATTAAGCAAGAATGAAATTCAGTTCGCGCAAGAGGCACTAAAAAGAACAGACGTTTACAAATTTATGAGACTTGCTGTCCAATTAAATACCCTGTAATGCAATCAGAGTCTAGACATTTACAAATTTGTAGTAACTTTTTGGTGATACTTTTGAAATGCAACAACATTTTTTGAGTAGTTTTTTTACAGAGTATTACGACAAAGCTGTGACAGCTGAGAAAGAGGAATGTTTCGCTTCCTGTTTACTGTAGGAGTTGCCATTGTCATTGTTGTAGTTATTGTTGCTGCCATTGCTGTTGCTGTTGGCTCATTATTTAGCAGTCTGATTAAATTAGAATGCGCACACACACACACATACATACATATAAATATATATACAAGCACACAGCATTATTTGCATGTAAATGCAGTGCATACAAACGCCCACATTGAGCAAGATGGGAGGCAATTGGAGTATAGACAGAGACAAAGCTGGTAAGACAGAGGGAGAGAGAAAGATGGTGTCCTGTGGCAACGTTTGCTGTCAGTGCATGAAGACGAAGCTGTTTTAATGAGTTGGCAATTAGCATATCACAGCACACTCTCACACACACACATACGTGCAATCAACTTACGTACACACACAGGAAAATATTTGTCCATATATATTTGTGTATATCTTTGACTTGCATGTATGCAATTTCGTTTTATTTTATCGTTATTATTACTTTTATTATTATTATAATAATTTTTGTTTTGCTTGTTTTTGTCTGTTTACGGCATACGTTTAAAGTTGCATATTTAAAAGTTTTCTGACAGCAGCAAGAACAACAATAACGATGATAACAAATCACAGACACAATAAGCAAACTTTAAAAAATGTTTTGAGCGCTGAAATGTATGCTACACTAAAGTTCATGTTAGCAGTCAAGCGATTTACTGCTATTTGTGGGCATGTTTGTGTGTATGTGTGTGTGTGTGTGTGTGTGTGCATGTTTGTCTGCTTGTGTATGCGTGCAATTTTATTTTCAAGCATCTTAACCTCAAAAGTTTTGCTCTCGTAGATGCATGTGAGTTGGGCTTCAACTTTCGACGTCGTTTTATGCTAAATCTGTTATTGTTTACAGACTCACGTACACTCATATCAACGCACACTCGACATGCTTCTTAAAAACTGTTTGACGCTCTGAGTAACCAACAGAAAGCTCACAAGTAGCAAACAACAGTTCTCTTTCGAAATACCACACCCCTTGAAAAGGCTTAAAAACATTAGAAATCTGGCAAAACTATGGTTTGTCTATCTGTTTTTGTTTGGTATTATAAATTTTACCTTTAAATTTGTGTGTGCTGCATTTTATGCATTTTTGGGCTATTAAACAAATCCATTTTTTTGACAAATTAAAATTTAGAATATAGCGTCAGTTAAGTCATTTATTTAATAGATTATTTCTGCTGCTTGTTGGACATTTGCAAACATTGAAATTGATAGAAACTGTCAAACGACATTTTAGATATTAATTTATCAATGACTCAATATGTGCAAACAAGAACACGCACCGCACAGCTTAAGGTAAATTCACATTGTAATTTAGCCAATTCAAATGCAAACCAAACACAATTCACCCTTGATTATCGCGAGTGTCAATTTGTCTAAAGGTCATGAATTTGCGTTTACCTAATTAATAGGCTTGCCAAAGTGTGTGTGTGTGTTGTTAGTGAGGATGTAGGAATGTGTGAGAGTATTGAAATATCAACTGGGACATGCTCACACGTTTAACGCACATTTGTCTGCCTTCGAATGAGGGTGCAAACATTTTAATTAGTGAGCGCTCAAAGTATACGATGTTCGAAGCGACAGTTCAAAGTTTGCGAGTCAAAAACAAACAACGTTTACACGTTAACAAACTTGAGCCTAGGGACGCAATCAACATAATAAAAGAACTTTACTTCAAGTTAACTTAAATCTTGAGTTGCCGATTAGTTTATCAAGTTTAAGACGTTTTTAGTTGTCGTGTGAACGTAAAGAACGCCTTACTTCAACTCGAAGCATATAATAAGACTTGACGTCGAACGGGGTTGGAATTTAATTAAAAGTTTAAAGCATACGTAATAAATTTATGTAAATTATGACACATTTACTAATTAAAAGTTACAGGTTTCAGACGGAGAACACCAAATGATTCGAGATGTCTTAGTCTATATACTTCAACTGAAACAAGAAAGAAAAGTACAGTCGAGCGCGCCCGACCGTATAATTTCTGCATTTTCCCGATTAAATTATTAAAATCGGTATCCAGATATTACAATGAATAGTACTTGCATTAAAACACGTTGAAACAAAAAACAATCTAAGCATAATCAAACACACATCTGTTTGTTTGTTGCGAATACACATACGTTTGACAATATATGATGCATGCATGTATGTATGTGTGTATTCGGCGCAGCCAGCGACCGCGGGCAGCGCTGCCGCCACACAGGCAGCAAAAACGTTCGAGCATGTGCTTGTGTGTTTCTGTCTCGCTTGCACCAATGGGTTAAAATCGAACTTGTAGTGAAATATGATGAGTTCACATGGCTATATGCTGCTTTTGTTGTTGTTCGCCTTTGCCTGTTTTTTTTCTCCATTTGCCTTTGTTGTTTTGGCGCCATTTGCCTTTGGCGCCATTTGCTTTCTTTTGCTATTTATCGCATCATCAAACATTTTGATGTTGATTTATGGTAAATATATTTCTTGGCACCATCAACAACAAGAGCAACAAAAACAGCAAATACAACAACTAGCAAAAGTGTCTGCTGCAAAGCCATAAAATGAGCTAACACCAAGGGCAAACAAAAATCCCAAATAAACACAAGTGAATTGTTCCGTCCAAGTCGGATTCGAAGTCTGCGACGCAGACTTTACACTGATAAAAAAAATAAACACATAAAACCACCACAGAACGTAAAATTTTTAGAAAAACATCTTGATATTAAGGGCTCTTCAAAAAGGCCTAGATCTTAAAATAAAAGACCCAAGATCTGAAACTCGTTAAATTAAAGCACACAATTCATTAGAAGCATGAGTTCTCCTCTAAAGTCGTGCATTTTTTATCAGTGTAACTTTAAGATTCCGATAGCGATTCAAGCAAAAGCAACTACAATAAAGAAAAATTGGAATAAAATTCAAAAAGCTGTGGTATGATTATTTTTTCTACTTCCTTTCCCTTTTCTTTTTGATTTTATTATTTATTTTTTAACTTTTCATTTTCTCTGCCATTCATTCCATTCCGTTTTGGGAGATTCGGGAATTGTGCAAGCGATTTGCTTGCGAAATCAAAAGAAAACGCTCGAGTGGCCGTCATCATCTCAGTTTTGATCATCTTCATTATCATCAGTATTATGCTCATCATCATTTCCAATACACGTAGTTTATATTACAAAAGTTTTCTATAATTTATTTTCATTGCGTTCGCATTTTCTTTTGGGTATTTATTCATTTGAAATTTGATTTTTATTTGACATATTGACGGGCCAAGGGAATATGAATGGAAATTGATGTTCGTTCAGTTACGAATTGGAATTAGTTTCGAGTCCAAAAGTCAACTGTCAAATGCGAAAATTTTGCTCATTAAGCACAGAGAAATAAATATATATGTAAAGGGAAAAGGCAAAAACTTTGCTGCTATATGAAAACTAATTAATATGTTGAGCAGGTAAATTGAGTACTTGACACGTGGTGAGTGCGAGCGAGAGAGAGAGAGAGAGAGACACAGAGAGAGGGGGATAAAATGATTGCTGGAAATGGGAAAATGAGCATTGCGAACATTTTGCTTGCACATTTTTGCATTAATTATTCGAAAACTTTGTGGCGCTCATTTGCCCTTCGTGTGTGCTATGTTAATTTCTATACCCTGCCGTCAAGCTACAAAAGAGCATACCCAAGTGTACAAATAAACAAAAATAAGTCAAGCAGAGTCTTTTCTTATGATTTATCCTTGCAAATAAATTTATGTGAGCAATTTTCTTATCGGTACAAATACAGGCAGAGTATTTTGTAGTCTAAAATTCTAACGACACTTTAGTTTCTTTTATTTGTATATTTAATATGCTCATTTATTGCATATAATTCACACCATAAGCCAGTGAACTGTGCATATTTGTGTGTATTTCAGCGTTTTATGAGATTTCATTAATTAAAATTTGTCTCTGTGTGTCTGTCAGTGTGTGTGTGTGAGTGTGTTTGCTCCATAAATTGCATATGTAATTAAATCCAAGTATAAATTCAGGGTGACTGCGAAACAAGTGCTTAATATTTAATGAGTTGTGTTTAGAAATTATTTCGATGTCAGAAAGTGAATTGAATTTATGCATGCAACTGCTTCCAGTTTGGCCACATGATTTCTTTTCTTTTCTTCTACTTTTTTGTTGTCTTTCCCCCATTCTCCATCTCTTTCACTTAATGTCTGTCTTCTTTTTACTGTTTGCGGTGGCTGGTTGAGCCACCAAAGCGTGCCGAAGGACATTTATCACAATCAATACACAACTGCAGCTTCATTCTTGCCTGTTCTCTAGCTCGATAGACTCTGTCTCTGTCACTGGCTACGGCAGCATGTCTGGGCCATGGCAAAAACCACAGCCACAGCCAGGGCAAGAGCCAGAGTCAGTGCTCTGCACACACTGGACAGAAAAGTGAGAGAAAATTGTGGATAGAACCGAACGTTTCGCATTTCTATATCTGTTTATCTCTGGTTTCCCGTGCAGTTTTCTGTGCTTACACGGATCATTGAGCAAACGCGGATGCAGAAAGCGCGAGAGCTGCGCACTTTACACAATTTACTCTTCTCGGTTACCTACCCTCTCTACCCTCCAACCACTCTCACCCCATTTCAACTCCCCCGTTCAATCTGCTTGCATGTAGTAGCTCTATCATAATGAAGTTATGCGTGTAGTAGCAGAGCTTAGAGAAAAATTGTTATTAGCAGCCACTGAAGTGCAATGTTATATATCCATGCTATGTTAAACCAACTCTTAACTAGCCAAGTTAGTTAACTTATATAGCCTTGCATAGTTCCGGGCCAAATGCAATTAAGAATGCAAATGTCGAAAGCAGAAACAAGCATAAAAGAACTGCCTTTGATTTCGAATAGAGTTTCGAGAGACAGCAAAGCATTCAAGCAATTTGTTGAATATTTTTGAAATATTTCATAAGTTAACACACATTTTTGATGTATGCTCACAGATTTTCCCATCTGTGTGAGAACTTTACTTGACCACTGATGTAACTTGACCCTGTTTCAAAGATAAGTTGTCTGGCTTTAATGTGTATGTGTGTGTGTGTGTGTGTGTGTGTGTGTGTGCAAAACTTTTAGTCTTTCTTGTAATTATGGTAAAGTTTGCCTGTCGTTTTCTATATAAGCCTGCTATGAGAAAATGCTTTTCGCCTGTCTGAGCTCAGTTCAGTAAAGCTGAAAATTTCATTAAAAATGACTTTGCTGTAGGAGGTACCGAAATAACGATGATTTAACCAACCAGCCGACGTACAGAAAACACACAAAAAACATGACAGCGGCCCATAAACTTGCAACGTTTTGTGCCAAACTCACAATGCGTAAATTCAATTTTATTTTCTTATTCTGTTATTTTTGGTTGCAGCTTTAAGTTGGTGACAGTTTGGAGAAAGCGATTGCAAATTGCAATGGTGAATGGTAAACGGTTGAGGGTTAAAAGTGAGGGCGAAAACACCATAAATAAACTCAGTTTGGGTATTGCTCATACGCCATGTGACCCCCAAAGAGCAAAATTGCAATTGAGTTGTGTGCACCTGACAAGCGGCAGATTGAAGCAGGTCGCGAACAGTTTGTCAATTTCTCTCTCTCTTTTTTCGAGTATATCCTACTTTTCGAGCAGCTTTAATCAACTCGGGTAATGGTAATTGTAAATGTAATTGAATATTGATCGATTGCTATGACGTTGACACTGAAGCCATGACTGATGATCATCATGCCACGTTGATGCTAACAAATTCCATTGCAATCTGCTAGCCAAACACACACGCACACATGCTTTAATTTTATCGTGAATGTTTTTAAATTTACATATAAAAATTTACCTTTATTCTTGTGTTTTTTATAAGAAAACTTTCAGCAAGTGCTGGCAAATATTTGGCCTTACTACGTTTTCCCGGGGGTACAGCACACACACACTTCTTTTTCACTTATGCCAACACCATCTCTGTCTTTCAACACTCTGCTATAATTGCAATGGGTCTGCGTGATATGCAAACTGCAATGCACACAATCGATTGCAGGCAAAACCAGCTAAAACTGTGCCATACACTGGACACGAGAAAAGATAGAACAATAGAGGGATACAGTGAAAAACAAGACAGTAGTTAGGTAATCGTACACGCTCTATAAAGTTAAACCTCGCAATAGGTCGCGCATAAAAGTATACTACGAAATGTTATCTGATGCAACAAGAACAGAAGCTACTAGTGTGGCAAACATGATGAAAATGTGTACAAAAATGAATGGGAAAATGTGTTTCAACCGAGCTCTTACACACACATACATCGTGCTTAATGTTTGCCAACAAAAGGCAATGCCAAAAGTGGCACAACAACAAAAACTTCTACTGCTACTGCTACTGCAACTGCCTCGAGTTGTTTGCATTTGGTTGGCAGTTGCACTCAATGTAATGTCAGTCGTCACATTAGCACTAGTGATCCCCCCTCCCCTCTCTCTCTTTAGGTCTACTTCTCTCTCATACACTCGTTACTCTTGCGTTTGCTTGTGCAAACTGTCAATTCAATTTTTATATGTCTTATCATTTTATGTCAAGAAGCATTTGGAAAATTTCAACTAATTGACATGGAAATGGCTACACACACAAATGCATATTTGTGAAACAAATGCAATACAAGTTTACTGGCATATGTTCAAAAGTACGGCATACATTTCCTGCTGCATTCATCTTTCACTAATGCGTGCTCTCAACAGGGTCTACACACATACTTACACATAGCATCACACTGACAGACATTTGCAACTGTCGTGGCAAACGTTGCAATATATGCAAATAAAAATAAGCATTTCTTCTTGCTATTTGTCAAACTCTTAACGGGGACTCAAGAAGCTGCTGAGTTTCCCATGTATCCCAATGCTTGCTACTCTCAGTCGACAATGGGGAATTCCACAACAGGAAAGCAACAGCTCAGCAGGACAACTTTTACAGGGTATATTTAAAATACATTTATAACATAAAATATTTAAATAAATATAGGCATCTCTTATGGGACTAAAGTTTCATAGATTACAGGGTAATTTCTAGTTAAGTATGCCACGAACGCAGGATAAGTTTTTCTGTTCTCCACTCGCGCTGACTGTTATTTGTGTGCGTGTTAGATGTTTACATTTGATTTGCTCGATTCACGTGTGAGTGTGTGTGTTGTTGTTGACTCTTCTGTCGTCTGTCTACAGTCTTCTGGCGTCTAGTGTGTGTACCGCGTCTTCTATCTTACTATATACTGTGTATGTATGTATACACACATATCTCCTGTCTCAAACTGTCTGCTGCTTATTTGCCTGCGATTCATGTTTGTTTATTGAAATAGCACGAAAAGCTGGTTATCATATTGTATTGCCAAGTTTGAAAGCTTAGCATAACAACAACAACAACAATTCTTTCATCTCCACTTTCCCTGTCTACCTTCACCTCCCTCCCTCTGTCTATCCATCTCTTTTCCTCTTGTGTGTAATTTTAATTTAGCCTCAATTGCAATTTACAATTAGTTGTCAAAGCAAATTCTTTTACCAATTAAATGTCAACAAAATGCTGTAACCAAAAATGTTCTGTGTTTGGTCTTTAGAAATTTACACTAATTTGTAGAAACTCGAGCGCATTTCTATGCCACTTACAAGACAGGAGAGGGAAAGTATAAATTCTCATTAATTTCTGCCGACTTTGCAGTGCACACTGTACACATACGTGTATTTAGCATTTATTTAAATGTACCTACTTTCTGTTTTTCCTAAGCGATAAAGCCAACGTAGCATGTAGGACACAGAAAAAAAGAATTCCATGAAAGAGCCAAGCTCTGGCAAGCAGAGCTAACTACAGTGAACTTTTGTTAACACGAACTGTTAGTTTCAGGTAATTAAATGCAAATAAAAGATAAATAACAGGTTAGCCATTCTAAATTGGCCTTTTTTAAAAGCCAAGCTGTTTTTAAATTGTTCTTAATGAGAATTGTACTGAATCATTCAGTCAGGCCATAATAAATTACAGTCTAAAATACACAGTAGTCTGCAGGGTATAGTTATATCTTTGGCAGTCTTATTTATTTATGCATTTATGAGAGTACAGTGTATAATAAACTACAATTAAGCGATGTACAATATAGTTACTTATATGCCAACTAAGCACATTTTACGAGAATTTTTCTCACACACACTACTCTGAAACAAACTAAGGCCAATTGTTTAAAGATTAAATCAAAATTAATGTGTCGCTTGTGTTACCAGGAATGTACGCAACATTAAATTTTCAACACAAAGTAAGAGAGAAAGAAAGACGGAGGAGAAAGAGAGAACTATGGGAAAAGGGTAAAGAAAAATCTAAGCACGCACATGAAAAACAGCCAGAATATGTGAAATTTTTGCTCTTTCACTTGCAACTAAAGCGATTTAGATTTTTTCTTCTTTTTTTTTTAACCTTTCCTAACAAGAACAAAAGCAAAGAAATAGAAACAAGGCAATTTTGCAGTGCAACGCACAGAGGCACACTGGCTTCACTCCACTTCTCTTTTCATTTGCCCAATAGAATTGCAGCAGCATTCCTTTCTAGCCATGCGCTAGAGTTGACCCAAATTTGTGGCATGCTACTTGGCATCGCAAGGACTGAAAAATTCATAAAGCAACATAAGCCTGAGCCTGGAAAACCTGAGAGAAAACTGTTGAAGGCTTCTTTGCATTGTTAAACCCCATGGCGAAAGCTAATGAGTTTAAGTTCTCGACTCGCTGCCACACACACAATTGACAGTTGCCACTCTTCTGAAGTAAAAACCCCCGTTGGGGCCTTTACTGCTAGAGACAAGTATCACAGCGTTCATGTACGTTCACACCTTGCAGTTAGCCTGGCTGACAGAGGGGCAGGTGAAAGGTGAGCGACACAATTGCGCCTAAGGGAGCAGCATCTTTAAATGTTTTGCACTGTTAGTAAGTGTTGTACTGGCATGTTGTAGTTGCAGCTCCTAAGATACAGCAGCAGGTGGTTTGCATAGGCAACAATTCTTCTTCAGTTGTCAAACCCACACAGAATAAAACAAATCATTTTAAAAATGCCACAATGTAAATAATAAAAATTAATTGGTTGTGTGTAAAATAAATCCATTCTGGTATTATCAATATACAATTCTTAAAGGTCTATAACTGAACGATATTCTTTGAGGTTTGGAGTAAATTTTCACAGCAATTTTCTGCCAATAATTAAGCATACTTTAAGGCCATGTCCTGTACGTCCTGTCGCCTCGCTTAATGAAATTACATTACACAAAATGGTGCCCGGCGACATTCTGCGGGAAAACAAAGAAAACTGCAAAATGACGCAAAAATACACAGACAGGACTACGACTTGAACTGTCAGTCTTTCTCCATCTGTATTCCTGTTCGCCCGCAGCATGTCTGCCTTAATAGACTGAGAGAAAGCGAGAGAGTGAGTGGGAGAGAGAGAGGGAGAGCAAGTAAGCAGAAGCGAGAAACGCCGCTGTTTCACGACACATTCAAATTGAATTAAAATTCCATTTGCTGTTGTCGTTTTGTTTAACAATTTTATTTACCAGTTGTCTGTTGCCATTCGCCAACTTCGATTATTTTACCAACTTATTTTGCATTCGAATTCCACTGACTGATTGCAGACTCCAGTCGTTTCAGTGTCCCCGCGCACCCCTCTCTGTTTGCAATTCAATGTTGCAAAATAATTACAAAACTGCGAGACAGACGATAAAATGGGAGCAGTACAAAGTAGTAAACAGTAAACATTTTCTTAATTAAAGCCGACTGTGAAAAACTTTACAAAATACTAAAGGCAACTTACAACTGTGAAAATTTCACAAAATTTCGTCTTGCCAAAAAGTTGTTTAGTTTACAATGTTTATGTTCCCTCTGTTTCGGTGTATTTATTTAAAACTTCAACTTGGTCAAGGCAAAATGCTAATGGCATTTTTGGCATAAAGTTTTTGCCAGCCAATACGCAGCTGTCGAACATCTGCGTAAAAGAGGCGCGTAAGTCTAAAGGAAACTCATTAAAACAGTAAAGCTTGTCAATAAAAAAAAAAAAAACGTCAAAGCAAAAAAGGGGTCACTTCAAAGGTATCCAATCATGTAGATACTCTCTAAATGTAATGAAATCATGCATTTATAATGGACAGAAAAAAGAAAACTGAAATCTAGTTGAGCTGCCGTTTGCATAGCCTTTATTATAATTCGGTTAGAGCAACTCTACAAAAGAAAACATTAACGACAAGTAATTTTCTTCCTTTTTTTTTTGGGAGGCCACGCGAGAAGTTGATAATTAAAACGCACAAAATGCCAACGCTTTCTTAACAAGACAAACAGCGCGTGCGATGCCCGTGGGGCGCGTAAACGACCAACGAAACGTGTCAAAACAGACAGCAACAATCCCAATACTTGCCGAGCAGAAAAAAAAACCCCACAAGTCCATGTCCGAACCTAAACCTTCAAAAAAGAAAGTAGTATAATCACGCTTCGCTGTGGAAATACCCGTTACACAATTTTGTCTCTGGAACAAAAACTATTGCATACTTTTTCTGCTTCGCTGCTTTAAGATTTACGAGAAAGGCTAAAGAATGAAAGGATTGTGTCGTTTTATACACACCAATTCTGGAATGTACTGCCCCCTTTTCTTATTTTAACAAAAACTACAACGAAAACAATATACTTTTAACCTAAGCTTGAGTAACGGGTATAAAAAGTAACAACAGCATTACTTTGTTACTTGACAAATTGATGCTGATGAATTCTTAAGTTTCATTTTGAGCTTTAGCTACTGCTTCTTTTTCTCTTCGTCGTCTGCCTAATTAAGCGCAAAAATGATGCATAAAATTTTGGGGTCCATTCAAGCAAATTAAAAGCGGTTTTCTTTTTTTTAGTGCTTACCCTTTGAGTGCTTTAGATGGGTATTGAAAATGTATGTATAATATTAAAAGATATTCGCTCTCTATGTATCCTTTATAAATATTCAATTCATTTTGGTTTGTCTACAGATAGACAGCATTCCCTAAGTCGCATACGCTTCATTTATTTTTGCTTTTTAAAAAGTATTTAAATTAAGAAACTTTAAAGAAAATCTGTACTAATAGCTAAACTCCATTAAATTGATTGTTTTGTATACACACCGTCTTTAAATTATTAATATTTATTACCATTTGATTTATGCACAATAATCGCATTTGAATCGCTCACAAAAGAAAATATTTCAAAATGTCTAATCAAAGTTAACTGCATATAATCCGCTTAAATGTTTAGATGATTTAGATGATAGCTTTAGTTGAGCTCCTTAAATGCGTTCAACTAAAATCTCATCAAAATGCCTTTCAATTAAACTAAATCGCTCAGTTTGCGCTGTGTTGCGTGTGTAGCGCTCAATAATGAAAGTAATGAAAGTCTGTATCACACTCCACAATCCAACATCCCCTCTCTTAAAACACTCTCTCCTCTCTTCCACTCCCATTTTCTCTTGCTCTCCCTCACAGTTTTCCACCCTCTGAGCCTCATTCTCAATGAATGAGCTTGCGCTTGGTTTAACCATTTAGATAAAGTTTTATGGCACACCAACGGCAACAGTTTCAAGGGTGTGTGTGTGAATAGGACGTAGTAGGATGTAGGTTTAGGTGTGTGGGTGTGTATATATATGCTACTTAAATGTCACATCAACGCTATTATCCTTTGCCGGCTTCGATTGACAAAGTTTTGTAACAAAAAAGAAAAGCTTAGCATGTGCGCAGCATATTGAAAACTCACCGTTGAAAAGCATCGCATTTTCACCTGATGGCTAATCGATAATAATAAGTACACCAACAACTTTAGAGCCCACATACATTTCCATTATAAGAAAATACCAGACCAAACCAGCCAACCCAACTGAGCCATCCACTTATACCCCCCAAGGCGATCGTCGAAGCTAAAAACTTTTCGCTTTCAAAATAATAAACGAACACTTTTTTGAAGGCGATGTTGACGACATGCCCAACATTTTTTTTGGGCCAGGACAGCTGAGCTGGCCTTAAGTAGACGCAACTTTCAACTAAAGACGACACTTAACGTTTAAATTGTGGTGAGCCTCTCACCACGAGTACTTACTGTACTTACTGTCTGTGCTAATGTCTAGCCACTTAGCTGTGCTTCATCGGACTTTGAGCAAACTTTTGTGGGCCATTTATTAAACTTTAATGTGTTTGCAAAAAGTAAAGGTAAAAATAATAAATGCCATACAATTTAAATGTCAATTCAATGAAGGTAAATTCCATAAAATATCTAACACCTGGGAGTTGGCAAAAGAAAACTTCAAGAAATCTTCTTACACTTTATGGGAATAAAAAAAAATTATAATAATGCAGTTTGGATATTGAAGAAAATCAATTTTCTAGAATAGCTCTATCAAATTGAATTCTGTAAGTGGACAAATGATGTGACAATAGTCGAATGAATTTGAAATTGAATCTGATATTGCAACGTTTGCCACAACACACAAGGATGCACTTTACAGGTTGTTAAACGATTTCTTAGCTATCATAAATATTTTGTCTAAAAGTTAGACAGCTCTATAAGCACACACAGACACACCAAAACACACATACACATACAGAGTTTGTTACATTGGAAAGTTTGTGCTTTTTTCGGTTGGGTGGATTTACGCATTTGTTGATAACAAACTTTTAAGCTTCACAAATAACTGTGCAAAACACACACCCACACCCACACCCAAACACAAATGTATATGAAACTAACTGTAGTGTGGGCGTCAGTGGAAAAGTGTTGCATAGTTTTTGGCTTAAATAAATTTCGACGCTTAATACTAAAAATAACTTTTGCAACATGACTGAAAACGATGTCAAAAGTTTTGCGCGCGGCTGACCAACTAATCAAAAAGTTGTTAATTGCGTGTTGCCAACAGGAATAACCAGGTCCAAATACACAAAAAAACACACGCACTGTAGTAGACTTCAAGTAATTCGCATATGTGCTTGTGTGTGGCACTTGGCAACGCGTTTTTTATGCAAATGAGCAAACGCAACGCGCGACTGTAATTTAAATAGTTTCATGCTCATAAAATGTAAGCCAAGTGCAGTTTATAACGCGTCAGCTGTTGTTTATGACTTTCCCACACACACATTCTCCCTATCACCCTCTTTTTCACTCTCTCTGTTTCCCTTTCTCTCTCTGTTTCCCTTTCTCTCTGTCCCTATTGCTTCCGTTCTCTGCCACACACTCTGCTCTATTTTGAGCACCCACTCAAATTGTAATTTATGTCCAAGCGACACCTGAAATTGACTCCACGTTCTGTCGACTCTTATCTCAACTGTGCTCTGACAACGGCCTGAAACCAGCTGCCAAACAAATGGCACTTGTCTGCATTCAATTCCCACCTATGGCATAAAATTTACAGCCAACAATTTGTAGGGATTGCATTGTTTATACTAGGCAGTGTAACTAGATTTAGTTTGCTTTTAGCAGCAACCCAGAAAAATTTAGTCTGCAAATTTGATGCTTTTAACAAACATTTCTAAAAGTAGATGGATTTTACTTTATATACTCAACAACTTGAAAACTAAGTCAAAATCTTAAACATAACAAATAGCATTTCAATCATTTTCTATCAGTGACAAACGCAGCCACAGCGGTAACAATAAGATGTATTGTTATATTCCACAAATATTCTGCATCCCATCTTAACAAAAGAATATTGCATTTACTTTGCATTTTTATACAACAAAAAAATGTTTCGCATTTATTTACTCTGAAATTTGAAGCAGCGTATCCGTATCTCTTGTGTCGCTTCATTCGACATGCAATATTCCAATATACAATATATCCGGGAGTTATTTCACTTGGTATTTTGTCTGGCAACGTTGAAAAGTCGTTCGTCAAACTGTCAAGGAAATGCGATTGCAATCGACTCGCACAAAAGTCGAAAAGGCGAAGAAAAGCCTGCCGAAATGTGGTGTTGCCCCTTGTATTGGAATGACAAAATATTTGACATTTAGCAGAATCACGTAAATATCGCTATTTTACCGTTCGTCTTACATATGTATGTGTATATAGTGTATATATAGTTTCAGCTGTTCAGTCAACGAGATGTCGTCGCCTTTGCGATAAATAAACGAGCTAAAAATCACCACAAAATGGTTTTGAACGCTCAACTTGAAGCTTTGCACGTGTGCGAAACAAAATGTCGCACAAAATGGCGTCGTTGCTTGCACATTTCCTGTCAGCGCTGTTGCCGCCATTTTGTGTGACTGCTGCTTGTGGCCGGAAGCCAACGTAACAGTGTATAGATTTAGCTCCAACTTTTAGCTTTTAACTGACATCAATCACGTCATTTACGAAGTAATCAGCTTTGTCCCAAAAAATAATAAAAACTGTAACCGAGCCAGATGCCTCTAATTATCGATAGTTGCGAGAAAAGCTTTGCTTTGATCGATCACACGTAGAGCCAATTATTAATAGCCAAACAATGCACAAAATCTCCATTGCATATGTGGTCAATGCATGCGAGTGCGTGTGTAATTATTGATTGGACTACCAAAGTTTTCGCGGTTGTGTTGACTTCAGCGTACTGCAAATTAACACGGCCAAAAGGCATCATTAATGTTCTACCGTCAACCACAAATGCCAAAAATTATAACATGAAATGTCGATTCTTATTTAATGGGCAACAACCAACAATCGACAACCGACAACAACCAATACAGCGACAATCGACAGTTATTGCCGCAGTGCAATTGATGTTAACTGGTTTTTTATATGCGGCTTAAACAGAGAGGCTCATAATTATATTTCCTTAATGCTGAATACTTTTGTGTGCTTCAAGTGGGCTTTAAACGCATTAATTGCGGCTCAGACGATAATATATGCCACGTTGATCAAATTGAGATTCATTTTAACAACTACTACTAGAGAAAGTTGAAAGTAAAAAGGTTTTTTTTACGTTCAAACATATTGTCTTCATAATGAACACTACTTTTTTTCATGTAATATCTGTCATGTTCCGAGCAGACGTGTTCATGCTTGATTTATGCACAATCAACAGGCAATCCTCAATGGTCACTTAAATCCTGGCCATATTACGGTTTCATCTTGTTAGATGAGCTTCAGTTGCTCAAACTGTAATAGCTTTAGCATGAAACTTATTATATCACTTTTTCCGACCCGACTTTAGCCTTTATCTTTAATGCGTGTCGTCTGACGGAAAAAAGAAAACAGAAATTTGTACAGAAATCGGTTGCATTTTGCTCAGCTCCGATGGCTTTCAATGTTGGTTCGCAATTTGGGCCAGCATTTCATTAAAATTATGACAAGGGAGCGGGTGTGCGAACGTGTGTATGCTGTTGCCAGACGAGCTATATGAGCTGCTATTTATTTGTATAGCACACGCACACAGACACACACACACACCCATATCCATACCCATACCCATTTGCGTAAGTCAAATAAATGAGCAACGCTCCTTTATCTTTTTGACCATCGAATGGACAGCGCTACATATTATATGTGCCATAAAAATGGTGTCAGAAACGCATATTAAATATGGTACTATATTCGTTCACTCTCCTTCATGACTAATAACGAATGTGTGTGCGTTTGGGTGTGTGTGATTGTATGTGATTGTGTTTTTGCCAGCTGCTTGTAAGTTGCTTAATTACATTGGCCATTGGTCATGTTCTATAGCTTGTAGAACGATGTTGTAATGCATTACTCGTGGTCTAGCAAAAGCTGCCCGCAACAGAGACAAAGTGAGAGAAGCGGAATGCTTGTGGGAGAAAAAATAATGTGAGAAAAAGATGAGGAAGATGGAAAGGGGAGAATGGAGGAAGTAAGGTTAGAGCAACCAATAAAAGCATCTGAAAACTTTTTGCTTTAATTCAATTTTAGTTGTGATAGTTTTGGATACACAACTTCCCTCACTAATGCACTTTGGTTGTAGTGCGTGAGGTTTTTCATATACTCTAACAATGAGAGATTAGCCGACTGCGATTTAAGTTTAATACATCGTTCAACATTAAGGGAACAAACCAAGTGTATTAATAATAAAATTAGTTTGATTTTCAAATATCTACTTTTACTACTTGCCACTAAAGAGTATTAAATATTCGGTCGTTTTAGATTGAAAATGTAGCCACCATTCTTTGTTGCTTATTGGCCAAACTAGTGCTGACAACTGACAGCCGCATTGTGTTTTGTGTGTGCCATACAATATTTATGAATGTAAAGAAAACGATGTGGCAGATTCTTGACTTGGCCCTCAAAAGTAGGCAACAAAAATGTCATTAAAACTAAAGTGTGTATAAGCCAACAAACAAATTGTGCTTTACTTTCGCTGACAATGGTAAGTCTAAAACTTTGGCTTGCTATTTTGTTTGCTGTCAGTGCACCTTATAAATTTCAAATGCAATGACATGGTCCGTATGCTAAAAGAGTTTTATGCAAAAGAGTTTGGCAACCAGTTTTTAAAGCTTATAAAAATGACAAAAACAGCAATACACACACAAACACACATACCCATGTATTCAGCTATATATTTACACTTCCAAAAAACAAAATGGCAACAATGGCCTAAAGGGCTGCATAGTCATGAAAACTTTTGTAATAAAATGCCAACACACACATACACACACAACACTGGACTAGGAGACTTTTCCCAACTGCAACACATACAGTTTTTTTTTGTTTTTTTTTGTTTTTTTGACTTTTTGTGGCATGAAAGTAAAGAAATTATGCAAGTTGCTTGTTTTGCCTTTACCCAGTATACAAACTAGTTTATATAAGGTTTGCTAGGTGGATACAAGCGGTTGAAAATAGATTTATATTTCTCGAAATCAATAGATAAATTTAAGTAATGAAAACAGGGTATGTGGATGGTGCGACTAACTCAGAGTCTAGTTAAACCAAGGCAGGCTTGTTGTTAGCAAAATTGTTATTTTATTTTATTTTCAGTGTGTATGCGTGTGTCTATGTGCTTTTAGAATGTATTCTGTGCAAACAGTTTGACAATTTGTGCAAAACTAAACCGGTTCCCTTTTTTTTCTCCGTACTTTGACAGAAGGTCAACAATTTTTAAGGCTTTGAACGTGTCATTTGCAAAATAATTGCTTTGTCTTATGCTTTGTGTGTGTCGTAACTTGATAACCCAAGAGTTTTAAAATGCAAATTAGACAGAAAATAAGCAAGAAAAGCTGAGTCAGTCAACAATGTCAATTTCAGCAATATGCAACAATTAACAACGTGAAAGTCTTTGACTAATAGTACAATAATACTATTAAAATTTTACAAGTTGATGCGCTTGATAAGTTTTTCACGGATGATAAGAGTAAAAAGGAATATGCGCATATTTCGCTACGTGAATGTAATTTTATCCTTAATTCATTGAACTCAATTTCGCATATAATTTAAAGCCATATATTCATGTATTATCCTTTTACATACGAAAAAACGTAATCCGGAGACGCACAATGTGATTCGATGTGCAACCGCAAGCACGTTTACGTTCACAAGAAATGCATTCGATTGCCATCGAGGCGGTCATAACAAAAGGACACTGAAACCGGACAGCAGTCATTACGATCATCATCGTCATAGTCGTCAGTGTTGTCAGTGTCAGCAACGATTGATTGGGTATGGGACTGGCAATGATGATGACGATGACAATGATGATAGAACAGCGTGAGGGATCCAAGTAAGATATATGAATGAAGATTGGTGCGCAGTGCTAAATGAAAATCACTTAAATGCTGTTATTGTTGGCGCTCCTTTTGTCCGACTGTCCAATTGTCCAACTGAAAGAAGTTCCAGTAAAAGTAAATGAGAAGCGCTTTAGTTGTTGTTGTTGTTGTTGTGCCTTGGCAGTGATTGAAATCCTTCGTAAAGCAAACACAAACGCTCCCCACATTAAGTTGGGGCAACCGCCCTGATGACAATGCGAAAAATCATCAAAATGTTGTGTGTATATTTTTAATTAAAAAAAAAAGAAAACGAAAAAATGAAAAAAGGACGACGAAGGCAGAGAAGAGGGAAAAACCCGTCAACATAAATATTTGTTTCATTTATTCAACTTAATAGGCAAGCGTCGAGCGTTTTGAGCGTTTTCCGGCACCAAAAGTTAAACAAACCGGAAAATACTCTGAAGGTCATTTCTCCCCCATCCTTTTAAAGAGGTTCCTTCTCTGTGTTTAATTAAAAACTTTAACTTTATGTATTTTTAGAGTGTAAAAACGCTATGAAATCATGCAAATGATGCTATTAAAAACAACAAGCCATGATTTAAGCCAGGTTTTGTAATTTGGCAATGGTTTCTGTTATTTTTGACTCTATCAATCTGATGATTTAAGCTTCGTTGAGTTGTGGTAACTGCAATCCTTTCATAGATATTTACTAAATATTTGGCACTGTTCCGAGTTTAGCACTAAATTGTTGTTATGGCTTCACCAGTTGTTGAATTTCCATATTGAAAATGGTTTCCATAGCAGAACAATTTTTGTTTTGAAATATAAATGAAACATTGCTATGACTTTGCCACTGTGTGAGCCGCTGAAGTGCAAACACGAAACAAAATACAAATGGGAATTGCAAAAGTTTATTATAATTTATTACCAGAAATCTGGCGAAATGAAATGCTCGAGGAATGAAAAGGAAAATCAGCAGTGGATTGTTTTAAAACCCAAATGCGTTTCATTCTGCCGTAAATTTCTTTTTAATTGACGCAATCAATGTCAAAATCTATCAGAAATTCACCAAGGACAAGTTAAGAAAATACATTACATAACTTGACTAAACAAATACCCTAGAGAAGTAGAAAACCAATACATACCATGTATATTGTCTACAGGGTAGCTCTGAATACTACACATGCTGCTCAGTCTAAGATTCTCAGCACAAATTATGCATCGAAACACTTTGCCTTTTGCCAATGCAAATTAAATAACTTTGGTTTTTCTTCCATTGAATTTGTGTGAGAAATTTCCAATGCAATTTGATTGAAAATCAATTTAGCGTATAATCTGATTATAAATTCTATTAAGTGCTGCTTTCTACGTATGTCAGCTGTAGTGTTTTAGTTTTTTGTCAATGGCAAATGGACCAAGCATAATGTGTTTAGCTTCACAACTTTACTTTCAGTTGTGCAGCGGGAAATTGCTTGGAGAATCAAATAAAAAAGAGAAAGAGAGACAGAGTGAAAGAGATGGAGAGCAACTTGGTGGCTTCTATTTTTTACCTCGGCCCCATGACACTAGTCATTTGTCATGCAATTAATTATGCTCAAGTGTTAATTATTTTCCCATTTTGCTTTCACCCTAATTACATCTTCCGCTTGAGCATAGTCAGAGTATTGCAAGCACTTCCTTCCATTGCGGCAATGTTTGCCGCGTTGGCTCCCATGATAATTTCGTCTGCCAAGCACATTTCCGTTTCCGGTTGCTTCTTTTACGGATTTTGCAAATGCAAAACGAAACGAAACGAAACGTTAAGTTAAAGCAAAGCCTGAATGAGTGGAATGAATGCGATGAATGCTAATTTGCAACAGCGTACAGATTGTGGCAACTTTTTGCGGTTGTCCATAATCCAAACAAAACTTGGATTGTGCAGCACACACACACAAACACTCTTCATACCCAACCATAATGTTGCTACCCTGTACACAAGTTTTGATTATTTGCTGCCAACTGCTGACTGCTATTTCTTCCTCTCCCCCAATTCCCAATGGATTTGCAAAATCCCACCCAAATTTCGGTTGTGCAGGAACATTTCTGTTTTATCCACTGTTGTTGTGGGCATTCCAGCTGCATCTCAGTTTTGTTCTTGGTCTTGGTCTTGGTTTTGTTTTTGGCCTGGTCGACAGGCACTTGACACTTGACAGCGGCCTGAATGATGAAAACTTTTCAACGATGATGACGACCACGATGCGAACAAGTTTTGCAGTTAGTAATTAAAAATTTACGTCATTTACCTGCAAGTAGAAGAGAAGAAATAAAAGTTTTTTAATACAAAACTTGCTCACCGCTCACCGCACACACACACACCCACACCCACAACAAAAATAATATACTGCAGCCAAAAAGACTGTATCAAAAATTGTTTGTAACTAACTTAAGCCAATACCACAACAACAACACCAAAAATTTAATAACACCCCAACTAAAGTACAACAAAAGCTATCAAGAAGTAAACTAGTACGAAAAGTTACAGACACCTGGATCGGCTGCTAAAAGCCCGGTACTTGTGCTGAATTAAAGCAGAGAATAAAATCAGATACACAGGTTAAAAAATCTCAAGAGTTTCTATAGTTATGCGGTTTATTATCACCCGTTGGAATGCAAACTTGGCTTACCCACTCTACTTTTCTGAACAGGTTCAAAGTATGCGAAGTGCAATTTGTTTGTCAATTGCGCGTTTTATTCGACTTTTGCTTTAAAGAATCTCACTTTCCCTCTCTTAACATTTCCTGTTTTATCCTTTACTTTCCACATCTCTATTAAGTTGGTCGACTGAGTACGATTGCGACTACGTGGGCGTATAATTTCTCATTAATTTGCGCAACGTCTGCGCGCACACACTGTAAGTGCCGCAAATGTCGCCTTAATATATGCTAAACATAATTTTATTGCACTATAGGGCACAACACGAGCTCTAAATGTGGCTCAGGCACCAGCCATTTCATTAAAACACAATTAAAATGTTTAAATACTTGCTGCGCAGGTGTAGCAACTGCGAGCCAGCGATTCAGCGATTATTTATGGGAAAAGTTTGACAGTAACTTTTGCGAATGAACGAACGAACTCTCTTTGCGAAATCTAATCAGTTAAAAGGACTTTAAGCAAATAATCCACAATAAAGGAAAAGCCAAATAATACGCCAGTTAATGTAATCCATCTTGCGTGACGAAAAATGTACAAGTGTGTTGTAAAATTGTCTGTTAATGCGGTAAGGGAAAAGATTGATTTCGATAACAAAGTCAACGGGTAAATAAAATGCACATAAATCAAAAACACCTGATTTGCACACAAGACCATAAAAAAAGAAATGTACAAAGCTCAATACAAAATTTAAATTAATTAAGCGAAATATTGAACATTTGAAGAATAAATATATAAATAATTAAGTCAATTTTGACTAATTTATTAAAGTTCAAATAAAATGCTCTGTGTCAACTGTCAAAGAAATCAAACTGGTATTCATTAACTGTCTAATTAGTCTGTTTGCCATTCTATTCTTTATTCCAAAACATTCCATTGCAAGGAATTTGCGCAGCACTTTAATGCGGTTTTAAAACTTTTTTTTTGCAGTTGCAGTTTTAGCGATGCGTTAATTTCCAACTCAATTGGACAAAGTGCCAACAGGTGAGGCATGAACTACCACAGTGTTTTCGATACGTATGTGAGCGTGTGAGTGTGCACAGTTTATTTGAAGTACATTAGTCACGCTTCTACTCTCAAAATACATACGTAAACACATACACACACACTCACCCAGAAATACTGGCCCTACTACACTGTCCAGCTGTGCGTTCAGTTTGCAATTTGGCCCCAAAATGAAACTATGAAATTCCTTACATTCTCTGTCGTTAGCTCTACTTGAACCACACACACGAACAAGGCGATTCTGTGATTTATCAACTTCTTAATGAACAAAAGAATTATCGATTGGCCTGGCATGAAAAATGGCATCGGACCCAAACGATTGGTACAGGGTTGTCTGCCGTATTGTACTATGCCGTGTACCTGCCGCACAATGCGGCGTATGAGCAATGTGTGCGGCAAGCACTTAATTTGATATATGCAAATCCATTAAAATTACCCAACCTTGCCACTTTTCGCTCGGTTTATGTTGCCGTTATAATCCTTAACATTTTACTCATGCATTGACGAGTATTATTATATATCCTTTTAATTTAGTAACATTAAACTTAGTCTACAGAAACAAACGAATTTTACACACCATATGTCATGCGAAAAAGTTAAAGCAACCCGCGGCAAGCACTTGAAAAAGTTTTAAAAACCTCCATTAATGGCTTTTTTATTTTTGAATCTCAGTCTGCCATATTTTCTGCCCCAACTTGAGAGTTTTTTTTTGGGTTTTTTCAGGGCATTTCATTTTATAAACCTTTTACCACAACGACATGTTCATAATTAAATGTTAAAAAATTCACTTGACATGCGATGAGATGGAAGCGTCAAGTACAGTGCACAACATGCAGCAAAATTTGACAAACATTAACAAAAAAAAAAAAAAGAAAGGACGCAGTCATTTCTCATGTTTCTGTGGTCAGCATGCAACTTGCAACTGACACAAGTAAATGGCAAAAGTAGACTTGCTGCAACCACAAAACTGTACAAAAGCTCACATTAAATCTTGTGTGTTGCAAGTCGTGATTGCTAAGCCAAGTTACATAGAAAAAAAATAAAAATAAAATAATACATATATCTTGTGAATTGCAACCGAAACTTCTCTACATTTCTTTTCGCTGTCGCACACATCTATCACATTTATGTGCATTTTTGTGGCACTCGAGTTGGCAATTGACCCCCATTTTGGTGAGGTTAACCAACAGACTTTGCTTTCGACATGGTTTCGGTTTCGGTTCTGGCTCAACAGCTTTACACTTTCATTATGTTTTATTGTTTGCTTAAGCGTAGCACAAAATGGCTGCATGAAAGCCACTTACACTTATAGCATTTTGCTAAAAAACACGCCAGTTGTAATAGGAACAACTAGCATGTGTTTGCTTAAAGCGAAAGCTAACTTGGAGATACCCTAAGCACGTGGGAACGCATAAAAGTATGCTATACTTTTTTAACTTTCACCATTGGAAAAAGTGACTGAAAAATCTTTTGCTTAACAGATTGCCAACGTTAAGCTTCATATATAAATTAAATTTGCTGACAAACCACACTCAAAGTCGCATAGACAGCATAATACTCAAGTTACAGGATATTACATTAGAAACAAACACACGCGCATAGTTATATAATAAGTGTGGATATCTGCGGGCAGAGTGTGTGTGAGTGCTTGTGTGTTTGGAAAGCAAAGCTGCTTCTTCTGCTAAAACTGTCACTCGCTGCTGCAAATGCTGGTCATTTGAAAAGGCTTAGCATAATGCGTAGAGCCATTGAATGTCCTTCAAGCTCAACATGTGCCACAGTCGGCCAAACGGAATGACACACACTTCACAACACTTTTCCGCTCCTTTAATACCCATTTCTCCCATCATTTTCACTTTGCCTGCCATTTTTATTGTTTCCTTTCCCTCACTCCGTTTGCTAAAATCAAAAGCATTTGGAACAAATGAAAGTGACATTTAGCAAAACCAAATAAAAGCACCAACAGAATGTTGCCTTTAACGAATGAATTTCGTTGGGGACTTTCGTTAAACGCTAGTTCCATCTAGATAGCAACTCTCAAAGTATCTTAAATTATGAATGAAGCAAAAACTAGCCGCTAATATTTTATTCTTGCTATAATTTTGCTACTTGGAACGTGGACATATAAATCATTAAAATACATATTTATATATGTAAGGAATATAGTTTTGCTTCTTTTCTGACGGCATTAAAATGCATTTAAATTGATTTATATCGTTGGTAACATAAAAACTGAAAATTATGTGCATATCTGCCCAGTAGTTTGAACGCACGCCACAATCCAATTTATTTCCGCTAGAAAATAAAGCTCAAGGTTGATTTCGCGACATTTAGAATGCTTTAAAAACTATTCCCGGTAAACTGAAATGTTTATGTAAGCATTGCTTAAGTTTTAATTTGCAAGAGTTGCTAACTTATCAGTAGAAAGAAAAATACGTAGTTAAGTTGTGTACTTTGCATTAAGGTTGCCTTGACAACGGCATTCAGTGAAAAGGAAGCTTTGCTAGTGGCAAATAGTAGCGACTTTACAACACCTACATAGGTAAATTGAAAGGATTTTTGTAAGGTTTGCAACATTTTCTTCAGGATCCACTACGACCACTACGTAAACACTTTCTTGAATGCCCTGAAATAAGTTGTCATGTTATTGTTGTCTGCGTTTATTGTTTGACTTCTGTCTGCCCCCTTTTTGTAGAGTCTCGCGAAACTAGCAAACTTGCTGTCCTTCGTTGTTGCCTTAAGTAAAATGTTGTTTAAGGCTTTGCGTTTTAATTATAAATGCCTGGCAGTGTTATTTTACCAACTACCGACAACTGACAACTGCCTTTTTGTCTGTCTGTCTGTTGTGTTGCATAAGCATTTTCTTAAAGGTAAATTGCTTTGTCGTACCCTTTTTGTGTACGGTTTTGGTAAGAGTATTACGAGGTACGCAGCTACGTATCTTTGCACATCAAAATTCTTTTGTGGCTCCAGGTGCAAGAGGTAAGAATTAAATTTATACACAGTATGGTTTATATAGTTTATTTCAGCAGTTAGCCAGCTTTAAATCTTTATTAATTTTTTAACGAAATTCCTTTGTACAGCATAGACTTACTGTTTTGGATTTAGAGATAGTGCATAGAATATTCGTTGACCGTAACTAAATTCAGTTTAATTTCCTCCCAGTTCTTGTTTTTTTTTATTTTATTTCACTTTATTAGCCACGTCGTGCGCACAATTTTATAGACCTTTTTTCAGGGAATTTCCCTAACTGCAGCAGGTGAACTGAGAAATCTTCTAAGCCGCTTTATACCGACCCAAGCACTGGCTTATTTCTTTTTTTATTTTTTGCGCCCTTTTATGTCGCATTTTGTTGAAAACTCTACCTTGTTTTGCATTCCAAAGTGTTTGTACTCTCCTCATGCTCATTTCACTTCTTTCCGTTTCCTTTTTATGCTTTTTTTCTGTTGTATTAGTATTTTGTTCTGGTTTCGGGATGAAAAAGTTTTAGCATAATTGACAAAGCTAAACGTGAAACCTGACAAGTGACTGACCTTTTCAACAAATAACAACCAATGGGCAATTGTTTTATAATTTAAATATTAACCAATGTATATTTTTTAAGGGATTCTACGTGCAGTGAAGTTTAAATATGCTGACAGTTCAATGCACGTACCCCATTATGGGGTCAGGTTCTCGTTCATTGTCTTTACATTTCGATTAGGTTCATGCCACACATGTTATGATGTGCCATCTGCGCAAACTCCAAAATAACTGACATTTTTTATACTGTGTACAGGCTGTTGGTGACAAAGTTGTTTTGCCTACAGGGTATTTCGTAACAGAGCATAGCTGTTCTGCCAGAATTTAGTGTTTAAAGGTGCTGACAGCAACTGACAAACTGTCATGCTGAGCCATTGTTTGACAAATATGTAAAAAGACATCTGCAAACATGACGTATGCGTAATATTGCTTGTCACAGCTTGTTTATTGGTTGTTTATTGAAAATATTCCATTTATTATAAACAAGAGTCATTTTTTTTGCGTTTTAAGACATTAAATTTATAGATTTTTCAAATTTTATGTCAGCGACTTTTACTTTAGTCAATTAAAATTGTGATTATTTGTCACTTTGAACTAACTTCATTATTTAGTCAATTGTCTATCTAAACAAATTGTTACATTTGATCAAAAATTGTTTCAATTATAGAAAAAGCTTTTAGGCTGATTTACATGGATAGCAATCGACCAGCCATAAGTTCCTTGTCCTTTGTCAGCCACATTTATTGCGTTTTTTTTTCTCAATTTATGTGTGTGTGTGGGAGTACAGCTTAAAAGGAAATCAGAAACTTTTTTTGAGAACAATTCAATTTGTGAAAACAAAGGACATACAACTCATAGAACATAGAAAAAAAAAGGAAATGAAATGAATTGAATTGAAAAAAGTAAGTATAAAGAAATTCTATTTACTACAACTCGCTTGCATTTGATGATTGTTTTGTTGCTTTGTGTGAGTGTCTATGTGCGTGTGTGCCAAGGTGGAAAGGTAAATCTGCTCTATTGCAGCAGCTGCAACTTCAGGCGGAAATAGAAATGTTTTTGTTGCTACGCAATGCAGCAAACAAAAAATGACACAAAAGCCATGCAAGTACTCAATGGGAACCAGGGAGAAAGAGAGAGTGGGAGTAGGTATTACAAGCTATAAAGAGACTTTTCACTTGACTGGACTGTGTGAGGAGAAAAGATTGTCAGCTGTATCGCCATATTGACGCTTTTATGCCTAGTTTGTTCGTTTTTTTATTGCATGTTTTCTAATGAAAGTCCATTTTGCTTTTATTCAGCCATTAGACTTGTGCAAATGGAAGATTCTTGTATAAGACAGATGGTATTTTAGAGCTTGATGTGAAATCTCAACTGCAGTTCAAATTGTTGCAAAGAAATACCGTCGTTCTAATTGGTAATAGACAGACGATGCATATGTCAAAAAGGTTGCATATAATTTTCATGTTGAATTAATACTGCGTTTCTCTTTTTTCACATATTTAAAGCAGATCTACGCCGTTCAGAACAAAGCCTTTCCTATGAATGGTTCCACCAGAAAGAAACCATAATTCTCGGTTTTCCATGCAGTCTGTAATCAACAGACCACACTAATGAATTTTCAAACATAATCCGTGCAATCCCTACAAATCCTTGTAAAGCCAAAGCTCATTAACCAATAATACTTCAAATAGTTTCAACTAATATGCAATACAAAGCTTAAACACACACATACACACAGACTGGACTAATAAAGCTGCAGATAAAAGTTTTGAAACGATTTAAAGTTGAATCATTAAGTTAAAGTTTTTAATTGCGTGAGCTAGTGGTATAGCAAAGTGAAATTCGAGTGCTGCTCTTGTTGGTCAGTCAGCTAGAAAGCCGCAAAACGCGTTGAACGCCGCAAACGATGCTAATTAGCATAATTCTCACTAACACATATACAAACACCTATTTTACCGCTTTATATATATAATTTATGCACTTAACATGGCAATTGGTATTCATTCACGCTCACATTACCCATACGCCAAGTGCACAAGCCAAAATGATTCTCAAATTTCTGTTTTATTAATATTTTTCGATTTACATATCAAAATTATATGCTTTGTGGCTGTAATTAAAAACTAACCACATTGCTTTTTCTGAAAGCAAAAATAAAATTCACAAAAATTTGCATAATCTGTTTTGGCACTTGTGCTGTGTTGTTTTTGGACATGCAAACAAGCCAAGGAATAACAAGCACAATATATATTTAAACATAATGTGTTATTGCATCAAACAGCATTTGCAATTAACACCAAAAATCGATTTCAAATGACCGCCAACTTGCATCAATTTAATGTGACCCTGGTGGACCACTTCATTGTCTACAGACAGACAGACTTTGCACCTTTTGTAATGCATTTGCATTCAAGCGATACGCTTTCTCCGTCGCCCCAAAAGTGCCAAAAGCAATTTATAATTGTCAGCTGCGAGAATGCAATTAGTATTGTACTTGTACTAATGGTCAATTAGGCAACACAAAAGCCTTGGACAGCCAGTAATAGTAAGGGGAAAAAGTACATGTCAGGACTTTTGTAAATTACTCAATTCACTGCTGTCACACTGTGTAAAGACTTCCCGAACTACGTTGATAAATTGCTAAGGATAATCAAATCTTTCATTTGTGACAGATGTACATGTTTAAGATATTTTCTCAATTTAATTTAGCTTACAGAAATAATATCATAGCGTAAAATACATAGATGCTCCTCGGCTTTAAAGGCGCACTCCAAATAGCTGTGTAAATCAAGCGTTCAAATTGAAATGTAAAATTTTTTTACATGTGCTTTGGCTTATTTGTTGGTCTGATTGTAATTAGTCGCTCAAAGCGGTATCGAGAAACCAAAACTGGATATCCATAAATATTTGCATATTTGACTACTCATGTATGGAAAATATTTGCGCGAATAACTGATGAAATGAACAGCGTACACAGAGTAGAAAGAAGCGACAAAGAGATGAGAGGAAATCGCATCAGATGAAAAGAGTTTTAAAGCGGGGGCAATAACATCAACAATACTGGCCGATAAACTGCTACACATGTTAACAAAGTTAACAATTGCAGTCTTGCTCTATCGCCAAATATGAAAACAAAAGGCAACTTGAAAATAAACACATAGAAAACACACACACACACATATACGCACGTGCACACATGCACGTCAAAAATGGTTGCAAACTGCAACTAACCAAACAAAGCGGAAACTGAACGAGCCGCCATTTTTGTTATCGCACGCCATTTGCAGTGGCTGGCAAAATGTAACAAATGCGTTGCATCTGCAGTTTGACACACACACAAACACACTCACACGGAAGTGATACATTTTGATATTTACATTGGCAGAACGAACGAAAAAAAAAAAAAAAAGTAAAAATGGAAATCAACAGAAAACAAAAAAGTTAAACAGCGAGTGGTGCGCAAAGCGGAAACGGAAACAGGCCAACCCAATGCACAAAAACATCACACATCAGTTTCGACAAGCAAATTAAAAATGGCGGCTGTTGCATGTTGCATGTTACATGCAGGCCCCGCAACCACGCCTCCATAGTCAACGCCATATGTGACGAGCCACATTTTTGGATTTTTGGTTTTGACTTTTGACATAACACAGCTGCTCAACCCACGAATAGTTTCACTCCTTTCACCCCTTTCGAAACAGCACTAATATATATTACACAAACACGCAGACTCAGACACACACTCACACTCATACCGTGGGAACAGCACATAAAATGGCGCAAATGCCGCCATTTTGCAAGACATTTACGGCAGCTGACACGTACGCACGCTAGTTGAAGGCGTCCTTGCCTTTAAGTTTCCGTTTACGACAAGAAGAAAATTCAAGCACACACACACACAAACACACTAAAACAGATAAACACGCGTACACTACTACAAACACAGTGTGCCAATATTGAAACTTACGTGCTGCGGTTTTGTGTCAAATATTCGTTGTTCATCGTTCTTCGTTGTTCTCCGTTCTGTGTTGCGTGATTTTTGGGAAAATGGTTGAACGAACATTTATCAATCTGTGAAGTTAAGCTCCAAAAACACAGCAGCTACAACAGCTTTTCAACAATCGCTGTTTACTTTTCAGCAATTGCATTAGATCCTTACTTAGGCGCTTCTACTTCAAAAGTTTGATAAAAAAAAAAAATAACACAAATCAAGTTCGTGCATTGAAAGTCAAGCATGAAAGAAGTATATTTGTATGTGTACTGATAATTTAGATAGCTATTTAATTTAATATTTAATTATTGTTTGTTTTTCATTCAATAAACAATTGTGATAAATCAAGTAATTTAATTTTACATGTGAAAATTGTTTGTAAATTGTTGTATCAATTAATAATTATTATTCAATTGGATAAATTTGTTAATTTGGCTGTGCATTTAAAGAACAAACATAATTGCAATAAAAGCTTTTTACACATCAAGTTGAATACAAATATATAATCAACTTTGCAGTGATTGCAGTGATTGAAAGAAATACACACCTCACTCGAAACTGGATTGAACAAAAAAAGCAAACAGTGTAGCAAATTATATTACAGAAGATTGTTTATAAAAAAATGTACGGATTTTTTTTTAAATCTGCAAACGCACAGAAGTATGCAACGAAAATATGCACAATGCCAGTAGTAATTTGCTCGCTGTATGTGTATGTCTGTGAGTGTGTGTTTGTGTGAATGAGTGTGTGTTTATGTGTTTGACATGCCAACCGAAAGCCTCGAGTGCTTGTGGCCTGTCCAAAGTGCAAAATTATGTGACACTGACAGCTGCAGCTGCAGCAACAGAAACTGCAACAGACCGTGCTGCATTTCAAGTGTTGTGCGTTTGCTATTTAAGCCAAGTGCCACTCGGCTTTTACAGTAAACCAACAAAAACAAGTGTGCACACGCACAACAAAAGCAACAACAATGAAATTTAATTTTAATGAGCGCTCATTGGCATTGGCTCAGGGGTTGAGACTCAGTCATTAATAGCGCACAATTAAATCCACAATAATTCACATGCCAAAGCATTTAAACATTCATTATATGGCCAACAGCCGACATGTTTGTACATGCCATGCCGCATGTTGCATGCCACATGCGGCATAGCCACGCCTCATTTGATGTGGTCATAAAGTAACAGAGAGTATGTGTAGATGTCCTGCCAATTGAGAGACGGCAGAAACATGACAACGCTCAAGGCATTAGTCCATGTCGGATTTGCATTTTTGACAAGCGACCAGAAGCATCACGGCTGAGAAATTATAGAGATAGAGAGAGAGAGAGATTCTGAGAGATTGAAAGGTAGGTGGGGAAACATAGCATTTAACACTTTCCCGCAGGAACTGCATTAGCTAGAGAAGTGTGTGCGCATTGGCAGCTCTCATCATCATTGGCATCCACTTCCGGATGATAATCAACTATTGATTCTCAATTACTAAAAGCCCCCGCTGTGGCTGCTGCTGCCGTTGATGCAAGGCTAATGAGAGCCTCAAATCAAAAGCAATTGGCCGATTATCGAGAGACATTCACCTGCTCACCACAATTGGCCAAATCACTGCTGAAATCTGTTAGTTGATCAGCTTGTTTTGGCCATTCATATGCACTAAATTTCAATTTCTACACAATACTCAACTGATATATGAAACGCAATATTTTTCATTATATTTTTGACATGCAACTTTCAGGCGTAAGCTAGATATTTAATTAAAAAGTTTAGTGCATCTAGTTTGGCAGCAAAGGAAGAAGAAATGTGGTACAATTTTCATGCAGAGAAATATACAAATTTCACAGACAAATTTCATAAAACTTGTTGCTGTCTGTTAATTAAAAGTTATCTAATTTTGCAACATTCTGTATAAAAAACAAAATACAATTGCATAACATTTTGAGCTAATTTTGTTTCTTAACAATTAAGTGAGCATTAGAAGAGTTGCATGAGAGTATTCAAAATAAAATTTGAAAATTATATTTGTTAGATTGCATTTGAGAGGGAAAAAATGAACTGGTTTCGACTTAAAATTATTGACAATTTGTTCATTTAAATGCTGCTGCATTTGATTTATTACACATTATCATATTTAGCTCTTGCTACATCATATTTATATATACAACTACACATAGTCTTGCCTTCGGGCGAGACTTTCTTGGCTGAGTAGAAGCAAATTATTGCAAAATAAATGCGATTTATTATTAAATTTGATTCAATTGCGCTTAGTAATTTGCAACATGCTTATTTCTTGGCTGCTCTTCCTGCAGTTGGCTTCCTCATCCGGCCATCTGCACATCTACATCCACATCCACACCCATATTCCAATCTCACGCCCACATTAAGACACCACCAGAGCCACAATTTGCCTGGCGGTGTGACAACGCTAAGCAGCCGCAAAGTACCACAAGAGCCGCCGTTGATAGCACAGTCTCAGCAGCATATCGGCTATACTTTTCCCTTGCAGCACCATTTTTATATTTCACTCCCATTCCCCATAAGCCTGTCGTCTCTGCCAGCAAACACGCTTTAAATATATTTTTATAAAAAATATCCGATCTGCTGCTGTTGAGACTGCCACTGCGGAGAGTGAGGTAAATTTCCTTTGCACTTTCACATTTTATGCTCAAAGCGACTTTAGCTGCTGCTGTTTTCTCGCTCCTTTATTTTTTCACTCTTTATACCCTGTGTTGAGGGTATAATAGGTTTGTTTAAAGTAAGAAACAACACTCCGACTCCATATATTAATAATTTGCCTGTACTTGACTGGCACAGGGTATATTGCTGTTGTGCAAGCTCTGCAGCATTTTTATTTCTGTTTTTTGCGTGTGTGTGTGTGTTGACGTCTCTGCTATATAAAAAATGCAAATAATTTGCTAGCGTTTTACGGCAAGCACAGTCTGATCCGGGTAGGGGTGTTGGTTTGGGCTTGGGCCGGGTACGGGTCTGGGGATACTGACATACCGGCTATCCGGGGTAACCTCGAGGCGCGTGTGGCAAAGGCACAACAGAATCGCGTAAAGTCAAAACGTTTTAATATTTATGGCACATTATATGGCTTGTGGGCTTACTTCAAGACCTGAAAGACCAAGACCCGATGCCATTGCAAATGATGATATTTCGAATATACATATATGTGTTATATGTATCTATTTATATACATTTGTATATAAATATATATACATGTGTGTTTGATGCCAAAATGTTTGCTTTATGTGTGTGTTTGGGCAATTTGGCAGCTCAGCGTATGATAAATGTACTTAGACAAATACTTTTGTTGCTCTTTTTATATGATATGCTAAACACATGAAATCTTTAGGAAATCAAATAAAAGCGTCATAAATATAATTGCATATTGCAGACAACAATCAAAATAAAAAGAAATATGCGTTAGCGCGGTGTTTAAAAAACAGACGCCATAAAGTGCCGAGACGTGGTAGAATAAAAACACCGAGAAAAATAAGGGAAAGTATGCGAATGCTGCACAACTAGTGGAAGGGGTTGGGAGAGCTACTTGTAGACAATGTTATGCGCTCCTTGTGTTTTTATATCTTCGGTGTGTGTCTGCAGTGTCATTAGCTCAATCCTCGCAGCCTCGAAGGATGCTGCCAGTCGCTCGTAAAATCAACTTGCTGCGCACAAACAAATTGTATACCCTAAATGTTGTGAATGCAGTTAATTGCATTAACATTAAATTTTAAACAAGCTTAGCTCGAGCTTAGTTTAAAATGTTATGTATTAAAAATGAACTTAAAGAACTGTTGAAAGCACAGCACATTTTCTAGACTGGGTACAGAAAATACATTAAAGCACCAACAACTTTAAGAAACACAAGCTTTGCTAGCTTTTTTAAGAAATTAGCAAAGTTTGTATTGCAGCCTTCTTACTCCAGGATATCCAAAAGTCAAGCAATTTCGCTGCACGCTCGCGCAATCGCCAATTTGAGACACTCCAAAAACGGACTAAGGGAGACACTGTATCCGTTCTAACAGTTGCTGAGGTGGAGAAGTTACACAAAAAAAAAAAAAAAAAAAAACAAAATGCAGAAGATGTTAAAGTATATAGAAGCAGAAGATGATGAGGAAGAAGCAGAAGCTTAGTGTGCTGGCTAAGTACCGTAATCAAAGTTTAATTACATGGCCATTGAGGCGATGAGGCGTTTGGGGCGTTAGACTTAACGCGGGCTCTCTAATAGCAATTGCCTTGGAGTTCGTGCTTTATCTGCGCGCTTTTGAGTAATTATGGGTTCAGAAGTCTGTGCAGAGCGCTCAACTGCTTAATTAGGCCTCAAAGAGAAGCTATAGCACTCGAAAGCATAACTCATATGTATCAAGTATCAAATATATACAAAAATGTGTACATATGTTACTTTATTATTATATATATAACATGTTCCCTTTTATGACGTATTAATTGCAAATTTTGCAAATATTTCTGTGTTATCTTTAAGCCAACGCAGGCATTTGAAATAAACAAGTCATAAAATTAAATTGCAAAACAATTCAAGTAGAAGATGACTAAAATATTCGTGTCATGCACATATGCACATAATATTAACCTGTGTGTGCGTGCGTGTGTGTGTGTGAGGGGGTCTCTGTGTGGCAGCCATTGTGTGCAACGTAATTTGTGGCCTGGTAGCATGTTACACATTGCAATCTGACAATTTCATTTAAATTGCTGCCAAGACAGGCGGACAGAAAGTAAGGAAGGCAGTCAGCAGACTAGGCAATACCCTGTAAAATGCTTAAAATAAAAGCAGCGCGTTGTCTTAAAGATGGCTTAAAGATAGTAAAGAAACCCCTTGATAACAAATAGTTCTTTAATTTGCTCTGGCAATTTATCTACCCTATAAATTATGTTCTTTGTGTATTGAAAATCTGTGCTGCCTTTGACCAAATTACCAGAGGCTATCTCTTCAATGTCTTCTAAGCTTGCCCGACCAAGAATTTGCCTGGGCAACCAACTAAACATGACAGCATTTTGAAACATTACGTGATTTATTATGCAAAATATACACACTCAAATACTTGGCAGACCACATAGAATATTGACCACTGAATTAGAGCTACTTGCAAAACACATTCGAGTAGTTATATAATTGAAATGAAATTTAATGAACAACAAATATGATTTTGATAATTCAACATAAATTAATCCCAAATTGAAGTTCACTCAACAAATAAACAACAAAACAATTGATTGTTATCAACCTGAGGTCAAATGGACAACAACATTCAATCCGGACCACAAAGCCAGCGAATATCAAATATAAATTTTGGATAGAAGAGTTAATTTCAAATAAAATTGTTGCTAAGAATGTTTGGTAATCTGTGAAAACCATTATTAAATTTGAATACAACTTTTAATAATGTTAATTATGTAATCCAGTGTGTGGTTGCATGCCGTATAGCTCAAAACTGTTGTTGAAATATGATTTCAATGCGAAGTACGCAAAGGGGTAGGAGAAGTGCAGTAGAATAGTAGTTTAATATGCAGTGTTATGAAATGTTCCTGAATGCTTTAAATAAATTGCAATACATAAATGCATATTTCCACCAGGTACAGCTTTGCGGTTGGATAAATGTGTTGCATAATACGCATACGACGGGTGGCACGTCAACTTCGGGCCAGTGGTCAATAAAGTGTTGCTGCCGCCCTGCCGCCCTGCTTGGCATTTGACTTTTGTCCGGAATTAAAACTGTAATTGGCAACACTGTAGATCAAGCGAACCACATTGCTAGAAGAGTGTTGGGAATGTATATACCTGTTAAATTGATGTTGCTACTGCTGCTACTACTACTGCTGGTGGGCAAAAAGTGCATTGATAAACGCACAAAAGGAACCTAGATTGCCCCAAAAGGTAAAGGCGCCGAGGATGTAGAGGAAAGCGAAACATGATTCAATTGCCAACATCTATGTGTTTGTGTTGTTGCTTGCTGCAAATGTGTATGTGTGTGTGTACTGGCCTTGCCAATTGAGTGAGTGTATGAGTGCATATGAACATGAGTGTTGCTGCCAACTGTTTTGTGTGAGTGGGTGAATGAATGAATGGATGAACAGCGCTTGTAATCGAATATTGATTAAGTGGACTGGGCAAACGGCATAACCGACCAGCAACAACAGCAGTAGCAGTGCCACCAAACAGCAACCATTGCCCACTGATATTGCAGTTAAACGTTGATAATGCACAAGATTTTGTGCCTGGACAGCAATCGAGAAAACGCTTGGCAGCTTCCTTCTGCTTGATGCAACTTGGCAGGGCAGAAAATTGAAGCACTTGCCTTGGTTTTGTGTTTGCCAGCGAACACAAATGCGAATAAGAATTCGTATACTGGTGTGGGTTACGGGTACGTGTACGGATACGTTTACGGGTCGTCCTTTGTACCATTTTGTTGCATTGAAAATGTTAACGGCACAAACCTTCCAGCAACAACAACTGGCCAACAACTTTGTGCTGTTTAGTTTTTTTCCTCAATCTTTTTTTTTTTTCATTTTCCTTTAGCATTTTTTCTTGTTACTCGTTTTGGCAATGAGTTTTGATTGCTTTTGCCTGGCCATTTGGGTGCACTGACCCCATTTCCGCTTGTTATCGATTTGACGCCCGTTTCTACTTCACTCTATTTCCTTGTGTCCTCTCCCCGCCACTCCCCAACCCCCCAACAACATACTCCTTCCGACATCATGCCCACCAGGCTGCCAGGCAATTGCCGTGTCGCCTTTTTAATGCCTGAACTGGCTGCCACTTGACAGCCAGCCTGAATTTCTTTTTTCTCCAATTTTTGTTGTTTTTTTTCGGGTGGAGAGGGCTCAGCATTAAGTTCACAGCATTTCATTTATACAGCCGAAAAAAGAAGCTCACATAAAGCCTGCTGCTAAGTACATACTTATACACGTACAATTCCCCGGCGTGCCAGACAAAATGAAAAAAAAAACTTCCTTCAACTGCCATTAATTGATATATTTATCGAATTCCCTATGATATTTTATGCACTCAAGTTCTTTAGTTTTCCAATTAATTATCCAACATAGCGAGACCTTTTAAGTAAGAGATTTGCTTGCCTTCTTCAATGCAGTTGTCAACCCTATTCAAGCATTTTATCGGGTCGGGAATTCCTCATTAAATTACTGTCATTTCTATCGCTTGTTCTGCGCATTTTTGCGTACGAGATTCAATTGCTTTGCATTGATTAGAGAACAAGGAAGTTAAGTAAGCGAATATTTAGAGAAAGGTCAGATTGGGAGTGTAAAAAAGAGAATCAGAAAGAGAGAGAGAAAGATAGAACAGTTGCTAAATCAATTGATTAGTTATTTGCTTGGCAATATAATGAAGTTACTTGTTCTCTAACACTTAAGCATGATTTTCCTGCTCAAATTTAATAAATTTACTTGCTAATGCAGTTTGTATTTAATTTCCTATATCTGTATATATTATATTATATATTTTTTAACCGTCAATTGGACAATCTGGCACTTAAGCACGCAGTAAAACCAAAACTGTAGTAGCTTCAATGAATTTCTTGCAGATTTTATGCAAAATTAATGAAATATGCAAGTGTTGTTGTTTTTCTTCTTCTGGATTTAGTTGCTGTTGTCGTTGTCGTTGTCGGTGCCGTTGTTGTCTTTGTTTTGTTGTTGGTGCTTGGCGACAAGCGAACTTCGACACAGCTGCTGATGGCGTTGACATCACAAGTGGCTGTTGTTGGCTCTCAAACTGGGCCCCGAAGTTGCCACAAGTCGTGTAGAAGCTGAGATGAGCTGCAAGCACTTGAGTGCTTGTTGTTGTGGCTTTTAGATTTTCCAAGCCACTTTCGTCTAATATTCTTGTACTGTTTCTGCTTCTTCATACTCTTCGTTTTGGTGCTCGTCTTGTTCAGTTAAATCAAAACAACAAAGAACTTTTACGGCCAAAACTATTGAGCTAAAGTTGTAGCTAGTTTTTGTTGCTGTTGTTGCTCTTGATGTTCCATGTTATCATTGCATTTTAATGCGTGCAACTGACAATGACAACAGAATAAGAGGGAGTGAGAGAGAGCGAGAGAGAGCTATAGCGAGAGGGAGCGTGCATATGCCCGACAACTTGCATAGTCGCCATATGGTGTCAAGTGGCATTTGAAAATGCTCTTATTTCCATTTTATTTATTTATGATGTGACAGAAACCCGACAAGTTGTAAAGCTCAACAACACTTCACTGCGAAAAGCGACGGTTGACTGCAAACAAATTTTTTTTTTTTATTTTATTATGAAAATTCCCAAAATGTTCTGTAAACAATTTATTATGCTTAATTGCACTGAAGCGACTAAAATTAGTTAAGAGAATAAGAGACAGAAGTGCGTTCAACTTAAATAGATTTATCAATTTAAACTTTACTGTTTTGACAAAATTCGATCAGTTTAAATGTTTATTACGTGTTGCATCACTTTTTAGCAGAAAAAAGCTAAAGTTATTCAAAGCAAAATCCCATGACCGTGAAACGTTATATAAAATATAAAGAAACACTCTGGCGTAATTAATTAAAATGTCATTTTGTCAGAAATAAAAACCAACAAAGAGAGTAAAACAAGTAACAGCTAGATAAAAGTCAACCAGAATATACCCTACCAACTGTTATACAAATAGATATATACCTGGATATGGCAACATATTAAATTTGCATAAAACCTAATACTAACTCTTTAATTTCTACTACTATTTGTATAAAATCTACTACTGTTTGCATACTCATCGCGATTTTTACTACATTTGTAATAATTTGTTACTACTTTTAAAGTTTATCACTATAATTTGATAAAAAATATATTAAAACAACGCTGACAAATTGTGTGCAATTAACATAAAGTTTTCAGTACTACCTACGCGTATATGGTAAGTCAACACTGCAATTACTAAAAGAACAACTGCGACACCAACTCGCTCAATTAAAATGAAATTTTCATAATAAAGTTTTCAGCCGTCTGTTTTCACAGTTTCGCAGCGTTGAACCTGTGGCCTGTTTACCGCAGACATGCACAGCAATTATTCCAACTCACTTTGATAACATTTCTATGGTTTTATAGGGTATGTAAGAATCAAAGCAAGTTATATTTCTGCACTTGTAATTATTCAGTTGCCCAACAGGAGAAAAATATCCCTTTGAAAGCACAGCAAATATATAATCACAGTATAGCTAAATTATTAATTATGTAAATAGCCTGGATTTAAAGGGTATATTAAAGTTAAACAGTTTTATTTTGTGTCTTACGAGTTGCTGTGGGTATTGGACGTGTCTAGCCGGTGGTGCTTGAGGCTGTTTGAGCATGTGGCGGTGTGTGGTGTGTAGCAAGTGAGGCGTGAGTGTGGCATGCCTTGTGGCAACATCTCGCGCTGCAATCACATGTACTTGCAATGACATTTTAATACAATTTTAATTTGTTTATAACTTGACACAAAGTTCAACGCAAAAATAAAAAGTTTGCTGCTGATAGTAGGTTTATGACAAACCAATTTCAAGTACAAAAATCAAAATGTTGCATGTAGATAAAATAAAAAAATATACACACACACACACACTCACAAACACAGACAAAGCAAAGCAGAGAGGGAAACTTCAAACAAAAGTTTTAACTTTTTCCCTGTATTTTCCTAACAAAATGTAACACAAATCCTCTAAAGTAGCAAATAGAATGAAAACTTTTGAGTTTTATCTGCAGCGCCAGCTGTGCGTGTGTATGTTGGTTGCGGGTGTTTCTGTGTGTGTGTGTGTGTGTGGGGAAACTCATCATCAAACAAGATTATTTGATCAGAGCTGCCAGTAGCTAAAGAGAGAGCATACCATTTCTTGCACCCGCCCTTGCGTCTATGTGGCATTCACAGCCGCAACAGCTACAGCTACATCAAGAAGAACGCGAAACTTTTGGCCAACACACTCATTTGCTTTTAGCGGCCTTAACCGCAGCGAGTGGCGAACTTAATACAAATGAGCCAAGTTTCAAGTTAAATCAAGCGGCAATGCCCGAAGAGTGAGGCTTACAAAAAAATAAAAGTTTACAAACAGTTTTCGCCAGTCCCTTCTTGTCCCACCATATAAACGCGATAAGCCCGAAAGAATTCATAGATTGGGATTTGCCTTGATTTTTATTTTATGAAGCCCCAGCGAATTTATAAATTTTGTCTATTCCGTTTCATTAATAAAGGTTCATTTTGATGGAGGTACTTTACTTTTGCCAACATCTTTACAAATATTAAGTTATTTTAGATCTTTTTGAGCTCATTCGTATAAATTAACTAGCTTAAAGCTTAAATTTCAATAACAGTTGATGAAAAGTTAGAAACTGTATGAATATGTAGTTTAATAATTGATATAAAAATAACCGATATAATATTTTTCACAGACAGCTTCAAGGCTAGCAGACGCATGAAATTTGATTATATTTACCGTAGCACACATTTTGGGGCATTAAAAATGCAGCACGAAACCGGCTTAAAGCCAAATGCATGGCCAGGAGCAGCAGCATCCGAAGCATTTGTTAAACTTTGTTAAATATTAATTTATTGCCAGCATATAATTTATTCATCAAGAGCCATAGAGTCTGCTTCTGTCCATCGCTCTCCCCTTCTCTCTCACACTGTTTCCCTTTATGTGTATCTATATGGGCATCTCGCTCTGCTGGTGTGTATTAATGGGGATGTAGAATGTGTGCGACAAGCGTCAAGGTTGAATCACTTTACGGTTCGTTAAATTTTCGCCCGTTTTACCGACATATCGTTTGTTGCCTGCCTTCCTGCTTGTTTGGCCTGCTTGCCACTGCCTCAGTCGACTTTTACTTTTGTTTTTCCTCATACTTTTCCGTTTACGGATCGTCAGCATTAATTTTCATTACGCGTCGCTGTAACGTTTCGGTTTGTTGACCATACCGTGAGGATGTGCCAAGCAAATTGCTACATAAGACCCTTTTGCCTTTATGGCTTTTACTAGCCCTCATTTTAGGCCTTAGCATTTGAAAAGTGTTGCCGTAATGGACCATTCTCTTTAAGTAAATCTAACCCCCCAAAAGGACCATCTGACTCTAGTCTCTCATTAAAAGAAATATAAATGCAAATACAAATACAAACCCATATAAAAGCAAAAACAGTTTCGACTTTCAAGAGTTAATTGAACCACAAGACAATTTTCAAAAATTGCTGTCTACATTAAACAACAAACATCAAGATTGGACCATTTAAATTACCTGCAAAGAGAGAAGAATAATAAAAGGGTTATAAGTAATACAATTTATTTTATGTTTTAAATGTAAATATACGAAAACATTTGAGAATGCCCAGCCAACATAAATCCTGTTAAAATTAAGATTGATAAAGCTTCGTATCCTGTGAAATAAAATAATTTATAATCCTTGCATACAATAAATACGAGAATAAAGATCATAAATGATCATTATGGCCATTTGAAGTCAAGAACAAGACACTGGTCATAAACCATTTTTGATTTTTGCTCAGTCTCACGTTCAAATACCTCTCATAACTCATGCCTATCTGCAGAGCTGTCAATGGGCCAAAATAGATTTCAGAAAAATTCGGGAAAGAGTGAAAGAAATTCCAAATATTGCTGCATACAATTTGCACGTCATAAATCATATTGAAATGTGCACGGAGTCAACAGTAGAAAAACTATAGTAAAAACTATTTCGAGCGCATTTGGAACGTGCAACTCGTGCAACTCGCAACATGCAACTTGCACCTGCAGCTCAACAAATATAGACGCGCGAGCACATCCACATACACACACACACACATACGTACACCCATTGAGAACCATCCTCCGACATTCCAACTAACCCAATTTAGTTGAGTGTGAAAATTGGCTTTCACCCATTTTCAAATTCTAAGCTCTTCACACATCTACACACATACTCACACACACACACACACACACACACATGCTCACAGTTTGCCGCCTTATTCATATAAAAAGAAAGGAAAGAAAGCAGTAGAAAAAAACAAACGCTGAAGTAGACTAGACTATAAGATACTCATCACTCTAAGTTTGCTAGATATTTTTAACCTAAGCAATTAAGTATATGAAAATATTAGTGCTTCCTCCTAGTCTCAAGTTCCTTACGCACTTTTAGCCAGCTTATAATTAGCAGAGTGTACAATTATTTTAAATAGGCAAGTATTTGCTTACAGTAGCTTAATAGTCTCCTAGTAAAAGCAGATAATATGCTAATTAAGAAAATATATGGGGTCTGTCAAACCTTCTTCTTCCTGTTACGCTTACAATATACCCACACTCTACTCAAAAGAGTACAAAAAAGCAAATACCTAATCGTTATGTACTCACTCACACACTCACTGAGTCACTCACTCACTCACTCAGTCAGTCAGTCTGGCAGCAGGCAGTCAATGTTCAAAGCGGTTTGAGATGGAGGGCGAGGATTTTTCATGTAAACGCACGGATTAAATGAAAAATCAAACGAAAAAGGAAGCATGAGCATGAAAAATAAAAGAGAGAAAAAAAAAAAGAAAACGCTGAAGCACATGCAAATGAATTCTGAATGAAAAACTAAGCGGAGGGAAAGTGAGGAGCATGTTTGGCCTGATTTCTTTCCGCTTGCTTCTATTTACCACATTTAGCCGACATCCCTTTACCCATTTGGCTTTCGCAACTAAAACATACGCAAATCGCTTTAGCATTTTACAATTACTTAAGCCCGATAACATATCAGGGCTTTCAAGCTTCGGCATTTGGATTTAGCTTTGAATTCGGATTTGGTTTTGGTTTTTGGGTCTGGTTGCTCTTAATATTCTGATGCATTAGATTGGGTACATTCCAAGAAGAAATTGGTCTACTCAATGATTACATTTACATAAGAGATGGATTCATGTGGTATTCTTCTTTGATACTTCTATGGTTATTTTTTTGGGCTCTTACAAGTTAAATGTATTTTATTGAAAAGTTTTTAAAATCACATCAATCTCAATCGAAATAGTTAGAGTAAGTGGGTCACCAACAGACGCGTTCATTGAACCACTGAATGGTTAATTGATTCACGATTTTGAATCCAATTCCAATTTCAGAATGTCGCAGAAAGACAGAAGCAGCGTGAAAAAAAACCAATTAAACTTATCATATATCAAATACAAATGGCAGACGACTTCTTGCCAAATGAAATGAAACGCAATCAATATGAATAATAATCAAGAGCAAAAATTCAGTGCACTTAAATACAGAAAAATAAAATTATATAATTATGAGAGAGCAACACAAAAAAAAAAAAATGAATCAACGAAACAAAAAATGTAAAACTGCAAGAGAATGAAAAACAGTAGCACATTGTTTTATTTAAATTGGCAAAAAGTCAATTAAACTTCTGCCGTTGCGCACATTTAAGCACCTGTAATCCACAACGAATCGTAAAACACAGTTGTTATGTGAGTGCCACCGTGGGAGGAAGAGACAAACAGACCAAAAGAGAAAGAGAGAGCAATATAGAATATGGGCAGAGGGTGGAATATATATATACACAACGAGGACATGCATGATGTCATTAATGACTGCCGGGCAAAAAATCAACAAAAAAAAAAAAAACTGGTAAAAAAAACACAGTAAAACTATAGTTGATTGAACTGGTGTTTGACATACACTCTGCTGCATGCGTCAGAATGATTGTACAGATGCATGATTGTACACTACCAAAAAAAAAAAAATTAAATCAAATTTGATTAACACGTCTCTCTTTACTTTTTAAACTTCGACTTTAAATTTCCTGAAGTTGCTAATTATTTTACAACTATTTTCCTGTTAAGCTTAAGTTTATGACTATCTAGATGCTAAAATATATAGTTTCCTTTCTGTTAATTAATATAAGTAAAGTATTAATATTTAATATTGACGTTGAGTTCGAAGTTGCTATTGTTGCTCTGACTACAAGTACTGCAGTTATTGCTGCTGCTGCTGCTGCTGCTGCTGCCAATGTTGATGCTGTTGCTAATTTGTAAGGCATTTTCTTATCAATTGTCGCAATGCATACGATTTCTGACTGTTGTTGTTACAGTTGAGTGCAGATGCTCAGCTTGACACTCAGCCACAGGCGTGGCAATTTACCACAAGTTGTTGTTGCTGTTGCAAATTGCGTATTGAATGCAATCCTTGCACACATACAGCAGCTAACGAGCTGCAACAAAAGCAACATCAGTGCCAGCAATTCACAAAGGATACAGAAACGAACTCAACTGAGTCCAGACTATTTCTCTCTATCACAGTTTCTACATATTTCTCTCTCTTTCTCTCCCTCTCTCTGGCATTCTCTGTCTCTTTCTTTGCTGTCTGGTGTCGGCTTTTAAGTGTCATAAATGAGAATTTATTTGGCCTGGCATTGTCATTGCAGGAGGCATTTGCCGTCACTGCTGTTGTTGCTGCTGTTGCTTCTGCTGTCATTTGCTGTTCGCACTGCTCAGGTGGCAAATTTTCCAGGTTGTCAGGCGGCCAACATGGCTGCCATTTTGGCCCCCAGAGTAAGTTGAATATTACTGCAAAATCGCTGTGTGAGTTCATGAACTCTGTCCATAAATTTCATTAACAGCTGCCATCGTTGTCGTTGCCGTCGTTGTCGTGCTGTCATTGCCACTGCGACAAATTAGAGATTAGCTTAGATTATATAAATTATAATTACGCATACGCAGTGTGGTCAATGGTATTGTATTATTTTGATTTTAGATATTACTTGAAACACATTTTGTGGCACACTTACACGAACAATAGACTAAACAAAACACGTGAACCATGTGCGCCACTAGCACTGGTTGCATGTTTTTAGTTTGTCAGCCAAACAATACCAGCACAGGTCACTCAAAGTCGCAACACAAACCAAAACAACTACAAAGGCCGCAATCCAAACTAAAGCTAACAAAAACCAGTAGCTAAAATAACAATGGCCATCGTTTCACGCTTAACGATTTTTTAGAGCATAAACGAGAACTACTAAAAATAAATGAAAATAACAACAACTGATACAAAGCATTTTCTATTCTATTTAGTTTGACAATAATAAAAGCCCAAAATAAATCCAATTAAATGACGCCGTAAAAGTAAATATTATTTAAGTGCTATCATCAAATGAAAAATGAATAGCAATTATCAGATTATAATGGGAGTTCTAAGTAACAGCAAACCATTATTAGAATATTACATTTCATGAAAATAATTGTTAGAGAAAATTGTACATTTTAAACTAAATTATAATATTTAATTTCAAACAAGTTGCGGACTGTTATTTAAAAATCCTTTGCTGAGTTTCGAAGAACACACGAACACGTAGAGCCAAGAAACAATCAAATCAAATATTTATATGCGGGCAACGGAAAATAAGAACAAGAACAGCTAGAAAGGAAGCAAGAGAAGGCAGAGACAGAACAAGAGCAAATAAATGTGGCAAAAACACATAGAAAAAACAGAAAACTAAAACAGATTTTAGTTGCTTAGTCTATCGCATCCTTGCCATCATTGCCTTTTGGCTGCCACACTGCAACTTGAAAAACTTTTGGGTAAATATCAGAACATGCTGCCAGGAAACACTCTAAGGGCCATTTCCGTAGCACAGACAGCGAAAAAGAAAATTCAATACGAGGGTGGAATTAACAGTAGAATTAAACAATGAATAAAAATTAGTGATTTAAATTAATTATACTAGCGCCGTATATTTGAAGCACGCTATTTGCTGCTACAAAAAGTATGCTATAAAAATTTATCAGAAACAGTTGAAAGCAAACAATTTTGTTAGTCAACTAATTAAGTTAGTAGCTTAGACTTGTTTTTGTACGTTTCATAAATGTTATGGAGATAAAAATAAGAACATTTATTTAACATAATTCATTAAGTCAGCAAGTAGTACAAATGGCAAGGCATAAATGAACTTATTACTTAGTAAACGACCCTCGCGAAATTGCCTTTCGCTGAATGCTGATGCTGCTGCTGCTGCTGCTACTGCTACTACTGCGGATGTATCTACTCTGTTTGGAACATTTGTGGAGCATTTGCAAAATTAAAAAAGATTTTATGCCAGACGCGTTTCGGCAAATAGTAGTACAAGTGGCATACATGTATACAAAGTTTATTTACAAATATAAAACAAGGGCCAAGACAAAGGGCCAAGTGAAACAATCAAATACGGAATCGTTCTTTTACACACACGTATCGAAATTGTAACAGAAAATCAATTTAGACAAAAACTTGAAATGGCATAAATGCTGGTAGCTTGCCAGTAAGACACACAAACACACTCTCACACACTCACACACACACATATATCGAGTTTCGTATATGAACGTGCTTCGCATTTGTATCGTGTATGTATTTAGTATAGCTTTGTATGTAAAAATGTTGAAACAGAATATAAACAACGCGGCAAAGCGGAAAACTTCTTCCTCAATACAATCAAATCTTCTGTTCGACTGTCGGATGCAAAACACTCGAATAAAATGAAATTTATTTGTATTTATTCCCCCTTCCTGTTAACATTTTGAGTTAAGACAAGAAAGTTCAAGTAGCTTTTGTGATGCTTACAAGCTAATACCCTATGCTGACAGCCGAGCTTTCAATTTTCTTCACACAAGTAGAAAAAGACAAAAAATTTAATGTAATTTAACAAGTTAATGTGCTGTGAAATAATTACAGTTTTTTGTGTCTCTTAACTAATTGTTCTCTCAGGTATTCTGCTTGAAAATGTATGATTAACACATTTGATGACATAATCATTATACCCGCTGCTGGCTTAGACCCTTGGGTATAATAATTGCTAGGCAGGCATTTTGTTTTAGGCACACAAATAGACATATCATAAACGCTCGCATTTCCCATTCTTCTCCCTCTCTCTTTCTCTCTGTGTCTCTCTTGGTATTTTCCTCTCTTATTGTTTAGCATGCTACTTAAGCTATTTACGAATCTCTGCAGTGAGTCACAAAAGTTTCGACTGAATGGCATTATTATGGGCACGATACAGGAAACCAACTTGGTATGAGCTTTTTAAGTTTTATTTTCCACTTTCTCTGCATTCTTTCTATCTCTCTCTTTCTCTCTTTCTTGCCCTTAACTTTTTGCGTGTTGGTCCTCGCGTGCAAGTGAGTCTTCAAGTTTGTAAGCTGAGGATAAGCGTGCTGAGCAAAGTCAAAGCATAATGTAAGCGTTGCCAAAGCTGCACTTAAACTTTTGATATCAATAAGGGAAAATACGTTGGAAAAAAGACACAGTAAGTTCAAATGAAATGCAAGAAGAACGGCAACAACAACAGCTGCATGAAAGTGAATTGAAGGATAAGTCCAACAGAAAATGCCAAAGTTAAATTCTTGGTAACTTTTGGCCAACCGTTTGCCAAGTTTTTGGTAACAAAAATCTAATGCAAAACTGTCATTTAGAGATGCTCTTATTTATTTTGTTGTCAGCTGCACGTGCGCCACATTCACTGCTTAAATATGGGTGGGAAATCATCAGGAAAAAGCCAAAAAAAAAAAAAATAACGAAAAAGAAATGAAGAAAACTGAAATAAAAAATGGCGACATGACAGGCGCACGTTTTCTTCACATTGAAAACGAGGACAAAACCTTCTGTGGCGACAAGAAAGTGAGGCAGGCTGACAGACAGAAAGACGGACAAACAGTAGTTGAGCTGAAGAAAACAAAGAGCAGGAAAGACAAACGATAACTGAGTGAATGAGTAGATGCAACAGAAGCTTAGGCAATTTATAACATACGTGTGCGGATCACAGAGATGCGCAAGGAATCACGTCCGTAGAAGCTGATTGGAAAAGTCATAAAGGATTTTTTATTTCACTTAAGTTATAAGTACACTTACTTCAGTTTCTATTAGCAAAAATAATAGCTTTACTTACACTATAATAAATTATATTTGCAGTCAAAATAATTATTTATAGTCAGCAAAAAGAAAGAACTTAAAAGGCACTTTTAATTTAATTATGATTATATTCAAAAGGTGAGCAAATTCGAGGTCAAAGTTTTGTTTAGAAGCAATTTTATGATTACATGAAAGTGACTACAATATGGTGACTGTCTCATCACAGCATCGTCAAAATGAACGCCAGCTGCTGTTGTCACTTTAATTTGAGGCAAAGTCAGGAATTGTTTTTGGTTCATAACATCAGCTCGTGACATGAAACATGCAAATATGACACATACGAGCCACGAATAGAGATGGAGATGGTGAAAATGTTAGAAATGGAGGATTATAGACAACGATATGAGTGTGTCTGTCTGTTTGTGTGTGACAGTGTGTGTAGTAAGCGTATCTGTTTGACAGTTGGGCTTTTGAGAAAGGCGCTCAAAGTTTCGTGGCAATAAGCAGAAAACAACGGCAAGAATCAAGTACACGCCACTGGAGACACTTTGGCAAACTGTTTTGGTTGATTGAATTGAATTGTATCAGGCCTAAACGACAGCAGAAATAACAGCAACAACAACAACAACCAGAAACGATAGCAGAGTTAGAAGACAGCCGCACAACCAACTGTCACAAAATCAATAAAAAGAAACAAACTTTTGGCTATGAGAGCGACCTAAATACAAACAAGCAAACAAACGAACAGCAACAGCAACAACAACAACAACTGAGACATTGCATAAACTGACCAAGCGACAGTTGCGACCTCTGTAATTTCGATACAAGTCTCAGTGGACACATTAGCAACATGTGTTGCCCTCCAGCAAAAGCAACAGCTACAAATTTGTTACAGCTAAACTTAGAATGAAGCATTGCAAGTTCTGTGTACTGAGTACAGTGTAGTGGGTCCTGGGTCCTGTGTCCTGTTGCCAGGAGAAATCAGCAAGAAGCAATAAGCAGTTTGCTTGCTACATAAAATAGATATAAATAACTATATATGTAGCCGTTTATATATACACATACAAAGAGGATATCCTCCCTCGTCAGAGTCTAGTGCTCAATGGAGTTAAGTTGAGTGGCCGCCGCAGACATTTGCGATAAATGTCAAGTGTGTATATCGCGCTGAATTCAAGATTTATGTGCGAATGTTCTGCAAATAATTGGGTGTTGCCAGCAGCTTATGGTTATATATATGGTCTTGGTTCTGCTTATGGTCTGGGTGGTAATATCATTTCATTCAGTTCGACATTCATCAAATGTGCACATAAAACTCTTTACTACAGAGAAGATAAGTTAACTCTGGACAAATTTGCATTGGACCAAAAGCTTAACAACTATTCGTTTTCTTACTGCCCAGAAAAGTGAGGGGGGAAATGGCTTAACAACATTTTCTACAGAAATGCAAATGGAAATGCAAATGGCAAACTAAAAGGATTAGATTTGCAAATTTCGTGGTTATTTTTCTCTTTTGGGCATCTAAAACCGCGAAAGCCAAACGCTAACTAAATATTTGTTAAGAAAATACGTTTTTTGGCAGCAAGTTCAAACAAAACGTGTTGACTTTTAAGTTTTGCCACAAGCACACACTGCGTATGCGCAATGCATTTGCTAAATTGCGAAGCCAAAATGCAATCAGCAACAAATTCTCACACAACAACAACAAGAAAATCCTCCTCCAAACGCAATGAAAAACGGCGACAACACAAACTAAAAAACAAAAGAAATAAAAAAATTGACTAACGCAAAGTGTCCTTGATGAGCGGTTTTCCACTCAGTTCCTCAGTTTGCACAGAAAATTGAAAGCTGCAAATTTTAGTGAATCAACGCAGAAAATACTCTATGTGGGGAAAAATAAAGATTAAGTATGAGAAACAAATACAATTATTCATAAAAATATTCCTACATCTGGATTTTATTTTGGGTACAGCTTTACTTTGAACGCTCCAGAGTTTCGCTAGTTTTATATACCCCACAGGAGGACACTCACACACACTCGCACACGCCCACATGTACGAAGGGTATGTAAAATGGATGCGGGTAAAAAAAGAAGAATGCAGCAAACAATGATGAACGGTGGAGTAAAGCAAGCAGCATGTGAAGGAATTGCGAACAAAAGGATTCATTAACAAAGTAAAAGATGGAAAAGTGCGCAAAAGCATTGAAATGAAATGAACGACGAGTAGCAGCGGCAGCAGCAGCAGCAGTAACAGCTCAGCAAAGAGTCAAAAGAAAAAACGATATTGAGATGAAGCTAGTGACTGAGGAAGAGCAAGCAGCCAAGCGGAAGTATATGACTGTAAAAAAAGAGAAGGCAAAAAAAGGAGACGTATGTAGATAGGTTAAGAACGACGATTGCAGCTCGGTTGGACGATGTTGCACTCCTTGGCACACACACAGACACCCCCCCACACACGCACATGCTAAAGGAAAATAATAAAACGCGCGTCAAGTGCTGTCAATGTTGTTGCTTACGTTTTTCCAGATTTTAGTACATTAAAATAAGGTATTACTATGGCAACCTTAATGTAACAAAGGACCGTATGTGTTTGGCAGTTAGTTTGCCAAGTCAAATGAAATTTACATTTATAAAATAAATGGCTAAAACATATTACCAACGCCGCAAGTTATGATTTCTCCACCCTACAAAAAAAAAAGAAAAGCAGAAACGAGTAAAACAAAAATGACGAGCATGAATACTCGTTTTGCAAATGACATTAGCTGGGTTCAAATGCATGAAACCTATGCCAAACACACATAAAGCCACAGCAGACACAGGCAGTGAGAGGCAGAATAGGGGAAGTGGCACAAAAGGGGTAGCCACAAAATGATTATCTAATGTTTGCACAGTAAAAACAAAATTATTTCTGTGGTCATAAAAACATCCATTCAGACATACTCATACAGGATGAGTAAATACCGAGTATATCTGGCTGGCATTCATCAAACCGCCGACTCGTGTATTTGCATTTACATTGTAGCCCAAGCACAGTGGTGTGTGTTCTATTTGTTTACAAGACTACAAACAGACTTTGTCTAAGCTCTAAACAGTAATCAAAAATATATATTGACAGCACGGTTTATATGATCATATTTTAAACTAGTATTACGTTTAAACGACTATCAATTTTGTTATTGATATTTAACTTAATTATATTCACTTTCTGAACACTGTGCCGCCCAATGGAAATAAGCCAGTTTAGATTTATTTATGAAACCACAATAAAGTTAACGTATTTTTCGTATTTTCCATTCAGGAATTTTACATTCACATGGATGCCATAAAATTAGGGCCCGTTGAAAACTTTTGACGAGACATTAGACCCACAAATACACTCGTACTTACATACATACACTTTTCATTTGCCAATTTGTGTAATATCTTTTTAGGAATTTTTCTCTTGTTTGAAAATGATTGGCCTTGAGTGCAAATTCCATGAAATATCCATAAATATTGACACGAGCACTTTTGGCATAACAGAAATTCAATTTTTCACAACAACTTGCACAAACAACTGCACAACTTACTCATTTACAAGAAGGCTTGAGTTGGGATTTAGCATAGTGACTGTGGAAACAATTAACTCCGAGCACATTCTGCACATTTTATAATTGAATACGTACCTAAAAATAGAACAGAAAGAAAAGAAATTTGTTACATTATTCAAATATATAATTAAAATGCATAAATTAAAAGCTCTTGTTATGGAATATTTATATCATAGGTTAATTGTACAAAGGAAAATACAAACAGCCACACAAAATGTTAATTAATTCTTTACTTATAAATTTCAAAAGTTCTTTAAAATAAAATGTAATAATTGAATACTTTTATCTATATTGGCTTATATCTAAAGAATTTTAAAAGTTTCTGTAACAAAATGTTTCTTTTAAAGACTTTGAAATATACGAAATACTTTTTGTATCTTCCATTCAAAACGATTCAAGTGAATTTCTGTTTTATTTATACTTTTTTAATGTGTCCTCTCCCTGTGGGCGTTGCTATTTGAGGCAAATAAAGGTAGGGCAGATAGGCATTGGCATTGTTTTAGACAAATTGATGGGTTGAAAGGGCAAACAAGGAATGCCACACAAAAAACACACACATGTCACACACACTTTATGTTCATTGTTATCACATTTACCAAACTTGATCCTCTTTGAACCGTAAAACAAAAGCTGCTCATTTGTCATTGTCCTTAGGTATTATTTAAATGAACTCTATGAATTTGGTCATTAAAATTGGGCTTTCAAGTTTATTATTTGTAATTGTCGAATTGTTTTCAAGCAGTAAACAAACGAAGCGTAGGGGGGAGTAGCATAAAAATAACTCGCCATGGGAAAAGTAAAAACATTTTAAAGTGTGATTTTATTTGATTTCATTGTAAATATGTAAAATATGCCCATGGTACTCAAAATATAACCAATATTTATGATGCGATTGGTATTTTAATTAAATTCCACTGCGTTCGGGGGCAGTTTGAAAATATTTATTATATTTCTGCGACACAGTAGAACACACATAAATACTAACATATAATTTCAACAATTTATTGTATAATTAATGTCAATCTCTTGCCGGTGGTGGCGTGTACTTGCAACTTGTTATTGTTGCAAATGAGTTTGCAATAAAATGTTTTAAATTAATTAGTTTATTTACAAAAGAAACGCCCATCAATTAAGCGACAAATTATGACCAACAATTACAAATCAAAAACTGAAAGTTATTACAGCTGAATTGAATTTTCAGTTAGAGCATTAACAATTAGATACAGTTTTGATTTACTGCGAATTATATATAAATATTTGCACTGTTTAAGCTAAGTAAAAGTCAATATTTTGACAATTGAGTCCCAGAAAAGCCTTAACAAGTCAAAATACAGTGAGGCAAACGTGCTAGTTATGGCTTCCATGTCTGGTATGCAAAAGATATGCAATGCTTTTCCATTCCCCTTGCTTGTCTCGTGCCACAATAACAGGGCAAACAATGCTGCCCATTGTCCAAAAGTTCTCTTATTCACTTTCCCTCTCTATACCTCTTTGCCTGTCTGCCCTTCTGCCACACTTACCCTCTCTGTCTGCGGCAGGGTCTGGGGCAACCCTTTCAAACTAATTGCAAGACAAAACAAACCATTTACAAAATGCTTAAGTGACACAACCGCAAACATGAGAATATGAGAAGAGTTCCCCTATCGTTTCGGTTAGTTCCCATCACATCAACATTCTACAGTCCCTCGGTGTTACTCATACGAGGCTGTGTCCAACATTATGTTACTTGCATTATCTAAGCTTATTTCCTCATTAACTTGTGAATCCCCGTTTCCCTCCCCCTTTCAACCCAACAGACCACAGCACTCAAGAGACAAAAGTTGCACAAAATGTCTTTCGGCTTTTGTTATCTTTATTCTCAGCTTTCTTGTTTCAAGCGTCTCAGTTTGACTGCATTTTTCATGGTCAGTGCACTTGCCTCGGCGCTGGGAAGCCAAGCAGTCAAGAGGGTACACTAATAAGATACCCTTGCTAGAGTTGTGTAGGCTATCGAGTTGAATTAATAAAGACAAATTTTAAATCACAATGCTGACACGAACAGTAAGATATAAAATGAACTTAAGTTCAGTTATTTAAACCAAACTTTTTTTAATTAATTAATGGCTAATATGGCTATTTTTAGAGAAACCTACACCAAACATAAAATTACTAACATTCTTTATATTCTAAAGTAAAAGCTAGCTAGAAAGACCTTTTTTCTACACCTCTTGCTTACATAAATACAGGGTATCGCATGTAAAAATTATGACACACGCGATACCGGTGCAGTATAGTTAAAGCAAAGCTCTGCTAACAAGCAGCTTAAAATGCACGAACAATTTTACTTTTTATTTATTTTTTTGCTCCGTTTTTTGCCAGAGAGCAAACTGGGAATTATCTGCCAGACAGGACAGTGAACAGTGGAAATGAACAGATAGACAGAGACAGAAAAAATGGCATGAGAGCGAGTGAAATAGACAAAGAGAAATAGAGAGCACGCGCTCGCACTGGGCTCATTAGCATATGCCACAAGTCAGTCTAGTAGTGCTCTAAATGATGCTCGGGGACGAAACAGAGCGACAACTGAACGATAGGGTGGACTCTACTGAGTGAGTTGGAAGGGAGAGACAGGTTAGTGCTTTTTGTACAATTTTTTTAGTTGAGCTTTTCAACTTTTCTACGTTTCTTTTTTTCCACTTGGTTTTTTTTTCTTTTTTGCCTGCCGTTTTTCCGGCTTCATTTTTGTGCTTAATTTAGCTGGTGCCCACGCACAATTAAAATGTTTTGCTCATTATTCGACGTGTTTAATTTGTTTACCTGCGAGATTTTAAATTGCACACTGAGACTATTATTTGCAAGGCGTAAATTATGTGCGCAAATAAAATCGATCAAAAAAGAGCAGAGCAAATACGAAAATCCAAAAATTCGTAACGAAATTCACATTCCATAGCTGCCTTAAATTATCGAACAATTAGTGTAAACGTGGATCTGTTTGAAAACAAATAAGATTGAAAACAAGAAAGAAAAGTACAGTCGAGCGCGCCCGACCGTATAATACTCTCTGCATTTTCCCGATTAAATTATTAAAATCGGTATCCAGATATTACAATGAATAGTACTTGCATTAAAACACGTTGAAACAAAAACAATCTAAGCATAATCAAAACACATCTGTTTGTTTGTTGCGAATACACATACGTTTGACAATATATGATGCATGCATGTATGTATGTGTGTATGCGGGCGCCGCGTGGCAGTCAAATTTATAGATGGCAATGCAACTATGCTGTCGCTAGGAACTCCCGTACAAAATTGGTGATCTAGGTGCCATAGTTACTGAGATATTTGCCGAAAACACCAATTTTCACGAGTATGCAACATTTTTTGTAACATTTGGAATCGAATTAAATTTCCAAATTATTAACAAGATTTCAATTTATTGTTGAATGGAAAACTGTAATCGTAAACAAATATTCATTAATATTTACAGGTTTATTTTTATACTCTCTGCAAGAGTATATTGGGTTTGTGCAAAAGTATGTAACAGGCAGAAGGAGGCGTGGCAGACCCCATAAAGTATATATATTATTGATCAGCATCACAAGCCGAGTCGATAGCCATGTCCGTCTGTCCGTCTGTCCGTCTGTCTGTCTGTCTGTCTGTCTGTCTGTCTGTCTGTCTGTCTGTCTGTCTGTCCGTCTGTCCGTATGAACAAACAGATTTCAGAGATGGTAAGAGCTACAAGTTCGAGCTTGGTGTCAAACGATCAGATATTTAGTCAGTCAATACAAAGAATCTTTTTTTTTTTCGATGCCACGCCCCATTCGCCCACAAAAAGCAAAAAAACTGGACACACCTCGTGAAAAATTGGTGTTTTCGGCAAATATCTCAGTAACTATGGCACCTAGGATCACCAATTCTTGTACGGGAGTTCTAGCGACAGCATAGTTGCATTGCCATCTATAAATTTGGACTGCCACGCCCACTTTTCCACAATTTATAAAAATAGTTTTCAAGCTTCAATGCCGTTTTTTTCCGTATCGTACAGTATTGTAGTTTATAACTGGTGTGGAGACTAACTATATTAAACTATCCTGAAAGGCGCATTAAAATCGGACTATAAACAAGAAAACTAGAAGCGTTACAATATTGTTAATTGAACGCAATATCAACCCATTGGTGCAAGCGAGACAGAAACACACAAGCACATGCTCGAACGTTTTTGCTGCCTGTGTGGCGGCAGCGCTGCCCGCGGTCGCTGGCTGCGCCGAATACACACATACATACATGCATGCATCATATATTGTCAAACGTATGTGTATTCGCAACAAACAAACAGATGTGTGTTTGATTATGCTTAGATTGTTTTTGTTTCAACGTGTTTTAATGCAAGTACTATTCATTGTAATATCTGGATACCGATTTTAATAATTTAATCGGGAAAATGCAGAGAGTATTATACGGTCGGGCGCGCTCGACTGTACTTTTCTTTCTTGTTTAAATTATTTAAGCTTATTTCTTATTTAAATCAACCTACAAAATTTGTTACAAAATTGCAATTAAAAATAGAAATAATTTCCAAAGAAATTTCATTTGCAAAAAACAGAAAAAAAATATACGATATTTCAAAGAACATTCAATATCAAAGACTTTTTCATTTTTACAGGAAAAGCAAAGCAAATTCCAAAATGTTTTTGGCAAATCAAATTCCGTCATTCAAATGAGAGAAGAGCCAGAAAAAAAAAACGAAATAGAAGACGAATGAAGAGAAAACTGAAACATTTCCAAAAAGTGGGTCAGCTATCGATGAAAACGATGACGCCCTGGCCACAATCGTTAATTTTTATTATTTTGCGCAATGTATAATTGGATGGTATACGAACAATACCACAAAAACACTCGATTGGGAATATCCGAAACATTGGCCTCTCTCATCCACACCCCTACACTCTCCCTCTTTCCGTTCCGCCACTTTACACCTCTTTCAGTTCCCCTTTTTGACGACTGCCCTTAATGCGAATAACGCACGGAATCCATTGAAGGTTGTTGGTGGAAAATCCAACACAACATCGATTTTCTGCACCTTTTGAGCGGTTTTTCTTTCCTTTTCAATGGGTTTTCCCTCCCAAAAAAAAAAAAGTATACAAAGCGCAAAGGTAGCTGAAATTGAATCATTGGAAATTTTATATGGTAATATTGGAAAAATCAGTCAAGTAGCTTGTTAAATGACTCTTCATGCGCTTCACGATTGATGAACATTTTATGCAAATTGTAAATATATTTGCGATTACAGTTGTAATTAAAAGCAAATGGAAAAACGTTTTCCACATACCCCTTAAATGTGACAGTTTTGTGTGAGCTATACAAGACTAGAATATGAAGAGACGGGAGTTCTGAACGAATCACAGAGTTCAATAAATTTTGGTTAATTTCTGAAATAATGTAATGAGTATCCAACTATTCTATAAGATTCCATGACTCTATGAATTGATTTCAAAACGATTTCGCGCAATGCTTGCAAATTTTGTGCATTTGCTGTCAGTGCCAAACCAAAATGCAAACAATTTGTTGTATCAATATTCATGATTTACTTTATTCCCTCACTGTTATTGCTATTTGCAGTCACTGTCCTTGCCGCAGTGCCCATGAATATGTAATAAATGCGAGTCAATGTGATTTACAGTGAAATAAAATGCATTCGACCAAGTCAGCATGCAGCTAATTTCGTATATTTTATCGTCAACAATTTGGCAATCAAAATTAAAGCTATAACTTCTACTGACTAATATTATAATACTGTATACTGCTGCTATGCGTAGTTTATCTTTCGCTAACAGTTCACTTAAAATCAGTTAGATTAAAGTTTAATAATCTCAGCAAAGAAATCAAAAGTAATTTGCAAGTTTCGACATCTTGTTTGCGCACTTAAAACACCGCTTTAACTGATATTTCGAAATAAATATGAGCTTCAAACTTAGTTAAGCCAAGAAGCAGGCTAAAGAAAAAGTTAAAGTTAAAGTTAAAGAGTGTGAAAATAAAGGAAAAACAAATACAAATAAATGCTTAAATATATATCTATAGGTAAAGTGTGTTAGGGTAGTGGAAACAAAGTCTGATGACGATAGTGAAAGGTCCTGTGCTGTATCAAGTAAACCGCACGTTGCAGCAAGTCGGTTGCCTGACAGACGCTATCGCTGCTGTGGCAGATGTGGCAGCAAAAGTTCTACGAACTCTATGACTGTTCTACATCTCTCTTGACTTTCCATGCAACTGCAACAAGAACAGCAACAACAACAACACCAACAGCAGAAACAACGACCACGACGACGACGTTTGCTGTCAAAAAATCTTCAATTAAAGGCACAAGCACAAAAGCTGTCGCAACAAAAAAAGCAGAGAAGCAAAGAAAATAGGAAAAACAAGCAGAACCAAAGTCGACACTTGACTGTAAAATACCCGTCACTGAACCAACGACTGCAGCACTTTAACTGCTCAACAATCAACAAATGGATTTATTTTTCATACCAAACACTCGATTTTTTAACAAACAGCTTATACCCTCACTGCACAATTTGCCGAGTATTAAAATGGCAAAAAAAATATGTGTGTAGAATGAAGAAAATGGGAGCATTCAGCACAAGGAACGGAGAGTGGAAAACACACACGTATTGAGGCGCCAGGAGTGTGCTGTGAAAAGTGTGGAAAAGTGGGTGGCATGCCCCGACATTTTTACAGTTATGCAGTTCGCCTCAAATGAGCGCAGCGCATTGCAAGACAATGATGTCAGCATCAGGCCAGACTTAACCAGACCAAAAGACCAGAGACACAAGATACGGGACACGGGACAAGAGAGCAGAGAGCAGAAAGCAGGCATCAAAGAGGCATCCAAGCATCCGCCAGATATCCACAGTCAGTCCAAAGTTGTCCAGATGTTTGTGGATATATATTCATTGTACTCACATTCTCTGATTGTCATTGTGGTTGTCTGTACGTGTGTGTGTGTGTGTATAAGTGTGTCAGTCAATGCAAAGTTTGCCAACTGATGATAAGCAACGAGAATTAACTGCTGAACGGACGAAGCTTTTGTTTCACTCGCAATTTTATCCTCTTTCCCCCATTTCTCTCCTGCTCGCCTCCGTCTTTTCTCAACTTTTTTAAACAGGATGTGGGCAGTCAGCGCATACATACACACCCCCATACGCACACACACACATACACCCACACCGTGACAACAACTCAAATTCTTCATTTTCATTTTGACTAAAATTTGAGCCTTGGCTTTATAAGCCGTCAAAGTTCACGGTATTTTTTCTCTCGAGTTTTCTACACTTTTTTTTTGCACATAACGCAGTGCAGCTCAAAGCAACGGTGACGCCTTTTAGCAAAGCTTTGAAGTTCCGCTTAAAAGCACAAAGTCAAAGGCTTGTGTTATCTCAAAGCTTTGAGAAGAACTCAGCGGGAAGCTGCCAAAGGAATTTGCATATTCGATGCCAGCACAGGTACGCCCACACACCTGTCCTCTACAGACTCTATTGTTGGTACCAAACGAAAAAAGAAGTTACGTTTAATACGAAATGGAATGTCATATTAAGAGGTAAAAATGGCGAAGGTAACCGTGATCATAGCCAAAAGCGCAACTAATAAAAAAATACATATATGTTTTATAGAAACTTAAGTTAAATTAAAGTTTAGCTTGTAGATACATGTAATATGTAAGGAATGACATGGCAAATATTTAAGGTATACATTCTATAACTGATATATCATATCTCGCCCTAAGGTTAACCAAGGAGCACACAACGCAATTTATGCAAATATATAGAAAGCGGTAGGAAGATGGAAAAAAGCTAACAAAACAAACAGAGAGTTATGAGATGATATTCAAACACGTACGTATTTGATATATACACAACCAACACACTCATACAACACACACACACACACACACGCACACACTTGTGACACACTTGTGACACACATATTCGTATTTGAATTTACTTTATTGTTGTTTGCTCAAAAGATGGGCGTGTTTTCGCCTGCGACCAAATAAATACCCAAAGCCAACGCCCTGCTCTTTCGCTCACTCCCTTCCTCTCTCTGTCTCTGTCTCTGTGTCTCTTTCGCTTCCCCCCATACGCCTGAAACTATGCAGTGACATTTGTGAAATTAGAAATTTGCATACAAAACAACTGGAAAAACAACTAGAAAAACAGCTGCAATAATAAAAGTAAATAACTCGACCAAGCGACAAAAATGGCACAGAACGTGCTACAAATGAAATATACTCATATGCAGTGTATACAAGCTCACATAGATATACACACACACACACATTGATAAGCTGGCACACCCACAGAGCATACCAATGCCTAAAACTATGCAATGGTAATTCTCAATTACACAAACACACACACATATAGTAACTTGAAATTGCTTCAAGTGCTTTTAATTGAAACACACACACTCATCACACACACACCATTGATTTGCCTAGAATGGCACAGTCGTTGACATTGAATTCCAAGTGTCAAATTTGCACATTTTTACGAGCAGTTACTGTACCTGCACTTCCGCTCCACACACTTACAGCTACACACACACACACAAACACACTCTCGTATATGGCCAACGCTTATGTGCTTCGCATGCCAATGGACTCTTCAAAAGCTTCGCTTTCGGGGGCGCATTTTGCACATTAAACATTGAAATGAAAACATAATTTTTTTAGCACGAATTTTAAATGCTCTAATCGAGATGATAAATTGCTTAATTTATTCAATTTACATATAAACAAACAGTTAAATGTTAACTAAAATATCGTGCCTTTTAAAGGACATTTCGCACAAAACTTTTGCATATATTTACAACAATTTTATATCTAAGCGTTACTTAATTCATGACCAAGCCGTTATTCTCTGAAATGCCAAGAGAATGGGCTATAAAAATGTTCGTGTTGCACATAAAGAATTAGCAACTAAGTACGTGGCACATTGCGCTATTCCCAAATGGGCCTGGCCTATAATAATGTTGGACTTCTACGTAAGTAGCTACACATAGTGAGAAAAGAGAAAGAGAGGAAAGGAAAAATAGAGACAGATAGTGTATAGCACACATAGTTGCAATAGACGACTTCATTGGGCTTTGTTATTTGCCCATTTCCACCGCAAGAATACAAAACTTGGCTCTGGTCATTAAACTCGGACCGAACTTAACGGCGTGACAGCACCAAAAGAGAAGCCAGCGCAATGCGAGGGAGGAAGGGCAGGAAGAGGCTAAAGTAGGGTATTAAATCGCATTTACTTAGATATATTCAAACACACACACACACACCTAGAACGCTGAAACATTCGCTGACATGCTCTGTAATCTAAAGCCGCACAGCTGACGCTTGAGGCACGACAAAATCAATAATCCAAAATGCAATTCATCAAGTGTCAAATTCAAGTCAATAAATGTACGTAAATCGTCAATGGAATGTTTCCATCTGTCAAGGGTTGGGTGCTCTGCATTTAATTGCTCAGTTGACAGCGATCTTTGTTTACGCAAAGGCGCAGCTCAGTACGCAATTAAGATACATTTGCCAGACGTTACTTTCATAAGTAAATAGATCAACAGACACTGTATTGCAGGCCAAGATCTGTTTTTACCATAAAACTATTTAATTTCTGGTGTAACTACTTAGTTTAACTTGTTTTAATTATAAACTAAGCATCATATTACACATATATCAAGGATTACATTTTATTTTGTTTGTTTCCTCTGAGGATCACAAATACATTTTCTTTCTGCTTTTTGCTCTATGTCACTTTTTTTGTGTTATTATAATAATTTGGCCTTCAGCGGCGTTTCAAAACATTTCATGTCGCACGCTTGGGGAGCACTGCTTAAAACTATTCCCAGCAAAAACATGCACAAGGCTCAAAAAATATATATAATAAAATCTACAACCAGAAGAAAAACAACATGAACAAACACGCAAATGCATAATGCTTATTATATATACTGTGCCAAAATGAAACTCCAACACATTTATGCTAATTTCGTTGTCGTTGTCGTCATCGTCAACGTCGGAATTCCTCTCCCCTCTGCCACCCACTACCCTCTTAACCCTGTACTCTCTCCTGTCAGCTACCTAATCGCCTCTATCTTCTCTCTCCCTCTGCTTCTCTTACTGACGCTTCTCTTCTTCATTTATTTTACTTTTTTTTTATATTCTGGCCTTTACTGTTGGCTCTCGCTCTCTTGTGTTGTTTTGGCCCTGTTTCTCGTCCAGTCTGCAGTAATTTATGTAAATTTTTCATCAGCCTCTACGGGTTTTCCGGGTGGATATAGCCGTGGGGGAAGGGCGTTGGGGTTAGGATACTACCGGACAGGCCGCAAAGTATGCAGACATTTATACACACACACACACACACATATACAGTGGGAAAGACTGTGAGTTTTGGGTTCACATTTGTTATGCACTTTGACTGAATGAACCCACAACACACACACACACACACTCGGCTCTGTCTGTCTGCGCTTGCATGTATTTAAATATGTAATTAGTTGTGGGATCAAATGTGGATTTAAGGCTTTTATTTAGCTGAGAATAGTACTGTTTTCATATAGTATCTTTGATCCAATTCAGAATCTGCTGCCTGACCCTGTCAACAATCAATATCAGATACAAAGCGTTGAGTTGCATATACAATTCCAGTGAGATAAGCACAGAATACTCTATCATTTAATTTAATTTCACAGCTGTAACAGCATTAATTTTGTAGCTGAAACTGCTTTGTAATTTCAGTTTCGTATTTCACAAAACGAGAACAGCATCCAAAATACACAAGAGCTTGGCCTAAATTCGTCTTCATACTGCCAGATGAATCTACCAGATATGGAGCGCACCCTAGCTTGTAATGATATATCTACCAAAAATGTGTTGATTTCAGTTCGAAATGCGTTTGATTACTTAAGGCTGATTCTGTTTAGTTTGGCAGTAGAACATAAATTTCTATTTGTGAATCATGTTCAGAGCAAATTATTTTTAAATGGGAATAAATGTGGTTTTATTATTAAAGAAATAACTATTAATTGAAAGTAAACGCAAAACTTACATAAAATTTAATAGAGGGAACATAAGTCTTTAATTTATAGGAACAACTTTTGCTTATAGGTCAGTAGGAATTCAAATAAGTTTAAGCTCTTTAAACTGAAATTGCTGATAAACAAAGTTCTTATAGTTTAAGCACATTCCATAAAGTTATTTTTAAAATATATATGCCCTGTTATAAGTTAAGTTTGTCAACAGTAAACCGTAGAGAATTGAATTGATTTGGTGTTTTTTAGTTGGTATGGTATATAAATATTTTCTATACAAATTTATTGAAGCATTGCGAATCAACATGTGTTGCCCTTGTCGCCTGGAGTTCGCCGTCGTACGCTGGACTTGAAACTTTATCAAATCTAATTAGTTGCGGCATAAAACTGTCAACGTCTACGACTGAGTCTGCGTTGCCAATTGCCAATTGCCGAAACAGCATATGCAAAAAATAAAAATGAAATAAAGGAACAAACCATAACATGCTAAACCGAGCAAACGGAAATGGAGAAGCCAAGAAGCCAACTGAAAAACTAAGAGCTGGAGAACTTGAACTGGAACTGGGTACTGAGAACTGCAAAACTGAGAAACAGCTACAAAACAACATGGGGGCAACATAGTCCATTGGCCCATGGGTAATTTAGAATGCAAACACTTGGGGTCTGCGGGGGAGAGAGGAACAGATGGGAAGTAGGATTTGACAGCGGGAAGTGGGGGGGCGTGTATAAAGAGGACAACTTCCTTTTGGCAGGCGCAGAGCCTGAAGAGCCAAGTGAGAATTGTTAAGAAGAACGAGAGAGTATACAGTAAAGAAAAAAATACATGTAGAAGAAAAATATCACATAAAAAAGAAAGAAAATAATGAAAATGTAAGCAACACAAAGCCTCAATACAAGAATGTGTGTATGTAGTGTAGCGTAGCGGGTGTAGGTGAGTGGGTGGTCGTGTATGTGTGTGTGTGTGGTATCATCAGCGACGACAACAAAGCAAACGTGGAAAATTGAAAAATGTGAAAAGGCAGGCACGCAGGCAGTACAAAAAAAATATAAAAAAAATTGTATGCAGGGCAAAAGCAAACAACATTTGAAAAATATTACGAGTATTTGCATATGATGCGCATGGGAGAAGAGGCAGAACAGCGCGTATGTGTGTGAGTGTGGGTGTAGGGGGCAGCAGGCGTGGCAGCTGGAAGAATATGAAGCAGCAGCAAAGCGACCCAATGAAACAGTATATGTGTGCGAGTGTGTGTGTGTGTGTGGCGCTAACGGCGTTTGGCTCACTGCATGTGTGGTGGAGCCATGTAGTTTGTGTGTAAATAATACAACAGCAAATGCCAAAGCGTTGTTGAGGTCTCTACACACAACCCCCTCTAAGCACGCCCCTCTTCCTACCCCCTTTCTACCCCCTCTCCAACACTACCTACTCAATACTCTACTACATTACACACTCGCACAACACTAACGGCAAATCTCGTGCTCATTTCTGGCGTAAATGAAAATGTAAATTCGCTTAAAGAGATTTCGAGGGACAGCGACGACTGGGCGGGACTGCTAAAGGGGGAGACTCGTGTAGGGGCAGTAAAAACTATACACGTTTCAATATTTCTTATGCAAACACTTGCTTTTATTTGCTTTACATGCCAAACAAGAATTCTTTCAAGAATACATGAGCGCAAAAATGTTTGAACAAAAGTCAATAGCGAAAGCCAATCAAACAAACAAAATTCCAGCACAGTGTGCACAGTGTGACAAGGTCATTGAATGTATTAAATCAAATTTTACAAGTACTTAAGCCCAAAGTGAGCTCAATTTTATTGCAGTAAATGCGCCATTACGACATTACGTAATCTGGAGCATTTAGAATGCATTTGAGATCATTTCTTTGTGATTCAATAGAATCCAATTCATGCTCAAGTGATTCATTCCAACTTTTTAAAACTAATCACCCGCATTTGTCATAAAGCACAGAAATTTAAGCTTAAACACATTTTATTTCTAAAGAATCGTATATTTTCTACATAAAGCTTTGAGTACTATTACCATTAAATATTTCTGAAAATTCGTGTAGTTTTCTGAATTTTATTGAACCATTTATCAAATCTCCAGGGACGGAAGCTTCGCACTTAATTTAACGATTATTTTTTAAGATTGCCAATTATTGATATTTTTGGCATTGTTTACGGTGGCTGAAACGATATCCATATAAAACTTTACGATTTTGCAATTTATGCATTAAAGAATTTACATTATCGAGTCACTTTATGTTTGTAATTTTCTCCGTTGGCGTCTTTAGTCACATTTCCCCCTTTGTCTTATTGATGAAACTCGAATATCTGCATGTGTAATAAAGTCAAGAGCATTCAATATCAATCTTAATTCTCGTATCGAGTCTCTCTCACTCTGCCTCTCTCCCTCACTCCCTTACTCTAACAGTCGCTCTTTCTCTGGGCTGCTCTGAGTCAGCAGACGGAAATGTGAAACCGTTTGGAGACTGTCCCAAAGCTGAATACGTGACATATTAAAAGCTCGACCAGTGACAGAGATAGCAAGTGCTTGCGTGCGACAGAGACAGCAATAGAGATATAAAATTGTTCAAAAAAAATTATTTAATATGAAATATAAGCATAATTTAATGCAAATCTTTACATAAATGGCGAAAAATATTGCGTTATTTTTTATTTTATTTTTTATTGTTGCTAACAATTAAAGCCTCAATGTCGAGGGCAACTACAACCAACAAAAAAACACAACAACAACAAAAACATCGTCGATTTCGTCGGCAGCAGCTACAAAGTCGAAAACGAATTATGCATAAATTTCAACGGATTTGCACAAAATTTATGATGATGGCACACAGAGGCGTGGCTAAAGCGCCAACAACAACAACAACAAAAAACAAGACAAACACAAAATTGTGACACACAGACAAAGCAAAATGTTTATATTTATATATATATGGAAATATATATGCGACTTTTTGAATTATTTAGCACGTGCGTTCATCAGAAAAAGAGAGAGAGAGAGAGAGAGAGAGCTAAGATAATCACACAAATCTCATAAATTCATTTAATATTTACACAAATAAATCTTCTGTGAAATTATATTAAACACTTTGTGTATTATAAATTTTAATAGCCTTAAAAATACAGGGTTCACCGCAGTCTATCATGCTCTATCAAAGCCTAACTGCTTTATTATTTAATTGACTTTTAACTAACTAATTTTATGGCGATTAAAATAAGACTTTATTTGCATAGCCAGTAAATCCCCATGAAATTCGAGCCGACTTACAAGTTTGAGTTTTAAGGCTCAAAGTCAATAACCTGGCCAACTAAAATTGAAGCGTTTGCAACAAGAGATGTGGCAGCTGTAACAACAACAACAACAATAGCTACAACAACAGTAACAGTAGCAGTTCCAACAGGCAGCTGTCACGCATGCAACACGAAGCTTCAACAGGGAATTTAGCCAAAAGTTTGCTGCTGCAATCTGTTGCACACTTTTTTTTGGTGCCCCCTGCCGAAAAAAGTTATTAAAAACTCGTGCATAAAGTTGTGTCTACAAAAAAATATATATTAGCGTAAAAAATGCATACATAATTCAAATTCAAGCATGATGAAACTTTATAATCATGTGCATGATTGGCAAAGGGTATTAAGTCAACGGTTTTAGCCAAAAATTTCGCTAATGTCTTTTAGTTTTTGTTTGAGCATAATGAGTATTGGGTTCCCAATGCGTTGCCTAGAAAGAGCAACTGACGTTACGCAAATAATGGGCGTGGCTCAACATCATCATTGTCATAGTCATCGTCATAGTCATCAGGCTAAACAAAGCTCCAAAACTACAGGAATGACAAGAACATTCCACTCTGTATGCAAACATGCCAGAGCAGCAAACTTCTCTCTCCCATTCCTCCTCTCCCCCGCTCGCACTCTCCGCAACCCACTGTCGCTGGGAACATTTTTACCGTTGCCCATGTGGTGCCGAAAGTTTTCAGAGTCCAAACAGAGCGACCTATACGCGTTTTGTGGGCGTCTTTCCACAGTTTGCGTTATTGAAACAGCGAGAATTGCAATTCCAATTGAAATGTGTGTGTTTGTGTGTGTTAGTATGTGTGTAAGCGGAAGTTGGCTGTGAATCGGAAATGGTAAACAAGCCATTATTGCGGTTCAAATCTCAGGCGTTCGCTCCTCAGTCAGTTGAAGGAACTCACTTAACTTGATTTTCGATTATTTTTGGTACAGACAAACAATGCAAGGAAATCGAATAAATTCAATATGCAGATATAGCATTAATCAAATTGTTTTTTTCGGTTCATTTACACACAAAATTACAATAAGTAGTATCATAAATAATATTGATTGATAACCCATGTTTAAAGATTATCAACAATTTAAATATGAAACTTTGTTTAATTTAAAATATAAATACAAAATATAGACGTTTTTCCCCAAAACAACCGTTGATTATTTGAAACAGAAATGATCTCATTTGCTTGCACAAACAGATTATTAATCATATTATATTCTTCTTTAATTAGACAATTTTATATATTTTTTCTTTGCTGATTTCGCAATAACGGAGCATGTGACCTGTGTGCGATTAAAATAATCATTATCAATGTATATTATTCATATTTCTTAAACTTAATCTCACAGCCAATATTCAAATGGATCTTGTTTCATCCATTTTGATGAATTGGCTCTTCATTAATAATCATTTTTTTTTCAAAGCATGTTGTCGGTAATTCCACTTTTTAATGATTTTTGCAGCTAATTGAATGGGCACGGATTGAGTCCATAAAAAATGTATATATTTCTAGCGTCCAAAAATGAAACATCATACAAAAAATCTAGAAATATTACTTTATAAAATTAAATAAACATTGCGCAGTAAATTGAAAGAAAACATACAAAAATATTTTTTTTAAATATTGTACACGAGAAAGTGAAATTCTTTCCAAATTCAGTGCTCGACTAGAAAATACCCTTGCAACTGCTTTTTATGCATATGCAAATAAAACAAACTACAGTGAAGCAGAGTGGTCATACCCAATCTACTAATTTTTGTGGAGCACACAAAATGATGAACCACAGGCATTCCACATGAAAACCTCAAGTTTAAAATTTAGAAATGGAAATTTTTAACAATAATGTATAAATTTTAACGTGTAAACAAATTGCACGGGGGCATTTGTGTTTGTCTGTGTGCGTTGAAATATTTGCGTAGGCGTCCGCGTGGGCATTAAAAATACATAGTGAAAATGCTATCAAATGTGCAGCAAACAACAAACTGTAACGAGAAAAAGCTTCAAATGAGCAGCTGCTGAATACTATGTGTAAAGTTTATTGGAAAATCATCGAAACTTCAAACAAATGCAGTCAGAGAAAAAATCTGCTGAATAATTATGAAAGTATGCAAGTGCGTGGGCTGGCTTTGTGTGTGTGTGAGTTTTAGTATGCGCGTGTGAGTGTTCGATTGTGTGTGTGAGTTGGAACTGCAGCTGTCTCAGCTGCTGCGTGGGCTGCTAACTCTTTTTTTGTCTGCTCGAGGCTTACATTTTCCATGTTAATGATATGCAAACAAACACACAGCCAAAAAGTCAAACTGCGAGAGAGAACACAAGAACAACAACAACGACAAGAGTAGCAGCGATGATGGCACAGGAAATACACGCCATATACAACAACACAAAAAAGGGCAGGCAGGCAAAAGAGAGAAGTGAGAGAGTGAGAGTGGGAGAGAACAAACGGAGGCAACAGAAATCAACAAAATTTTGCGCGCGATTTGCGTCAATGAAAAAAAAAGGCCACAGAGACAAACGGAAGGCGGATGGGATGAGCAGTGCATAAGTATTTGTGTGTATGCGTGTATGTGCATACGTGCGATTGTGCGTATGTGCAGATATTTTTTGCAATTAAAACACAAAAATAAACTCAACGAGCAGTAAACAAATCAAGTGTAAAAACATAAAGTGGGGAAAACAAGAATATTTATATGTATGTTCGTACGAATACCACATGCCCCATTCTATGAACAAAGAAAATTGCAGTTAAGGTTAATATAAAACGCACACACAAACGCACATGTCGCCCGAGCGGAATCAGCACAGAGCGCAGTATAAACAGAGGAAGCAGCGACTAAAATCAACAGTGGGACAACATAATGTAAAAACCAATAATAAATACACAAAAAAAAAATACAAGCACGCACGCATATTACATGCCCAAGAAAGAGCGAGACAAGCAGATGGAGGAAGAGCGGAAGAGCAAAGATACAACTTGTCGCAAGCAAACCGCAAAATGAAACAAGCCCAAGACGAACATACTCCACTACGAAACAAGCAACAGCAACAACAACAACAGCAAACAACGACAATGAAAAGCGGCAACAACGCTGATTATTGACATTGCGTTACCCTTCTTGCAGGCAGAGTCAACGTCAGCGTCGGCGGCTGCGTCGTCGACGACGTCACTGCCAACGTCGGCAGTTCAATCTGCTTGTTTGGCCTGCCTACTGTCTCTGGTCTTGATATTGCCGGTCTGTTCAGGCCTGTTCTGCGTGTTGTTTACCTCAGCAGAAACTGAAATTCAAGAAAAGCAAACGAGCTACAACCAACAACAGCAACAGCGGCACCACCAACAACAGTCGGCAGCCCTCAGTGACAGCCAACTTCACTGCTGCGTCGCTGCCTGCTGTTTGGAGCTTCACGAACTCCACGTCGCGACGTCGTTTGTCGCTGTCTTCTTTTCTTCAACTTTGTCTGCTGCCTACTAACACTGACAAACACACACGCATACACATACGATAACATTTTATGCTCGCTTGCTGTTATGGTTGTTGTTGTTTTGCCTCGCCGCCTGCACACACATTTTTATGCTGTGCTGTGCTCTGCTCGTTCGTTCGCTCTCTTACACCATGCTCTCTCTCTCTATCTCTTCCTCTGGTAATCGCGTCACCACATTTTGTGTTGCTGTTGTTGTTGCCTGCTGCGGGTCCCGCAAATGTTTTTGTTTTTGGTTTATTTGTGGCAACCCTTTGGGTTTTGTTGCAATTGCCTTTGCTTTTATGTTGTCTTGACATGTAAAAATTTACTAATTGGATTTTGTTTTTATGCACACATGTCAGAAAACATGTGTAATTGATGCGCGTAAGCGCTCTCTTTCTCTCTCTTGTTTTCGCTCTTTGGTGTGTCTCTTAGGTATACTCTTTTCTCGCTTGCTCTAATTGCAACGTGATCTTGTTTTGTACTAGTTACTATAGCAAAGTGCACATGTGTGTGTATGTACATATGTTTGTATGTAAATGCTTACTACGCTTTTTTTGTAATTATCTCGTGTGTATAAACAATTCCATCACTGCAATTAGCGTTGATTATCTGTGGGGATTTTCAATCGAACTCAGATAGATGGAAAGCAATGCAAACTGTACATCTGGCTACGAACGTAATGCAATGTTACAGTCGATGGCACAAGTATTGTGACAAAAAATAGAAATATTAATTTTTTAAACAATTTCATTCAAAAAGTTTAAACTTTTTTACGTACACGTGCACGGTTTGTGAATGAACTTAGAGCCGTTAAATATGTGCCAAATGGAACAAGAAAACGTGTAGAAATACTTATGTTAACGACTGTGTGTAGAGACGTTGACATTTGTGAAAAACATTAAAAGACATTGCTGTTGATAACATTTTGACATTAACAGCAGCAGCGAATATGCGACTGCAAAGTCAGCGACGACGTCTGCTGCTTGCTATCTTTACGATTTCGGCGTCAATAAGCGCGTCGACTGCGAAGGTGAGAGCGAGCGTAAAGTGCAATCAAAGCGACAACAACAAAAATGCGCTCATTAAATGCAAAGCAAATAAGAAGACAAACGACCGTAGCAACAACTACACACATACACACAAACAAATAAACGCACGCAGACGTGACTAATAGAAAAGCAGAGAAATAAACAACAGTGGGCGAGAGATAGACGCATCTGGAAAATAAGTATGTGTAATGGAAAATAAAAGTGACTTTTAATCCTATGAGTTGTCTGTCTTAAGTTTTTATTTTAAGTAAATCGAAAAAGTCATCCATGACAAATTCATTTATTACGTCATCAATAGCAACAGCTGATTACCATTTCAGCCCTCTCTAACAGCTGCAAAGATCTTAGGTAGTCCAGAGGAAAAGGCAAAGAAAAAACCCACAATATTGACAATATCCCTACTACGTCTAGTCAAATAATTGCCTTCCCGGAAATCTATAAAAATAAACAGACAGTTGCACAGCACGTGAAGATGGGACAAAGATGAGCTAAATCCGTGTTATGTTTATGGTCACCTTAAAACGGACACTCGCTCACTCAAACTCACTCTCTCTGCCTACGCACCTCATTCTTGACCTCTTTTGCCCCGCATTGCCTTTCTCCTCTCACAATGTCACGAACACGACACATGCCAATAATGCTAATGAGCGCAAATGCGTAAACGAGCCGAAAACAAAACTTGGAGAATGCGTGTAGTGGAAAGCAGCAGGAAGCGATAGCACAGCATCTTCCCCCACCATATGCGTGTGGGTGAGTGTGTGTGTGTGTGTGGGTTTGGGTGCGTATGTGTGTGTGGGGGAGTAAGTAACGCTGTTTTGTCTCTTCTCTCGCAGCAATGACCAATCATTACATTATCCTGCACACTCAAAACTGTGACCACACTCTCTCTCTCTCTCTCTCTCTCTCTGTTCTTCGCTCTTGCGCTTTCCCCCTGCTTCTTCCACTCCTACAACACTCGAAGCTGTTCATCAGTTTGCAGTGCACGTTCTTAAAATGTTTTTGGCGAGAAGGAGCAACAACAACAACAACATCGATAGCCATAACCACGACTGAGCAAAGTAAAGCCAATTTTGGCAAAAACAAGTGACATACAGACAAAGAGGACGGAACGGAATGGACCGGACTGGACTGGACCGGAACGATAAACAAGACAACAACAGCAATGACTGCAAATACAGCCACTATTGATGGGCGCTTAGTGGTGAAGTGGAGTCCAACTCAAAACGGGCCAATGTACTATTTATGTATGTGATTTCAGATACATTTATGCGTGTGTGTGTGTGTGTGTGTGTGTTTTGGGCCAATAAGTCACAAAAACAGGCAAGCAAACAAAACAAACAAACAACTGAACTGGCTACTGAAATTGGCAACAACCGGATGCCGGAGTTTGCCCCATCACTTTGGCAAACGATCAACAGTCACCAAGTGTCAAAGAAGTGCAAGATAAAGGAGAAGACAAAGTGGAGACAAAGAAGAAGAAGAAGAAGAGGCACAAGTTTGGTTATGGGGAATGCGTATGCGAGTGCAACATTCATCACATACACACTCTCGTAAATGCATGCATGTATATGTAAGTATTTTTATATGTACATGTTTATTCTTGTTGCCATATTTATGCGCTTCGGCAATGCAGACATTTTTAATGTCTTTTTACAGCTTCTCTCTCCACTTCATTATCGTGTCCGTCAATACCAGCAACAACAAAAGCAACACGCTAAAGAAGAAGAGCAACAATATCAATAGCAATGCAGCAAATTGGAATGCAGCGTTGCCAGACAGCAAAGTTTTCATTGTAAGACAGACACACACACACACACATACGCTTTAATTCATGTATATTGATTAGTTTGCACTAGAGTTCAGACATCTCTCGATTATTTTGCATAATAATTGACAGATTCTGACACCGAGTAAGAGAAAACCAATTGGGAAAACCTCAAGCCGCAAACAACAAACTGATAAAAGTGGGGGAGTGAGAGAGACAGAGAAAGGGTGAGGCTGTGGGTGGAGAGAGATTCCCAAATGCAGGTGTGAAACAGTGGGCAAAATGGTAAATAGCTTGAGGTTAAAGTTGTTCGTAATCTCAATGAAATTGTATTCAATAAAGCCAGCTTAAGTGCATAAAAGCGTCAAATTGACCACAGGATACCCTGCACATTTTTACCAAGAATACAATTTGTAAACTGTTTGTTAACTGTAAGGAATGCAATTTGTATGCATTCTTTAATGAAAGTTTCGCTTTAATTGTGTTTCTGCTGCTTCACTTTGGTAAATTCGATTAGTTACAACGAGCGTATCGAATCGATTTAACACGAACTCCAATGCTTAAAATAATCAACAGTGACTGTTTTACAACTTTAATTTCCGCTCAGGGTTTAATTACCAGGAAATGGCTTACAGGGTATTTTAAAGGCATTCCATTTCCAGCACACAACAATTTCTCGACTAACAAATTGCGTTCTATCTGCACTACACATCTCAAAAAGTTCTCAATTACAATTTCATATTCACAAGTTCCCCGCTCTCATTTCGGACTTACCTCATCAGCTGCTTGTGTGGCGGCTACGAGCAGAATTAACAGCAGCATCGACGCCAGCATCGACGGCGACGTTAGCAGCGCAGTTTTCAGCTTTGATTTCATTTTGGTTGCGTGGGTGACGACGATTTTAGTGCAGCAAGCAGCAACAGAGTTGTTGAAAATTTTATTCCAAATTTGTTTATAGCAGCGCGAGGAGCGGCAGCATAAAATGCTTTTTTCTAAAAATTGTGTACTTCTCTTCAAGAGATAGGGATAGATATGAGAACTGGATAATTTATATATTTTTAAGATACTTTTCTGTATCTATTTACTTCAACTTTTGTAAAAGCAATACAAAATCAGATTCACAATAGCGCGAAATTGATTAAGTAAACACGATTATTGAATTTGTTGTTTAAAAAGCACTGAAACATTTTGTTAATGACACTAGCATTCGCGATTTTCACATAAATTTATCAATTGAATTTCAAATAAAACGCGTACAAAAACAATTCAATTGGACGCGGTGTGTGTGTGTATGAGCGTGTGTATGTGTGCGTCGGTGTGCGGAAGAACCAAAATAACGAAATAGTAAGAGAGAGAGCGAGAGAGGAATTCATAAATTACACATTTATTCATTTAATTTTGATAATTAACAGCAATTTTTAGTGCGCGCGCGGCTAAAATCAAAGTAACTAGCGGATAGATAGATAAAGACAGAGAGAGAGAGATAGAGACACGACCGCAAGAGAGAATAAACAAAATGATTACTGCACGAAGCAGCAAAGCAAAGCAAACCAGAGAGACGCAACAAAACAAAAATGATAAAATGAGACAGCAGAGCGACAAGAGCACAACTGAAACGAAAGGTGCCAGCAGCGAATGGCTGCCTGAGTATGCCTCTATGGCTGTGTGTGTGTGCTGCTTGTGTGAGTGTGTTTACGACACTGTCTGTGGGTTGGCAGTGTTGGTGAGCGCAGAATACAAAATTTTATACTAGCTTTAAAGTAAACACAAGAATTGATACAATTTTGCATCTAATAATGAATTAAAGAATTATTTTTAGTAGCTGAAAAGCGTTTACATTACTTTACGCCCACCATACACAAACTCACACTACTACCTACACGACAGACAACTCACGCACACATGCACGCTTGTTATGTACACACACGCACACACATACACCCAACTAGTTCGTAGCGGTGGCGGCTTCTTTATGTTTTTCTTCTTTTGCCTTTTGCTTCTTGTTTGCGTTTTTTTTTTTTTTTTTTTGCTTCACTAAGCGAAATATTTTGTTGTAATTCAGCTAAATTGCACTTTGTGCGTTTAATGGCACCTTATTTATTTAAATGGCCGTTGCGTGGCACATTTTTATTACAATTTACAACAAATTCGTTGTATTAAATTGTTAAATTTCTTTACACTTGAACTGCCAACGAGCACTAATCCCGCGTCCGACTCATTCAACGGTTTTAATTCGACTAATGTTAACGGACTATGTTAACTAACAGAGTCTGCAATTGCCAGGGTGACCATAAAAATAACTTCTGGTTTTACAAAGTATACCGTAAAAATACCACTAAGAATATTTGCCGATATAACTACTAACAGAAGTTATCGAACTGTGCAACGAAATAGAAAATACGCGAATTTAGCAGTGTCGGGATACGGTAACACTGCATTTGCATTTCGAACATATTTTGGAAGAAATTAAACAAAAAGAAGTGGGTAAATAAGGTAATACCGATAATTTACAACCGAAAATGGATGTGCAGTATAAACGCTGATAAGACAATTGATTGACAGCAAACGCAAATAGATTCTCATAACGCAAATGAATCATAATTTGCTGCTTTGTTGTCTTATTTTGCGTCTCTTTGGAATCCGTTCGTTCCCCTCTTAGCAATCTGTGCTCCCTGTCCCCGCACGCTCCAAGTCCCCCCGCACCCTACAAACCCACCAAAACAGTGTGAAAATTATTCCCTCAAACACAAGTTGTATTTTTTTTCTCAGCACCGTATTACGTCTTTCGCTTTGCGGGCTTAAATGCAATTGGTCTAGTTATTATGGATCTGGTGGACATCGATCAGGTCCTGGACAATCTTGAAGCTGAGCTTAAAGGTGCGTAACAATTAGATAAAGTTTTGGAAAATTAATAATTTATTTTTTATTGTAATTTACAGCTGACGAGCAGCTGAGTCGAAATGCAGCAGCGGCGGCAGCAGCAGCCACAGTAGCGACTGTTAATGTGAGTGTGGGCGTTGAGTCACGTCCACTGGGCGATGGTAGCAGTGCAGGCGCCGCTGCCAAAAACTTTGTGGGCGTGTCACAGGTTTTCAACAGTCTCAACGACTATCGCAACAATGTGAAATCGCTGGAGACGCACGAGACTTACGACTGGACGGCGGGGGCAGCGCAGCGGCAGGAGGAAGAGGAGGAGGAAGTGTTGCAACAGGAGGCACAGGAGGAGCTGCATGCAACCTCTGTCGATATAGAGGACAACGACGCCCATGAGGACATCAACAAGTTCAGCGAGGCAGCTCAGTCCAAGCAAACCAAACTGGGCAATGAAATCACAGTCTCATCCACTGAATCGTTGACCACCTCATCCTGCTCAACCTTCTCCTCGGGTCCCTCGCCCGGCTCAGAGGAGGACGAAGGAGTGGAGGAAGAGCAGGTGCAGGCAACGCAGTCTAGTTCGCCACCAGAGAGCATTAAGCCGAAGCAGGAAGCCGAGCAGGAGCAGCAGCAGGTGGAATCTGTAGCTGTGGAGGATTTGGCTGTGGGACTCTCCTCCATTTCAATAACAACCACAGCATCACAGTCCATAATGCCCTGTGAGGTTACCGCCTCCTCGGCACTGGACAAGGTGCTTAACGAGCTCTCAGAGGAGACGAGCACTGAGCTAAACACCCAGAGCCAACCACAGCAAGCGGTTGAGGCTGACAAGGATGTGCAGCCAGTGGTAAGTAGAGTAACCAACTGCTCTTAATCTCTGCTAATCCTTGTGCTTTAGGAGGCCGCGCCCACGTTGGCAGCTGCTCGGCAGGAGCGGGTGGCGCCTCCACAGCTGGAGCAACAGCAGCCGCAGCAGGATTTAGCAGCAACGGTGCCAAAACGAAGTCAACCCTTGACCTTCTGCTCGACCATGGATGAAATCTCAGACACTGAGCTGGACAGTATGTTGCAAGAGGTGGAAGTGGAGGATATCGAGGAGGAAACAGCCGAAGAGCAGTTGCAGCCAGTGGCTATTAGTTACGAATATCAGACACAGCCAATGGACGATGAGGATGACCAGGATTTGGATGACGAAGACGATGAAGGTACCACAGAATCACCAATAACTGAGGAGGAATCTGTGCGCATTTTATCCGAACAGGATACCACCTCGGCGGATCAACTGAATGTGGACAACTTTTCGCAGGCATCCACCGTTGAGTTTGCCGAGCTACGGGCACAGGAAACGACACTGACAGCAGCAGCAGCTGCAGCCAGAGGAGCAGAGGAGATTCCCTCATCCTTCAGCAGCACCGCCAGCGATACGGACTCGCTATCGGGTCGCAAGCTGGACGAGGAGGAGGTGGCTGCGGAGGAGGCGGCGGTGGCCGTACTGGAAGATAATGTGGAAACTCAAGACCAGAGACCACAGCGTCCTCAAACGCTTGATCTGAACGCAGGCCTACAAGCGAATGCAGGACAAACTCCGCTACCGCCGCAGAATCAGGAGCAGATGGCAGCAGAAGACGAGGCAGCAGCCACAGGCACTGCGCCCGAGGAGGAGGACGACGATAGCCCCATTTATGAGGCAGTGGGCTACAGTGATCCCCACGCGAATCTGGGCAAAGTGCCACCTATTTGGGTGCCCGACAACATGGCCGGACAGTGTATGCAATGCCAGCAGAAGTTCACAATGATCAAACGGCGTCATCATTGCCGTGCTTGTGGCAAGGTGCTCTGCTCCATCTGCTGCTCCCAACGATTCCATTTGCAGTTCGCCAATGAGCCTGAATCCCGCGTCTGTGTCCAATGCTTCATGATACTCAGTGAGCGACAGGCCAACGGAGCAGATGGTGGAGCAACTGCAGCTGGAGCTGGCGGTGCTGCTGCTGCTGGCGATGCCTTTGCCGGCAGTGCTGCCAGCGGTGTACTGCCACCGACACCAATGCGCTCGCCCAATCCCAACAATCCCATGGAGTATTGCTCAACCATACCGCCGCATCGTCAGGTGAATGCCACAGCAGCTGCAGCACCGCCGAGCGTCATTGTGCCCGTGGGTGTGCTGAAAAAGACCGACGGCAGTTCGTCCAACTCCTCCAGCTCCGATGGCAAAAAGGCACGCAAGCGCAAGAGTGTCATGTTCAGCGATGGCATTGCGCCAGGCAGCGAGCTGGCCAGCACCATGGAGCAGCAATGGGGGGAGGCGAAGCAGGCGCGTCGTGGTCTGCAGCGCAGCAACAGCGGAGCAGGCCAGAAGCCGCCCACACCAGGTGCAAGCAGCAGCGGCAGCAATCAGAGTAGTAGTATGGACAATAACACTGCCATGGGTTTGGTAGCGCAGCTATTCCGTGGCTCCATACCGCCCTCGGCAGCGGCGGCCACACTCTCGGCCGTCTCCAAGGGCAGTCAGGAGCAGAGCGGTAAGTAACGAAGCACTACCAAATTAAAAAGACTTGTCTCATGCCATTTCCACTGTTTCACAGCTGGCAGAAACACGGCTCAGACCTCACCGCGTCGCAAAGTGGAAGCACAGCGTTCGAGGAAGCTGCCACCAAGCGATGCCCAGGGCTGCTTTATTCCCAGCGAGGAGCATGCGCTGCCCCCCATTTGTGTGGCCGGCAGGGAAGGCAGCAACTGTGATGTGGAGTACAAGGAGGTGCGCAATGATCCCGATCTCTTGGAGCGTCTGCAGCGTGAAACACTCAAATTCATTGTGAAGAACAATTTCTATGTGCTCGTGAAGGTCGTGAACAGTGAGTAGCAATAACACTCCACACCATTCCACACCTCTTACATGACTTTTTCTGCCTGTTTTCAGTGAGCTGCTGCATGAATCGTTGGGTGCTTAATTTTACCACATCGGGACTGCATCAAGTGGGTAACGATGAGTTGATTATACTGCTGGAGATCAAGCCACCGCCAGCGAGCAGTGGTCCACAGGTGCCGCGTGACATATTCCAGCATCTGTACGAGGTGTACGTGGAAGCAGAGCAGGCCAGGTCCAGCACACAGGAGCTGGCCTTTAGCAGTCCACGGAATGTAAACTTCTTGGGCTCGCGGGAGCATGGCGGCTTCATCTTTATACGACCCACGTATCAGTGCCTGCAGGGAGTGATTGTGCCGGATAATCCGTATTTGGTGGGCGTGCTCATACATCGACACGAAGTGCCCTGGGCCAAGGTGCTGCCACTGCGTCTGATCCTGCGTTTGGGTGCACAGTATCGCTATTATCCCTGTCCACTAATCTCAGTGCGTAATCGAGAGTCTGTTTATGGCGAAATAGCGCAAACGATCATAAATTTCCTAGTGGATTTTCGCAATTATACGTACTCGTTGCCGTCTATACGTGGACTCTACATTCACATGGAGGATCGTCAGACGACGGTGGTGATACCACGTTATAGGCAGAACGATGTCATTAAGGCCATCAATAATGCCACTGATCACATTCTAGCCTTTGCTGGCAATTTCTCCAAAGTGGCCGATGGTCATTTGGTCTGCATGCAGAATATCAACGATGATCGCACTGAGATGTATGCCTACTCGACGCAGGCAATCAATATACAGGGTCAGCCCCGTAAGATTACTGGCGCCAGCTTCTTTGTGCTTAACGAGTCGCTCAAGAGCAGCAGCGGACTCTCCGGCAAGTGTAGCATTGTGGAGGATGGTCTCATGGTCCAAATAATGCCCACCAAAATGGAGGAAGTGCGTCAGGCTCTGCGTAATCAAACGGATGTGAATATTGTCTGTGGTCCGGTTGCTGCTGCCGATGAGCAGAGCGAAATCGTTAGCATCAAGTGGGTGGACGATGATCGTGACATCAATGTGGGGTAGGCCAGCCAAATACCCTGTAATCTAAAAGTTTTACTCATGTTTTCATTTCCTTTGACAGCGTCAAGTCGGTCATTGATGACAAGCCCATGGATGGTGTGGCCAATATGCGTGTCCATGCCAGCTTTAACTATTCCAATACCAATTATGCAATACGCCTAACGGACATTTTTATTGTCAAGGTAAGTACTTGGCACGTTTCAGATTCAGTTGGAAGAAAGCCTTGGCAGCGCTTTTAAGCAGCAGATTCAATAAGATTCAAATGAAATGTGGCTTGAAAACACACTTTCCAATCCTTTTTAAGGCATTTTTGGCTTAAAACCAAAGGCTCTGTACATCGTTCTTATTAAGATTCTAAAGTAGATAGCATAGTTGCAAATGATTTAAACTTTATTGAGCTACAGAATTTAGTAGACTCTTAATTGTCAACCAATGTAATGCAGTGACAGTTACAGGCGGACAGCTCACTTAGCCGCAGAAGTTTGATAGTTTTTTAGCATGATTTTCATAAAAAATTCTTTCTCTTAGGCGAAGAACTCGCTTGGGTGCTCAATATACTGGAACAGTGGCTGTCCGACCAAGAAAGCTTTCCTGTACATATTATTCAAACAGCTGGTATTCTAATAAGCTTAGTAAAGTCAATAATTTGTCATACAATAGTTAGGAAACTTCTCAATAAATTATTTTAAAATAGTTAGCTAAAGTATACACAAACGGGTTTCTTCTTAACTTATCTTCTTTCGAAGCTACTGTAGATTTTTTAAAGATAACCAATTAGAATGCTACTAATTACCAAAGACTTTGTATATCATGCTGCTGCCATAGTAAAACCTGTTAAATTAGCGCCAAGCTAAATCAAATAAAAGTCTTACAAACACATTGAACATAAATTGATTTATTATACTAAAGCTAAACAAATGATTCCTTTTAGTGCGAGGGTTGGTACGCCACCAATGGCACCAACTATGCGGACATCACACGCATTGCTGAGCAGTTGGCACGAAGCGCTTCAATGGCATTGCTACCATTCCTCGATCTGTTAATTGCATCCGGCATAAATAAACTAGCACTGCGTGCTACATTGGACCAGGAGAATGTAAGTAGTGGCAGACAACTAACCAACACTTCTTTTAACTAAACCAATCAACTTTTTAACTTAGGTCTGCTATGAGGCCGGTGCACGTGGCGCAAAGTTGCCACCGCTTTATATGAATGCGCTTGATAATCATCTGATAGCAACGCTGCATGGCGAATCCTCTGGCATTCAGGATTCCATCATATTGGAACTGGTGTTCTACATACTAAATGCCTAAATACAAATACCAATAGCTGATACTCCCTGTCTAAACGAACCGATTCGTATATATACACACATATACTACGAGATAAATTCTTTCTACAAAAAGAAGAAAACATTTCTAACCACAAGCTAGCTATGTAAGCCTATAAAGTGATCAAATGTCTGCAGCCAAATGGCAGCTAGGAGATTACTCCACCGGCTGCAACATTTTTGGAACAGAGAACTGTATATAACTCGACTCTAAATGATAAAACTATTATCGGTGTTTTGTTTTAATTTCTTCAACACTTTGCTTTTGGCATCCTATCTATGTTCTCTGTTTTCCTCTTTCGTAAATCAAGTGAATATGTTTTGTCAATTTTTTTTAATTTTCTAGTTAATTCAATCTCTACACTTTGTAATGTAAATTTGTCAAAGTTTTATTAGAATGATTGTTTATGATTTGCAACACTAAAAAATGAAATACTTATATGTGATGTTCTTTATTATATATTCCCTGTATATTTTCAATATAAATAACGACTATATAACTGTTAAAAATGCGTGTTTTTACTTATTTAGGTAACAACAAGTTTATTCCTTATCGATTCCCAAGCAAAAAATAAGTCAACTCGGTTTATTTAAATTATTGTGATAATTGTTTATTAATTTTACTGTTCCACTTTGTTCACAAACGTTCAAAAAATGTTTCAGTTTGGCAGACACAACACAAACAAGTTACAAAAAACTTTGATTATAACAACCTATAAATGTATATAAAAAAGATATATAACGCATATTGCTACCCTTCATTATTATCTGGTATTTTACACACAATTCAAACTACGTTCTAGAAGGGAATACGAAACGGGACTGAGCATACAAGTGGAATATTTATATATATATAGTACTATATACTAGATGAATACGAGTATATGTTGCTGTATATACAAAGATGAATGATGTAGAGCAGCCCTCGAGGGTCGTCAGTCCACTTGTTCTTTATAGATGTTATACTGTATGTTGATGTGTCGCTTGTTGTGGCCGTCGTTGTTATTTGATTTTATTGTTTTATTGGATTTATACATATTATAGTTATAGTTAGTTATAACTTAAGCACTTGTCCTAATCTGAACTTTACAGCTCATCGTGTTTGGGACCGGAGAACTCATCGTGCGAGATGAAACCATTCTTGTCCTTATCCTCATGCTGGAAAATCTCCTCCACCAGCTTATCATTCTCCTGAAGCATGTTCTTGAGCTCATCCGAGTCCTGTCCCTCCACAGCCGTCATTTGCTTCTTCAGATAATCGCTGACCTAATTTAAATGAATGAGTATAAAAAGTTAAGTAGTCTTCTAATAGTGTTAATGGGTTTATGAAGAATTTGGGATTAGTAGAAGCAAACCGAGACCCACGGATATTTGACCAAATAGAGTGTAGGAGAGAAAATAATAACAAAGTGCGATCCATACATAGACGATTACCTCTTCGCGGCTCAGCTGCTTGTCGGCATTCTCATCGATCTCCTTGAACACATTTGTGGTCGCTGGTGCGTTGCCAATGTTGATCAATTCCACTTCAAAGACCAGAGTTGCCTTGGGTGGAATCACATTGCCAGCTCCCTGATCACCGTAGCCCAATTGTGGTGGAATTGTCAGCTTACGCTTCTCACCTGGAGGAGGGAAACATAAATTAAACTTTGAATTTGGTTTAACTTGTGAACAACTTACCCACGCACATGTTCAGCAGACCCTGATCCCAGCCCTTAATCACCTGTGCAAAAGGTAGAAAAAAGTATTAGTTAGAATTAATCTTTTATCTAGACTGTAGACTAGTTTTTAAGCCAAGAATTTAATCAAAATAAAATATATTTAACTATTCTAATGCTAAACTTTGTCAGCTAGATTTAAGCCAAATGAATTCATGTGCATTTGAAGAGTTTTGTAACCAGTTAAATTCCCCATTGTCGCTTTTGACTCACCTGTCCAGCGCCCAATTGGAATGTGAAGGGCTGGTCGCGGTCGAAGCTGTAAAAAAGCAGAAAAAAAAAGAGAACATTATGAGTTGAGAGTTGAGCAGTTTGATGGACAATTTCTAGACCCTTTTTAGTCGCAAAGTTTCAAGTGCAAAGGGGTGACGTACACACACTACAACACACACCCACACACATCCACACACACACAGTTACAGAGCTTCAACTGACTGCAGTTCGCACATAATCAAGAGACAAGCCACAACAACAACGAAAAAAAAAAACATTTTAAAACAATACATCATTTTTTTGTACGTCTGCTTGCGCAACTGGAGTGAGTAGGAGACAACGAAGAGTAAGGGAGACAGAGAGAGAGGGTTGCAGCTTTGAGGGATGAGTTTTGTGGGCTGTAAAATGCGAGCGAAATTATTTGTTTGATGGCCTTGTTTAAGTTAAGCGAATTACTTTAATTTGTAACGCGCCCATATGAGATGACATCCCCCACAATGGCATGAAGTGGGCCCAGGAAGAGCAGCAAGTGCTACCAATCTTCCACTTGGCCATAAACAGCTGTTCAGGTATGCATGAAACACTGTCGAGCTGCGGCTTTGAGCATGATGTATGATGTGGCACAGTTGCACGGGAATAGGCATATCATTTGATGATTATTATATGGTTTACGACTGCGTTTATCAACTGAATGAGTTTCAAAATGGAACATTAAAAACTGACAGTTGGTTAGAGGTTAGGCAGGAGGCAGAAGGAACACCAAGCAGGTTTCCTTTTTATTAAAAAATAAAGAGTAGATAAAAATAAAGATAAATTTAAATGAGAGTTTGACAGAAAAGCCGAGAGGGTTTCTTTTTAATCAACAAGAAAAGTGGTATAGGAATAGAAGAGAAATTTGTAGTTAAGTTATACAAAAATGTCTGAAAAAAGAATTTATTTAAAACTAGCTTGTTGCAAAAAAAAACAACATAAATCTTTAGCAATCTTTATTGTTTTATAAAAAATATTTTTTTTATTTCTTATAACACAATTTTTTGTAACAATTTTCTATGAACTGCAAAAGAATCCTAAAATTTTTTTTTCTTCTCATAAACAAATCTTCTAAAGCTTGAAATCTTAGCCTTTTAATTTATATATTTTTAAAACCTTTCTTAATCTCTGTCACTTATTCAACGCAGTCTAGAAAGTTAAGCTTTGATTTTACCCGCTTGTAGCAGTCAATAATGAATGTTATGTTGTCCTCTGTTTGCAGGGAATTCCCCGCTGAATTCAAGGGGAATTTGCAATTGGAAATGTGTCACTTGGGCATGCCTAAGAAACTTACAACTTGTTGTTGTTGTTGTTTGGCCAAACTTTTTGACTTTGACTATATTGTTGTTTAAAACTTCTTGGCACTCGCTGTGTCCCCCTGCCTCCCACTCCCCTGATGACGATCATTTTTTAATGAGCCCATGTAGTTGCAACAGCGGTCGCGACGCCTCAGAGATGATTGCAGGGCCCAAAAAAAAAAAAATAAATAAAACAAATGATTAAGAAGACAAACGCAGTCGGGAAAATCCACATGACACTTTTGGGCTGACAAAAGTTGAGCCACTGTGTTGAGTTTCCGTTCCCGTTCCCCTTCCTGTTCCGGTTCCCATTCTCACTCCCCTTTGCCCGTCTCCCTTGCTTAGCGTCGTCTGTTAAATATTTTATGTACATCTCTTGGGCATTTTGCAAACATTTTTACATTTTTTACCATGTAACGTTTGGTGTTTTTCTGTTTGAGGGCTTGAGCGAGAGTTACAAGTTGTGCCGGCTCATGATGATGTCATGTGGATTGCGATTGCCCGCGGAATAATCCAACCAACCGAAAAAGTGCTACCTCAAGTGCAGCAAGGAGTCGGAGCGTAACCAAAGTGTCGTCGTCCTCATCGCTGTTTTGTGGCTTTCGCTGCTCAAGTGCGGCAAATCTCTTGATGAAATAAAAAAAAAAAACAGACAACAAACCCTACAAAATTTGTCTGGTAGCAGCAGGAATAACCAACAAGTTAACTTAGGCTTATAGCCGACTGAATACCCTAACAGTAGGTTTACTAATAAATACTTATGAACCTCTGAGGAAGTGCTTTTGGCTGACTTCAGTTGTTAATTGAAATTTTTAGTAGTTTATTTGAGTCTTTTTTATAGTAATCACTTTTAAAGTAACTTTAACGCAACTTTGTTAGTTGAGCAGTTAAAAATAATATGCCCAATGGGCATAAGCACTGCCTAACTTTTTAAATTATAAAGTTTTGAAACTCTAGCTTTGTGTATTTTATTTTATTGTAGAGTGCAGGACTTTATACATTTTTTTTTTAAATTTTAAAATGTAATAAACTCTCTATGAGCTTAACATTTATGCCTACATATAGTATAGAAGTTAAAAACATACCTAAGACTTTACGTTTATTAACAATATTTTAAGAACCCTTAACTGAAAATATTTCAAACTTTATAGACAACATAACAGTAGATTAATATACACTATGTTAAATTTAAAAGGAATATTTTAAGCTTTATAGACAACATATCAATAGATTTATATATACACTGTATTAAATTTAAAAGGAATATTTTAAGCTTTATAGACAGATTAATATACACAATATTAAATAAGCTTTAAAAGGGGTAACGAAATTCAGCTAATAATCCAAATTCCAATACATTCTTTACAAGCAAAGCGACATGCCCCACTCGCAAGAGTATTTAAAGGAAAACAAATGTCAAGCAGGGGGCGCCACTTCAACGTATGGGCTCCTGTATGTTTCTTGCTGGGGATTATGGCCTTTAAGACACAGTCATAGCCCCAGTCACATCTAGACTGTTGGCTGTGAATTTTTAATGCATTATTTTCCATGAATTTCTAGTAATATGTGAAAATTTTATAGCGTTTCACATGTGTGTCTGTCTGTCTGCCTGACTGTGTGTTTATCTGTTTGTCTCTTGGTATCTTTGGTTTTCCCTCAAGCTGCGAATTTGCCACAGCACGCACAGGTGATTGCAGGGTTTTGCCGAAGCCCCAATATATCCAGGTAATTTATGCGCTTTACAATAATAAGTGTTACACACATAAAACCCTTGATCAATTTTCATAAATATAGGGAAAGGGTGGGGAGCCATTTTGGGAATATTTTTGGTAGTTTGCTAGAATTGTAAACAACTCGGGAGTTTTGTGATTTTTCCTATATTCCCAACTAAACTTATGTTAGAAAACATATTAGCTGCAAGCATACAAAATTTCATCAGCTTTAAGCCAAGTTAACACACCGAATCCCCTTTGGAAACATTTCACATGCCATTAAGCAGCAATTAAAGAGCTTTAAGGAACGTTTATGAGCGCTGAATGCGTTGAATAAATTAATAAAATCGTTTAAATCTGTTGATTGTTGATTGTTTCATGCAACTACCTGCACAGGTGTGTAAGTGTTTGTATGACCAGGTACATTTTGAGTTTCATGTCCGTATCCGTTGCACAGTGTCCCCGAGCATTAAAAATTGATACGGCGCCATGGATGACGCAACAAGCGAACAAAAGGTCAGAAGTCCAACAGTTTTGGTCAGCTGGCAGCCGTAGGGGAATGGAAATGGAAATGGAGATCTGTTGAATGTGGCAACAGCAGATTTGCACAGGTGTTTTTTTATAAGCTGGACAAACAGGCGATCAAAAGCGCTCAAAACTTGTGAAACAAACGGCGATTTCCATGCGATTTGCGGGCGTTTTAAGCGCGAATTGCATTTGGTTTTTACGTTCTTACGCTACACACATTATCATAAAGTCAAACAACAAATGTGAACTCATTTTTTGCAGCTATCTGCCACTTTTCCCGTACCCAAGCAGTGCTAAATATTTAATAAGTTTCGATTTCATTCGACTGCGAATTTTTATGCAGTCAACGCATTTAAAATGCAGCTCAATGGGCGTATAAAAAAAGAGGGAAAAAGGAGGAAAACATCCGTTGTACATATATGTATGTATGCCCGTTGCCCATTACGTGATTCCCAATCCGATTTGTTACCAATGGAGGAGGGTTGCTAGCACGGTGGAGAGGCTAGCATCACTGGGTGGTCTGGTAAATCATACCATGGCACTTGCTTCGCTCATTCAGTCGACTTTCAATCCAATCAAATTGAATCCTTTTGCCTTTTTGGGTGTCTGGCAGCGGTGATGACCTCGTTTTATGTGCGTCGTTGTCCGAAGTTATAAAATCAAATATGCGTCCTCTTCAAAAAACCGCAAAAACCTCTACGGAGCCAAAGCGACAAGTTGCTTACAACAAACAGTTGCCCCAAAAGTCGCACCACCACACACTCCACACGCCCCCAAACGCAGTTGAAGACTCTACTACTTCCTCTACCGCCTTTGTAACGCCCCCTGTTGGTCAATGTGCGAACAATTCGCAGCTGGTGAAGTTTTGTGCCACAATTTATGCGCCTGCTGTGCGGCAAGCATCACGTACACGTACCGCCAAGAACTGTTGCAGCCGCATTTGAGTATTCACCAAAAAATGAGCGTTCAAAAAATAAAAAACAAAAAATAATCCAAAGCAAGAAAAGCATTTGCAAGCACATTAATTATTTAGAACTAGCTACGAATGTGCAGATAAACTCGAAAGGTTTTTGCAATTTTTTTAAAAGAGAAATAAGAAATACTTAAGAAATGGCTGTAGCTTCACTGTGGTTACGATAAGAAAGCACATGAAAGCTAAAACAATTTTGGGAAAACTGTCTTAGTTCATATTAAACTATGTTACTCAATTGGCACTTGGCTTAATGACTAAACTCAACTGCAATTTGTATTTAAAAATAATTACAAAGCTCGTAAAAACTATTTTGATTTGGAAAATGTAAGCTAAGCACATTAAAGTTGTCATGCAAACTGGTTGTATTAATATGCTATTGCCACAATTGGTAAAGTATTAACAGTTTAATGATTTAAACTTATTACACAATAAGTTTAAAAATCCCATAACATTTAAAGCTTACTAAAAAGGCAAACCAAAAATCTATTCAGCTTAGATGTTTAACTTTATAGCTTCTATATTCCAAAGTTAAGCCACTGCCAAGCATTTCTGTCCCACTGTGCCTGCTTAATGGCTTTTCAAACTAGTGAAACTGATTGCTTCATATGTTAATGAGCTTAAGACGCAGTTGAAGTTATTGCTGATACAGCTAGTCGCTCCCCCGCTCTTTCCTACACTTCTGCCTCCTACATAAACTGATCTAATCAGTAGGCACTCATAAATGTTTCCTCTGCAAAAATCGTGCCAAGGCGCGAATCAACTTCACTCAAGCCTGACAACGCATTGTGGCAGAATCAGCCAAGTTTTCCATGGTCATTTTCAAGCCGCTTCCCTTACCTGTTTGTGTTTTTTTGTGCACTAATTGTGTGTGCTGCGACAAAAAAACTGGTAAATGGTGACAGTCAAGGTTGTCTGCCTTGGCTAATGGCTCTCCGCCTAAAACTTTCACTTTGTACCTGCATTTCATGTTATGTTTTTGCCTTTACTCGAGTGTCTTTTTGGTTTTCCTCTTTTATTTTTAATTCACGCTCCGCTTTTGGACATTAAATTGCACTTGACGCAGTCAGCGTTGGTGCCACACACAAATCATGCGAAGCCAACGACGACAAGACCGTAAGATATGACTATAAAAGATTGGCAAGGGGGGCAGGGGGCAAGCGGTTAGGTACTACCGGAATGCAATGCCTTATGGACTGACTCTGTCCCTGTCTCCGTCTCTGACGCTGCCCTGCTGTCTGCCTGTTGTCAAAAAAAGTACAAAAAAAACAAAAACTGTTCATGCAACAACATGCTGTAAGTTTGCCAAGCTTCCGTTGTACCCTTTGCAAGTTGCAAATTGCAATTTTAATGGTCTACAAGATGCGAGATGCACCAGCGCTAAACTTTAACTTGCGCCTCTCTTTCCACTGCGCTTGCAACACGGCGTATGCGTAATAAATTTCAAAACTCGAAAAAAGAAGAAAAATTAAAGAAAAACCTTGACTACACTTATAACTGGCCAGTCAAAATTGTACAGCCGCTTTTATTGCTGTTTGTCTGAATGTAACTTTAGGTAATGCTCTAAAATTTCTAGTTATATGAATTTTTAGTTTAACTACGCTGAAAGCGGGGTACACTGCAGAAAATTTTACTTTTATGTTGTATTTAACTAAACTACTTAAGTTCATGCTTTAAATGTCAAATTTGGAATTTATTTCACTAATTAATAACTTTTTATGTGGAAAAATGAACCTTCATTATGTAAATAAAAAAAATTATTTAAGTCTTGTAAAATCTTTCCATTAAAAGAAGTATTTTACTACCAGAGAATTCATTACTTTTGCAATCGTTAAGTCTTGGTCTTAGCCAGCAAATTCGATTGCTTATTTCCGTATAGTTTTTAGACTTAAATGTTAATTAATTTGTATCAAAGAATTTCTATATTGCCATTTCCAACCCGTTAAAACTTGCAGAACTTTAAGAAAGTATCAAATTTTTTTTCATTCTGCCGCTAACAAATTAATTTTTCGTGCACAATGACAACAGAGTCTCGAGTGTGCGGCAGGAACCGTGTGCCACTCCCACTGCTACGCCCACACCCAGCAGCTCTACACATACAAAGACATATATCATAAGGCGAAAGAGGAGCTGCTCATGTTACGCGTCAGGCTGATTAGAATATAGCGAGATGACTGCATTATTTATGTCAGCCAAATGAAGGTCTACGGGTCAGAGGTTTGCCGAGGAGTAGGAGCAGCAATAGGAGTAGCAGTGGGAGTAGCAGTAGGAACAGCAGCAGTTTCTGCTTCCAACAAACAAACTGCTCCATTGACAAAGTATGAGCGCACGTGACGAGGCTGTGCCAATGACAGGTGGACGAAAGTAACGTCCGGACAACTCCACAGACTGACTTACTGGTTACCTGAATGTCAAGCCACAACAATGAAAATAAAAGGAGCAAGGCACGTGACAGGACTCGCTTCGCGCTCATTATTGAATAACTTATTGAGCAGAGACAGTAGGTAACTGAGTAAGTAGGAAGTAGGAAGTAAGAGGTATTTTAATTGTGGAACTCTAGAAAGTAGCTGCACTTGAAAGTTCCTTCGCTCACTCAAATTAGTTGGACAGGACTGTCGGTTGTAATCCTTTTGGTGCCCAGTGAGGCACGTATGCAATAAGACAACAAACTGCACGCTATGATTATTTTCAATAGCGAAACAGAAACTGAAACCAATTCTAATTTTATATCAAACTCGACCATTTAACTCTGTGTGTGTGCTTAGGACAGTTTTCTACGCTTTTTTTAGTAGTCTCGAGAAGTAATTAAACATTTGGAATTAATTAAAATCGATTTTCAGGACTGCAAGACTTTGGATTATTTATTATAAAATATTATTTATTTATTCTACGTTTGAAATGGAACATTTTCAGAGGCCAAGCAATATATTTATGCATTTAAAAATGGATTTAAACATCATTTCTTTTTCTTATGAAATTAAAAGCAGTCAAAGTCAATAATATAAATAAATTTTTAATAGGCTTAAACAGTAACTTCTAGTTGGATTATAATATATAAATATAATTCTAAACCCCAAATTAATTTATCTAAGCATTTCTTTGTCTCAACTCAATTTTAAAAATCCCCAATCTACTTAACTTTACTGAGTAACTCTCAGTCTTTACTCCTACTTGTTCCAATATGTTATGATACTCAAAAACCTAAAAAAGAAGCCAATCAGTAGCTGCCTGCTAGTGGCACTTCAATAGCAATTGAGCTGCCATTTAAAGACTGTCAAATGCACAAAGAGATAACGAGAAAACTGAAGACTGAAACGGTTTGCTGTGCTGCTGTTGTTGCTGCTGCTTTTAAGCCTTTTCAGCTTAATTATCAGCAAAGCAGCAGCACAAAAAATAAACTCTTGCTAGGTAGCTAATTTCCGGCGTTGTAGCTGGTAAAAAAAATATAAAGCCAAGCAAAGTCAAAGTACATAATAACGCTTAAGGCGTGCAAAGAAATTCAGAAAGATTTTGTGTAGGAAGCTGAGCTCATGTAGCGTTGTCCTGTCTGTTGTGTCTGACTAAACATCCTTTTTGGCTGCACTCGGAGCTATGCAAAGTGCCCGTCACTTGGGTTAAGTGCAACCAGGCATTTAAGCCACAAAAGCAAGTGGAGAAGGCCAACATTAAGCAACAACGTTGAGTCACAATCAACAAGTGGCTGGAATGTTGTGTTCAAGGGGTTTAGGGGGGGTCACAGGGAGAGTGGCAAGAAGAAGGACATCTTTGGGCTTGTCCTGACGCACTGATTGAGTTAGTGCTCAAGTCAGCAGCAGTGTGGTGACAACGGGGGAGTTGGGGCCAATGTTGGCAGCACGCTAAATTAAACAGCAATTGCAAACTTTCAGCACAAACTTTCAGATAATTTGTTGCCTTTCCTCTCTCGCTCTCTTTCTCTCTGTAGGTAAGTGTGTGTGTGTGTGTTTGTGTTTTGGCCAGGTAAAGTCTAGCTAGTCCAGGAGTTGTTGCGTCTGTGAGTTTTTGTTTAACATATGTGCTAAAATCGTATTAGAAAAACGATTTCCTGCACAAAAGACTCAATTTGCTTTTAGCCTTGTTATGCAATCAAAATAAATACTATTAGGCATAAATCAAATAAAATTTATACGACCCAAAACCGTATGATAACCATGTCCAGATAGCACTATTTACCACAAGTTGAAATGGCTAGGACCCGGCTTTATTTTGAAATTTTTCTATGGAAAAATGAGTAACGAAAAATGTATTTTAAATAAATAAAGGAAGAGAAGTTTAAAGTAGTAGTAAGTAAGGAGTTTTTACTTTACATCAGATTCAGATTTCAAGTGAAAATCGAAGTGTAAAGTGATTTATTAAAAGGGTTTCTATTTTTTAAAGAAGAGGCTACTTTAAAAATGAATATAGAACACCTTCTTACTTTATTTCAAATGTTACTAAAAACCTTCAATCAAATTTGCTTAAATCTTATAGAGTAACAGTCCAAGTAGAGACTGTAATGATGTCACCAATTGGCAAACTGTTGATAAAGATCTTCTTCAAATTTAAATTCAGTTTCTATATACGCTTGTCTACTATATATTATTTGGACAATGTGGTCTTTTTGAACTATGCTTTTGCTTATCTTTGACTTTAGTATGTAGAATTGTGTTAATATTTATTTTAGAGGCTAGTCGTGTTTGTTGTTGTGATAAGAGGGAAATTGATAATGAAGCGATTGCAACACTCAACAAATTTATTACATTCTAAATAAAGATTTTGGAGAGCAGAGCAGCGGAGGGGGGAAGTGCATGTAAAAAGTAAATTAAATATGATAATAGTTTTGAACAATACTTGGGACTTTAATGAGCTTTGCCAGAGGATTAGGCGCACTAAAATGTGTGTTTTCATAAATCATAAAAAAAATAGAATAAAAAGAAATAATTAAAACATTTATAAACATAATTCAAACTCTTAATTTATTTTTAATTATTTTAATTAGAGAGTTTGAGTCTAACATTTAAGTTAGTTCACACTGAGAGTATTGTCTATTTGCACAACTGTCTATCGCTTCGCTTTGTGTCTTTATGGAAATATTGGAAAACTGAAGCAGCTGTTACAACAACTGCAGCAAGCAGCAAATGATGTGAAACAATGACGCGCTGCATTGTCAACACACTGGCCAAAAAGAAGAAGCAGCGCATGCAAAATGCTGGCCAACAACAATTGAGATCGCTTATCAGTTGGCGTCTAATTTACGACAATGAGCCAACGACCAGGCCTATGCGACACATGTTTAATCCCCCTTGTGTGTGTGTGTGTTTGTGAGAGCGAGTGTATAAACGTGTTGCAACAATATGCAAATTTCAGCTTTAATATAAGCAATTTAAAGCTTACCTTGAATCAAACTTCTTGCCATCGGCTTGAAGTGTGCCCGTGTAGTGCATGGTAAGTGAATCTCCATTCTTTGTTTTCTGATCACAAATCTCGGGAGTGCTAATCACATCCACTTTCAGATCGTCGCAGTAGACGCCGCTGAAGACCACCAGAAGGCAGGAGAAAACAAGAGTTGACTTCAACATGGCTGAAAAAATGAAAATTCAAAATATTTCTGTTAAAAAAAGTTGCTTAAATTATAACTAAAATAGTAGTTAAAAATTACACAAGTTTGCCAGCAAGTGGAAAGCTGAAAACTAATTAAAGATGAGGCGCAAAGTTGAAAAATGTAAAGAGTAAAAATAAAAATTGGTCATTATGCAAATCTACAATTCATTTACGAGCCGAGTTCGCTACAGGTTTTTATCCATCTGCACAGGATTATGCAATGCCAAAATTGCAAATTATTGCAGCTCAGTACGTGTTTGTGCCTGCATGAGCATGTATGTGTCTGCTGTGTGTATTTTATGGTGCGTATGCGTAATGTCCGCAAACGCAAAAGGTGACGACGCATAAGGTGACCATCAGTGGCTCATCGGGGCGTCTCTTTCGAAAACTCTTCATGTTAATTATTTCACAAAATATTGTGTTGTGTAGTGTAGGTGTAGGTGGATTTTTTTTTCTGCTTTTTATTTGGAATTGCAAATGAAAGTTGGGTATTTGGACATTTTGGGCATTTTCAATGGGTGATTTGAAAGATTTATGCGTTTGAAAGAAAGCGTTCCATGAAAATGATTTGCAATAAATAAGCTCAAAATATGACAACAAAAAGTATAAAAACTTTCACTAATGAAACGACTGGCAAGGGGTTGGAAGGGGGGATGACACCTTACAATTGGTAACGGCACAATTACGTGAAAACATCATTAACATTTTGAATCTTCGTTTTTGTTCACGCTCTTTTCAGACAAACTACTCTGCAGGTACCCTATTAGCCGAGTTATACGATTTTGTCACGCATTATGCAACACATCTGCTTATATGGTTAATTAAGGCACAAAATTCAAAAGATTTTTTTTTAAAATTTGTTAAATCTTTTGGCCAAAACTAATGCATGTTTTGGCAAAGATTTCAGTCATTCAAAGTTTAGTAAGTGTGACTAAAAATCCGTAACTTTTTGCGCTCTTAAAGCGCATCAAATCTTCGGTTTCGTTTGTTTTTGTTGCTCTTCTTTTTTATTTGTTTTTTTTTTTTTTGGGGCGTTCACATCAAAAACCAGTTGCGTTATTGCCACCTTGTATTGTTGTTGTTGTCGTTTTGCTCTTGTGTCTCATTTGGGTTGGTTTGTTTGATTCGAGAGCTCATTTCTGAACCTGGTTCAATGAACTGACCACGATACCGTTAGCTATATAGAGGCACTTTGGCCACGACTTTGGTCAATTGCAATGACATCGTCATCGTTACTAATTTGCAGCTAAATGTTAATCAAATGAAAACTTTCCAATTAGAGCGTCAGGGGCAGTTGCAGACTCAACACAGTGTCTTGGTAACACGTCATAAGTTTTTCCGCTACTTAAATAATGAAGAAATGAGCTCAGATTGTGATTAGCTACACACGACAAGGCAAAGGCCGGCCGGGTAAGCAGATAAGAGAGTACAAAATTTCTTCACGTTTTTGTTTCGTTTCGTTTTGTTTCGTTACGTTTCGTTTCGTTCAGTTGAGTTAAGTTTTCTTCCTCTGGGATCTTTCCCCTCTATTGCTTTACGTTGCGCTCTCTTTGCTGCTCTGCTGTGTACCGCATTCGCTGATGTGTAAAACACGATGTGAATATGAATGAATAAGACACGCCAGCGATATACTCAAAGTACACGCTTTCATTTTGTATCATTTCCTATTGCACCTCAAATATTAGTGTGTACAAACACACGCACACGCTTTGTTTATTATTTAGTCAATTTGTTTATACCTTAAATTGTATTATTTGTGTATTCCAACGAAAACGATCACTGGGATAAAAACGCGGCGAACAACAAGCAAACGGCGCAAGCGAACGGTATACAACTGCTTCGATCGAAGTGCGCAAGGCAACTGACGGAAATAACAGCGGCGTTGGCGTTTTACTATAGGGAAGAGAGAGCAAACTGCAGAGTAGCGAACAGAGTGGGGGCAGCTAACAGCAGCACAGCAGCCACCAACACATGCACACGCTGAACGATCAACACGAAGAGAGTAAGCAAAAGAGAGAAGCAAACACTTGTCCACGTAATCAAAGTAACTCGCGCAGTGCAGGAGCGTTTTAGAGAACAGCAGTAAAGTTGGGCGCCGTTTAAATAAATGTAAGAAAATTACTACCTAATAACTAAACAAATTAATTTATTTTAATTATATTTTTTAGTTAATTCCACTTACATTTTATGTTTTTTGAACATATGGGTTTTAGTTTCTGATAAACCGGAAACAAAAATAATAATGTTTGAAAATTAGAAGAGAGATGTGCCGCACACAACCAGCTTGCGCGTGCTTACAATGTTAACTGAAGTCCGTTTCAGCCACAAGGATGCTGCAAGCCACATGTTGCTGGCAAATATTCAGATGTTGCTAAAGATTTAAACCACGCCCCAAAAACGCGCATGCGTTTAACCCACTAGGCGGCGCTGGCCAGCAAGTATTTATTTATTTATTAAAATCGAAAATCAATTTAAAAGCTGTAGGAATTTAAAATTGTTTAAAATAAAATTAAATTTGCTTCCAGCTAACTAACTAGCTAAATAAACAGCAATTGGCGCACCCACAAATTTACAAACAAATCAAATGAAATAAAATAAAGAATGAAATTTAGAACGTATTACCCTAGGGGTCATTTTACGCCCCAATGAATGCAAAAAATCAATTGTATATGTAAGCCTAGATTAATTAATTTCAGTTTAAAACCAAGTCTCTACGCGTTGGTTGTCTACATTTGAACGGATTGAAATCTTAAACGAAAATTAAATCGGAATATTATAATGCTTACCGAAATCAAGAATCGTCCACACGGCTATGCCTTAAAGCGCATAGATGAAAAATTTATAGTCGAGCCAATTGGAGGCATTACGAATCCAGCCTATGAGCCCGATTTGGATGGGGATGTCAAGTCGGAGGCACAGCTGGCCAATCAACGCAGTGGCCAATCAAAATGGCGAGTACCCCAGACTAGACCAAAATATAACTTATTTAAGTAGAACTATTTAAACTAATCAGACTAACTACTAAAACGCATAAACTGCTGCCATAGCTGATAGATATTTCTACAGTCTTTGTGGTTTATTGTTGTTAATGTCCAACAATTTCAGTTATAACACATATTGTTCATGTTAAATTCGCGTTCCTTCATTTTGAGCTCCATTTCTAAAATCTTACGTCGTATCTCTAGATTTGTGAGCTCGGCCAAATGCTTCTCCTGTTCACGTAATTCTTTGTTGCGGTAAAAAATCACATCAGCTCTCGTTGAACCATTTTCATATGGCTAAAAATAATTAAATTATAATTACTTAAAAGTTACCTAACTAATTTCATTATTTTACCATTTGCACATTTTTGTTCTCATCGTTTTCAATGGTTGTGTTCTGAACAAGCTGAGGCATTTGTTGCTCCTCCTTGCGCACAGTTGGTGGCGACATTGGAGGTTCCTCTTTGGGTATATCTATCACTAGTAGTGGCGATGATACCGATGCTCTTCTGGGTAGACTTAAAAGAAGTGGTGCTGATAGTTTCAGTTGCATTTTGTCAATTTCTGATGGTGTAGCAAGAGGATCGGGTTCAGGTTCAGGTGGTGGAGCCTGGGGTGTCTGGGGAGCCTGGGGTGTCTGGGGAGCCTGGGGTGTCTGGGGAGCCGCAGCTTGCTCAGGCACAGCTTCAATCAATTCCTGCTTCACAGCACCAACAATATGCAATTTCTTGCTTTTCTTCATCGTTTCATATTTCGATTTCAGTTTAAGTGCCTTACGTGGAATGTTCGTATTGCTAAAGTTGTTTGGAATTAATTTTGAAAACCATCCAAAAATTTTTCCTAACCCAAAGAGGTTTCAATAGATTTATGCTTACTCGAAGAATTCTTTTTCAATTTGCTCCCAAGTGCGATTCTTGCGACTCCAAATGACGGCATTGGAGCCCTTCTCCTCAATCTCATTCTTGTACTTGGCCGTTAACATTCTCAAAACATTCTCTTCGGCGGTGGTAAAATTGGGCATACGACGTGGACGTGTCGACATTTCGTCTCTTCTTTTTAAACTTATAATATGCTTAATCAAGAACCTGTAAAATTTAAACATTACAATTAGAATTAGATTGAATTGTTTACATTTTTTAAATTCATTTGTTCCGGTTTATTGCGTAAACTAAATTAAGGCTAAACTAACTAAAATTGGTTTAAAATCCTATTGTAAATTTAGTTTTGGGTCGTTTGGCAGGCGTTGGATTTGGATCCGTTTCAATGATTGTAAATTCACCCGGACGCAGTGTGGAATGTGGTCTGGCATTGAAATTAACAGTTTCATTGAATGATCTTTCGATTTTGGTGGATAGCATGGCCTCCATGTCCACAGTTTCGTTGCCCACTTCGGCATAATCCGCATAGACGGCTTCAAAACACGTCGGCAGTATTGTGCCCGGCACAAGAATAGGTTTCTCCTCAGCCTCAAAATAGGCGGCTGATACTTCTGGTTTGGGCACGTGTTGCAGCCAGGATGCAGTGCGATCTTCGATCTCCGTTTCGTTTTTCTTCTGCTTCAGCTTCTCATCGATCATGTCGATGTTGACATCCCGTGTCTGATCAAATTCATCAATGTCCCAAATACTCAACATCCTCGTGCTGATTACGTCCGTATAGCGACTAAGATTATACGCCGATTTCTGCCAAGGACCGCGATTAATGCCCGTTTTCTTGGGTATTTTGGGTGTCTGAGGTTGCGGCGACTGAGGCTGCTCCTCTGCAGGCGTGGATTCAACGGCCACTTTTTTACTAGTCGTTGGCTGCTCCTCCGTGGAGGCATCAGTGTCGCCATTGGATTCGGATTCGCTGTCATCGAAACCATAATCGATTTCTATATCCTCGATGGGCATGGGTTTATCTTCATGACGTTCCACCTCCGTTTTCATCACCTCTCGCAGCACAGCCATTGATTGGACCTCGGTGCATTTGAGCTTAGGGCTTACACGCTCCTCGATTAAGTCAGCAAAGTACATGATAGCCTCGCTGGTGTGCAGACCAGTTCGCTGTTCCCTCTGCATTTCCAGCTCATCCCTGAGCGTCACTCTCTGGCAGAAAACGTCTCCAACGCTGCTGGCCGTGAGCAGCTGGGCAAATGCACCATCGCTGGCATTCTCCAGTCTGTGGAATTTGATGCCCGTATTGGAGCACTTGACACGCTCCGCCAGATTGGCATAGATGCTCACACTGCGTCCCCGCAGCTGAGCATCCACGAGAGCCTCCTCCAGCTGTGGTGGCGCATAGGGCAGCGTGGGTGAACTCATGTCCGTAATACTCTCAGCCAGCACACCCTTCAGCTCGCAGATGCGCTGATCATCCGGCACAGCATTCGCCATGGCCACGTACTCGCTGCCATCGTGAGCAATGGCGTCCATGAACGTGGGTGGGTACGCCATCTGATGTGTCCAGGTGACGACGGCACGATCCGATAGCTTCTTGCCCAGACAACGCATGTCCAGGCAGTGCAGCTTATGATTGCTAGCCACATACATGAGATTGGGATTCACACTGCTGCCAAGGCAGGAGAAACTCTCGCACTGATTCGTGTAGATACTGCTGGCAAAGCAGGGATTAATCACCTCGTTGGCACAGCGCATGTCAATGGTGAGCAGCGCCGACTGACAAACATAGTGGAAACAGTGCTCCTGCCAGGCACGCAACTGTGCCCAGGTGCTGCCCCTATCAGCACCCTTAAGTATGGCCACCTGATGCTTGGATATGTCCTGATGCGACACAATGTCCAGAAAGCGTACACTGCGATCCTGGCAAGCTATGGCCAAGGTATTCGCCCTGTTCACAGCTTGGGCAACGCTTATAAAGGGTCCATCTACGCTATTGTATTTGCACTGACAGTTCAGTTCGAACTCGGGCTCATTGTCCTCATCGTCCCCGTCGTTTGTGTCCAACTTCTTGAGCTCATAGATGGCTATGTCGTTGAGTAGCCGCGCCAGAAACATGTTGCCATGATTAACACGAAAGCTGTTTACGGGCAGCAGCTCAAAGATTTCACTAGACATCCCCGACAGTGTCTCACTGTGCAGTGGTTGCCATAATTCCGCCTCCTCGCCAACTTTGGAGAAGTGCAGCTGCTGCAATCCATCGCCGGACACGTGCATTGCCAGCATTCGTGACCCCGCGCCGCCGGATGAGTACGGCAACAGATTGAGATTGCCACCCGTGTAGTAGTAATCATAGCTCTCTCGGAAATAGGTGTTCTCCCTTGTGGCTATCTGTTCGGCCACCTCGAACAAGAAGGAACTGTAGATGTTGAGCTTTTGTTTTTTCTCGCGTTGCTGTTGCTTCTTGGTGTGCCTCAGGTAGCGTGACTTGCTGGCTTTGATCCTGCGCATCCATTCGTCGTGCTGAGTGGGACGCTGTCGGCACGGATCCACAATTGGCGTCATGCGATTCGCTATGTACAGCGGCAGCGGCACCGTGAACGAAGAGCTGGGAAATAAATTAAGAGATTTTTGTGCATCCTCCAAGGTGTTGGGACCAATTCCGAGGCCTTGATTTAGATGTGGGTGTGTGTCGTGTCGCAATGCCTCCAGCTGTAAACGCAACAATGCTCTTTCCTTGGTTGGGCTGCCATCTAGGCTGTCATCTCCTTCCTCTCCGTCGGACAAACTGTTTATGCTCTCCGAATCGTCCTTATCGCTCTCCTCATTTTGTTTTTGTTTTCTCTTACGCTCTTCAATGGTGTCATTTAGCTTTTGTAGCTGTAACTTTGTTGTGTATCTGCGAGGCATCTCTTTACATAAGCATAGAAGAACTCTAATGGAACAAATGCTCTATAAGTATTGCTATATAGTCTACTGTGCTTAATAAATAATTTAATTTGTAAAATAATTACGGGTTCGTCCACTTTCCTGTTGCCGTTTTAACACGTGTTTTCCTTCTGCTTTGAGTAGTTTTCACTTTGTAGTTATTGCGCTGCTAGCTGTAATGTGGAATTGACTTCAATAAATATATTCCAACAAATTATTTAACTGCCACTGTTAAGCCGACAAACTTTGTCATAAAGTATTAAGCAAACTACACAACAACTTTACTGAGACTTTCTTGCCTTAATGAACAAGTTAAATTGAACAGTTCAGTGAAAAGAACTGTCGAATAAGTTTTAAAGGTTTTCAACAAATACTGTTAGGTTGCTTAGACTTACTCGAATACTGGCTGCTGTCCTATGAATTACTTAGGCACCTTTAAAACTTTTTAACAAAATGACAAGTTGTGATGTTTGTTAAATAAAATCTGGTGCTGGAACTAGAATTCATTTTTGAAACGATTCCCCGGTGCAGTGGTACGTTCGCGATATATCGATAGCACTTTTATAATCGATATAAATAGTAAAAATAATTGTTGGTATAAAATAGATATGCCAGATCGCAAATTATTACCAACTTTCTACACACTGCAACGAATGAGCACTGATTTTTAGTCTGTTTCATGTTCCTTTGTTGCGAACAGTAACAAGGGTGACCACATATTATTAAGGAAAATATTAGAGTGGTCGCAAAAATATTGGGTTTTTAAACCAGTGTTGCTTTCATTCTTGTTCAGTTCATTTAAATGTGAACTGAACTCCATTCGATTTTAAACCGATTTCTTATGAAATAAATCGGCAATTGCACTTTCGACGGTGAAAAAGTCTGCGAATCTTAGCTTTCAAGTGTTGGGCACACTGTCGCGTGTTCCATCGAGCTGAGAGAGTTGGTCGCTGCAAGCAGTTTCGTCGTTGAACGTTAATTTAGAAAAAATAAATGCCCAACTGGTTCTTATTGTGACAAACAACATCGAATTAGTGTACAGCAATCTGCTAAAGTAACCCAATGCTGCTTAGTGAGTGTATCTGTGTGTTGGCGTGCGCGACAGTGAATTAAATTACACAAGTGTGAATCGCAAAAAAAGAGAAAAATTTTGACGACCCAAACAAATATTGATTTTTTCATAGGAAGGTCTCGCGAGTGTTTTATTGTTGTTGCTGCTGTTGTTGTGCGCGCTAGTAAACTACTTATTGAAGTAGCTATCTAGTAAAGAACACTGAAAAAGATAAAGAACGACTGCCAAGAAAATTTGACACAACGACATCGACCAACAACCGTAATTTTACACAAATTTGTAATTAATTACAATTGTGCTGCCTGCAATACCCCGTAAACCCCGCCGAGCCACTTAATTAATATTGTTGCTGAAGTGCGTCAAAGGAAAACATAAGCACAACGAGTGTCAGGTGAGTCTTGGTGTCCAGCAAGCACAAATACACGCACACATGCACACACAAATGCACACCCAGCTATATGTAAAAAAAAAAGATAATAGACAGTGATAGGTGATAATATCATAAACAAACAATACAATGCAAAAACAATGACAGGCAGAGGTAAATCAAATGCATACACTCTCCCTCTCTTGCTCTCTCTCTCTCTCTTTTGCACACACATCCAGACGCGTAATGACCCCAACTGCCACTGTCTGTCTCAATTTTGCGCTGCTATTGCTTGTTGTTGTATTATTCACTTTTGCTCTGACTACAACTTCACCACAACAAAAATAACAACAAGAACAACTACTACTATTACTATGACCCCCGTTTCTCTTTCTTCGCTCATCAAACTCAAACACGCGCTGTATCATATTTATCATTTGCATCCATTTTTAATTAGCACACTCAGCTCTCTCACAGCTGAATTTGGAGCTTTTAGCAGTAGTTAACAGTTGTCTGCCAGACACTTGCATTGCATGTTAAATATTATTGTTGTTGTTATGTTATGCCTTTGCTGCTGTTATTGTTCACATTTTTATCTACTAATGCATCTAATTTGTATTTTTATGTATTATTTCTCATATTCCTTTAATTCGCTTTGTGCTGTTAATTTTGACAAGCCCCAAATGACTCTGACGTAACGCAGACCTGCTCTCTTATTTTATTTTTTTTCTACGACCTCCACATCTATCGTCGTTTCTTTTCTTTTTTGTTGCTTTGTTGTTTGTTTGAATTTTATTGCTCCTGCGGCTCCACTTGGCGGCCATTATCCACATTGTGGATTGTGGATTCAGTTAACTGTCCGGCGACAACGTCGGCGCTCAAGATAAATAACCATTGCTTTTATTTGACATTGCTGTTTAACTTGCCTGCATATTTTATATGCGCATAGGTCAGTTAACCTAACTTTTGGTCGAGTCCATCAGAAATTTGCCAAATTGCCTTCCCAGGTATTTCACACTCTCTCTCACTGCTGCACACACTTTCTTGCTCCTCGTTTGCTCTGTTTTTATGTAACTCTCAAATCGATTGCAAACACGTAACAGTAAAGCAACCTGCACGAGCTCCCCTCCCACCCGCTCTGCCTCACACACACGCTTGGTCTTACATCCGTACCGACAACAACTACATGCCAGGAACTACAACAACAACAATAGTGTTGTTGACGTTCTCTTCCTTCTCTTTAAATGTATCTGTGTGTGTGTGTGAGTGTGGAGAGTGTGACGTTTGCCTCGCGGCTTCTAGCGTATAGCGTGACATTTCCTTTATAGGATTTGCTGTCGCCTCCTCTCCTTCTTCTTCTACTTCCTTTTCACGTAGAGATTCACCCCCTCCACCAACCACAACTCGCACAGGGTGTAACGACACTTATTTTTTGAATAATTACACTGTGTGCGCTGCAATTTGTTTTTAGCACTGAGAGAAAGATCCTTGAATTTATTGATAAATTATGTGCAATTATTTGTTGTCCTTTTTGGGCAATTGCACATTTGACACAGGCCAACAATTTCCGTTATTTGGGCCAGGCTCATATCTCGACTTTCTGTTCTATTGCACTGCACACGCATTTGGATTTGTTATTGCTCTGTTGCCTGTGTTGACCTGCCAACGGTTGCCAAGGCGATCTGCCAAATTGTCGATATGCACAGTGGGAAAAAGTGTGTAATATCTGTGCACTTTTTCAAGCTGAGCTTGATACTGTTTATATTAACAGAATATTACTTACACTCTGATAATAGGCATATAAATATGTATCTTTATCAAGTGTTTCAGTTTCGCTTTCAGTTTAATTGATTAAACTTAATGATAGCTGAAATTAAATACTAAAAAGACGCAAACTAGACGTTTAGTAGATTATTAAATAAATATTTATCAGTTATATATAGTACTTCGATCCGCTTGACAACCAATAGCAATGAGTTTAAATTACTTTCTCAGTGTAAACGACTTACCTTCTAGGTAATTGTAGCACTTTTAGCATTTCTACTGCTAATTTTTTTGTATATTTCGCTTCTTGCCATTCGTAATTATAAATAATTCGTCATAAATGGCACATACTGTGGCAATTATCGGAATTGGATTTGGAATTGAAGTGAACCCGCAGGCTTGGCATAGTGGCCCACTTACACAAATATATGATTACCCGTTTGCATATATAAAGTCTATATATATTATAGACTTCAATTATATGCAAATATTTGCCTTACGCTTACCCACGCCCAAAACTCTTGCCTGTGGGCCCCAGGTAAACAGAGCATACCGACATTATATCATCGTTTTATTGTTCTGCGATTGTTTTTTTCACTTTATCGGCGACCATAATTTACGTCACTTTAAAAGGTCAAAGTTAAATTGTGCAATTGATAAGTCAGTGCGGTATTTCATTTGGATTTATTAAGTAGCCAACCTTGACGCAGATAATTCAAATATTGTTGCTCAGTAATCTGAGAGCTTAGACAGGGTATGTGCCCGTCGTTCACTTAAGTACAGTTCTCCTTTTTCATATAGTTATTATTTATCAACGCAGTAGCACGATTCATTTCTCGAGTGCTTTAGAGATACAATCAAGTTGTGCGCTTTGTATTTGCTTGACTTTAATCTACGTTACGCTTTTGTAGTTTATGTAAAAAGTTTCATTCTTTATTGCTAATATTATAAATTGATGCAATAGAAACTGCAAACGACGTCGTAAGTTTTGCATAATAAATGGATAAACCGAAAGTCCTGTACCAACAAAAGAAGAAGGAAAGAAAAACACACTGTCCGTAGCTAGAATTTCCAATTTGGACACTTGCCCAGCCCTTTTATTTTTGATGTCTCTACGGCCGTACATCCCATATAACACTCATACGCCCCGTGGCATTGATTGAGCTGCCAAAAACCAAGAAGCGTTGAAATTTTTGCCTACAAGTTTACGATTTTCGCTGATACGCAAAAGAATCAGTTATTTTTGTTTTTTTTGCTTTTTATTGTTGATATTATATTTCTATACTCTAACCATATCAATAAGTTTGCGTCATCGTTGTGGTTTCTAATTTGATATGAAGTGTTGGAAACTTTTTGGTGTGACGCACTTAATCATCTGCTAACCACTGTGAAAATTGAGGCTGCCCTGGGTTGCTGCGGTGCCTGACACACGGCAGGCAACCCTAACTGAAAATGAGAGACCATTAGACGAGAGCCGCATAAAACTGGAACTGGGTTAATGTAATGCACATGCTACCCCGAGTAATGAAGGGGGGCAATGGGGCGATGGGGCGGGAAACCAAAGGCGAGTGCTGCTGCTGAGTGCTGTGGTCGTATGTGTGTTGTATGCTTTGCTTTTGGCCTGCATATCTTGTTTCAAGTACGAACTTTGACACCAAATACAATTTTTGTGCTCTCGTAGCTGCTGTTGTTACTGCTGTTCATATACTTTGCTTTGTCCCACGCTTATTAATCAAATTTATTGTGTGCTTTTGTCATTCATAATGTACTCATTATGTGCTCTAACCCAAGGGGGAGAAGCAAAATTTGTAATTTGATAACATTATGTTAAGCCACTGTTAACTGCCGTACTGGTTAACAGTAGTCAAATCTATCCACTAACTGAAAACAATAAGCTTTTGAGTGGAGTATTCATTACAAATATGGATTTCATTTTGGTTTTGGCTTATTCTTTGTTATTTGTTGTTTGTCATATGTGTTTCATTATAATTTATTTCTCTCTTTTTGTATTTATTTAATTTATGTTTTTTGTGACCGCTGCTGCTACTGACGAATGGGATAACATTTATAAATGTATAACGCATATGTATTTGTATACTATACTATATGGCAATAACTGCTCTGCCTGTGGCTGCCTGCTGATGAATCACGCGATGAATTCAACAATGAATTTGTTATTATTATTTTAATTGACAATTACAACACAAAAACCACTGTACGCATTTACACACCCACACACACACGCGCGCGCTCAATTTGCATGCACTCACTCACTCTCTCTCACAAAAAATATACACACACACACATACACAGAAAGTGCACTGAAAGTTTTATCAGCATATTAAATCCAAATACGAAACAGAGCAGGCTAAGTATTTGCGAGGTTAAGAAAGTAAGAGTGAGTGAGAGGCATAGAAAAGTCAGAAGGAGGAACATAGGAACACAGAAGAAAAAGTAAGCAAAAAGTATGCCGCAGTCAGAGGGCGGCTATGTATCGCTACCGGCGATGAATGGCAATGGCAATGGTAGCGCCATCTATCAATCCACCACAGAACCACAGTCAGCGTCGCCAACCTCCGTGTTTGAGAGCGTTAAGCGTGCTATTGGTCAGGCGATCAAATCATCGCCAGGCGACAGCGAAGAGCTGGTACGCATGGAGCAGCGACAGGCAGTCATTGTTGGTGGTGGTGTCAGGTAAGTGAAATAAAATAAGAGAACGACTGTGACGAAAAGAAGAGAACCAAAGCCACTTTCAAATACTACTTTGTCGCTTTTATTGATATTGATGTTGTCCTTGTTTTGTTGCACAGCAAAAGTTTTAAAGTAAAACAAACTTTACCATTCAAATTAAAAGCACAACTTAATTGCGTTTGCATGTGCGTGAGAGCTTTCTTTTTTGCGTTTGTTAAAGCATTTGCATTCAATCTGATTTGGCCAAAGTGAACAACATTGCTGCACACAAACACAAGTATACATGCACACATACGTATGTAAATATATTGATTGATATGTATGTGTGTAGTTTATATTGTTATTATTATTATAATTATTATGTAGTGTAGTGTTCACTTTTCGCTCTCAGTTACATCACCGATTCCAACATCCAACACGGGGCAACTTTCTTCTATAAATTTATTGCTGACTTTGCCTCAAGGCTCAAGGACAAAATCCGGCTGCAGTTTTGTCAATATAACAACAACGACAGCAATAACAACAACAACAACAGCGCAAATAAGTGCAATATGCAAACCAAAATAAGAAAGACAGACGGACAGACAGAGACTCTGAGACAAACGAAAAAGAACCGCAATTCAGTCGAGCTTTAACTGCGATCCATTTTTGTTCTATTTCTGTCCGTGAGATTTAGACTAGTAATTTATTTTCATTACCCGCTCATCCAGATCTTTAATTAGTATTTCCGTTACGGTGACATAGATACACACCCACACACACACACACAAACACAGATTTATTGTTTGCCTTAATTAATGCAAAAGTCATAAATGTGTGCATGTATTGCACTTAAAGCTCATCCATCAGTTAAAGCTCTGTTTACACACTTCCAGTCATTGCACTTTACAATGCTCTGTGCCCGTTACTCAAGTTCTGATTCGTTTTCACCGGTCCCAACCGGTTATTTGCTGACCGTTTCAAGACTGTGCCGCCCTGCGCTTTAAAAGAAGAAAAATAATACGAGTGTGTATAAATAAACAGTTGTGGAAAACAATAACAAGTACAAAAGTACAGTTAACGCCAGTGTGGGTAAACAATTCTTGTTATACTTAGCTTTAAATAGTCTTGGACTCGAGTTAATTGAGCTTTGTCACTTAGTACTAAACTAATTAATTTATGTGAAGGGAAAAGTTTTCTGCCATTAAAAGATACAATTTAGCTTACTTTTTGGTTAATGGTAATAATTCACTGTGTATACTATATACACATTATCTTACTGCTTAATCAGACCCAACTGAATTACTGGCACATCGGAGAATTCATCTAATTTGGTTCTGAGCCCGGACAACATTGACAGAGTTGTGAATTAATGGCCAAAATGCTGTATGGCAAATTACCTAGACACATGGTCTAGTCCTTCCAACGTTAGTTGGCCAAATTAGTTGGTTAGTTTAGTGTGTGGGCCAATAAAGGGATGAAGGGTAAAGCGTTAAGGGTTTTATGGTAGCTCATATTTCTGGCGCCAGTTGTTTGTTGTTGGTTTCCGTGTTTTCGGCGACATCGACATCGAAATTTACCCCGAATGACATTGCGTGACTCATTTATTTAAGTTTACGTAACGTGAAAACTGTTGTTTACTGTTGTACATAGCCAAGCACTCGTCTCTCTCTCTCTCTTTCTCTCTCTTTTTTACCTCATACTCATCCTGTCAAGAACCTCAACTTTCGACCTCATCAATGGCATTCCTCATAGCCAAAAGTTTGTCGCAGTCATTAAACCATTATATCATTTACTCCCATCAGCAGCCTAAAACTCAATTCAACTAAATTCTGAATTTCCAAACACAAAATCTTACATATTACCAAACAGATTTTAATCAGTATGTTTTGGTTTGCATTTTTGATCGATTCACATTTGTCGGTGAAAAATGTAAACGAGTTTTGGGTTGCGAGTTTTGTATCTACAACATATTTATATAAGAAAATTGCCTCTCGATTTTTGTGTTTTCGGTTTTTTGCTTGCATGCTCATAGTATTTATTTCAGAGACCGCGACAAAACTGGTAAGACACTGAACACCAAGATGCCATCAGCACCAACACACACTGCCGAGGAGGCACATCTGCTGGGGTAAGCCAATAACAACAACAACATGAACAAAAAACTACAACTACAACAACAACAAAAGTACTACGAACTACTGCTAATTGTAAACGATCCTAAGTGTTCCGTTTCGTGCAAACCAAACCGATTCGATGTGTATCGGTAATGATCCACTGCCTCTGTTCCTCTATTGTAAGATATGACGAAAAACCCGCCCACTGCCCCCTACCAACACTTTATCCCAAAACACAAAACTCAAGTTACACGAATTTTCTTGTTAACTTATTGATTTTATTTGTTTGTATTAACTATTAACGTTATGTTTAAGTTATAGTTTTTAGCTGACATTAGACATGTTGCCTTTATTTTGATTTCATATCAATTGTTAGCTGTAAGTATTTTTGCATAGACTAAACATTAAGTTTGAAAAACAAATCCCAAAATATGGAAATACTTGAAACAAAAATCGCATCCGCAAGCCCGTCTCTCGTACGTACTACAATTAACCTGAATGTTGAACAACTAAATATAATTCTAAACTATTTGCATACAACTATTTAATTATTATTTACAAACCTGAGTGGTTTTTTTTGATTTTTGAACTTTTCTTTTGTTGTTGCAACTTGTAATTTAGTATTAATATTACATAGCCTTCTAGACATATTTTATTAGCCGCGTTACGCGTAACCAACTCATTTTTGTAGCCTTAGAGCCCAATAAACAATTTTGTTAAGCATTTAACTTGGCCATTTAAGGATGCCCAGCACTAAAAACAACAACAGCTCAGCTCACCGGATGCAAGTTTATGCGTGAAATACACTTAAAAAAATATTAAATACAACTAACATTTTAGTTTAACAATTGCCTGGAAAATTAACTCAAAATAAATTTAAATCTTTTTTTATATATTAAATATATATAGCACTATGCCCGTCGATCCCATGGATGACATAGAATTGCGTTCGGTGCAGCTGCAGTTTCCCAATGCACGTGGCTCCATTCTGGAGTCGTGCGAACAGCGACGAGTGCCCACAGACAAGGGCGATATACATGTGGCCATACAGGGTGATACCTCAAAGCCGGCCATAGTCACCTACCATGATTTGGGACTCAATTGTAACGTTACTTTAACTTCAACTTGGGTTCAGTTAATAACTTCTACCACTTTTGCAGATGTAACCAGTTTTGCTGGTTTCTTTAATTTTCCAGTGATGCGTGGACTGCTGGAAAACTTCTGTGTTTACCATGTAACGGCACCGGGTCAGGAGGAGGGTGCCCCCACATTACCAGAGGAGTAAGTCGCTTAACTGATTGGTTTTATAAAAGACTAACTCCAATCTTTGGTCTGCCTACAGCTATGTGTATCCCACAATGGATGATCTGGCCGCCCAATTGCTCTTTGTGCTGTCACACTTTGGTCTAAAGTCGGTGATTGGATTTGGTGTTGGTGCCGGTGCCAATATCCTGGCACGTTTCGCCCATGCCCATCCGGATAAGGTGGGCGCACTCTGTCTGATTAATTGTGTGTCAACGCAATCGGGCTGGATTGAGTGGGGCTATCAGAGTTTCAATGCACGCTTCTTGCGTACCAAGGGCATGACACAGGGCGTCATTGATTATCTGATGTGGCATCATTTTGGACGCAATCCGGAGGAGCGTAATCATGATTTGGTGCAGATGTACAAGCAGCACTTTGAGCGTGGCGTTAATCCCACAAATCTGGCCATGTTGATTAATGCGTATATTCATCGTAATGATTTGCATTTGGCACGCACACCACCCGGTACACCCGGCACTGAAACGGCAGCAACCACACTCAAAATGCCCGTTATTAACATAACCGGTTCGCTGTCGCCACATGTCGACGATACGGTGACATTCAATGGACGCTTGGATCCAACAAACTCATCCTGGATGAAGGTTCTAAAAGCATATAAATATATTTTCGAAATATTTGTTAAATAATGCAATACTTATATGACAATGATTGTTTATTGCAGATCTCCGATTGCGCCATGGTACTGGAGGAGCAACCGGCCAAGTTGGCTGAAGCCTTTCGGCTATTCTTGCAGGGCGAGGGCTATGGTAAGTGTTAGAAAACACCGCACACACTGAAACAACTGAAACCTCAACTTCTCTGCTACAACTCTACAATTCGAAATCAAAAAAAATATATTTATATAAAAAAATCTACAAAACAACTTACCACCTATTTCAACCTACCTGCTACTATTTTAGTCAAATTTCAAGTACCACCCTTAAATTGGAACACAATCGAATAAGCAATTAAATATACAGACTCGAGCTACCCTCTACTTCCAACTAAGTTCTAAAGTTCTAAAGATTTGAATCAGTTCAGTTCAACTAAATTCAAGCAAATCAAATCAGTATTCTAGACAAGAACAAGACTGCGCCCAAAGAACCATTTTCAAAGCTGTCCATTTGATTAAAACACCAACTACCAAAGAAAGCATAAATTAAAATAACCATTCATCTAAATACTAACTAACACAACTAGAGCCCTAGTTATCCTAGACCTTATAGAGTTACACAGAGTCGCCTTTTCTGCCCATTAATATTACTACTTAGCCTAATGCCTAATGTTTGCATATATTGAAGATCAAATTAGCTAACGAAAGCAAAAGCTTTTCCAGCCGCTTTTCCGACAAGCAATCGAATCTTAATCAAAAAGAAAAGAAATTAAACATTAAATCACACAAATTGTGCAAAATCTTATAAAATAACAATATATTTATATGAATTGGCATGGATAATAAAAAAAAAAAAAAACGAACAAATAAAACTAAATTATATTTATGTTGTTAGCCAAAATATTTGTACGCATTAAAAACGAAAAAGAAAATATCTAAAAAAAAATTATTTAAATAAATAAAAAATTTGAAAATCGAACAATGTTGTTGGAAATCAAGTGTTTACTTTCTTACTATATTTTAGTAATTTTTAGTTAAAACCAGTCGTTAGCCAGATCGTTTATCTGCTTAGTCCAGGGCCCCACAAGCAAATATCTCTAAATTAAAATTCAAAATTTATTCCCGATTCGAACTGAATGCATTTTCGTATCGACAACTACAAAACAACATAAAAAAAAAATATTTCAAAATGTTCATTACTTTGTTTTTCATTTCTTTTTTCCTTTCTCCAAACTGCTTGTTTTTTGCTAAACAACATACAACAACAACAAAAACAACAAAACAATGAAACCTCCCTCTCAAAACACTCAATACAAAAAAAAAAATATCGAAATCAATCGTTATATCAAAAAATCAATCTTGTACTACGCCTGGCCGACCATTATCGCCTGCCTCTCTCTATCTCTCTCTCTTCATGCATCCATCTGAAATTCCATATGCACATTCACATAAACCTTCCTGGGCGCCGAAACTAACCTCAAACTCAAATCGAAATTCATTTAATTTTCGTTTGATTTAAAATCAACAATAAATTCATTCTCAAATTTACTATTTATCGTTTCTCAAATTGATTTTCTTTTATCAAAACTCAAATTGTTAACGATCTTAACTAATGCAACAACTTATGCAATCTATGCGCAACAATAATAAACTATTTCAAAATATATATGGTATGTATATTTGTACACACATACATACACACACTACTCTTGTAAAACAATACTATACCTCTACCCGCAAAAACAGTGTCCGAGAAACCACAGTAGAAACTGGCATAAATGGACAAAACATTGTTGAAATGCATTTAGCTAAATTAAACAAAATACAATAATTCAAATTATTATTACATACATATATGTATAACAGTAAATGCTTAGCGCTCACACCCACACACATATGTGCACACACACACAGCCGTTTGTCAATTACCTGCTCTTAAATTGATGTTCTCTTTAAAGCTCGTTAGCAACTGATATAAACAGCTGTGTGTGTGTAAGAGCTTTCAGCTGAAGGTAACTGAGAGTTTTACACGTAGTTTGCTTATGAGTTTTCTTTAGTACAATACCCTAAATTTAGTACATGAGCTGGTTTTTCTCTCTGTAATTACCTCTATGTTTGAGTTAGTTGCACTTGGCGCTTTCTTATGCTATTAGTATTTCATTTTGTTTCCAAACACACACACACACACACAAAGCACTTATATTTTGATCTAACCAGAAATTTACATACAAACGTACATACATATAATTTATTTGATGTTTTTTTAATTTGTTTATTTACACGCAAAAATATAAAATATAAACTGTATTTGAAATTGCAATGCGTAGCTGTTGGCTCACTGCAAAAGTTGGCACGCAAAATCTCAACGGCCAGTCGGAGCAGTTCCACGCAAATTGAGCTTTGCGTGCAATGAGAGCAGTGCGCCGCCTCCCAATTGGAGTTGGAAAAGGGCGTGGGCAAACGAGTGAGAGAAATTGGAAGACACAGACACTGAGACAGAGATGAAAGCACAGCACGCTGAGACCAACACACACACACAAACACAGAGACACGCAGGCAAAGACACACGAACACATACACAGAGCCACGCAACAAGTTGGAGCTTTTTTTATTTTGTGTGTATTTATGTTAACTGTGATTTCCTCTATTCTTTTGCTTACATATTCGTTGCTTCTTATTGTGTATTATGTTATCAATTTTGTATCATTATTAGTTTTATATATTAGTTCAGATAATAAGTGAATATTATTGTATTAAACAACGATGCAAGTTGTTAAAATAAAGGCATAGCTTACACATATTACTTTCCCTGGAATTTGTTTTAATTTGTGTATTTGTGTCCGTTATTTGTTAATTGTGCAGAAAAAGTTGCTTTGACTCTTACAAAAAGAACACAAACAAAGCCACTCAAAACAAACACACACACACAGAAAAAGCGTAAATGTATTAAAGCAATAAGTTTTTATTTATACCTAACATATACAAATATACATACTTACATAACATGACAATGCTATTTAAAACAAACATGATGAAAAATACCAAAACATATGGATACATATATTATCTTATATGAAGCTATGCAAAAACTTTCACACATTGTAAGCTTTTGTTGTGTATTTGAATTCTAAATAAATGAACAGTCAACGATTTCAAATTCCAAATCATTTGAGTTGGGCATAAACAAAAGAAATAAAAAAGAACCGCAAAGACAATGCACAAATTCGCTCTCTTCGTTATTGTTTCTGGTTTCGAGTCTCTGTCTCTTCACAGCAGCTGACGACAGGTGGCGCCCTCAACTCACCACTCAATTAAGTGCATGCAGCGCTCTCTCATCATCAACATCTCTCATAAACGTCTCGCCATCATCATCAAAAGCTCATCAGCAGCTAGAACAGCAACAAGAACAACAACAATAAATTGCAGCAACATCCAGTGATAAACAATGGCAAATCAAGCAAAATCATTAATTGCACTCGCCCACATAAAAACACGAAAACACTTACACACACACACACACCAAAACACTACACATTTACACACACGCATACATGAAAACAGCAGCAAATCCTTAGAATGTGTACAAAGAACACTCATCAAAAAAGAACAACAACAATAACAACAACTACTTCTACTACAACTAACATGCTCAAAAGTAACGTAACGTAAATAACAAAAGCCAAACTACTACTACCTTCCCCCCTCCACAAAAAATATATACAACAACTACAACACTGCAACTACAACAGCAACGCCGCTGTCAACGCCCGCTAGCTCTCCCTGTGGCACCAAATATCACACCTACTCGTCGATTTTCTTTGCAAACTTCCGAGAGCAACAATTGCAAGCCGCTCAGGAGCGAGAACGGGATCGTCAGCGACAGTTGAGTATGCGCGTCGGCAATCGTCTAAGAGAGACGGCCATTAACTGTAGCAGCAGCAGCAGCGCCGGCGGCGGCGGAGGCGTCGACAACAACAACGCGAATAATTCGACAAGCGAAGAGGATCTAGATGTGGAGAATGGCAATGGGAATGGCAATCGGGCATACGTGACCACTGATACATCCGGCACGCTCTACTATGGCACACAAAGCAACAAGATACGCATCACTGAGAATCCACTGCCCGAGCCGATTAGCTCTTAGATTGTTAAATTCTATACTTAAACACACACATACACTCAGAGACATCAATTTAAGAGAGAAAGGTATGACACACACACACACACAGAAACACACATATACAAACACTGTTATTGTTGTTATAAACTACATACGTATAAAATACCAAAGAAGACACAGCATCACAGAAGCAGCAGCAGCGCAGCAGCAGCAGCCTCAGCCGCCAACTCAAGCAAAGCTTTAGCCGCCAGCAGCAGCGACAGTGTGACAAGAGCAGCCAAGCGCTGCCTGAATTGTAGACTTTAGCCGAGCCGTGCTCTAAGAGACAAATTTAAATAAAATATAAAAAAAATCAAAAAACGAACAAAAAATTAGATACAAAAGAATTGAAACACCGCTACCTATACGAGATATGAACTTATGTTTCTTAAACAATATACAAATGAATTAAATAATACTTAGTAACTTACTTGAATTGAATTTTGTCTAGTTTCTGTTTTTAAACGAATAAAAAACAAAAAACAATACAAAAAGAATATTGCAGAGTAATATTGAAATATTTGTAATTTACACTTTGTGCCTGAGCGTAAAATATGCAAGTACACATACATATTAACTAAATTAAACATGTATATCAGCAGTTAACTCGTTTCTGAATATTTAGTTAAACAATTGAATTACCCAATTACACAAAACTATGTACTCCCTTTTGTTGTTTATTTTTCTTTTTTAGACATTACGCAATAAAATACATGAATTTTTTGGATGCAACATATTTTATGATGAGCTTGCTTAGTTGTTGTGAGAAAATAAAAAATGAAATATAAAATTACATAATTACAAATACAAATCAAATTACAAATTAATGAAAAGCTTAATGTTAAAGACAAAATTAAATACATTAACTTAATCCCCAAAAAACGAAAAAAATATAAAAAATAAAACACAATGTAGCATATCAAATACAAAAGCTCTCAAAATTACATATACAATATAAATATTTAATTAGTTATTAAATAAAAAATAAATTAAATTCATAATGAATTGAATGGAAATCCGATAAAAATTAAAACCAAATACTTTAACGCATAAAGGCAACTTAGGTAAAATAACAAAAATGAAAACGAAATAAAATAAAAACTAAATAAATAAATAAAAAAAAAATTATACACGAATACATTACAAACAAATCACACAGACAAATTTTTGCAAATAACTTCAAATTCAATTTAATAAAAGTTTTAGAAGCTTGAAACATTTTGCGAAATGTGTTTAAATTGTTTTTAGCCTTTTTACTGGACTACGTGGTTAAACCGTAACTTAAAACAAGTAAGTAACGCAACAGTTGAGAGAGCCAAAGGTAAAAGGACTGGGAGCAATGAGCTACACTGCTGGCCGATCCGGATTAAATTTGGTAAGGATTTTACTACATTTTTTCGTACAAATCTTAATTTTTGTTCAGTACAGTTTACTGTTCCGGATAAAACCTGATGGGGAAAGGTATAAAGGTACAGCGATAGCTCAAGTAGTTTCCAAGTGCGGTAGGGGGAGTAAACAAAAAAATTTAAAATAAACTTGGCTTTGCGTACACCATAGAAGGACTTTCATTCCATGCCCTGGCTCTTGTAGTTTTGGAGCTCCAGGTGTACATGCCAATAGACAGACGTACCTACATTTCTTTATGGACTCGTCTGTTGATGTTGCAAACATAATAGACCCTGTAATCTTTTTGATCTAATCAAATTAAAGGTGGTTAATCTTAGATTTCATTGGGTTTTTACATTTAGTAGGGTCTGGATTGCATTAGTTAAATTAAGTAATGCCTTAGTGTCTGGATTGCATTAGCTCTCGCAGCATTTGGAATGTTGCCTCCCGTTCCTGTCTCATCATGTCGGACATTTGCCGAAGAAACTGTGACTGCATTTCGCGCTGTTGTCGCAGAAAACTCTCGTGGGAGCTGGTCAACAAGTTGGCCAACTGCTTTTGACCCTCACTGATGCTACTGAGCACATCCAGCGGTGTTGGCTCTCTGGGAAACTCAAATGTGTCCTCTCCGTTCTCGCTCTCCGCTGCGGCACGCAATAAATCACAACTGGACATGGAACTGGAGGCTTCACTGTCGCTCTCCAGCGTTGATGGGCCATTTTTAGGTGACCTTTTGATGGCATTTGTGGGCACTTCTTTGGCTGCCTCCATCTTGGGTGTGCGTCGCTTCTGCACTAGATCATCCAGCATCTCAAAGTGTCGGGGCAGCATTCGCACATTGTCGAGACCTTCCTTCTTGACCTCATGGTATCGTCGAAGCAGTAACCTAAGCTTATTCCTTAGCTGATGTGGTGTACGTTGGCAGGATTGCTTGGCTAGAATGGTGGAGATGTAGGCCAAGATTTTGAAATTGCGCTTCTTGGAGCCATCGAGCGCACGAAACAGATTGTGTTGTTTGATTATCTGCAGAAATACATCCACCTCGTGGTCCGACCAGAAATAACTGTCTCCCTGGCCTAAATGGAGTCAAGAATTCAATTAATTTGATATTCATGCCTGTCAAGCTGTGCACCTACGTTTAGAGGTGTACGCGTCACCTTCGTCCGAGTCATTGAACTCGCTGTCAGAGCCGCTGCTGAGATTCCCCTCCAAGTTGGCGTAGTTGGAGTTGTTTTTGTGGTTGAGCAACTTGTGCATGGCTTCATAATGCTCAAAGGATTCCCCGCCGTTGTTAGCCTTGTTGTATTGTCGCCTCAGTTGTTGGAACTTAATGCGCAGCTTCTCAGCGGGTCTGTATATGGATCTTTTGGCCATTTCTTTCGACAGCAAGTTGAATGTTTTGGCATTCCGCTTGCGCAAGAGCGCCGACTGTAGTCCCAGGCTGCTAATCATGTCTAGAAAGGTAGTCACCTCGCTCTCTGTCCATTTGCAGCGTCTGTTGGAGGGCTGGGTGGAGACCAAAGCACCTGCGAGAAAAAGGTTTAGTGAAAGATCATGTACTACGGAGAGCCCACTGTTACCTTCCGACTCTGTGCCTGACGCCATATGAGCATCGGCCTCATCGTCTCCGCTGTCCATTGTGTCCGAATCCAGTTCCCCGCCGCTGCTCTCGGCCGTGGGCAACGTGTTGTTAAGCAGCGCGTGCACCTCCTCGTAGTGATCAAAGGAATCCCCATCACGCTTAGCCTTGGCGTACTGTCTCCTCACCTGATGGTACTTAATACGCAGCTGATCGGGACGCTTGGCAAATCTGCGTTTCTCCATTTCCCTGGAGATTAGCCTGAACACTTTGGCATTCCGTTTGCGTAGCAGTGGTGCCTGCAGCTTCATTGTAGTGATTATGTCCAGGAAAGCCTCCAACTCACCCTCCATCCAGCGGCAGCGCTGCTGCTTCTGTGGACAGTCCGGCGAGCGTCTACCGGCATTATTATCGGTATCTGTGTGGTAAGTAAGATACAGTTCAGTTAACTAATCGTCTTATTATACTCTGTATATAACTTACGCTCCAGCTTAACGGTGTGCGCATATTTCTGTTCTACCTCCGCTTCCACCTCTTCCTCCAAATCGGAATCATTGTGTGACATTTTCAATGCACTTTCATTCCGAAACAGATCTGCTAAAATATTATAGTACTGACAGGACCGATTGCGATAGCGTGCCGTGAAGTAGTCATGTTTTAATTTACGAAATCTGTCGCGTAATTCGGACGTGCTTCGCTCAGGATTACTGTTTACGTCGTCCCGCAGAAAATCTGACATTTCGTCTGCCACATATTGCCAGTCCACTCGACCTATGGTACCGCCTCCATTGCGATCCCTCCATGTCTTCAGTATGGAAATGAATGCAACTGTTTCATCCGTATTCCAAGCGTCCGTTTCACATGCACTCATTTTGTTAATTGATTTAATTTTCGCACAAACGTTCAAACAAATAATGTCCCAGCGTACCGGTGTTTGTGCATAAAAATACTAAAATTCGTGGTAATAGTGGGAAAATAAATACCATAATGTGGTATCACTGAATTATGCAACACTGATTGACGCAAACGTTTGAATGAGTGGGAAGTTAAGAAGTTTTAATTAAATATATTAAATTGAATAACACTTTATTGTGAAATAAATATTTTGTATTTTGTGTTTTTTTTATTTTATTTATTTTATTATTCAACTTTTTATTTTTTATTACTTTCAAAATATACTCTCTCTCTAGCTTAAACACGACTTTATGTGCACGTATATCAACACTAATTGCTGCATTTTTAAGCATGTTTTTTCGAATTATAATTTTTTATTTTTTCTAATTTATATATAATTGTAATTGTAATATAATTTTTTATAATGTATAAAATCGTTCAGCACTGTTTTCAATATTCTTTCTGTCAGAAGCTGTATGGCACAGCACGCTTGTCGGCTTTCTGTTCTAGCGAGTTACGGTCACACAGTTCAAACTGATTTTTATTATTGGCGATTTGTTTGGCGCGATCGCATCGTCGTTCGGCTGTGCTCGGTTGTGTTCGTGTTCGCTGTTTCGTTCGCTATGTTTGGCACTCCATTCACTACCAAAATTTAAAGCGATTTCAAAGTTTTGTGCAAAACGTAAATACAAATACAAAATTCACAATTACTGCGTGCGTGGTTATCATTGCAACAAACAACAACAGCGATTAAAGGGGTTTTTTGTTTAATTCACCCCACCTCCGAGCGCTTGTTGACCGTTTTTTTTATCGTAAGCCGTAAGCCGACTCGTTGTTGGCCCCGTTAACGCGAAGTTCAACGCGATCGGCGCTTTTCAGCTTGCTGTTGTTGTTGCTGTTTATTGCCATTGTATATTGTATTACTTATTATATTATTCCGTGAATTGGCCGCAACGCTTATTTATTTTTGTTATTTCGCGGTTCTGTTTGTTGCGCAAAAAAAAAAAAAATATAGAAGAAAAGGGAAGAAGAAGCGGCGAAAATCAGAGCCATTTTTTTCCTGCTTAAACAAATAAATTTGCAATATAATCAATCCGAAACTTTCGGATTTCTCGAGTACGCGCATAAACAACAGCTCCGACCAAAGATCAGGCCAACAAAATGTTGGAGTCGGCAACGCTTCACTAAATCAAAACTGATCGTCGGGGAGTTACACAAAAATAATAAACAAAAAAGAAGAAGAAGAAGAGGAAAATAATCTTTTGTGCCGATAGTGAAAAAATAATAATCACGTTTCCATGTTTATGCGATTTGTGAAACAAGCACAATAATCAAAACGCGTGTTGGATACGTTCTCCCCATCAGGATTTGGGATCGCGAACGGGCTCGTGATTGGAGCGGATTCAGATCAAGCAAAAATCATGTGCAAGTCTCGCAACATGTTGAGCATCCAGAACGCAGCCCTTATACTGCTGATCAGCGTCTTAATCGGCTGTCAGCTGGTAAACGCTTCGGCCACGGCAAATGCCGGGTATGTGGATCACGGCGATACTAAAGGTAAGCAAGGGGGTAACATGGAGTTTAAGATACCCTGTAGTGGGAGTTATGAAATAAGAACTTATCTAAGCAAAACTCTGCTTTTCTAAATCTTATCAACAACTACCATTTCCAAAGAGATCACGTCTTGTGCTACTCTCCCTCCCTGTCTGTGAGATAAATGCTGCTCTGCTTAATCACTGGGTTCACATAGGGTATCTGTCAGACAACAAAGATTACAGCCAGCACCCAAGACGAGCAGTAAAGGAAAAGGGAGTGGGAGAGGGAGAGAGGAGGGAGATACCAATAGGCAGACAGATCTGCCGAGTTATAGTTGCATTCATTTGATAAAAGAGATTCAATTCATTGAATTGCAGAAGGAAGTAGTCTCATGTGTCGCAGATACCCTGTATAGCATAATGTACATCTGTTCAACTCTCCTCAGTTCAGTTCTGCCCTTTATTTGATTTTTTTCTTGTTGTTGTGCATTGTGAACAGGTTTCCAAGAGCGACAGATTTCCCATGGTTGGCAAACAAGGAGCAAGAACGGTTTCTACCTGTGTGTACCTGTTGTTGTTTGGATTTACCTTTACCTGTCTCTGGCCAGGTAGCTGGCCCATTAAGCATCTTGCGCTCAGTATCAGTTGTATCTCAGTGCGAGTAAAATGTGAATGAATGAAGTACAGATGCGGATACAGATTTTTTGAGCTCTCCCTCTCTCTATCTCTCTCTCCTCCCTCGCTCTTCTCTTCACTGTTTGCAGGATCAACAGTCTCTTCCCAAAATTTAAACTATGCCACGCTAAATGAGCAATTCTTAAAAGTTGTAGAGCAAAGTGTATTATTGCCCCATTGCTCTCTGCCGCTGCTGTCCCCGCTGGTTTTTCTCCCCTATGAGCTGTGCAAAAATGAGCCAAAAAACCAGTTTTGGGCTTTGACTCTTTGCTTACTTCTGCTGTTTTTCGTTTGTTGTTTTTTTTTAATGTCTTTCTTGCAAAAAAACAAAAAAAAATCGAAAAGAAAAACAAAACCCACATGCATCGCCTGTTTCCATCTCACTCTAGCTCGTTAGCCGGCTGCCCCTCTCTCACTCTCCCTCTCGCTCGCTTGGTCTGCGCCTGCGCCACTGTTGGTATCGTTGGTATTGCGCTCTCCCTCTCTGGCTGTCTGGTCTCTGTTTTGTTGTGACTTCCTACCACCTGCCCCCCTGTTGAACGGCTGCTCAACTCTCCGCTCCCCTCCCCCTCCTCTGCTCACTTCTTGTCTCTTTGCTGTCTTTGTCTTTGCCAACTTTATACGCATCTGAACCGTGAGATTTTATTTCATGCAAAAAAGTAGAAGTACTTGGACTCTGCTTCTTGTAGTTGTTGTTGCTGCTTACTTGCAGGTGTTTTGCACACACACACACACGCACACACAGGGAAACCAGCTTGTTTTTTGTTTTGGCCAAGACAGCAAGCGTCTCTTGCTGTGATATTGGCCAAAACGAAGGTATTGACAAGATTTCAGGGTACCATTGATTACCCAAACATTGACAGCTATTTGCATACTTTTTAAACTGTATCAACTGCTCCTCCAGGGTCACTTTACAACACAATTTAGCCAGCGTTTCAATTTTAAAAATAAAAAGAGTTTTTTCTGGTAATAAACTCCATAATTGAAAATATTTTGTTTAATAACTGATTTCATAGCTGAAAATTCTTCAAATTCCTTAGCTAAAGTTAAATTTAAAGAGTAATTTTTACTGCTCCCCGATTTAAATTAAGTTTAAATACTTTAAAGATTTGTTTACATGATTTCCACACAGTTTACTATAAACAAAACTTTGACTTTGTCTTGATCAAGTGTCACGCAATCTTTTTTTTAAAATTAGTAACTAGAAGCGAGCGTTAATCACTTTGTTTATGTCGTAAGTGAGTGCTCCGTAGTAATCACATTTAATGCGAACTGATAATCCGACGTGCTGCTGAAATACATATAGCTGTACCTATAGCTCTAGTTGTATATAGAACCTTGATCCCCAGAGTCAAATGTACGTCGATCAGTGGAGCGTATTGGCGAACTAGGCGTGACATCAGCGCAGTTCTGCACCTGGAATGAATCAACCTCAAAGATACGTATACGAGTACAACTACTACTGTCGCGTATCCATTTATAAACAGCGTCTTATCAGGCGCATTGATAAGCAAAAGTAATAAGAACTACACTCAACGAAACAAACGCTACTTTTATGATAATTACAAATGCAGCAAATCAGTTGATTAACAACAACGAAAATTTACCCAAAATTTTGAAATTGTAGCTGACGCATAGTAGTAGATAAACCGATATACATATAGCTAGATATAGCAGGAAAAACATTAAGTGGCGGCAGTTTTTCCAATGAAAAGTGCTCGAGACAGGGCCGAAAAGGAAATGCGTCTAAGTGGCCAAAAGAGCAAAGGATCAAATCACGCGACATTCGTTGGAACGGCTGAATGACTCGACTTGAGACTGTCCCGACTGTTCGTCCTGCTGTCCGTCCGTCTGTTGCTCAAGTATCAGGTAAGGATGTGGACGCCCACGTTAGACATGCTCAGAGCACTCAAGCAACTCAGGTTTGAGTCCTTAAAACAATGCAAAAGTATCGAATTTCATAAGGATATGCATCGGATGCACACACAAACACACACACACACACTCTCAGCTGTTGGAAAAAAAATGATTGAATAAACTTAAGGAGAAAAAAAACATGAAAAATATGGGAAAAACACTTGAGAAAATGCTGCATGCATGTCTCTAATTATTGAAGAGGGCGCGCGTCCACTTAAAACCTCTTGTTCTTCCCCTCTCCCTTTCGTTTTCCCAAACTTCCCAACATCTTCATTCTGAAGAGACAATGTCTGGTATCGGTATCTTTTCATATATGTAAGTATGTTACATTATCATCTCGAAATCTTCTGTATTGTTTCATATTTTTGTTTCTTCTGTTTCTTATTTTTTTTTTTCAATATTTTCCCAGATCGCAGATTCTGTTTTCTCACGTATGCAAAGCAAAGTTTTTCAGCTGTTTTTTTCGTCTTGTAGTTGTAGTTGTTGTAATCATAAATAATAATCAATTTCCTGTTTTTGGTATTCTTAAGAAAATGTTTCCCATCGTTCCGCACTTATTTCAGTGCCATATGCGAGTGCAAGTTTTCATTTCCATTTTCATTTTCATTTTCATTTACGATATTTGAGTGAGAAGAAAACTGACAGCACAAAAAGACACGGCAGAAGTGTGTGTGTGTTGTGGGGGAAGGAGGGTCAGTAGGGGGTGGGGTACAAAAGGGGACTCACTGTATTTTGTTTAAAATTTGTAAAAACTTTTCATTGTTGTATCGTTTAACATTTGTGCACATTTGGCTGCCTTCATTTGCATTTCGTTTGTTTTTGTTGCTGTGTGTTTACAGTTTGAGAGCCACTGCACAGGGACAGCCAAGCACCAATCAGAATCAATATGCGCGCGCTCTCTCGCTCTGCGCCGCGCTCTCTTGCTCTCCGTTTGATTGGCATGCAAGCAAGACGCTGAGCGAGGTTAAACGTTGGCCCAATCAACGTGCCCCCATTTGTTGTGTGCCCCCGTGACGCATACGCATGCGTTCCTCTACTTCTCCTTTCTTCCCCCTCTCCATCTTCATCTCGTTTCACACATCTTATTTAGTGTGAATACTCTGTGTGCTCTTGGAGATCGCTCTTGCGTACTTGAGAGTTCTTTGGCGAGCTCTTTTGTCGGGGCTGCAGTTTGTTTGCTTTATGACTTGGCCAAATAATAATAATAAAAGTAATAATAACAATAATAATGCGTTGCCAGCAGCGTGCAGCTGTCGCCTGGCAATCTCAACGAGTTCGCTTCGCCCCTACATAACCACTCCCCCGCTACACTACGCTTCTGCTCCCTCTTTTGTTCTACCCACGATTCGCTACAGACTTCTTTAACATTAAACCGTCTGTCGCCACATTGCGAGCAACGGATCAGGCGAAGATAAACACATTGTAATTAGTGAAAGGCTCCTTGCAACATTATCCCCCAGCATCAACTGCTGCTGCTGAGGGAGCGTGAGAGGGGGGGAACGCATCCCTCCCGCTGCCATATGTCATACGCTCTGTAAGCTGAGCCGGCAGAACGCATCGGATTACCTACTCAAACTCATCAAATTTTAAGCCATGTTCTAAATCTTTAAAGCTTGCCGTTAGTTATGGTAACTCTGTCGTTTTATGGCAACTTAAGCGATTCCTTAATATGCTATAATTATGCTATAAATGTCACAATTTAAAAGCTTTTAAGCTGTGAACACCCACACTCTCTTAAGCGCAGTTAAACTCTCTCACGCTCTTCTTCCGCTCTCTGCCGCTCTTGCCATCACTCCAAACATTTGTTGTTTGTGCAAATGAGTTTGTGATTTCAATTTGCATTTTATATGTTGTGAGCCTTTTATTGTTCTTGGCTGTGCTGCCAAGCCGGACGAACGAACTGAGAACAGAAGAGTAGTATAAGGAAGAGGAAGAAAGGTTTTTGTTTCTATTCGCTTGTTCTTTTGGCCGGAAAACGTTGGGGCACATAATAAGGCTGGCTGACTGGCTAAAGGTCAACGGCGTCTGGCAATGATCTTGCATAATTACAAAGCGACGCGTACGCGTACGATGGACAACGCTGACACTGGCAAAGAAAACAGATAAAGATAAAGATCTGGTGAAAGAAAAAGGTTTTTGGACAAACGCTCGCATTCAGATCTGGAAGCTCAGCTCTGTATGTGCGTGTGTGTGTCTCTGTGTGTGCGTGTGCTTGTTTAACCCTATGATGAGTGCGGGTCATATTCGAGCAATGGCTTAGCAACAACAATGTGAATCATTGACAGTTTTTATGAAGCGCCGCATGCATCACTCAACGCTCAAGAAGTTGCGGCTCTTATAAATACATGTACACATACACATGCATGACCGCACCCCACTAGGCCAGTGTAATGTGTGTAGCTTTCAAAATCATTTCAAATTCAATACAAAAAGTCAAACGATGACGAAAGTTGTATAAGATCTGTTGAGAGAAAATTGGAATGTGGCGAGCCAAAGGCAATGGCAAAGCGTTTGCGTTAATTAAAAACAATTAAGGCGGCATAAGGGGAGCAGCAGAAACAACAGCAGCAGGCGCAGTCAGGGCGGCAGTGCCAGCAACAGCACCAGCACCAAACAGTTAAAGTGGAGAGTTTCTCTCTCACGCACAGTCGAAAGGTTTTGACTTTGGCTCCTTCAAATGTGGGTCGTCTGAAGAGAGACAGAGCAAGGGAGAGTAGTGCAGCAGCAGCTAAGCTGTAGGGCCTACAATAAAATTGTATAATATTAATTGCGGTTAATTGGGATTAACAGCTGCGCCAAAATGCCGACGCGCTCAACTGCAAAAACTCATGTTGGGGGAGGGAGTGAGAGACAGCAAGTGAGAGCTTTGTTTTTGCACTTGCACTTGCTGAGTAACGACAGAGGCGAAGGCAGAGGCAGAAGGGAGAGCAAAAGAAAATGGAGACAAAGCAGCGCTGCTTTAAGCAATAACAGAAAAGAGGAGCAGCTGTGGACAGTTTCAAAAGAGAGCAGCAGCGCTGCAGTAGTAGTAGCAGTAGCAGAGCAAGAGAGGGAGAGAGGAAGAGAAGAAGGAAGCTTTGCGGAGAGCTAGCAAAGCAGTGCGAAAGCTTGTACTAAAAAAGATTTATGGCTGCTGCTGTTGTTATTGCCTCTGTTGCCTCTGCTTCTGTTGCTGCTGCTGCTGCTTGACGACAGGTTCGAATGCCTGCGCTGCTCTGCTTCACTGTCTTACCGTTGGTGTTGCTGTTGTTGTTTATGCTGTTTTCTTCCCTACGCTTTCTTCCTTTCAGCGCTTGCGCAGCCGGTTTGATTTCCTGTTATTTCTGCTGGCCTGCTCCCAAAGTGATAACAAAAATGTATTTTTTTAGAACTGCCGCCTTGGCGACAAAATAGCCAAAGCTTTGTCTAGTAATATTTATTGGCCAACCCGTCAGAGGCCGCCCCATCCGGTGGCTATCATCCGGTGTTGGTAACTGGTTCTACTGTCGCCACTGCTGCAGGATAGCTGGCTAAGCGGTAATTAAGCTGAAAATCAAATTGTTATGGTCGCTGCTACGATATCTCGTGGGGAAGGGAGGGAAGGGGAGAAGGGAGAGTGGCTGACATTACAATTTTCCTGCCTGGAATTTCCGCTGCAAGTGATGATGGTCCAAGCGCGCAAGTTAATTACACCTGATGATGGAATATGGCAACAGGCGCGGATCGCACTTGTTTACCTGCCGCAGAGATTGGTACCATAGATACATACACTCTGATAGTAATTGTTATAGTACAGTGTGTGCCGTGCGTGAGTTGCAGCACAATCGGAATCATGCAGCGGAAGTAATTTGAGGTTAGATCTGTGATCTGCGAGCTGCGTGATGCTGCAGAGGTTAATAGGCGCTGCAACACAAGGGTTAATAGCTAATAGCTAACAAGTGTTAAAAGTCGAGCGGTTCCTCTGCTTACTTGGCCTTTCCCAGAAGTCATTAGTTAAAAGACACACACACACACACGCACACACTTGTGACTTTCCCAAATGCAGTTTTACTCAAGTTAAAGTCGGACTTTGGGGATCAGCTGCACCCATAAAAACCAATGTTGAAACAACGTCGAAGCGTACGAACTGCGCATACGTAAGCCACAAAAAACAACAAAAAAAACAAAAACAGTCAATGCGCATTAGCTCCATGGCAACAACAACAACAATAACAGCTAGAACGACAACAACAACAACAATGCCTTGACAGCCACAATTCAAATTGTATACAAATGTGTTTTCAATTTCAAATACAGAAAAAAAAGAGCCGCTGCTGCGATCGCCACACTGTGATAAATAGTCGAGCATATTCACTGATATTTCATATGCATAAAACATTTTGTGGCTTTAACGTTTAACCCCAAAACAAGTCTTGTGGTTAACACACTTTATCTAGCTCCATTTATCTATTTTCCATTTAATTGCTGCAACGGGAAAATCATTCAGAGTTTTGTATCTTTCTGTCACTCGCTCGACAAAAGGAAACGATACTTGAATGAAATTGGGTTCATTCAGAAGTTTAGAGAGTGACAAATTACAAAATTGGCAACAACAAAGGAACTGAAACAGTTTCCGACATAGACTTTAAGCGGAAGCTCATTATTAATAATCAATTTTGTTCTGATTTTGCCTTTTTGAATATTAAAATCAAAATAGAAATCAAAAAAATGGACAGAAATGTTGAATTGTCGTAATGTCACAATTATTTTACATTCAACATGAACCAAATAACAAATAACAAAATAACGTAGCATTTCAGGGAGTGTCCGACGCGACGGCGCTGCTCCAATGAAAATTCTACACACAAAAACACACACACACACACAGAGACATACACACATTGATCAGACGCTTGAATGCCATCCAATATTTTACTCAATAAAAATACAATTGAGAAATTGCCATGGTGATCACGTAGCAGCAACAACCACAACAACTACAACTACAACTACAGCAGCAAGAAGAAGCTGAAAATGTTGTGGAAGCAGCAGAAAGACTTAAGCGCCCAATTGGCATTGAGTTGCATACAAGAGTTTTCTTGGGAAAAAGACAACAGCTCTGGCTGTTGAAATTCTGAAATTTCTGCTGCAGTTTTCCTATTGGGGTCGCCAGTTGTTGCTGTCATTGAGCTGCTACCAACTTACATCTTGCATCTCCTCATGTTAACATGTTAACTTTGTGCAAGTACAGCAGCAACTGCCTATTTTAGGGGCGGGCGACCTTTGTGTTGACTTGTGCTGATTGCAGCGTTAAAATCACCTCAAAAGCAGCAAGCAACAGCAACAATAGCGACAACATTGTACAACGTGTACACATGTAGGCACATATCATCCATAAATCCAAAAAATTGAATAAAAGTAGAAAAAACCCTAAAAAGAAAAGCAAATTCGAAGCTTACGTATAAAATTTGTTAGGCTCAGCACGTTTGTGTGGAGCAAAAGAATACCAAGTCGACAAATAACAGAAAATAAATAAAAAATACAGCTGAAAAATATACTTATTTATGCTGCGATCAGCAAAAGTATTCAAAGTGCTCGCATTGTAAAGTCGTTGTACTCGGATTCAGATCCAAGCCCAGACACATATTCATTTTTACATTATGCTATCAAAAAAGTAACAAAAAAAACCGAATTAAAATTAAAATCCAATATATGAAACTGATTGCCAAACTGAGCACAAAAGGGCCAAGCTGCGATTGTGGCTCATTGAATTTTGATGAACACCCGCCGAGCCAGACGACGGGCTGAGAAAAAGCTGCGACTCTGTAGCCAACTCAACGTAGTGCTCTTTGAAGAACCGGTATCTGTGATCTCTGGTATATGGTCTGGAGCCCAGCTTCAGCCCCAGACACTGTGCCAGCCCCAGTCTCGACTTTGGCGTTTTCTGTTTGCTCCGGAAGTAATTAATGCCTTTATTTTTTTGGTGTGCCTGAAAGACAAATGGTAAAAAGTGGTAAAAACTGCTCACACAACAGAATCTGTGCATTAGATGTGAGTGCTGTAAAGTTAAAGTTGAGTCTTGGCTTTGTTAGCCAACTTTCACCAACAACAACTAGCAGCACTTCTTTGGCCATCTTTGTTGACCGAATTGCGAGCACTGCAAAACGTTTGTCACCGTCCAATGCGGGCGGCCAGCCATAAACTCACCTCGAATATGGCAATTGCAACTGCAACGGCAATGGCAACGGCAACAGCAAACATGCAACCATGCAACACGGACAGCAAACCATCTGAATCGAGTTTGTGCCCGAAATGGTCAATGCGACATAATTGATCAATTGCCAGAGCGACTGCGCATCCTATCAGGCTGTTTAAAGCCATAGTTGGTCATAAGCCCGGCTCTACATTATGGTCAAAACCAGTAGCGATTGACGAGTGACGAGTAACGAGTTATGTCTTCGCTACCACAACCGCTACCCTTCGGCTTTTGTCAGCGTTTTAATTAAGCCAAGCTGATGGCTGATGGCTGATAGCTGGCAGCTACCATAACTGGAGGCTGTCCAGCAATAAGTCAGCTTTATGGTCATATACAGCTCTTATGTGTGCCACCAACTGAGAGAGTCCTGTTAGCTGTGGATTAAATAGTTTGATAGGGGTAATATGTAGCTGATTAAAGGAGGTAGGAGTTGAGGGTTAGGCTGGAAGGCAGAAGGAGTTAGAAAGAAGGGACAGTAGGGCGCAGAGAGTAAGAGAGGAGGAGAAAGAAGGATAGAGAATGAATTGAGAAGCTAGGAGATAGGAATAAGGAGAAAGGAGCAAGAGGATAGGAATAGGAATAGGAAGATAGGAGTAGGATTTAAGGCGTTAGGTCTAAGAAGAGTCAGGAGTGGAGAAAAAGGTTTGAAGCAAGGGTTGCGAACCTGGTAGGAGTATCTTTGATCAAAAATACTAATTACTATATAAGTTCGTACATTCCTCCGTATATAACTCCTCTACTCTATCCTAAATTCAACCAAGTCCAAGCTGTACCTAATTCCTGCACACCCCTGCGAGTACCAGGCAGCAGTCTCCACTCTCTGTACCACTGTCGAGTTCCATTAACTCTGTCTTGGTTTTAATTAACTTCACTCCACAATAGACTCCTCTATAAGCGTATCTAGAACTATAAACCGTGCCACGAGCGGTCGCACTCCCAGTCGCATGTTAACGATACGGACTGAAAGTTTTGATTAATTTCTGTAGCCTTTTTTTATATTTATTTTTTGTTTTTAGTTGGGTAAATGCGCGCCTCATCAGTTGGCAGTCATCCATCTCCCTCACACTACATCCCCCTCCCTTCCCCTCCCTTTTGCCTGCTCTCTGCTGGCTTGCTCAGTGAGCCGTGCCCTGTCCAGTGGTCAAATGGGCAGACAGACCCTCCAGAGCGATCCATAGTTCGCATATTGGAGCGAACTCATCTCTTGTCCGCTTTTCATACACAGATAATAATAATAATAATCATTTTTTGTTTCTTCTTTATTATTATTATTTTTTCTGTGTTTTTTTTTTTAGTTTCATTAATTGCCAACGTTTCATATTTTATTTCAGCATTATTTTTCTGCTCTTTTTTTTTTTAGTTAACGTTGCTGTTGTTGTTTAGTGTTGTTTTTAATTTGTTTTTCAATTATTTTTGTGGCTGCTTTTTTTTTTTCATTTTCATTGGAATCGGGCACGCTTGTTGTCGCCATGTTTTTTAGCTGAATTACGAGTACAGTGTCGCCCCGTGTCCGTCTCTGTTACCCTCCCCTAGCCCCAGCTTCGATGCCAAGTCCGTCTCTGTCGAGGCAAAGCCAAAGTTTCCACAGCCTCAGCAATTTTGAAGTGTGTTTTATTGAATGTTTTTTTTCTTTATAGAAGCGATAACTTTTGACACGGCCTCCTCAGCTCCACAGCTCTACAGCTACCAAATGAATCGTCAACAAGACGCTTAAGTCACTTTTTGATAAGCAGGCAAAACAGGCAATCAGTGCGTGCTTATCAAATCGGACTTTGTCTTCTAATTATTCCCGTACGCGTGCATTATTATTGATTGATCGTTCAGTTAGTATATATTGTCGATTCTTTGGAATCAACATCAAGTTAACACTAATTAATTATTCACTTATTAGCGTACTTGTAATTTCTGGGAATTTCTGAACAAAAACACCTTTCAAAATTATACAGAAACTGCGCTTCCGAGACTTGACATTAATAAAACAAATTAATTTTAAGTAGAATTTAAAAATACATTATCTTACGCTTTAAAAACGAAATCTGATAATGTGTTTTCAATGGAATGAACCCAAAGTTATTAAACAACGGGGGTAAAGGGTAACTTTAAGTGGAGCACACTTACTGATACTCTTTAAACAACTTCTGAAACTCACCTCGCATGGATTTGTGCCTTCATAATACCTCAGATCATGTAGCAGCGTCTGTGCATTGTCAGTACCACAATAATTTTGTGCAAAGTCGCTGAATTTGGCATGTATCTCAGTATCTTTTGTGTGAGTGTGTGTGTGTGTGTGAGAAAGGGACAGGGGATAACGCTCATCGCATTGATGGAAACAATATGCCAATGCTGCAAAATGATAATGAAGCATGAAGAGCAAAAATATTTGTTAATTTTTAATGGCACATCAAATCAAATTTCATACAACACATCCGCCCACAGCGATCGTTATTTCTATAATTCCTAGACATAAATATTATATATCTGCATATATGTTTTGTATACAAATGCTCCGCACAATTGTTTATAAGCACATCAAGAAACACTTGAGCCACGATTTGAGCAAACTTTATTATCATTAGTGGTTTCTTTGATTGAAAGTTCACGGTTGGCTTTAAATCTGCCTAGATAGATTTGTATCTTAATTGAAACAAAGAGAATTTCATGCTTTGATTTTGACACAAAAGTGTTGGAGTGAAATCTGGCAAGATTTATAATTATTAAAAGTTGAAGAATCTGTTACTAGGAACACATCTCTGGAAGCTTTTTGGGCACTTGTGTTGTGAGTCATTGAGATACAATTTCGAATTTCATCGCATTGACCTTTGACTACATGTAAGTGGCACAAAATTGTGGCACTTTGAGAGAACTCGGCTTGAAGTGCAAGACAGACACATATATCGGTGGTATGCTAACCTACAATTAGCATTAAGGCCGACACATGTGGCAAGTTGTCAATGGCAAGTGGAGTTTGGGGGCAGCATCAGCAATGGCAGTGACAGCTCAGCTGCTTCTTTTACATGTGTCACAATTGCAGTTTGGGGCACGAAAAAAAAGTGAGTGAGTGGGCCACGACAAAGATAGAAAGGGAGAGAGATGTGGACAGCTTGAGAGAGCGCTAAAAAAAGCATGTGGCATCATTTTGAAGCGGCTGTCTTGGTTTGATGTTAATGTTGTTGCTGTTGGCGCTATCGTCATTGCTGTTGTTGCTTTTTTTTTTTTTTTTTGCTGTGGATTCAGTGTCGTGAGAATTTTTCGCGATTGGTCGCACAGCGTGTGAAATTGAAAAGTCCCATATAGACACTGTGAGTGGCAGACACTCCCCAACAAGCTGAGATAGTGAGAGACAGAGAGAGAGACAGCGTCGACGCCTATGTGGATTAAATAAAGCGAAAGTGTTGCAAGTTGTAAATAACTGTTTAATTGCGGCACATTGACCGGCATTTAGCAATTAACGACAATCCTTAAGATACACCTCGAAGTATTGCTACATGTGCTAAAAGCTTAACTTAAGTCTGATTCCAAGTCAAGAGACAAGTCATTAACATTTTTCTTTCTCTTTCCGTTTCGTTGCAGGTGAGTTTGCCATCTCTGTCTGCCGCTGTGCAGCTGGCGTGTAATTCTTAATTCGATAATTAAAGGTAACTATGTCTATAAGTAGCAAGAGGTACCAAACTATACACTAGTATGTATTTATATATAAACGTGTGTTTGTGTGTGCAATTAGGCAGCTGTGCCCCACTTTGGGGCAAGTCTTATGCTCTGTTGTTGTGCTGTAATTGAATACAAAACTCAACACGCGCCAATTTAATTAATTAATGTCCCAAAAATGAATCACAATACACACAAAAGCCTTAACAAGCTAAAAACAACTGAAAACAATGGGAAATTTATTAAATGTACTTTTTATTTGGAACTAAAGCTAAAAGTCAACTTTAAACTGCAGCTGAGAGTTGGCAAGCGTAACGTGTGTTGCTGTTGTTGTTGCTGCTGCTGCTGCTTTCTGCTTCAAGTGTTTTATGGCTAAAGCAAATGCAAGAACTTCTATGCAACGCAGACAATGCAACTGCCGCTGTCGCTTGCAACCAATTGTTGCACTCCCCCGCTGTTGCGGCTGCTGCTTCTATCTACACTGCTGCTGGTGGCGACACCGACACGCATGCGTTTCATTTTCAGCTAAACTGCCCGTTGTGTTGTGTCTCTGACAAAACTTTACCCCCACCTCCCCCCTCGTCACTTGTTTTCCCTGCCCAAAAGCAAAACAAAACAAAACAAAACAAAGCGTAGTCCAAATTGAAGTTGGAAAACTTCACGCCCCGTTGCACGTTGCTCGCATCGGGTGTTCTACGCGCTTACCCTCCCTACAGCCACCCCTTTCCCTTTCTCTCTCTCTCTCTCTCTATCATTGGGCGATACAATTGAGTGCGCATGCGCCAACGCCAGCGCTCAATACACACACAGACACACACTCAGACTCACACACTCTTTTAAATTGGCATATGACCTATGCAACAGGCAATCTAACAATGACACACAAGGGTTAATGGTAATACATTTACTATTATTTCGTCAGTCGTTCTCTGTGAACAATGCTTTGGACTTGTTTTAACTGCCCGCTTACTTATCGTTTTTTTTTTTGGACAATAGAAATTCCACAAGCGAACAATGATCGGGCATTATGCTATGACCGTTATAATGATTTTAGCTCTATTAGAGTTTTAAGTTATTGAGATTCCAAAGTGGTTCACATTCTGAATTAGCGCCTACAATATTCACTGTAACTTCCCTTTGTTATTGTATACAAGTTACCTCAATAAAGGTCGGTGTCTCTGCTATTTCCCAGTTTAGTTGGTAACTTCGCATAACATGTGTCTTTGCTATTTGCAGTTGTGGTGTAAAACTTGAATGTATGCTACTTTGCTACTCTAGCCGTGACAAAAACCTTAACGAAAGTTACAAAAAGAAGCTGAGACACACACCCAACACCCATTGTACCGCAATGTGGATTCTAAGTGATCGTATTTCTTCGGAAACAAACACACACACGCGCACTTACGTTCCACGAGCTCAGCTTGTTTTCACTGCAGGCATCATCTTGTGTGTATCTTAACTGCTTGCTCTCGCTCTTTTAACCAACTTAGAGAAGTCGCTCTCTTAAGACTATAATTGTTGGTCCAAAGACTTTTTGTTTTCTTTGTTTCTATATAATCTTCGGAACTATACTGAATGTTATCTACGCTTAATCTAAATACTGTTTTAGATACTAAGGATACAAAATGGTGAATTTCCTTTATTTATACCACCCTTGTGACACTGTGGATGCTGAGTGTTCAGTTTTCTTAGGAAATTCACACACACACACAAAGCCAGTTTCTCGCGAGCCTAATTTGTTTAAGTGTGCTCGCTCTTTCTCTCTTGCGCTCTCTCACTCGCTCTTACTCTCTATTTAGCTTGGAGCTTTAGTAACGGCCATCGCTGTATGTTTGTTGTTTTTGATGTTTTTGAGCGCCAAACCGGTTTATGTTCGAATCTTGACTCTATGGAAACAACAATAATCACAAAAACGTAAAACAAATGAAATCCGTATAGAAAAAGCAACAGCAAAAACAACAGCAAAACCCAAATTAATACAGCTATTGGCATTTTGATAATTTTCATTTGAAAACAAATGGAATGAAGAAAACCAAAAAAAATCGTTGGAATAATATTGAAAGAATGCTTAAATTAATTATAATGCTATTATGGAACTTTTTGTTTGAAACTAATAAGTATGCACACGTTCTGAAGACAAAACAAACGATTTGGAATCGGTTAGAAAACAAATGCGAATAAATAAGTGTTCGTCTGACGATGATGATGACGATGATGATGATCATATATGACCAAGTTAGGTTCGACCAAGTTGAGTGCAGTACACAGCATCAGTATCTAATATGACCTTAGCTGGCAATGTATTGACCTTGCCAAGCAGGCAACAGAGTTAAGACAGAGACTAAGACTCCGACTAAGACTGAGACTAAAGCTATCGATTGGGTGACTGCACGATGATGAAGAATCCTTACATCTTGGAATGCGGCTGTGGTTGGACTGAAGCTGCTGCTGCTGTTGCTGTTGCTGCCTGTTGTGTCAACAACATACACAGCAACAACAACAACAGCACGGTGGGGAAGAGGCAAACTCACGTTCGATTCGATCTTGGTGTCTGTCGCCGCACGTACGCGGCTTTAACAACCAACTTACATAGCCGCCGATTAGCCAAGGTAGCGTACAAAATGTCCAGAGTCTGAACTGGAAACTCCAACTCCAACTTCATTTTATATAGTAGTAGTGGTAGTATAGCTCTACAGAACAGGCTTAAATCCAAAATGAGCTATCTCACTGCGCAAATCTTTCACTTCACTACAGTTCAGTCTTGGACTGGCTTTTAAGGGCCTTGCAGTCCATCTCTGTCTCACTCACCCAGCCTCTGTTCCCTGCTCACTCTCTGGCTGAGCACTTATCGCAAATGCATTGTGGCAGGCCGTCGTCGGAGCTCGTCTTTTGTTTCATGCCTCATGGCCTAATGGCCAGGCTCCACAGGTTGCTGTAGTTGTTGTTATTGTTGTTCTTGTTGCAACATCTTGTCGTTGGGCGCCCTGAACATGGAACCCAGAACAGACCACTGTCTTCAGTCCTCGGTGCTCGGTCCTCAGTTTTTAGCTTTCGATTGCAGTCTCAGCTTGTTGGACACGTGTGCGTTGCTAAAACGTCCGTTCCAGCTTTGGCTTTATCTTTTTCATTTATTTTTTCTTTATTTTCAATTTTATTTGTATTTATTTTTATTCTTATTCTGTGCTTTATGCTTGGATTAAATTTAGCAAATCGAAGCGAGCACACAACCAAAGCGCTAATTGAACTTGTAGTTGTGGTTGTTGCTCTTCTTCTTCTTTTCGATCTTTAGCTGCTGCCTCTTATGTACTTACTTATTTGTTGACAAAATGGCCGTTTTTCAAGTTTGTTGCCTTCTCAAAATTTTTATTGAATTCCCTCCACAAATATTTATAAAATATGCTCAAAAAGAGAAGGAGGAACATGAAGTGGAGGCAAAGAAAACAATAATGTGTGTTTTTAAACCGATAATAAATGTCCGATATTACTCCTCCCCCTACCACAAGCGCAAGCACAACTCTCACCAGCGCGCACTTACAAACATGAAAAGAATTGCTTTTGCTAAAAAAAAAAGTCAAAAGCTCCGCAGAGTATTGCTTCACAACGCCTTGCTTGCCTTTCCTTTGCTCTTACTCTTTCCCTCTCCCACTCCTGCTTTGCGTCTCCCTTTTTGTCTCTCTGAATGGCCAGGGCTCTCTATACAATCGGCATCCACTCGGCTCGGCTTGGCGCGAATCGGCTTCGTGTCCAATCGTCTTCTCATATTTCACACTTCACGACAAAACGATTAAAGTCGCGCAAACAATCTGTTATTGGAGTTGTTGCAATTATGTTTACAAAGACATTAAAAAGCTCAAGCAACAACGACACGAAAAAGCACACACACACACACACTCAAAGCTTTAACTCGAAACGAATACAACAACAACGAGAAGAAGAATTGCTTGAGCAACACAGGCGCAGCCGCAGCCGTTTTTGAATCTTGAACTGAAACGTGAGTCGTGCGACGATATACATAAGCAACAATAACAACAACAATAACAACAACAGCAACAAGTACAAATGTTCATATTGCCATCTGTGAAACTGTGACTGGAATATGCCCTGTAACAGCCAAGTTTGAGTTTACAAAAAGCTGAATAATTATACAATTAAATCTAAGCAGTTGCAAAAAATAAGTGATAAGTAAATTTATAAACTTTTTACCAAGAATTTCGCGTTAAAATCGCTGTTGACATTGTATCTTTTAACGATTAATGATGTGTGTGCTCAAAAACACATATAATTTTTGGATTTTAGCAAATATTTAAATTTATTATTAGCTGCAGACACTTTGGGACAAGTTTTTGTTTAAAATTAGCATGTATTTTTGCAGTCAAGCTATTCATTTCTTCGAACTCTGCTTAATTAAAGTTAGATTAATTTATTTACTCGGCATCTTTATTGGTGTCTAAAAGGCACACAAGTATCTGAATATGTCAATTTATTTGCTAGCTTAAATTATTGCTTATACTCAGTTGTTGTTGGCTTTTAATGCCCTGCATTAGCACGGTGTTACAGGGTATCGATGCTTTCAGACGGCAACAACGAAACGAAATTCACAAAAATATATGAAAAAGCAAAAAGAAAAAAATAAAGAAACTTATGCGAACTGGCAGTTAAATGCGAATTTGAGTGGAAGTCTCAGACGCAGTTGAAGTCGCTGTCGAAGCCTCGTCAGCGTCTTCAAATGAAGCGTGATATTTGCATGTTTTGGGGTTAAAGGCAAACAGCGTGATTGTAAACGGGCCAAGAGTATTGGGCTATAAGCATATTTCAGCTCTAAAGCACAAAACTGCCGCATCATGATTGAAAGCCCTGGCAATTAGCTTTAATTCTAAGCCGATTTTGTACAACACACAGACACCCCGACTGATAGACAGTTATAGACATTGTGTGACAGCTGATGCTGATGAAGCAATTTGTTGATCGATCTATCCTAACTACTGGTTGCCGCGATATTTGTATCTGAGACGTAACAAAAAGGGCCAACAATCCAATTATACGGCTTAGGGTTGTTGTCATTAAAATAGCACGTGCTAACTGAAAAACTTTAACTTAAATGTGGCCAAGTTATTTGGCTAAAAAGTGTAACTAGCCCGGCGCCAGACTGTACGCAGTGCAGCAGTACAGAAGTACTTAGTTTTTATATGATTTTTGGTGTTGTTTTGGGCCCATGCTGTTAGTCCTATTCAGCTGTCAAAAGTGCAAAACGCCTCACACATTTTCTATTTTTGTTGTTTGTTACATTTCGTTACGGACACTTGAGAAACGGCGCTTGAGAGCCGAGAGCTGAGAACTGTGAGCTACAGACTTAGGATCAGCTAAGCGCAACACACTTGACCGCCTCGCAGTTTTGGCCAAGTCGAAGACCGTGGCTCAAACTGAACTCAGAGCCTTTTGTTAGCTCGAAATCCCAGCTGAGTTTTAGCCGCAGTCAGGCGCAAAGTCATCTTCGATTTCTATGATGATCATGATGAGCAACATCAGCAGGAGTCTGCTCGATCTGTCTCTTGTTCTTGTCTCAAGGGTCGTCGGGCTGGCTTTCTATTGAATAGAGGGTGCGGAACGATCCAGCTAAAGATTTTCACTGCACATGGCATTTGTACGCTTCATGGAAAATGTAAAAATGTAAAAATGTTAAACGTGTGTTTGTAACCAATTTCTTACACCTTCGTTTACCTGTTGTTTTGCTGTCTTGTCTTCTTGTTGCGTTATAGAGTGTTTTGGAGTGCTGTGGAGTGGAGTGGAATGGATCGGATTGGATTGGATTGGAGTAGAGTTTGGAGTATTATGGAGTGGGATGCTGTGACTGTGGAGTGCCTTCAAGTGGCTTTAGGTGTGTGTGTGTGTATACCAGTCTCTGTGCTTGTGTGCTTGGCGTTCTTGTCAGTTGCATGTTCTTCGATTTTTGACAGATGACTTTTCTGTACAGATTCTGATTGAGGTCTGATACTGTTGCAGCGGCAGCTATTAATATGTTTGATTACGAACATCAATTTTGTTAACCAAAAGAAACAAAAAATACCAGTTAAAAATTTACGTGGAATCGTGTGCCACAAACTTTGACCACAAATTGAAAACGATTTTCAAATTTCAAATGTATTTTCATGCTAGAAAAGTAATAAAATCAGTTACAGACAGAGATAGTTATAGGCTGTGAAACAGAGACGGCAAGAAATGGAAAACAATGAGCTACATTTGAAGACTTTCCTTAAGACTTTTCCTAAGACAATGAAACGGCTCTTGAGTTCACAGCGTGGGACTCGGCAGCGGATTCAGCTTCAACTTCGGGATTTGGTAGTAGCTGCAGCTGGTTGTGATTGCGCTTTTCGTGTCGCATCTATTGTGTGTTGCAACCTTCTCAAAAATATTTGTGTTTTATTGCATTGTGCGTCTGAAGTATGCGCCTGCCAGCAGTTACCTGAGTTGAGGTCCTGCGGCCTCAGGGCCTGTTGCACATGGCGCAGGCGTAAATACCCTGAACTGCAATTCGTTGTGGCATGCAACAGGTGAGAAGAGTTTTCATGAGACACACAAGCAAGCAGTAAGCAGCAAACACCAAGCATCTGAAGGCGGCCATAACACAATGTTGACAACGCTTCTACACAAATCTTTTGGCCAAAAGACAAAAGCCAAAGCGCCGTCGATTTTTTCTTCATTTTTTTAATGCCCACGCAGATCAATCTCAAACAGAAACACACACACACACATTCAAGTTAATGCGAACTTGAGTGCTTATAAGGCAGCATTTGCCCAGGCGCACAACGCTCTTTCATACATACACACATACATACGCACAGATGAGAGCACAAGAAAGAGAAAGAGAGCGGGAGAGCGCTGGCTTACCTGAGCGTCACAACAACTGTTTTAATGCCTCTTTGCTTTGAATTCGCCTCGAATTCGCTGAGTTGAAGCGAAAGAAGACGTAGAAGAAGAAGCAGAACAACAGCTACGATTTTCGGTACATACACAATACCTGAACTTACCTGTATATATGCATGTGTGTGTATGTTTTTTATATTTTTGCTTGCGCTCACAACGAATCCATAAATCCGCTGCAATGTAGACAATGCCAGCTGTCAGCTGAAGTCAAGCGGGAATTAGGAATCAACAGCTATCATTATGATAGACGCTTATCTCTGCAAAACATTAACCACTGCACTTTAGATAAGTCTTAAAAAGAATTAAATAAGTATCTAAAATTGAAGACAAATCATGGTAGTATCAGAGTAGCGGCTGGAATGTTGTAGCTCTCATCGTTATGTTCCTATAAAATTTCCTTTAAAGTACTTTAAATTTTATTTTATAATTGATGTAAATACACGATTACAAGTTCTTCAACTCTTTAAAGGTAATTTAGATAAATATTATGCAAAATGAGCCATATCTTGTTCAATATTATCAAGTTACATTAATGACATGTCCAGCTTTAAATTCCTATAAATCTTTCTGATCAAATAAATACGTTGAATAATCAAAAAATTCAAAATTTAATTAATATAAAAGATTAATCTACAAATGTTTTAAATTTTCAAAAACATTCATTGTGTCGCAAACTTATCACTAAGCTGTGTTCCTTGATCTTTATCAGCTCTAAAGTTTCTAGTTACTTTTGCTAAATGTTTAGACAGTCCGTTTAAAACAGCAGTGCATTCGCTTGTAACTGCAACGGTAACTTAATTCTCATAGTTTCATATTACGCAGAGTTTTGGAAAAGTGCCTTACGTAGCACTTTGTTTTTACCTGTATGCGCTGCAATAACAGCTCTACAAATGCCTCCTGCCAGTCTAACTGTCTGTCTCACTGTATTGCTAACACTGTGTGTGTGAGTGTCTGTGTATGTGTGTGTGTGTGTGTGTGTGCGTGTATCTACTGCCTGTTGCTGTTCCGTGGATCTATTGTGCAGCTGCACAAGCAACAGGCAGCATTTTCTTTGCTTTGCTTTAGTTTCATACGAGTATGCGTGTGTGTGTGTGTTTTCGGTTTGATCTTCGCTTAGATTGCGCGCGCTCTCTCTCTCTCACATTTTACCACACTTCGCTTACCTGTATTCTTTTGACAGAGCGCGCTCTTTACCTAGCGTGCGTGTGAGTCGGACGCTCTAAGAGAGCGGAGAGTGGAAAGCTGATAGGAGAGCTGAGCGCTGAGCACTGAGCACTGCGAGACTTTTGTCTCCGCCTCAGTTTCGAATTTAACGTGACGCTGCGCAGACGCGTTTGGCTAAGTTCGAGTTCGTGTGTTGTTTGTCCAAGTCTTTGAGTGTCCAAGAAAAAAACAAGAAAAAAAAAAAACATATTGTAGTATCGATATTACAATGAATAGTAGTCTTATAGCTCCTGCCACTTCGTATCGCGTTAAGTTCGCTTGACTTGCTGCTAATTTAACGCTAATCGAATGTAATACTTAAGCACATAATAGCAAGAAAGAGTTCAGTGTTTAGCAAGTGTCTGCTGATTGAAGCGAGTGAATAAATATAACAAATATAATAAAATATAAATAAATATAATATTTTGTGAATTCATTGCTAATTGGAGAGCTCGAGAGACTGGCTAAAAAGTGCAGCTGTGTGCGTGTGCCGCACAAAATGGCCAAGTGTTTGTGCAAAATAACGACAACAAAAACAACATCGGGCATTGCAGCCAGCTATTAAAAGCTGCGCCTGCGCGCGCTCCCTAACCTCAAAAATAACGCAAAAAGCAACAAAATACCAAGCAAGCAAAAGCAACAAAAAACAACATAAAAACAAAAACAACAAAAACAAAAAGCTGTGCGAGTCGAACTCGAAAAAAAGTAAGAAAAAAAAGAGAACTAAAAAGCCAAAGCCAAAGCAGCAAAGCAACAACAACAAAAAGCCTTCGTAATGTGAAACTGGTTCCTATACACAAATACAACTACACACACTCTCTCACACACACACACAAGCACACATCAATTGCAACGACAACAATAACAACACCAACAACAACAAAACGCAGTGAAAGAGCTTGAAATTTTGTATGAAAAAAGTTGTATTTTTTGGCACGAAAAACGCAGCAAAAATTATATTTCTTGATTTTCGGCGCTGACAAAGCGAAAAACAACACGCGCGACCAACGAAACCCACAAAAAAAAAAGTGTTAAGAAGCGCGAGTTTTGCTGCCAACCAAAAAATAAAACAAATAAAAAATTAAAGTTTTTAAGTTGTTTAAGACATGACGTCACTGGTCTTAGCTGCTCGGTCTTGATTCAACTTGAGCCTCAGTTGCAACTCACTAAAGATGCGCACATTCAAATTGTTCAGACGACGCAGCTGCGGACTCTGTCTGCCCCTGCTGCTCCTGCTCTTGGTTCACTTCATTTGCGTGTGGCCCGCGTCGGCGGCAAGGGATCGTTTTGCTCGGCAAAATGGCAAGCGCCATCAGGAGGCATTTCGCAACAATGCCGGACGAGCGCGCAATCGCGGTGGCAGCCATGAACGTGCACAACCGCCAATCGCAAGCGGTCTCATCATCGGTGATAACAACAAGGACACATTTCCCAAAGGAAAAAGTAAGTGTCTAGCAAGAAGGAAAGAAATAAACAGTAGCAGCATCAGTACAGCGAAACAGTTAACAGCTGCGTAGGCTGTTAACAGTGTGACCGTAACAGAAAACGAGTATCTGTTAAACAGCATAAAAATGTTATGCGTACAGATCAGCAAGTATTAACAGTGTGACGTTGACAGAACTTTATAAGATGTGCAAAATAAAGACATTTAAGTAAATAATAGAAACAGCCATAATCATTTTTTATGGACATGAGTTTAATATTAACATAAATTAAAAGAGTGTGAAGCTTATACAAAAGCAGGAATTATATCAAATAATATTAATACAATCCAAAAGTCTTTTTTTAACTACACAAAGCAAGTTTATTATCAGAGTATTTACCTAACTTTATCTTGAACATTAATAAATCAAAATCGTTTAAAAATAACACTCAATCGCCATTAAAATGCATTACAATATGAACAAATGCTGGTTGATAAAACCACTTATTTCTATAACAGTTTGCGCCATTTATAGCTTTAATAATTATTTAATTGTTTTGAATGCTTTTTGTTCTGTTTTCGATAACTTTATGGCGACATTCAGCGACCTCTAGCAACACCTGTAATCGTTCTTAGTGGATTTAAATGAGCTTAAGCGAGAAGTCTCACATCAGTCATGTTCAAACACAAAGCATCCATCATGATGATGTTCTGTTCTGTTGTGTTGTGTTTATGTAGATTTGCGTGCCCATATATCATAATCATTCCAAGACATTTGCCCCGAATAAAGCACAGTCTAAGTGCAACTGTCCAACAGTCCAAAACTAAACCATAAACACAACAATCACAACAAAAAAACAGTACCCCAAAAATAATCATATTTACACCGTATATGAGGTGAAGTTACTTGCTTTTAACTCAGCTTGTTGTTGTTGCCTCAGTATCTGTATCTGTATCTGTATTTGATATGCAACCGCTTATCTTATCGTACGTGCTGCAGTGCACTATGTTTGGTTTCGGTTTTGGTTTCAGTCTCGTTTTTTTTTTTTTGGGTTGCATTGTTGGCATTTACCTCAACCTCAATCTTTACCTGGCGGCTTGGCCGGTGTTTTGGGTCTCAACCTCTTGACTTGGGCGTTTTTAGCCCCTGCCCCAACACCTCTTTACCTCCCCTTAAAAAGTACGTTAACTTATTGTTTTATTATCAAACCGTTCAACAAATACAAAAGTCTGTAAGAATTTTCTACTGTTTCGTAATTACAAGTGAAGCAAAAGGCAGACAAATTGAAATTAATTTTGTTGCTATTGCGCATACGACGTGTTGACTACGTTTGTTGTTGTTCCACGAAAGTGGGCAAATTTTCCATTTTTCTCCGTCAGCAGCAACAACTGCAATAGCAACAACTGCGCCTCAGCAGGCGACACAATTTCCAGCTAAAATGGCGACTTAATTTGTTGACAACGCAAGTATCGCGAGTATCGCATTTGCTTTTAGCTCAGCTCGAAAATTAATGAGAAACCATAAGGCCAACACAGTCGAGGGCAGTTCAATAGATTTGCAGCTGTTGCAAATATTATTTATATATAATTATATTGGTTGAATAACTAGAGTATTACATATTTCCCACACATAAATACAGTTCTGCTTATAGAAATTTTAGATAAGGCTTCTTACTTCATTACTTTTATTTTGTTCAAATTTACTTTACTAATAACCCTGAAAATTAATAAGAAATATTGCGCATTTATATCTCTACATAAACGTTTAATTTTTGTGAATGTTGTGTTCATATCTTTAAGCAAAAACATTTGCTTGCTCAAGACTTTGGGGCAAATATTTGCATTTATCGAGCAAACAGACGCAAGACTTTCTGTTTCTCCAGCGAACGTTGTCGATATTCAGTGATCATGTAGCTGCAAATTAATAAATGTATCTACCCCATTCGCAATTGTGCAAATATTGGGATAGCAACTTGGGGGCTATAGGAGTTGCCCTATGCTAATGGCTACGATATTAAATTGATATTGCTATTGGCTATACTGGGCACGGGTACTGTTTAATGTTTGCAGTTGTTTCTGTTTAACTTTTTACCGGATATGCTGATAAGCTTTATTCTATACATAAATCTAAGCATATTCGACTGGGTATCGCCATGTTTGACAGTGTTTCGTACAGACCCCTATACCCAATGGTACAACTATTTCACTTTCAACGTCTGCCATTATATTATTTTGCAAAACTTCAGAGTTGTTTAGGATTTTATGACATGTCGTGGCTGTAAATAAGCACAGCTGCAACAAATATGCAAATAAATATCAGGCTCTAAGCCACACGTGCAATATAAATGGAAAAAAAACTGAACAAGGAGTGGGGAAATAGCGGTATTCACACACAATTGTTATTATTGTTGGAATTACTGAGAAAATAAGCGTACAGTATTCCTGCTGCTATCAGTTTAAATTCAATTAATTTTACAACGAAGCTAGAAAATGTTATATATGTAACTAATAAGGAACGGTGGGAAAATAATTGTGGAAGAACAAGAAATGGTTAGAAAAATATGTATGTAAACTGCTGTAAACTTTATAACACTTTTAATTACTTAAAAGTTTGGCATAAAATATGTTTGTTTTTAGTGTTATATCTTTTACGTTGTAAATATTTAAGTTTGTGGCGCAGTTTTCCGCATTTTTGGCCAGGCCAAAAGCCCAAGACCAAGACCAAGATTTGATATATCTACTGTAAGGCTAGAAAAGGTCTCCTAAGCTCGCTTTGACTCTGGCTCTAACTTTCAGTGTGTTTGTGTTTGCTAGCGCTTGAAAAACCACATTCCATAGTGTGCTACAACAACTACAACAACAGCAGCAGCAGCAGCGATCAGCATCCACTGAGAGTTGCCAGCACACAAACACACACCAACAACAACAAAGCAACACACACACGCGCAGCAAATGGTGTAAGCTCCAGCTAATTACAGTGTCAGGCACGCGCTCACTGCACTGTATGTACACGTGTGTGTGTATTGGTGTGTGTGTATGTGTGCTGCTAGCTTAGTTTGCATAGCATTTCTATAATTCCTGATTAAGACATCACGTTATAAGAAAAACTTAAAGCCAGCGAATTGCAAATTGTCATTTGCCTGTTTTTTTTAAGCTGTTGAACTTTAAAGCCTCCTCGAGTTGTTGTTGTTGTTGTTGGTTTTAGCACGGCCAGTAAACAACTATACACGGATAGTGCTCAGTACACGGTCGTTACAAAATACTGGTTTTCTAAAACCCACACACACGTACACACACACACACATGCACTCACAGCGCTGTTTAACGCGCAGTTGCAAACAATTGCTGCAGTGGCTGCTGCAACTGCGCACAACTCACACTCTCTTTTGCTCTCTTTGCATGACGCTCTCACCATCTCTCCCTCTACGTCTACCATTCTTTCTTATGCTCTTGCTGCTTAAGACTCGCTCTCTTTTTGTTTGTTTGTTCTCTTCAACAAACACTATAAAACTGCTTTTATTGTACAACCTTCGTTGCACTTTTTTTCTTGATTTTAGTTAGTTTTTGGCCCACTGTTTGCACCGCACAGTGTCACCAATTTGCTGTTGTTTGATTTCCAGCTAAAACTAAGCGAATATTACGCTCTTTGGCTTCTCTGTTTTATGGCTCTTCTCTATGTGGGCGTTTCGATTCGATTTCGAAACTTGCAGCAGTCGCAACAACAGCTTCCGCAGCTTCAAAGCGGCCCACGTATTGTTGCCCCCTCGTGTTGTTGTTGTTGTGGCTGTTTGAGCGCTTAGTTCTATGCCTAAAAATAGCTGAAAATGTTGAGCTGAAAGTGCTTATAGCCAGAATTGAATACAGGCACCAAAAATGGCGCCAGGGCGTGCTCATTAAACCAGCTGGTTTGTTGGTTTGCTAGTTTGTTGGCTTAGTACTGCGGTGGTGCTGCGGTGGTGCTGTAATTTTCAATTGCAGCTTGGACTTTGCACAAAGCGCAATCTCAGGCTTATCTAATGGCAGCATTGTTTGTCTGTTGTTGTTGCTGCTTCTGCCTTAACTTGTTGCTGTTGTTGTCGTGAGGCACGACCTGCGTTTGTTGTACACAAACTAAATGAACGCGCATCGAACACGAAATGGGCAAACAGCGTATAAGCCAAGCACAAAACAGTGCCAGCTTCAGCATCGCTGTTGTTGTTGCCGTTGGCCTTAGGTCTTTAGTTATATGTTTTTTATTGTGCTTTTTTGGTGCTTTGTTGTTGATCTGCACTTTGCCAGTCTCCTCGGCAAATTTGTTATGCGAAGCTCAAGAAGATTCGCTTGCAGCGTTTTCTTCGATATATCTCTTTTTTTTTTGCAGCTCGTTGCGCTTATTTGCCTTTGTCTTCGTGACGCCACGACATAGAACAACAACAACAACAGGAGTAACAACAACTTATGAAAGAAAGTTGCCGCATTGTGGAGAATTTTTTTTTTCTGCAAATCCGCGCACGTAACCAATCGCTAGACAGCCAAGATAGGCAGTAGTTGGTCAAGACAAGCTTAACGAGTGCTGGGAGGGGGAAGTGATTGCAACAAAGAGAGTTTGAGTTAGAGTTAGAGTGAGGGAAGGAGGGGCACTGTGGGTAACTGTAATGAGCTGCGTGTATTTAATGAACAATCGTAAATGAATTTATTAAGCGGCTTTTTACACAATTTCATTGTAAATTGAACGCGTGCCGCGACTGAATTGTCGCAAAACAGTTATGAATTATTTATGTGGCGTCGTAGCTGGCCAACAAGCTGGCCAAGAGTGTACGACTACCAGACTGTGTTGCCACCACATAAAGCTAATCTATGACACCTAATCGCTTCAGTTTGCAGTTGTTGTTGTTGTTGTGGCACGAGTAATTGCTGTTGCATCTGCATACAGAGGACTTTACCCCAGTTAATCTCGATTTAATATATATACACGGGTGTATATATAGATTTGACGAACTTTCACCGCACTTTTTGTTTGGAGAAAGATAGGGAGAGCGAGAGAGAGAGAGAGAGAGGGACTGAGAGAGAAAGAGATCAATGTACTTGTCTGCTGTGTTGATGTCGGCGATGGTGATGTCTGTTGGTTCAAATTGTGGCAACAGCTTGAGGCAAATAACGGCCGACGCCTTATAATTTTGATCGGAATCTGCCCACTTCGATTTGTTAGAAAAAGAAAGAGAAAGATAGAGATAGATAGGGGAGAAGGAGATGCTGTTTTGGGCAGGGGAAACAAACATAGAATCTACACTTATGTAGGTAAAAAACAAAGCATGCTTAATGCCCTTTTAAATCTTTTGTTATTTTACAACAAAATCTATGCTTTCACATGTTGTTGTTGCTGTCCAGCCGCAGGCAAAGGTACGAACAACGATGGGCAGCAACAAAAAACACACGGCAATCCAGATGGTTCGGGTACAGAGTTAAAAATCTTTTCCACGAAATGAAAATACACACACACACACACACATACAACTATATATAGGCAGACTGACAGACAGCCAGAGGGAAAAAAGATGAAGATGAAGAGCGGAGAACGGAGAACGGAGCGTGGAGAACGGGAGAGCGCAGCGGGAACGCTGTATACAAACGTGCGCAAGCAACAGCAACAAGAACAACAACAACTGTAAGACAGAACCGGCTAAGCGAGTCTCAAGCGAACAACTGAGAATTCTGACTCTCGAGAGTTCAGAGTCTGAAACTGTGTCTAGTAATATTGGAGTCTGAGATTCGTTTGGGCTATTGAGCCTATGAGCATAGGCAAAGACCGTTGTTGTTGTTATTGTTGTCGCTGCTGCAGTATTGTGCAGCATTCAAATCGATTATGTAGACGTTTGCCTTGCCACACGAAAAATGCGTCGTGCTTTCATCTCTGGCAACCTCAAGTCTTTTGGCCTTTTCACCAGCCGCAAAAAGATCGAACCACAACGGCAAGAGGTACAAAAAAAAAATACAGAAACACAATATTTAGAAAGTCAGCACAGCACAGCACAGCACAGAGCTTGGAATGCGGTTGGGTCTATTAATCAGCACGTCAGCGTCAAACGTGGAGTAGCTGTAGGGGAAAGACAGGTGGCACAGGGGGTAAAGGGGGCACAGGTGGCAGAGTGATGCTTGGGTCTTAGGCAGAGGGCGAAGTTGAAGTTGAAGATGAGTCGTGTCGTGTCGTTGATGGCTGAACAAATACAATCGATAAACAAATACAATAGCAACATGTGTGTGACCCGGCCCCTTACCGCCTCACTCTGCCTGGCTCTTAGCCCGCCCCATTCCTCAGTTGATTTAGTACATTGAAGTTCGTTGCCTAAGTCTTTTGTTTTAATGAGCACATTGCTTGAATTATGACTTTGATTTGCTGTGAGACAGAGATAAAGACCTTAAGAGAGGATAGTCAGTCACTCATTAGCGTCGAGACACTTAGCCTAAGGATTACAAATTAGCCTTTTTTTGCCCAAGCGAAACACACACACACATCGACACAGATACAGACATCAACACACAGCTTAATGCGGGCGTGTCCAGAGCCAAAAGAAAAATCGCTTAAGCAAGCATTTCACAAGAATCTCATACTCCTGTCTCCTACGGCTCTTTCTTCTTCTACTTTAACTTCTCCTTTTTCAACTGCTTCTGCTTCTTCTTCTTCTTCGTTTTCTACTTCTTTCGTTTTACTGCCTCGATCGTGTGTCTTAAGTTTCAGTCAAGGAGCAAACATGAAAAACGCTGCTGATAAATTGTACGCGATAAAGCCGCAACCCATTGGCTTGAAAAGGGTTTCGTGCGATGCCATGCGATGCGATGTGGCGCGTCGCGTCGCTTCGCGGCATGACGTTCGGTATGAGAAATGGCAGCGCAGAGCTGCAACATTCAACTGGCCAGCGGCTGAGCTCAGCTGAACTGCGCTGCGCTGCGCTTCGTGCCAGCATCATCATCTCGCACAGAGCCACGACAAACAGCAAACAACCAACAACAAAAAAACAAAGCCAAAGAATTTGTACGAAAATTTTTGCGCTTCGATTGCCAGCAGCCGCTTTTGATCAATGTCCGACCGGGCCAAGGGGGTTAAGGGGGCTAAGGTGGCAAGCAGCACAGAGGACAGCTCGGGCCAGCGCCCAAGTCCAGCTCCAAGTTTAATGTCAACTGCAGCCTCACCTTTTTAAATACACTTGCCCAGGGTATTATGCATTTGTCAAGCACTTTAACTGTTTAACGAATATAGTTATGTACATTTTTAGATTAAATATATATTATTTAATTGCAGAACTGAAGTGAAAATACTTGATAAACAGAAAAGTCTTTAAAAGTCATTTTAATGAATCAATTAAACTGTTAAATTCAATCAGTTAAACCTACTTAAAGCTAAGAGACAACTTCTATTGACTTCTCACTTCTGATAGTGTATACAGGCGTCGGCTTTCGGCACTTGCATCCTTTTACGTGTTTTGTCTTCGCAGAATATGCCTTTTCTGTCTTTGAGCTGGCGGTATGCATTGCCTCGCATAACTGCAGGCATTTAACTTTTTATTTTCTCAATGTTTCCCAAGCAAACACACACTTAAGAATTTTGCATTTGTGGCGACAAACAAAATATTTTTAATGCCATATTTTAGCCAATTTCTTGGCTCATAATTATTTTCGTTCGCTGTTTGTTGTTTGTCTTTCCACGAACTGAAATCAATAAAAAATGTTCAATATTTATGGCCAAAGATTTCATTTGGTTTTTGTTTTTTATTAGTTTGGTTCCTCTACCTCTTCCTATTGCTTGTTGTTAATACTCTTTTTTGATAATTAGCTGAGTAAGTTGGTGGGTGTTGGCCCATTGGTGCCCGTGGGCTGCTAACAAGTGGGTGTCTATGTCTTCTAACCAAACTCCAGCCTCGGTTGCGACTTCATCACATGACACATGGCACACTTTTGCGGCCCACACACGGGATTGCATCGAACCACGACCCACGACCCACGTGTATAGCCCTTTTTCATAGAATCATCTGGCAGTAGGCCATGCAAATCAATGGAAGATGTACTCATATTGGTCTCTCACTCTACCACTCTGTTCAACACTATGTTGCTGTTTCTCTCTGGCTTCGTCTGGCAGCTAAAACAGGTCGCTGACTAATGATAACAGCGACTGGCTTTGGGCCTGACTTTGTCGCTGGCTGCGTGGGCTGCTAATTATTGAAAACGCCAACTGAACTGCGACTGGAAGGCGCCCACTAGCCTTTTATCTCTCTGTCTCTTTCTCTACCTCTGTTTGTTATTTATATATTTTGTTGCTTGAGTTGTTTTCATTGCTTCCGAGCGTTAAATACAAAAGACTTAGGCAACAAACTTGCACTCTCCCGTTTTTTGTTTGCTATTTCCGTTGATAATTCAAATGAATTCGACTGATGAACATTTGCATTCACCTGTAGCACATAATTCAACACCTACCTGTCTTTAATTAGACAGACATTGATTCAAATAAAAATTCGAAAACAAAAATTATAAACAGCCCACACAGAGTGATTTTGTTTGTTGTTCCCCCTCGAAAACTTTCCCTTCGTCTTTGTTTCCGATTAAACTAATTTCCTTCCTCCTCTTTATCTTTACAGTTTGCATAGGCACAAAGAGTCGTCTGTCGGTGCCTTCGAATCGGGATCATCATTATCGCAATCTACGCGATCGCTACACCAATTGCACCTATGTCGATGGCAATTTGGAGCTTACTTGGCTACAGGATCCCACACTGGATCTCAGTTTCTTGGCCAACATACGTGAGGTGACGGGCTACATTCTGATTAGTCATGTGGACGTTACCAAAGTGATATTTCCAAAGTAAGTTTTGGCCAGTAAGTTTAGGAAACTATTGATGCTAAACCCTCGATTCCATTTTAGACTTCAAATCATACGCGGCCGCACACTTTTCAGCCTGACTGTAGGCGAAGAAAAGTACGCGCTGTTTGCCACATACTCGAAGATGAATACCCTGGAAATGCCCGAGTTGCGTGATATCTTACAGGGTTGGGTGGGTTTCTTCAACAACTACAATCTTTGCCACACACGCTCCATTGTCTGGCGCGAGATTCTGTCCGGTGTGAACGACAGTCACAATTATGTGTACAATTTCACCGCCGAAGAGCGCACCTGCCCCAAGTGTGATGCGTCCTGTGAGCGTGGTGCCTGTTGGGGTGAGGGACCTCACAATTGCCAGAAGTTCAGCAAAATCACTTGCGCACCTCAGTGTGCCCAGGGTCGTTGCTTTGGCCCGGGACCACGAGATTGTTGCCACTTGTTCTGTGCTGGTGGCTGCACTGGACCCACACAGAAGGATTGCATTGCTTGTAAGAATTTCTTTGATGAGGGCGTTTGTAAGGAGGAGTGTCCGCCCATGAGGAAATACAACCCCACCAACTATGAACTCGAAGCCAATCCTGAGGGAAAGTATGCCTACGGTGCCACCTGTGTACGTGAGTGTCCTGGTCATTTGTTAAAGGACAATGGCGCCTGTGTGCGTAGCTGTCCCTCTGACAAAATGGCCAAGGATGGCGAATGTGTTGCCTGCAACGGACCCTGTCCCAAGACCTGTCCTGGAGTAGGTGTACTGCACTCGGGCAACATTGATTCGTTCCGTAACTGCACCGTTATTGAGGGTAACATACGTGTGTTGGATCAGACCTTCTCGGGTTATCAGGAAATCGATGCACATTATGCAATGGGTGCACGCTATATACCTATGCATCCGGATCGTCTGGAGGTGTTCTCGTCGGTCAAGGAAATCACTGGATTCCTGAATGTTGAGGGTGTTCATCCGCAGTTCAAGAATTTGTCCTACTTCCGCAATCTGGAGATAATCCATGGACGTCAGCTAATGGAGAGCTACTTTGCAGCACTTTCGATTGTCAAATCCTCGCTGTCCAGTCTGATGATGCGCAGCTTGAAGCGGATTAGCTCCGGCAGCGTTGTCATTCAGCACAACAAAAATCTTTGCTATGTGGAGAATATTCGTTGGTCCACGGTACAAAAATCCAATGATCAGAAGCAGTTCATACACGAGAATCTGAATACCTCCGAGTGCCGTAAGTTTACAGAGCCCTGAGTGAACTCCTTTCAGTTACTAATTTATGAATGATTTGCAGGTAAAGTTGGTCTGGTCTGCTCGGATCAGTGCAACGGCGATGGCTGCTGGAGTGCCGGACCGGATCAGTGTCTGAATTGCAAGAGTTTCAACTACAATGGCACCTGTATAGCCGACTGTCGTAATGTTTCCAAGTAAGTACCGTTTTCAGCTGCCAAATTGGCTCTAATTTTAGTTACCAGAACAATTTATTAAATCTATTTTCATTTCTGTACCCACAGCACCTACCAGTTTGATGCCAAGACCTGCAAGAAGTGTCATCCGGAATGCCGTACCTGCTCTGGACCTGGAGCCGAGCACTGTGATGATTGTGTTCATGTTCGTGATGAACAGTATTGTGTGACTGTCTGTCCTGAGGATAAGTACTCGGACTTTGGCATTTGCCGCAAGTGTCACGAGACCTGCGAGGGCTGCACTGGACCCAACAACACCATCGGACATTATGGCTGTAACACCTGTAATCTGGCGATCATTAATGCCGATGCCACTGTGGAGCGTTGCCTACGCAAGGATGACAAGTGCCCGGATGGCTATTACTGGGAGTATGTGCATCCACAGGAGCAGGGATCCCTTAAGCCCTTGGCTGGCAAGGCCATTTGCCGCAAGTGTCATCCACGCTGTGAGCAGTGCACCAATTACGGTTTCCATGAGCAAGTCTGCTCCAAGTGTGTTGGGTATAAGCGACGTGAGCAGTGTGAGGACGAGTGTCCAGCGGATCATTATGCAGATGAGGAGAAACGCGAGTGCTTTGAATGTCATCCAGAGTGCAAGGGATGCACGGGACCCGGATCCGATGATTGCCTCGCCTGTCGCAACTTTAAACTGTTTGCCGAGGGCGAAGTTTATGACAATTCCACTCTGTTCAATTGTACCTCCAAGTGTCCAGCTGAAGTGCCGCATGTGAACTACAATTCGCTTGTCTTTGGACCTCATTGTGTCTCCACGCCTCCCAAGGGGCCCAAGCAGACGGCCAGTCTCAATGTCAACATGATCATCATTATCTTCGGAGCCGTATTCATTACAGTCACCTGCATACTCTGTGTCATCATCTACATTTGCCGACAGAAACAGCATGAGAAGAAAGAAACGGATGACTTTACCAAGGTGTTCTTTGGCTGTGAAGATTCGGAACCACTGCGTCCATCCAACATTGGCGCCAATCTTAGCAAATTGCGTATTGTTAAGGATGCAGAGCTGCGCAAGGGCGGTGTGCTGGGCATGGGCGCCTTTGGGCGTGTCTACAAGGGTGTCTGGGTACCAGAGGGCGAAAACGTCAAGATTCCTGTGGCGATCAAGGAGCTGTTGAAGACCTCTGGAGCCGAGTCGAGTCAGGAGTTCCTTAATGAAGCCTATGCGATGGCAACGGTGGAGCATGGAAATCTACTGAAGCTGCTGGCCGTTTGCATGTCCTCACAGATGATGCTGATCACGCAGTTGATGCCGCTGGGTTGTCTGCTCGACTACGTGCGCAACAATCGCGATAAGATCGGCTCCAAGGCCCTTCTCAACTGGTCCACCCAAATAGCCAAGGGCATGTCCTATCTCGAGGAACGACGACTTGTACATCGCGATCTTGCCGCACGCAATGTGCTCGTGCAGACGCCCTCGCTGGTGAAGATCACGGACTTTGGTTTGGCTAAGCTGCTGAGTCTGGACTCCAATGAGTACAAGGCAGCTGGAGGCAAGATGCCCATCAAATGGTTGGCACTGGAATGCATTAGACATCGCGTGTTCTCAAGCAAGTCGGATGTGTGGGCATTTGGAGTGACCATCTGGGAGTTGTTGACCTTTGGCCAGCGACCACATGAGAATATACTTGCCAAAGATATACCTGATCTCATTGAGATGGGCCTGAAGCTGGAACAACCCGAAATTTGCTCCTTGGACATTTACTGCACTCTGCTCTCCTGCTGGCAACTCGATGCGGATCTGAGGCCACCGTTCAAGCAGCTCACTAATGTGTTTGCTGAATTCGCACGCGATCCCGGCCGTTATCTGGCTATACCCGGTGATAAATTTACACGCCTGCCCGCCTACACGAGCCAGGACGAAAAGGATCTCATACGCAAACTGGCACCCACAACCGAAGGCTCCGAGCCCATGGTTGAGGCAGATGATTACCTGCAGCCAAAGGCCGCACCTGGACCCAGTCATCGTACAGATGGCACCGATGAGATACCCAAACTCAATCGATACTGCAAGGATCCCAGCAACAAGAACTCCAGTAGTGGCGGAGGAGACGATGAAACCGATTCCAATGCCCGTGAGGTTGGAGTTGGTAATCTGCGACTTGATTTACCTGTTGATGAGGATGATTACTTGATGCCCACGGGTCAGAGCAGTGTAAATGGCAACATCAACAACAACAATAACAGCAACAATCCCAACAACAACATGGCCTCAGCAGCCACGGGCTACATTGATGTCATTGGTGTAAGTAAAACAATTTCAAATAATTATAACTAAATGCTAATTAAAGTTTTTTAAATTTACAGGTTCCAGTTAGTGTAGACAATCCAGAGTATCTGCTGAATGCTCTGAGCGCTGGAGAAGCGCCCATACCCACCCAAACCATTGGCATACCTGTTGCAGGTGTGCCTAGCACCATGGAGGTCAAAGTGCCGGGCAGTGAGTCCACCAGCTCCGACCACGAGTACTACAATGATACGCAAAGGGAACTGCAGCCGCTGCAGTTGCTGCGCAGTCGAAACACGGAGACGCGAGTGTAGCTGCGTTCCCACACTGCCAGAATATATATACATGTATAGGAATATATGTATATTGGATAAATCTTGCCACGTAGTACCCAAGTGCCTTTGAAGCGTTTTCGATGGCAGCTGAATGCTGTGCCTTTGAATGCTGTTATCATAGATAAAAACCCATTCGCCTGTAGTTGTATAAATCCCTAGCATAGTTGTCTTGTAAATTACTATCGATATTACTCTTTAGCGTACTTAGCCAGACTCACTTTTCAACTTCTTTAAATCTTTATATCTATAACTTATATACATATACTTATATCTAGATGTCGTTGAGATACTGTCGCAAAACAGCGCTTGTAGATTGAAAAATGTAATTACGAGAACAAAACACCGATAGTGCATTTCTTAGACGCCCTCGACACTACCAATTGGACTTGGCATATCCTCATCCATTTTGGGTTTATCCAAATAGTCTGGTATTTGGGCCTAAGCTAAAGTTATTTCTAGTTCATGTCGCAGTTATATTCAGCTAAATTTCTTATGTAGTATATATATTTTATGTATAGAGTTTATAGGCTTTTAGCGACTAATTTCCAACTGTGATATAGTTTGTAATGCCAATTCAGTAGAATGTCAATTTCTACTTGCTTGCGAACAAAACAAAAACAAAAAAAAAAGCGAACGACAATCAGCCCGCTGTAAATTATAGTTCGATTTGCCACAGATCTTCATTATAAGCAATTTTAGGCATCCATTTGATTGCAGACAATTATATATATTTTTTTAAATAGATCAAGAAATGAATTTTTAAAACAACAATTAATCCCGAGCGTGCCATGCATCGATTATGCAATTCTCCTAAAGATTTCGAATATTTGTTGGCACAATAAGGTTGAAACTGAAACTAAATTTAAGACTTAGTCTAATATATATTGATCAAAGATATATGTAATTAATACTTACTATACAAAAAATTAAAAAAATATCGAAAAAAAGAAAGAGATACAAAAACATACGATTGTAATACTTATATACATCTAATGACTAATCTATACGATAACTTCTTATACACACTGTAGATTTGCCAAGCGCTTAGTAGCGTGAATTGCATAAACAATTTTATATTATATACATATATATATTATATTTTAAATTAATTTAATTTAATTGCAATTAGTTTACGTGTACCTACGCAAAGATATGCATATACGATTAAATAAAACGATTTTTACATTTAAAATATGTGTCTTATTTAATTTAAAGCTTAAAAACTTTGTTAACAGATTCCTGTTATTTAACAGCTGTTAAAGTTTACAGATTCACTACCTACCTCTTCTGTTCGCCTGGTGGAATATAAATGTCACCAGTTGAAATTTTGGTCGGGAAAGCCCGCAGTAGATGCAACATGTTCGATCAAACTTATTATTTGCAGCCTGAAAGTATACTACAATTAATTTAATACTTAGCGTAGTGCATACTTTTTCCACCAGATGGCGCCAATAGTCAATTCAGAAGAAGAAAACGCAAAATATTTAAGTTATTTTTGAATTTTTTTTTATTTTATTTTATATTCTTTTTTTTTCTTTATTTTGAATTACGCAATTAGACAATTTAATGGATTTTGCTAAAAGTGGGCGCAAACTGTACGATTTTGATTTCTTTTTCATTTGTTGAGTATTTATAATTTGCACATATTGTGTATGCTATTTGTAGAGCTTGTCGGTATTATGTACTATATGTATGTAGATTGAAAAGTTAATTCATAGTTTACATTCATAAAAGTTCAATTACATCAATTTATGTACTACAAAACTATTGTTTGTGTGAGTTAATTATTATATTAGTTGCATTGACTTTTTTATCGTTATTTTTTTTGTTTTTTTTTTATATTGTATATATTTTTTTTTTTTGATAGCTACATATGTACGAGTATTATAAGTTATGCTTTAAGACAATTGCGCTAAACTGTCTGACTGGCTAAAATGTATGCAATTAAATAACCGAAATTACGGATCACACTTAAATAAACAAGAAACTAGTTAATCTCTCAACTTAGGCGATAAAACAAATCAGTGCTGAGGGGGTTCTTCGATCAAAATACTCCAAACTTGTGACTTGTCAAGCAAACATAATTGATATAAACATTAAATAACATTTGGATTCAAAAATTTGCAGAAACATAACCCCCGCCCCCAACCCCCCTCAATGCAATGCAACACAGCAGTTATTAACGCCTGTCCCCCCACCTACGTCTACGCCTCTGACCCGTCGAACCCACTAGAACCCACTAGAACCCTAATAAAACCCGCCCGAAAGTCCCCATCAGTCCTTAGGGCAGCAATTAGTGCGCAACTCGCACATAGATTACGATTACACAGAGCCCATGTCGCAATTGAGAACATGGATGACGTTGACCTGAACCAGAGACTGAATCTGTATCTGTATCTGAATCTGAATCTGAACCAGTACCAGAGCCGGGACATGGAGCCTATCACATTGGAACACGACGCACGAGCAAATATTCGGAAAACTGTTGCCCCTCAACGCCACCTCCAGTGCTGGCCTCGATGGTGAAGCCGGCATTCAATAGACGCGTTAGCACCTGAACCGAATTCAGTTTGCAATAGCCGTTGAGTGGAAAGCGTATGATTTGGCGCCAGTCACCCTGATTCCAGGAGACACCGCTCCGGCTCGATTGCGTTGCCTGATTCGCCTCCGGGAAGAGCTCGTCGAGTAGCGCTCGTTCTGCCGATAGCATTATGCGCTCACCTAGATCCGGTGAGATGTGCAGGGCGACCACCTCATAATTGCACTCTGGCGCACCGCTAGTCCTAGGGCTGGTCTTAATGTGCCGCGCTGGCGGTGTGGGTGGCGCCACCAAATAGTTGCCATTGCGTACACGCTCCTTGCGCATACTCTCCAGCTGCTTAATCATCGCTGCCGTTGGCCAAGAACATACACATACCAAATTAGCAACATGGTAGGAGGAATGGGAGTGGGAGTGATAGGGAGTAGAGGGAACATTGGTATAAACTTACGCTCAACTTCGTAGTAGCGCGCCTCCTCGAGTAGCAGCTCCAGGTCGGGAAAATCATCGGCAATCAATAGTCTTGAGTTTCTCATAAAGTTCAGAATATGACGGAACATTCCGCCATCTCGATCGATGAAATAATGCTGCTTCAGTGAGTCCAGCACAATGGGTATCTGTCCGTTGAACAGTTTGGCCAACTTTGACTCTGGGTATTTAGTGAGTGTCTCCAAGGAGCTCGTATAAATTGTGCCACCCACATCGATGTGAACGGGTGCCGTATACCGTGATGCTGCTGCCACACAGGGTATACCCGAGATGGGCTTATGGTTGTGCAAATAGGAACTGGCTCCACCTGAGGCGCCACCAGGTCCGGCGCCAGCAGCCGCTGCCGCTGCTGCAGCGGCCACAGCTGCAGCTGCCGCTGCTCCCGGCAAACCTAACGGCGTCACGGAGGAACTGGCGGGCGGTGTGGGTGTGGGTGATGAGGAATTTGAGATCGTTGGCGAAACGGTGGGCGATGCACTGCAGCCATTACCAATACCCATACCAAAACGGGAATATACAGTTAGCAAAGTTTCAGCTGTAATTTCGAATTTGAGCCCTGCTCTTACCTGATTTTAATATCGCTGCGGGCATAAATGCGGCCCGTGGAGGACAAATCGCGCGGCTCGAGGCCCTTTGCATCTCTTTCGCGCTCTCGATCCATATCGCATTTTTTCCTGCAAGAAAAAATACAGAAATGAAATGAAAAGTTGGAAGGGATTTCTTATAATAATAAAACGAGTTTAGAGAGTGAATTTAGGGAGAATTTAATTTTCAATAATTGAATGAACACTTTTGTATAAAACTAGGAAGTTTTAAAGAGGCAAGAGGCAATTAAAGTCTTTAACTGAAAGAAATATCAATTGATTTATTTATTGGCATTACAAACACGTTAACAATTTTAGAAGATTGCCATCATTTTTAATCAAATTTGTTTAATTAAAAAGCATCCAATAGTTTAACATAAATAAAACTACATTATAGATTTGAAAATCTTTCTAAATTATTAAAGAAATATTTCAAGTCTTAATATTTTTACAAATTTTTATAAATATGTAAATTTAATTCAATTATTTGGGCATATAAAAATGAGAATATATCAAACCAAAGATTTAGAGAGCTTACCCCTAAGAGTACCGCAAATTAAGTGCAATGAAAAGCAGATTAGTGGCATCTGAGAGCAGCAGAAAATGGTGTGTGGCAAGTCTGACAAGTTGATGAGCTAATGCCACAATGCCACAAAGCCACAATGCTACGTTATGTAAGTCACAGACGACGCTGCATGAGAACCAATTTGACCAGAGCACAAATTGGCTACAGCTCCATTACACTGAAGGCAGAGTGGAGGTGGCTGTGGAGGTGGAGCAGCTGTGGCAGCACAACAAACGTGACAAAGCAAAATGCCGAAAAAGAACGCTAGAGGGCGTTTGCCTTCTTTGCCTCGGACTTCGTAGCTAAGTTTATTGTTGTTGGATATAAACGCAAGTATTTCATATGATTGTGTGGGAATATTTGGCTTTTCATTGCGTTTAACTCACTTATGTTGGAACCTGGACACACTCACACACATAAACACATGCACACAAACAGGAACATCGATACAGACACTCACACACACATGCAAACAGAGCCTGCGGCTAGAATTGCAGCCACGACAAGACAAAATCGCCAAAAAGCACACATACAGCATGTAACATGCAGTAGGGAGCAGGGAGCATGGAGCACAGGGCTTAAGGGAGTGGGAGGCAGCACGATGGGGGAGGGAACGGGGACGGGGTCAGAAAGAGTCTACAGCCAATTGACCGCTGGGCATGCGCCTCGATTTTCACACGAAAATCACGTTGATTTGAGCATCGTTATGGCAACAAACTGCGTCGCAGCGGCAACATGGACAAGCGTGTGCAACAGTGCCAACAACAACAACAACAACATCATCACGCACGCTAATTATGATATGTCAAACGCTGTCCAACACGACGTATACGCAATGAATCCGCTAAGCATCCACAGCGATTTGCTTGATTATGGCATCATCTCCATCACTCCCCTCCTCGTCATCAACTACAGCAATCATAGCTCTCTTGGCCTGTCATATCATTAGCCATATCGTTGCCGTGGACAACAAATTAATAAAACTCAATCAACTCAGCTGCTGCATGGGGGGTGTTCAGGCGAAAATACTTTGTATTAGGGTGTGCTGCCACCTCTGCTCCCTTTAACGTATGCTGCCTCTTGTTCATCTAGTTTTATGCGCATTAGGCCACTTGGCAGTTGTTACCTGATGCATGTAGTTACCTTCAGTTAGCCCCACTCCACTCCCCCAGCCACCCTCTTGTCGTTGAGTGTTCTCAGTCCACATGTTTGCTAAACAAGTTTACTTTTTAAAATGTTTTAAGCCCTTGGGGCATATGACTCTGGTAATTACGATTTGATTAACTTTAACTACATGAGCATTCGCATACGTATTCGCATTCGCATTCGCATTCGTATTCGTATTCACTGTTTTAGCAGAGACGAAAAAATGCCAAAGAGACGAGACTCTAAATACGTTTGTGTAAAAAATAGGGTTAAAAAAAGAATTGCTAAAGAAAATGGCTGCAGGGCAAAGTGTGCATTGTATGAGTGTGTGTGTAGCAGAGGTGTGTGTGTGTGTGTATGCGTAGTATGTGTGATATGTTTGCAGCTGTGATGTGGAATTTCATATTTTTTGTTTTTATTAATTTACAACAATTATAAAAGCGTAAGCAGTGCGCTCAATAAAGCCTGGCCAATAAATATGGCTTAAATGCAAGAACAACAACAACATATGGAATGAAGAGACAGAGACAGGGACAGAGAGAGAGAGAGAGCTCGAGGTCTGTGCCACAAAACAATTCAATTTCAATTGCTTTGCGGTCCACTTGAGGCAGCTTGGCACAGGTGCAGCTAGACAGGCACAACAGCAAACACAACAGCAATCACACACACAAACACACACGCACACACACACACACACACACAGGCACACCCAGTGTTAACGGTATTGTATATAAGTACAAGCACACACTGCAGTTTTGCAACCTATTCTAGTCCAATAGCACCTGAGGCGTTATCTTTTCTATGCGCCCAAGAACAGAGCAGCAAGCACAAGAAAGAGATAGAGAGCGAGAGAGACAGAGAGCTTAGGTGTATGTGTGGTAAAGCGGGATAGAGACAGTTGCTTGCTATGCCTTTGGTTACACTTGAGTTTAGCATGAAATTTTGAAGAGTTGCTGTTGCTGTTGCCAATGTTGTTGTTTTCTCTCGGCCTCTTTCTTTCTCCCGCTCCCAGTCCCTCTCATTCCCCCTCTGCCTCCCTACCCCTGTGTGCCTGTCAAGCTACCACATTTGCATTTCAAGTGGGCGCCAGTTTTATTGTTGTTATTGTGGCTACCATAATACGCAATCACTCCCCCAACACCCCGCCCCTCCTACCTACTTTAGCAGCCCCTTCTTGACTGATATCTTTCGGTTTTGCCTTTTAATGGGAATGCCATTAACTCGACTGCATTTTCGGACCATTATTGAGTTTCAATTTAGCCAGCATTTTACACATGCCACAAAAGACAGAGAAAGATGGCTATAGTTGGTAATGGTAAAGACAAAAAGACGGCCTTATTTGTTGGTATTGTTCAGATTTTGGATGAAACTATCGAGTTGCAGCTGCTGTTGCTGCAGTGCCTCAAGGACACACAATTTTGCAGAGTCCATTGCACAGACAAGATTTGCCGTGGGCAAAGAAAGGAGTAGAAGGCGTGTAAGGGCGTGAGGGGCAGGGTAGAAGTAGTAGGAAGGGTTGGAAAAGAGGTTGCCTTTGCTGGCAGCCCTTTGGGCCAGCTCGGCTCAATCTGAATGCGACATAGCCGTTTTAACATTTTGGTTCTGGCCTTACTAGTCACAGCCGTCTCCTCTTTCCTTGCTCGACCCTTTACCCTCGAGTACGGAAAACCCACACAAAAGCGATAACAAAAGCTAAGAAATGAGCTAAAGTGCACACACACACACACACAAACACATAGGGAGAGAAAGAGGTAGAGAGAGATAGCACACTCATTGATCAACACACAGTTAGTGATACACACCTCAGCAGAGAGTTTGACGACGACGACGACGTTGACTATGTAACCCCAACAAAATGTCCTGGGGCGTGGCAACCTGGCGCACACACAAAGGCCAGCCCCAGACACTGTGTGTGTGTGTGTGTGTCCTGTGAGCTGAGCTCGAACTGTTCTCAAGTTCTCATACCCAGCGCGCAGTCCGGCGAAAAAGGGCAAAACGCTCGACTTAGCCAGCGGCGATCGTTTGGAATTAGTGCGGAAATCATGGATGGATACGAAACGAAACCAAAACCGAAACCAAAACCAGCAAAAGCAACCCAAGTTAACCCAAACGAAGCACAAGGAGCAGAGCGAGTAAGGCAGGAGTGGCCAAAGGTGCTCGCAGATTGGATTTGAGTTGGCAGCAGGAGTCTGTAGTTCTACGGAGTGAAGGGGGCCATTGGTAAGTGGGAAGGAGGAGGGAGCAGTAGGACTCCGGAGTCTTTTGGGGCGGGGATTGTTGCGCTCAGCTCCTAGGGCACCTGCTGCTGCATGAGTATCTCTGTTTGTCTGACTGTATGTGTGTGTTGGTGTGTATGTGTGCCATCTCATTCATTTATCCTTGCAGCGCTGAAGGCAACAGCAACAACAACAAAAGAGCATGAAGCATTGGCAGTAACCACGACAAGGCGACTCCAAATAAGGCGACTGCCTGGTCTCGGCTAAAGGCTTCAGCTTCAGCTTCAGTTGCTCTGCTCTCTGCTTTCTGGTCTGAGTGTATTGCCCCAAAACAATACACACACACCCATACACACACAGAGCAACACATGCTCAAATATGGCAGAAAACTTTGGCTTTTGGTAAGAGGTAAGTTGGGTGTCCGTTTTGGCTTACAAACAACACAGGAGTGTATTTGTGTGTTTCTACGAGTGTGTGTATCTCACATACACACATGTCTCTATGTGTGTGCGTGTGTCTGCATTTAAAGATATCATACCTAAGTTGCTGTTCCCCGAGGCCACATAAAACAACGCATAAAACGGAGATGAACACAAAAAACACAAGAAGAAATCAAATCCTTCCCCCTATCTAAGCCCCTCAACCACCCCCTATGCCCCTAAGCTCCCTCGTAACTTACCAAAACTCTGCTGCATATTCTAAGCCAGTTCCATAGCCAGAAACGAAAGTTTTTTCGAGGCAAACCTTATCTCAATTTTAAAATGCCGCCAGCGTAAAGCGTTGTCTCCTCTGCTCCTCTGCTGTGCGCCCAACGCTCCCCCTCATATGGGGTGGGGGTTGTCCCACTCTCCTCATCCTCCTACCACAAAGTGCCTCCAATGTAGTTGTATGCAACTTATGAGCAGATTTATTGCAATTGCTGCAACTGGTTGCATTTTGCAATGCGCTTCAATTAGTCAACTGACTTTTCGCAAAAGCCATAAAAAAGCGTATAGATGGTGTGGGTAGGAGGGGTGGGGGTAAGGAGGGGGTAGCAAAGGGGGCGTCAAAGGTAGTTAAGGGCTGCACAACTGTCCCAGCTGGTTTTGGGCTGCCAGGGCTGCCAAGCTTTGTGTATGTTGGCAAGACAAACACAAAGTACTCGTAAATGCTTCACTGCAAACACACACACATCTATACATACACCCACACACATACACACCCGTACACACCCACACAAATCACGCAAATGCCCGCGAGGCACTTTAAGAAGAATCCATTGCCTCGAGTGACGAGTGGAAGCAGTGAACTGGCAACTAGGGAGCTGACTGATAGGGTGTGGCATGTGGCATGCGGCAAGTGGCAACTGGCAGAACTGGTAACTTGCAGCTGAAGATGGCGGCCAAAATCAAAACGCTGATGAGCAGGCAAATGAAAAACTTTTCGTTACGTTTTCTTTATTTCCCTTTTGTTTGGACGCAACTCTGGCAAGGCACAAAAAAGGCCAAAAGCAGCAGGCAGCAGGCAACAGGCACCAGGCACAAGGCACGTGGTATGTGGCAAGCGTCGTGTGGCACGAGGCACAAAACACAAGTGAGCAGAGCGCAGTTTTGTTGCACACACAAATACACTGGAGAAAAGTTCGCATTGCTTTCTGCTGCTGCCTCTTCTTGCTCTTGCTAGCCGTCAGCAAGTTACAAAAGGCCACGAAAAACTGAAGCCAGTGTCGGCAGCGGCAGCGACAGCAGCGTCGACAGCGACGTCAAAGCTGACGCTGACGCTGTCGGCATTGCCAACGCTGATGTTGCAAGGAGTCGCCGGCGCATATGGGAAATCAGTCGCAAGTCCTATGAAAATTGGCTAGCAAAAGTTGCAGAGTGTGTGTGTGTGTGTGCCAAATTGTACAAATATATGCGCTATATATATGCACACACACACACACACACACACATGTGTGTATATGTGTGTGGCAAAAGTTGAGTTGGAGTCGAGTCGAGTCGAGTGTAGCAGATATTAAAACGCTGCAAGGCTTTCAAAAATAAACTTTGAAAAATTTATTAGAAAATATTAAATAAAAACGACGATTGCGCTGCATATGCCAAAAGCTGTATAGGATTGTGGGTTGGGTGAGGGGAAGGGGAAGGTTGAGGTGAAGGGGTAGTGAGAAGCATAGAGAAGTTGGAAGATGGAATATGCTATATATATATATATGTACATATGTATATTCTGGGAAATGCTCGTTGCATGGATAACTGGATTCCTTAGGCTGCCTTTCTACTCCGTTGCAGAGTAAACATTACACACAACTTATAGACTACACACACACACACACATACACCTCTAAACACACACACACTCAGAAAGAAATGACTGTGCTTATGTTTTAGCCTAAATGTTTTTATTGCTAAATCCTCAAAAATTGAATTGCAAGCCAAGAAAAGGTCGCAACAATAACGACTAAACTTATAAAATGAATGTTAAGCTACAAATTGCGCATACGCCGCGCTGTACAGGTGCATTCTTATGCTTTAACTACGGAAGCATGCAATTTTGTAAAGTAACTAACACTCACATTTATAGTCCATGCTAATGACCCTGCCAGATCCAATTGGTCAATCAAAAATTACATTCATTTCTCTGCCTAATCAAGTGTACACAGCAATCGGAATGGAGCAGGCTGAGAAGCTCTGCTGTGGCAGCTGCATGTGCAGTCATTCAAGTGGCAAATGCTGCGTGCAACGCGTTTCCTGCAACTGGCAGTCAATACACAATTCCTAATTGCTGCAATTTGCGTGTGCATATTGCAATAACAGCCAGAGCAACAAAAGCAACAATAACACAAAGCAAATCGACAGCAAGTGCAACAAATGCAGGCGCAGGTGCTGCAACGGAAACTGCAGTAACAACGGCAACAATTACCACTTAACTTACTACCTGTGCTTTAGTTCTTATAAAGGGTGTATGCAATATGTTGTAAAAATATATTTATATATCAAAATGTTTAAATCACATAAGTAATAGTTATAAGTTTATTAAGGAGTTTTAAAAAATGCTTGCTCAAGTCAATTATATTTTTGTTTATTTTAGAAAGCAATGAAACGGATTCTTTTGGTAAGTTTATGAATTTTGAAATATTTATTAATTTATTGGAATATTGTTAACTTACTTAAGATTATTTGAGATCAACACTAAATCTGAATTTAATAATTAATAGTCGAAATTATTAATTTTTTCATCGCTGTCATATAAAAAATATAAACAAATAAAGTTATAGCTCAATTAAGATTGTGAAGTTGTCAATTGGTAATACATTTCTTTTAGTTAATTTATTTATTAATTAATAATATTTATTTAAATATATTCACTAATAAATTTACTAAACAGATTTGAGACCTTTGAAATTCTTCTGTATAAATTCTTTTAAATATTTAAATTAATAAACTGTGATTTAAATTAGTCACTCAAAACTAAAAACAATTTATATGCGTTAGTGAGAATTAGAAATTTATATCCAAATAGTTTCCTAAATTTACTCTGTGTAGTTGGAACTAAATTCTATAAAGACTAAAACCCCGAATTCAAAGAGCAACTACTCGTCGTTCACATTGGTAAGAAGTTCGTTAGCTGTTAGCCTTATGCTGCCTTATGAGTGGCAATTGGCAATCGGCATGTTGGCCATGTTGATGCTGGTAATGGCGCCGAATTGCAGCTTAATTAACACACAGCGCGTTAAGCGCTTTTGTCTGTAACAACAGCAGTGGCTGTGAATGGGCTTTCAAATACAGTGGAAATTTGTTTTCCTTGTGCATTTCCACAAGCAGTTTTCCTTTTGCAATTCGACTGGCAAACCTTTGACTACTGAAACGTTATTGAAATCCTTTTGCGAGTGAATGCAAATGAAAATGTATTTTAAATACATGAACAAATTGGCAAATTGGAAACGAATTAGAGGCGTGGCGCCACGGGCACGTGTGGCAGCCACACGTTTACGTCTGTGGCGGAAGCCAGAAACAAAAAAACCAACGAATTTTACTTTGAATACGGCGCTGCCTTCGTCTTTGCCACGTTTGGTAAAACCAGTTGCTTGCCACACAGCGTGATGGAGAGAGGAAGCGGGAGGCAGAGAGACAGTGTGAGCTGTTGTGTCGCGAGCAGTGAAGGTCGCCAAACGGTTGACAAGTTGCCTCCATTCGGTCTACTGTCTGTTGTCTGGCTGCCTATTGTTTTTGGCTTATTTGAATGCGTTTTTGGTTTTGGCCAATGCTTTGAACTCGTGTCGACTTCAAAATTTCGGGCAGAGAAAAACAAATGTTGTTGCCCCTGTTGCTGTTGTTGTTAGTGATGTGTTGTGTGTGGGTTGCAGGCCTGCAGGCTATTTTGGCCATGCCCAACGCTTAGTTTTGGCCAAGAGTAGAAAGAGATTCACAATCAGAACAAATGGTCAATCGCCTCCCTCCTTACAGAACGTATTTTATAGCCTTAAAGGTAGGAATATAAAAAGTATAATACGGCAGCTCCCTCTGCCCCCTCCATACTCCTACTCAACTAAGTTTCCCCGTTCTTATTTTGTCGTCATCGTCATCATCATCGTCATCGCCCAAGTTTCCGTCTTTAGCCGCCTTCATAGCACACTCACAGACACACACACTCACACACACACGCACACACACACAACACACATAACTCAGCTGCGGGCTTAGTTTGTCCAGAAATGCTCCAGGCGTGGTACAATTTTTATTTTATTTTTTTTGTCTGTTTTTTGTTTTTTCCTTTCTGTTTTGTTCTTCGTACTTTTGTTTATTTCTCCTTTGGTGCGGGCCGAGCCAAGCAGCACTTGAGGCACATCAAATTTTAAACAGTCTGCGTTTATGGCACACAATTTTCGGACTTGGACACAGACACAGACATGAGCATGGACATGGACTACAACTTGGACTTGGACTTGGCATGTGCATGTGGCCGATGTGGGAGAGACGAAAATCAGTTGACCCCCAAGCGTTTTTGGCCCAAGCCAACACCAATACCAATACCAAAAAAAAAAATTAACCATCACAATGGATAAAAAATATGAACGAGGTTTCACTATAGCCTGCAATTGGGGTCTTGCTTTGGCCGGTTATATGCTCGAAATTCGTTTATTACAAAATCTTTTTGAAACAAATTTATTGGCTCAGAGCGAAAAAGACAGCAAGTTTTGAGATTTGGGTCTTAATCGTTTTGTTTACTCACCGTTTGGGGCAGGAGGACTCCACCGTCAATGGTGATCGTTGATCCAATGCAACAAATGGAGTTCTAGAATATATAAAGCACACAGTCAGTTAAATTGTTAAGTAATCAAAAAAATAAATTTAGTTAAATAATAAAATTAAATGTCTTTACAACTCTTAAATGATCTCATTAGCCTGAAGTTTAATTTTCTCTTAGTTGTTGCCCAGATCATTACTAAATAACTGCAGGAAATTGAACCCAAGGCACCCGCATTATTTTAACAAATTTGTAATTTTTAAGTTTGGCAGCTTGACGACTTTCTAAATTTGGGTAGAAATTTGAACGAGTAACTACAAATAACACATACTTCAAATAAAAATAAACTGTTGCATCTTAAGGACACAGAATCACACACACACATTTATAGGGAGTGGGGAAGCAGAGAATAACTGTAACTGAAAGAGCCACACACACACACACATACAATGCAAATGGGAACTCACAAAAAAGTCGGTATATTTAGGAAATGCACTTTAACTATTTTATTCAATACAGCGCGTGTAGACAACAAATGTGTAACGATTTTTTATATATATTTTATTTAGTTTATATATTTGTAAAATATTTGCTTGCTAGTTATTAATTTCCGTTGTGATTCTAAAGTAACTGAAATTTAATTTGATCGCATTGCTGCTTAAGTGTACCGAACACACACACAAAGACACACACAGTCACACACCGCAAAATCACTTGAAATGTTTACTTCCGTTTCCGGTTGTTGTCGCGCCCGCCGTTTGTTGCCTACTAATCAGAATCGCCTCTCAATTTGTTTTACCTGACTTGCATTCGCGTCGATTGTTCGCTGTGAACTGAAACTCTGAATGCCAACCAACTGCTTTTTACTCATGCTCAAACATGTTTGACAGCCAGCCAAAATGTTCGCAGCGCTTTCAGCGCTTCACGCAAAGGATCTCATGTCTACGAATCGAGCAGCTCAAGCTGCCAAAGGGCAACTAAATTGAGCACAGCATAGATAAGAAGTAAATTAAAATAAATGCATAATTTTAAACTTTTTTGTTGGCAAATTTATTAACTTATAAAATGTAGTACCCAAACTGTTTAATTTGTGTTAAATTAAATTTATTATTTACTAATTTCCAAATGTAAACAATAGTTTTGCTGGCTTGTTTGCACAAGTTCGAAGTTCGTTCTAGATTTGTTGCGGCTCAAACGGCGCGTTGCGTTCGATGTTTGATGTTCGCTGCTCGATACTGCAAGTTCGATGCTCGACGTTAGACGTCTTCAGCAATTGACGACCTTGGAGAGAGCAGCAGGAGAGAGCACAAGTGGCTACAACAACGATTGTTTAGTTGCTGTTGACTTTCCCACCATATGACTGGCAGTCTGTGTGTGTGTGTGTGAGTAAGTGAGTGTGTGCATGCAAGTTGTGTGTGAGTGTTTGCGTGTGAACGTTTAATAGTCTATTTCCGGTTTAAGTGCTGTTGCAGTTGTTGTTGTATGCAACACTAAGCTGCTGCAATTAACTTTGTAACTGCACTTGTATGTTGCGTGTGAAATGGCGAGAGTTCTAATGGGTAATCAATGCAACTCACACACACGTGCATTCTGCTAATGAGCTTACACACACATATGTACATGCTCAGTTGTAAGTGCCAAAGTCAGCTTCAGACTTTGGCTTTAGTTCCGTTTATAAGTATGTTTGTATTTTTGCACTATGCATATGTTTCGCTCTCTTTCTCTCTCTCTCTCTCCCTCTTTGCTTCTTTTACTCCCTGCGGATGTGTGTGAGTGTATGTGTGTGTTTGTGTTAATGACAAAGCATAGAACGCTGCTTGCTGTAGCCGCCGCGAGGCTCAAACGAAATGAAACTTTGTGCGAATAGGCAAAAGGCAACGGCAACGGCGACGGCGACGCCAACGTCGCAGAGACTTTGACGCGCTGGCAAAAGAAGCAGCAGAAACGTCGCTGGCAACAATGCCGCAGGCGCACCAGTTCCAGTTCCAGACGATGACGACAACGACGACGACGACGCTGAAATATTTCGTAGCTGCCCTAAGGCAGTGCAAAGAAAAACTTGTGATAAATACGCCGCAAGGTTTGTTTCAAAAACAGCATGTGAGACAGAGAAAGAGAGAGAGAGACAAAGAGGGAGAGAATGTAAACGAAGGAAAGCGAGGGAGGGAGAGCGTGTGACATAGAGCAGAGCCTGCAGTTAGGCAGCTGTAATTAAAATGAGTGCCAACTTTGTGCTCCCCAAAAAAACCCTTTTTTTGTCATACCAAGAAAATTGCGTATACGCCCCCACACACTCACACCAGAGCAGCACCCAACAGGCGAAACACGCATTTATGTCACATCATTTTTCATTGGCAATTGTTACCGAGCTGCAATTGAGCCGCAAGCAAAATTAATTTTGTACATACTTCATATTATTGCGCTATTTGCATACAAGTGGCCATTGTTGCCAGTTGCAACTATCAGGACGGTGTGTGTGTGTGGGGTACAAGGCAGGAGTACACACATGTGTGTATGTGTGCATAACGATGCCAATGATTGCTCACTGCCCAGTGACATTTCAATTTTTCATATTTTATCAGAACAACTAGCGCCAACAATGATGGCGACGATGACGACGACGACGACGACGACGTCGCAGTTGCCAGTGGAAATTGTTGCAATTTTATCGCTCATTTCACTCAATGTGGCACTGAACAAGTGCTGGACATAGGCGGCGTGAGCAGCAGTTCCTTTGTTATAATACCCTGTAAAAATAAAGATGCTTTAGAGTCGTTAGCAGCTTGTGTCAGCAAAGCCAGAAAAGTCAAGCACTGAGCAGTTTCTGGACACTTACAGAGTATTTTGCTGTCGATCAGCAGAACATAGCTGGCATTTATTACTTCTTTCGGAAATGGTTTCAGTTTCGGGCAAAACTTTACACACATATGTATGTATGCGGGCGAAGGGAGTTTGGGGGAGAAGAGAGCAAGAGCAAGAGAGAGAGCGAAGCGAGCTTTCATTTTTTGTGCTGCGATGACGTCGCTTTGGGTTTTGCCATTTTAAATATTTTTTTAATCACAAGCTCACGCACACACTCACAGAGAGAGAGGGGAGTGGGCCAGGGGGACAGGGGGAGAGTGCTCATACATATGGCAATACCAATATTTCAAGCCAATTTGCTGCAGTTAGCCGCCAGCAACTGGCAACAAAATAATTCGACAAAATGTGCGAGGCGCGCTTTATGCTTTATTGTTTGGAACGCTGCAGGCAGGTAGGCGGGCGGTAAGGGGGGCAGTGCGGGGCGGGGCGGGCCGGCACGTTAAGGGGAGCAACCAAAAACTGGGCAGTTATGGGCGTGCCCAAAGAACCAACTGTATGAGTTTGCAAGTCTACAAAATCAGCGTCGACAGCCAGATGTATTTCTCTCTCACAGTAATAATTGTTGATCTCTGCACGGGTGTGTGTGTGTGTGTGTTTTTTTTAAGTATGCCACGCTCCCATACACCTCCACAACCCCCACCCGACCTTTAACAGCAATGCATATTTATTCAAGTAGTTTTTTTCCGCGTGGTTTGTGCATTTGCGTGTTAATCAATATATAATAACAAACAGAAAATATTGCAGCCTTTTACGCCCGAAAGCTCACATATGTTACTGAGAATTTCCGCACTTTTTTACGCATCATTATTATTATTTATGTACATTTATGGCACACACAACACACACACTCCCACAGCAGTTATGAGTGTGTGTGTCTGTGTGTGTTTTTTGTATATTTTGTATATATATATTTTTCTGTATTATTAACGACACAACAAAAAAAAAAAAAGGCTCATAAAATTTACAATGCCTGCCTTTAGGCCTTTTACTTAATGATGCCATTTTTGCGCTGCCAACACGGCCTGAATAATTCGCGTTTAATATTTTAACGCACGAATGAATGCACCAACAAATATAAATATATATTTTTTTCAAAAAAAAAGACCAAAAGGCAATTCTACTCATACTGCACTCAAATATACTATATTAAACAATTTCTGTTTTTTATTCAATTTTTGCTAAAATTAATAAGTTTTTATAAATTATAAAAGATTTTAGGCAAGGGAAACTACTGTCTTTATTGAAAATTTACAAGTGTTTGAGCTAAGAAACACAAACATGAAATTAAAGTTAGCAAATTTAATTATTTTAATAATTTTATTTTTTATATTTTAGTTTTATTTTGTTAACAGTTTAACACAGAATCTGGTAAGGCTTTGGCTTTGGCTTGGCTAAGTTCTTCAACTCAGATCTAAATGAAATATACATCTACAATAATTGGGCACTTTGTGAATAAAACATTGCCATAAAGTCTGACTTTTGAATCCTCTTAAATGCGTTGCTTAAATGCTTAAAGAAACACAAATAACTTTGAAATTTGCTCATCGGCTTTTATCCGTGCGTGACATTTGCCATTAAGCTGCATAATTTCCAACCAGTTCTCATTGTCATTTGGTGTCTAAAACTTCCCGTAAAATTTGTACGATTCAGCATACCGTGTGTATGGGTGTGTGTGTGTGTGTGTGTGCATAATTTTTAATGATTTACAAACTAGCCCGCTGGCGATTTGAAGCTCACAAAACTGACAGTTGATATGCTGGCAAAACAGTAAGAGACAGAGACAAACAGAGAGAGAGAGAGAGAGAAAGAGAGAGAGATAGTGCGAGAGAGGGAGGAGAAACTGAAACTGAGACATCGAATGAGAACTGAAAACTGGGGGGAAATATAATGCAAAATGCAAAAATCGCCGGGAGTTATGAATGAGACCAGTTTCTTTATTTGCTGCTTGCCACAGAATGCTGCACGCTGGAACGGAAAAGGATTGCGTCGAACATGCAACTAAGAATGCCTCACGGCAACAACAACAGCAAAAATTTATATGTGGAAGTTAAAAATAAGTTAAACTTAAGTAGCTGCAGGCCGCATTTGGCATTTTTGCATATAATGAGGGTACGGCAATGGCAACAGAATCGGCTTCGAGTCCAACTGAGGACTTGTCACCTAGCAGCTGCTGTTGCTGCTGCTGCTGCTGCCACATGCAACATTTTGGGGACAATTATGAGCTGTGATTGTGGCATTGCCACAGACCCGTCCATAATTATAGGCTCGGTTCCCGCATGTCGAAGGATGCCAACTTTTTTTCTTTTCTGCTCTATCTTTGTGTTATTTTTAAATTATGTTTTATGTGTGTGCACTGTAATTTTTGGGGGCTGCTTTTGTCAGCAGCTGCAGCTGCTGCTCTGCAACATGTGTGATGCAGTTTTTTGTTTGTAAACTTTGTCGCTCTCGTTGGTGTTGCTGTGTCTCTGCTACTGTTGCTGCTGCTCTTGTCTAATTTTGTATGTTTGGCTACAATTTCTCTTTTTTTTTAGCACAGCCCACACTTGTACAAACAACAAGGAGTAGGACAACAAAAAGGTGGCTGCTTTGTTTTTGTTTTTATTGCTACGTC